>JANBPO010006516.1:6692211-7292211 GCA_024336825.1 Amorphophallus titanum | reverse complement strand
GTAGATACTCCTATGGTTACTCGACCCGAATTCTGGGACCAGTCTGGGGATCATTATCCTGATGCTGGCCGCTATAGACGCCTCGTTGGTAAGCTCATTTATTTGACTAACACCAGACCAGACATCACATTTGCAGTTGGTCTGGTTAGTCAGTTCATGCAGAATCCAAAACAATGTCACTAGGAGGCTATCTTGAGAATTCTAAAATATGTAAAAGGGGCTCCCGGGAAGGGCCTGTTGTACAAAAGACATGGTCACGCTCGTCACCGACCAACTAGTTGACAAGGCATTGTTAGGTTGCCCCCGCGTTCTTCAACCCGAACGGCATTCGGGTGTAGCAATAGAGGTCGTGGTCGGTGACGAACGAGGTCTTGTCCTGGTCGGGCTTGTGCATGCTGATCTGGTGGTACCCGGAGTAGGCATCTAAGAAGCTCAGCATTTCGTGCCCGACTGTCACGTCGACCAGTTGGTCGATCCGAGGCATGGGAAAGCTATCCTTGGGGGTAGCTTTATTGAGGTCGGTGTAGTCGACGCACATCCACCACTTCCCGTTGCTCTTGGGGACCAGGACCACGTTGGCTACCCAGTCTGGATATTGTATGGTCTCAATTAAAAAGGAAATAACACAACCCCGCTGAGAGACCCTTCTTTAGTTTACACCAGGGCATAAAGAGTGGGATTATTGGGGAAAGTAGCTCGTGCATCTCTTCGAGCCAGAATGAACGGTCCTTGCCCATTTGATTGGACTCGTGCTCAGCGTAGGGATGCCTAGGAAAGAAAAAAAAGAAACCAGTCGGTGAACATAACCCTTCAGGAGCACTCTATCGAATACCCTAAAGGGGATGCATGAGGTAGCATTCTAAAAAAAATATAAGGATTATCTGGGACCCCTACAACTCATCCAGGAGAATGAAATGGCACTTAACCATTTCCCTTATCAAACCATCTATCCATCTTTAATACACTATAGCCGATGCACACACACTATTCAATCGATTGTGTGAACACATAGACTGACCAGTAATAAGGAGACCCCGGGGAGGGGGAATGGATATCACCTTCATTAGGCGTGGCCGCAGGCCATTGGAATGAAACCACAACAGTCCCTTATATCAAGCAATCCTAGGATTTGTTGTGACTATAGCCCTTAAGGGCCTCCTTATGCTCGGGGAAGAAGCTAAGAGGAATCAAAAGAAATAAAAAAAATGAAGAAACAATAGAAACAAAACAACACAGAGGAAGAATTGGGTAATGCGCACAGTAAACTAATGAGCGGGAGCCTTTTTTTATTATTCTTCTCTACAATTTGTAGAGGGGGGCAGAAAGATAGAAGTATAGAATTCAAAGAAAAAAACCTTACAACAAGGGCATCCCTCGAGAACGAAACCCACCTCCTTATACTCCCTCGCTCTTTTCTTCTCTCTTCGCTCTCACACGCACTGGGTGTGTGGCAAGCCTACCTCTGTGAATTCCTCCTTTTTTTCTTGTTCCCCTCTCTGTTCGTCGAGGGGAATTGCCCAATTTATAGACTGGGAAAATAGGGTATCAGTGGCGGGATGGGATGAGAGGATCATCACCGAATCGCCGGCCCACCGCGCCAAGGGCGCCATCGACTCGCCAGTCCGCAAGGGCCAAGGGTGCCACCGACTTGCATGGGAGAATGCCCCACCAATTCACCTAATAGGTGCCGCCGACTCACCGCACACACGCCACTGGATCAGCCTGGTTTGGAGCTACCGATTCACCGTTCATGGTGCCACCGACTCAATAGAGGGCATGTTCAATAATTTTGACATTTTACCCCGAAATTGACCCGGGGAGAGCTTATCTCATGTCCTAATTCATTCCATGCATTTTAGATTTGATTTGGCTTTTGTTTATGCATTTGAAAATCTTAGACCATTTGAGCTTTTGACATTTCACAAAATAGCCTTAAAAATGCTTAAGCACACTCAATGCTCACTCTAGATCACTTCGACACGGCACGAGATAGAAACTAAGTTCAGGGTTTTGTTATCCTCAAAATCACTCAGAGAGACTCAACAGTCTTCTCCTAGTGTCACCTTGGTCACATTTGCATTGGCTTAAGTTTGTTTATCCATCTGTCTCAGAGTCCAGTAATGGTCCTCACAGGGCTGCCACCATCCATTAACGATTTTTCCAGGACCGCCTCTTGCCCTGTGGGCCCTGTCCTCTTCCTTGGCCCCCTCCTCATCGAACCTTTGCTTCACGGGCTATATTTCCTTTGATATTCTTGTATTAAGTCTCCATTTGCCCTCATGGAGCACCACTTCAATCCCTTGTATGCATCTCCTTTTTTCCAATCCTCCTATTCCCGCATGGAATCCTCTTCCCACACGGGCCTATCTTTCCGCGGTCCCCCTGATCCATCTGAAGAACAGGCTAATCTCATGACCCACTTATCAATCTCTGTTCACCAAATAGACTCGGCCTGGGCCCAAAAATTTATTGCAAACCATATTAATGGGCCTTCATCCCTTAATGGGCCTTCTGCTCTTAATGGGCCTCTTCCTTGTCTTACTTATACTGCCGGCCCAATTTCTAATGGCCAATTTTGTCCTAATGGGCCTCCTCCTTCCACCCATGTTGCTGCTGGCCCAATGGGCCCATATGCTAATGTTTCTTTCATGCCCACATACTGTTCTACTCCTAAAATGGGTCCTTCTCCTTCTTAGTTTGGATCCTCTTATCTGGCCCATTATCATAATCCTAGTCTAAATTCACAATTCTTACTCAAGCTGGCCCATATATCTCTTGATCTCTCCCTACCCCAGAGATGATTGTTCAAGCCTAACGCCAGCTTGATGAACTCCAACGCCGGATCGATCCTAAGCCCTCTTTAAGTGTCCTATTTGCATTCTAGAATCTTTGGCTTCCACCTCCTTCACAAATTCTCACATATCGCCATTATTGTGGAGTCGGTGACCCACATGTGCACTTAAAGGAGTTTATTTATGAGTCAGCCCAATTTCGACATAACCAACGCTTGATGGCTCATCTATTTGGTCTGTCGTTGGAAGGTCTGGCTCGGGATTGGTTCTTTTCCCTCCCGCAAGAGCAAATTGTGAATTTTCAGATTGTTCAAGAGAAATTTCTTCAGCAGTATCAAGACTAGGTCCGGCCGAAGTATTCTATGGTGGATCTGGCCCATGAGAAGATGAAGCCTGAAAAAGATTTCTCAACCTTTGCTGACTGCTGGGGTCACCTTGCCGCGCAAGTCCCGGGGCACATTCCGGAGGGAGAGCAAATCACTAATGCAACACCCGAGCATCGCTTCGTCTTGACCTTAATGATATTACCTCCTGGCAACAACTATATAGCTAAGCCTGCTTCATTTGCTTACAAATTCAAGGTTCCCTTAACCCCGAGTCTTTTCCTGCACCTCCCACGTCCATGTACACCTTGTCATCCACATCTACCTCCATGAGTCAACCCCCCGCTTCCACATATCCCTCCACCTATCGGTCTTCCGCCCCCATATACCAATCATCCACATATCAACCCTCCATGAGTCAACCTTGCCCGAGTCAGCCTTCCACTCGCACATATCAACCTATGTCTCCACCTCCAGTCAAGGGAGCACCACACCCCGAGTAGGTAGATGTCATCCACTACATACACCCTCAGCTCACTCCTCATGAGCCCGCATCCAGTCCTTCCACTAGCCAGGCTCCATTGCCTACACAACCTCCACAACCTCCTTCATCTCATACCCCTCGGCATCCACCTTGCCCGAAGCGGGCTCCTCGCTCTCCGTTGCTAGAGTATTTCACCGACATCTTTAGGGCTTTGATGGCCACTCATGCGTTGCCACTCCCTCCAGTTGTGCCTTCCCGACCCGCGGTAGAGAAAATACTCCAATTTTGTGATTATCATCGCCAGCAGGGGCATTTGGTAGAGGATTGTCCCAAGTTCTGAGAGTTTGTTTACAGCTTGGAAGACAAGAAAAGGATTGATTGGCCCATGATTCGTGAGATTGTTCTACATCTTCGTAGCCAGCCGCAGCAGTAAGAGTTGCCCAAGCAGCTGCCTCCATCACTTCAAGACCCGGGGCACCCCCTGTGATCCTTTATCTAGTGTTGCACCCGCTCCATCATCTTCATCTCCATCTCCACCAACCTCTTTACCGTCGTCATCTCCTAACCCATCTACCTCCACAAACCCAAGCCTTTGCTCAGGCTAGTGCTACCTCCACTTCCACTGCCACTTCCACTACTTCCACTCCCAATGCCGCTCGACATGTCGTATCAATACGCTGATGTTGGGCCTCACAGCCTTCCACTTTGTCATCTGCATCCTCTTCACCTTCCTCTTCACCCTCTCTATCTTCACCACCATCTCTATTACCTCCATCATCATCCTCGCCACCCTCACCATTGCCACCATATTCACTGTGTTCCTCTTCATCTCCTTCATTGTCTGAGCCTGAGCAAGCTTTGCCTTCACCTACGGCTCCACCTTTGCCTTCACCTCTACCCAAGCCTGTCGTCGTTGCTATCCCTCCACTGCCTGAGGCCTCTACACATTCTAAGCCGTCATCTCCACTACCTATCAAACCTATTAGCTCCATTTCTTCTCCATCCACTTCCACCCCACGGAGCGGGTGTGCATTACCTTTGGTGTTCCTTGGGTTTGGTCCCTGGGGAGATGACGAGCCGAGTCAGGATGAGGCTATGCCGGCTTTGCAGTTCAAGATTCAAGATGCCATCTGTTGCATTCCAATCTGCGTCATGGTCCCTGACTATTTTGGGGTTGATGAGCCTGTACTTCCCATGATGGTTGTTAAGAGGAGTTCCATCGCCTTGGTGCTAGTTCCTTCAAGAGTGAGGCCAGTGGCAATCTCTTTGCTCACCGGGGAGTTCACCATTGATGCTGTTATTACACCTCGCTCTGTTGCTATTCAGATTAGACTTCTCTACCCAGATTATGCTAACTCATACGGCTGCCAAGGAGATTATGGATTCCATGTTCAAGGGGCAATTGGCCATATTTTTGACATTTTCCAAGGACATACTACACTTTTTATGCAATCTCCCTTAGTTTCTCAGCAAGTCGGCCATGTCAACACCGTGTATTACTCTCCCTCAGTTCCACCCTTCTTTTCTGTCAAGGGAGCTGTGCTTTAAGTCTGATTGCCGAATGGAGTTGCCAGGTCTCCACATCTTGGTGCCGAGTGACAAGACTCCATGGTTCCATGATATTTAGCATTACAAGAAGTCATATGTCCAAGAATGTCCAGCTATCATTAGCACTGGTTATCTAGGTGAGACCGCCCCGATGATGCTGCATATTCATACCTAGATACATGACTCAAATAAAAAGAAAATTACAATGATAAGACTCAAATAAAATATGAAAATTACACGACTCGATTGCAAAAAATATGACGGACACAATGGAGCCATGCCGACAAGCAACCAGGGTCTAAAAAAATATGAAGGGCGAGAGATGCCCCCATCAATAACGCATGGGGACAGGGGCGTTGAAGGCAACGTACCTTTAACTCAACACAAAGGACTATAACGCACCAGGGCAGGCGCGTTAAAGCCACCCGAACATGAAAATTCATAGGAAACTCAGACACGAATGACATAACGCATCTATAGAGGTGCGTTAAGTGACCATAACGCATCAGGGCAGGCGCGTTATGTCACTTGGGTTTCGTGACTCTGGAGGTCAAAATCGAAAATCCCTCCCGATCGATCGGAACCAGCGGGGGACGCGGTGAAATACAAAACTTGTCAATCCTACCAACCCATACCGATCATACAAGCCTAAGCATTCCACTAGAAATAAAATACGATGCCCATGGAATGGATTTCAACATAAAAAGGCTAAAAATGAATTAAAATGCACTAAACAAGAACATGTACGAAATACGAGACAACGAGCATCGGACCACGGCACAAGTGGTACCGGCGGTGTCCTAGCGAAGTACAGGATCCATCCCCCTACCTGGATGATGACAAAAATGGTGATACGACGGTGAACTGACAAGAGGGAGAAACGGTGCCTCCTGGCCTGACTCGAGTCCACGTCTCGCGAATCGAGGAATGGTGGGCGTTAACGCGATCCTCACGACGCGACTAATCCAATGGCACATCTCCAGCTTCGATCAGCAGCCGTTTGGACCAAGAAACGAGAGAGGCATGCAAGCTGAGAATAAACCCCAAAATCACCCAAAAAGAGATTTACACAGAAAATGAGAAAAATGGCGATGGATGGCAATGCAGAGGGCGCCAACGGATTCCTGGCGAGATGAGGAGTCTGATCCCCTACCTTTTACGCGACGAAGACTGTGAATCAGTGCCGATCGGGCAACAGGGGCCACATCGTCTTCTTGCTCACACGTATCTCCACACTCCACGATCCGAGGGAAGAAGGGTACTGGCGCGATCCTCGTGTCGAGCCCGTCCCGTCGGTACCTCCCATGCATCGACTGGGGTCCGTTTGGACCACGAACCGAGAGAATGTGGGTGTGAAGGAGAGAGAACGTGGGGGAGAGAGAGAGAGCGTCGAGATGGAGGGGAGAAATACGGTGAGCACATGGAGTATATGATGCAGCCTACACATTGGAGAGGACCCCGGGGAGGGGGAATTATTATCGTGGCCCTTTCGGGAGTAGCCCAGGGCATGACCGGTGTCACAGAAGAAACCCAGATAATCGCGCACAGAGGACGGTCACATGTGAAAATTTGGAGAAGAAATGAAGCAACATGTATAAAAATATTGCCAGTGCCTATGTATTTCATTCCATTAAAGAGAAGATAGAGCAGAGGATTAAACCTTGCTTACATTCGGCACGGTCTGACGTTGTCGTGCGGAAATCGCCCTAAGATCACACAAAAGACGCATACTCATATGAAGGGGTTACAGAGGGGGAGAAGACGAAGGGACATTGAGGGGGAGATGGGCTCATATCATCGCCCTCCCCCATTTACATCAGATTAAGGGAGAACCAATAGGGGGATGATTATCGAAAACCCACCTAAACCCTTCGACGAAACAGAGTATCGAAAATGGGCATCTTCCTCCCCAGCGCCAGGCTCCTCTGCCAGACAGAAGAGGTGAACCGGGAATGAAATGGCACTCTCTGAGTCTCCCCTCCCCGAATCCCTTTCTTCTTTCCCAAGTCTTTTCTCCTTTCAGGCGATTGGCCACTCTCCCTTTCCTCCTTCATTCTTTCTTCGTATCTTCTTTTTTTTTGGTTTGGTCGAACCACTTAATGTTATATAGACGGGGGCTCTCCCGGCATGGAGAAGGCATGCCGTCAAAGGCTTCAGCAAGAGGTTGTTTGCACACCGAGTAAGGGGACGCCGAAAAAGGGGGCGCGCTGGGAAAGGGGGTGCGCCGGATCAAGCTTCTTTCATTGCGTTCGTTTGACATGGGTTAGACGGTGGGCTCTAGACTAGCTCCAGGAGTTGACTTGGTCGTTCATCTCATCGCAGCTTTACAAACTCGCAACGAGAAGTATTGGTAAAGCCTTCAGGCCACTGAATAGCCAATTTCAGAACCATTTGTGCCTTTGGTTCGGACACTTGATTTTTCGCTGACATGGCCATCGGTACTATGATTTGTGCTGCCAGGCCGACTTCACTTGCATTTGTGGCTTTTTAATTGCTTCTTCGGGGATGGTCTCGAATATTCTTCTGAGCTCTCGAGTCTTTCTTTAGCAGTTGTCTATTAGAGCCGAGCGTCTTTTCTTTTCTTCTTTATCTTTGGTCTCATCTTTGTTCGGCTTCCACCATTCTTTTCTTCCATTAACTTCATATTTTACACTTCAACTATAATCTTCATTACTAGAATATTCATCGAGGGTTAACGGTAGTGTAGAGGCGAGAAAATGATTTCTCGAACCTTGTATCATATTTTTAATATTTATTTATTAGGAAAGATCGTCCGGTCACCCGTGGAAGCTTGCAAAGACCGCAGAAACGACGTCAGAAGAGCCGTGGGTGTTACCTCATGAGACAACCCTCCGATGTTTAAGTTAGAATTTTATTATACTGGGTCAAGAGAGGACGAAGGAGAGAGAGAGAGAGAGAGATAAGGGCCGATTGTTCAAGCCTGAAGTGACGGTCGGACTTTCGAAGGAGTGCTCGTCATGTCCACCGGGTGCTCAGAGAGAACTCACTAGACTGGAAGAGTGATCGGAAGCTGACCGGAGCTCTCCTCTGTGGAAGGCGCTCTCTGTAACTCAGTCTATCGAGGCGTGCGTCAGAGTCTATCTCACCGTGTGTCCGTCCCCCACTTTTATCCCTCGTCGAAGGTCCATTTAAAGGGGTTGTCCTGACGTTGGAGGCCTACCCTTAACAGAGAATGGCATGAGTCGTGGGGTAACGTCTCCTCACGATCGTGGAGAGTTTTTCATTGTGGATCCATTCCTCCACAGTCGGGAGACTTTTAGGTGTCATCGGGCCTATTGGGTTGTCCATCGTGAGATAGCGAATCTGATGGTCGGTCCTATTGGGTCGCCCATCGTGGGCCGTGACTGTCGGGAGCCCGTCATACGCGTCGCGGACCTTGAGTCGACGCGGACCTGGTGTCAATGGCCCGCGCATGGGCCATATTAATTTTGCCCTCCTCAATTACTAAAACCACAAGGACATAATCAAAATAGTATTACTTATACATAACAACAAAAGCAGTATGAACATATATATAGAGCAATATATGTGTGTCGGGAAAATTAACTAGCTGCCCATGTCAAACCTCCTTACTTATTTCTCAATCCTTGTCAAAGAAGTCCTCCATTTTTAATTGCCCCATCTTTTTCAGACAGACTTAGTTTTTGAAACTGTACCATTTAGACTTTTCAAAGATGGCCCTCGTCAAAGGACTCCAGTTAAAGCGTCAAAGTACCCCTGTGTGGTTAGCAGGTGTTAATGCCCATATATGTTGACGTATTAACGAGATACTGCTGAAAATTAATCTCAATGCAAGAGCTATGCTCTAATTGTAAGTCCCTCAGCGGACATGTTACAACATGGATAAAATCTCGATGGTATAGAGTACGGGACGTGACAGAACTCCATTCCGGAGTCGATCACTATTAGAAGAGGATAAAATCGTGAGGCAAGTAGGCCAAAGTGGACAATACCTCGACAATATAGAGTACGGGACATGACAGAATAGTATCAGAGTTATACCCCAGTCAGAAGTGTGGGAACTAACTGCCATACAGGGAAAAGTGCTACACTATGGGAGCCACCTCTTGAACCAGCAATGGGACAAAGTGCTACATAGTGGGAGCCACCTCTTGAGCTTATAGGGGTCACCTCTAGAGTCCTACCTGCCTGGGGGTTTGATTACATGATTGCGTGCTATATGTGCCCAGCGACGAGGATGTTGCCTATATAAGAGGGGTAGATTGTAACACTCTCAAATATAGCTAAGTTGTACTCTATATCATCGAGACGCCTTTTGACGTATCAGCTCAGTTCTTGAAAAGAACTCCAAAGTTAAGCGTGCTTAATGGGGAGTACTACTGGGATGGGTGACCTGCCTGGGAAGTCCTCCATTCTGGAGCCGATCACTCCCCAAAAAAGGATAAAACTGTGTGACTGGTAGATCAAAGCGGACAATACCTCGATGGTATAGAGTACGGGGCGTAACAAAGGAGGTCACAAATGCTCGGCATTTGGTGGCATTCGAAGCCCCGTGGAGAGTCATCAGGGCATCGAAGCTATCGTAGTGGTCAGCCGGGTCTCCCTGGCCATCGTATGATTTGAAGGTCGGTAGCGAGACTGTGCGGGAGATCTTGGCCTTCAAGACTTGGCCGAAGAATAGGGATTGCTCCTCATCCTCCTTGATGGACGTCTTCTGCACGGTGCGGAGGGCACGCTGCTGCTCTACAAAATGTCACTCGAAGTCCCTCAGTTGGTGGGACAACTCCAGCTGACGCTGAGCCGAGGGGCTGAGACGGCGCCCTTGCAGGCTGCCTCATCATCCCTCGGGGGCGTCGGTCGCCGGGGGCTGCTGGCGTGCCCCGGACCATTCTCTCCTCAGAGTGGAGGAGGCTTCTTGTTCTAGAGGAGGGGCTTGAGAAGGTCCTCCTGACCTATTGCGCACAAGCCACCTTCCCTGGAGGGTGAAGCAGCCTCTGGCGGTTTGTTGAGAAGCTCCTCCACGGGGAGGGGGGGCTTTCCCGGGGGAGTCGCGACTTCTCTTCCCTGGCCGCCTGGGTCCTCATTAATTCTACGAGGATATCCAATTTGGCCAGAATTTTCAAAAAAAAATTAAGCTACTCGAGACAGTATAAAATCATTGCCGCCATATACACGCCCTTGGGGTTCCGTTGGGCGGGGTTATTCATGCAAACCCAACATATTTTCATGCATGGGAATTTCATCGAATAGCTTGTGGATGGCATATAGCCACATACCCATGCATCAAGTCAACAATCAAAAGTCGACCTGATCTCTGTGGACCGTCCTTGGTGTCCGGAAGAGCGGTCCTTGTGCTGCACAAAGGGCAGACAACAAATACAAATGGCGGATAACAAGTCGTCTTGTGTTCGCAAAACATCTCCCCATGCTGCACCTTGGGTCTCGGCAATAAAAAATTGCTTGAAAGGGACAAGTTTAGGGCTTTTATAGCCTTCAAACCACCATAGGAACCCCCCTCCATCTCTCTCTCTCTCTCTGGTGGTGCGCGGCAGCGGAGGAGCCCCCTCCGGGTGTACAACACCGGAGCAAGCTCCCTCTGGTCTGCCCATGTCAGAGGGAGCCCTCTCCGGTCTGCCTGCACCAGAGGGAGGCTCCCTCTGGTCCATTTGTGACCGGAGGTGGCCCCTCTCCCCTCCGGACTGCCCGCACCGGAGGGAGGCTCCCTCCGATCCATTTGTGACTGGAGGGACTTCCCCCGGTCGCGCGTAGGTTGAGAGAGGTCCCTTCGGTCTTCTCTTTGTCATACAAATAAAAAAAGAAAAGAAAAGAAAAGATGAAGAAGAACAAAGAAAGAAAAAATTACCCACCGGAGGGAGGTCCCTCTTGACCTCTCTCACCAGAGGAACAACACCCCTTTTTATGATTAATGTTGTAGCAAGAAGCCACCGGAGGGACGTCCCTCCACTTCTCTCTCCAACTCCTATAAATAGGAGAGGCCGGCTATGGAAGAGGTGGGACTGCACTTCGAAAAGATCCTTGGAGCGGAGCTTGGAAGCTTTGAGACATCTCTTGTAGCTTGAGGACCTGCGCAATTTGCTAGAGGCGGCCTCTCCTATTCAAGACTTGAAGGATTTGTTGAAGACCCAATTGTAAAAAAAAATCTTGAGCTAGGATATGCTATAAAATTACCCTCGGCATGAGGGAAATTCATTGTATTTCATGAAATTTGTTGTGAATGAAGGAAAAATCATGTAAAACTCAGAAATCTTAGGTTCTGGGATGTTTGATATCAAATTATGGGGAAAACCTTGCAGAAAACCAAAAATTGTAGTTTATCCCGAACGGAGTAAGTAAGGTCTTTTTGTAACCCTGGCTTCTCCTATAAATAGGGGACCAAGGGGCCTCATTTGGGGTTAGTGAAGAATAGAATTTTGAAAATTAAAGTTGAGAGAAAATTCTCTTGATTACTCCTCCCTCTCTCTCTCTCTAGCGCACCTCTCTCTCCCTCCTATCCAAGGTTCGCCCCCCCTTCTCTCTTCTCCTCTCCCAACATTTGGGCACACCCCATCTCTCCCTTCCCAATATCCCTTGCTACATCAGCCTCTGAGATTCCCTATCTCTCTCACTTTCCTTATTCCCCTCCAAGATCCCCCTAAATCTCTCCCATCCTCTTGGGAAGCTTGCCTAATCCCTTTTCTCTCCCCATTCCCTATTTCTTTCAAAATTCAAAACCTTTCCTAATCCCTTGCCACCTCATCCTCTAATCTAGGGAAAATAGCCTAGAATCCCTCTCCCCTTTCCAAGCTAGCAACCACCCCTTCTCCCTCTCTGCCCAGGCCGCAACTAGCCCCCCTCTCCATAACCCTAGGGCGTCCCAAACCAAACCACCATGCCCCAGGCACCTCTATAACATTCTCTACCTCTCTCCCATGTCCACCCCTACCCAGGAAACCTCCCCTCCACCCCCGTAACCTGCTTCCTCAACCAATGTCCACCCGAGTTGCGGAACCCCCTCTGCAGACTAGCACCTGCACACGGACGTAGTTAGAAGCCACGCCACCACCTTGCCATGTTGGAATGCCTCTCCAGTGACTTAGGGCTGTCCCTGACCTCCCAAGGGTCCCCTGGGTCATGGCTCCACACCCCCGTAGCACCCCAGTGCCTCCCATCCTCACCACGTTCTCAGGAAACACTCTGTAAGATTCCTATCTGTAGACTGTGACTGGCAGAGGTTGCACGCCCTGCCAACACCATCAGTGACCTCAGACGACCGCAGCACTCCTCCTACGTGTGTAGGTCATCATCCACACCATCCTTGTCTAAGGCCGCAGTCAGATCCCTCCTTGACTCATCGTACCATCCCCGAAGGTTATGCCTGCGCACTTCTGTCTCAGTAGAACCTGCTGCGACTAGTCAGGTTCTCTCGTGGCGTCACCAACATTACGACCACCATCTTGGCTTCCCATTCGACTGGTGAACTCCCTGGACACCCCCCCTTGGACTCCACCAAGTTTCATTGGCATTCGGTGATGTCTTGGCCCCCGTCTAGCATGTCCTCTATGACCCTATTCCTACTGTAGCCCTTTACCTCCTTGCGTGGAGTGGGCATAAAATTCACTGCTGTAATTATTGTTTAATTACTATACCGAGAGTACGAGTCTCGGTCGGGGTCGTCTTCCCCACGCCCGGAGCGTGGAGGTACACTCGCCTCCCCATTTGCCTTATTTGCTTATTTAGTATAAGTTCTATATGCCGCTGCATGTGAGTAGTTTATTTCCTAGCTAGCTCAATTTAGTCACCGATGTGAGAGTGAGTGCGAGACCCATCTTGTGACTCATTCCGAGCACGAGAGTGAGCTGACCACCCGAGACTCAATGTCGGTTTCTCAACTGTACAGATCGACGCGTTTCCCTCGCTGGGGACGACCGTGAGCGAGTACTTCTTGTTTGGGGCACATTAGCCTCTTCAGGAACCCGGTTAGGTGCCGAGTCATTAGTGTCGATTGCTGGTCGCGTCGTCATTTTAGTCGCGTCGTCTCATAGAGTCCAAGGATCACATCCAACAGTGTCAAGTCGCTCATTCGTCCCGCATCAGTCTCACATGTGCTGCAACTTTCATACATGTATGTGCGTGTGCGTGTGTGTGGGGAGAGAGAGAGAGAGAGAGAGAGAGAGAGAGAGAGAGAGAGAGAGAGAGAGAGAGAGAGAGAGAGAGAGGGTTTGAGGGGATTAGGTCACGTATCTCCTGGCTATTTGGACATGGTCCTATATATACTGTTGGCGTGGGGTTGACTGTTGGGTTACCGTGATCGGAAGAGACATGAGCCATCCAGCCCACGTGCTTGACGAGATAGGGAGCTGTGGGCGTTGACTCGCCGTCTCTTCACCGGAGGGGCTCGCCGAGGGGGCGTGAGATTGCACTATCAGGGAAAGTGGCATGGGCATCATCCTCCCTTCTCGTCGTCAGACTGATGTGCCTCTTGTCACACTTACATATTCATCTCTAAAAATTGTAGGTCTGTGGAGATATCTAGTAATTTCCAACTTACTATATTTCCTACACGTGATGCTAGACTTATCTCGTAGGAATGCCTCGCACATTTCAAATTATTTTTAGCAACTTTTGTGCTAATGTTATAGACATATGTTTTGGATAGTTTTTCTCATATCTTATTTCTTTATCTTGACTTTGTTTTATGAATTTCTTCTATCTCGGATAGCCTCTCTTGAACTATTGATGTTGTGAAGAATAGTCTTCTATGTTCTATTTTTTTAACTCTCCTCTTTTCTATGGTAATGATATTTGATGTGACATCACCTTGGGGTTGATAGTCACAAGACTGAATAATGCTTGGACCTAGCAAGCAAGCATTGCACAGACCAGTGACTTCACTCGAGCGGGTTCACTCACGTAGTGCACACTAGTACCCGTAAGCGATTCGGCGATGGTGGGAAGGGTCCGAGGTAGGACCTTGCTGCTCTAGGGATATGGCTAGCTTGGGGTGGACCCCTAAGGGCCTGGGATGCCCGATTCTGTGGGCAGCCAGCACGCTGAGGGCGTGCGATGTAGTATCTTGATTACAACTCACTCCACGGTGGACACTCGATTTGATTGATTTTGGATCGGGCACTCCCTCACCACTGACAGAACTAAGAAGCAATACTAATTAAGCGAGGAGTGCCAATAAGGAGGAGTGACCAGAAGCTCACCTGATCAGTGTGAAGATGCTGATCCCGGTCAGAGACGATGACAAGTGGGGAGGCATGGGTATGTACCCGCACGCCGCGTCGGTGTAGCTTTGACATGAAAATAATTAACTACAAAACTGCACCTCTCATAGGAGGGGGGATCTCGGGGTGGGGGTTAAAAGATTTACAGCCAAAACTAACTCCTTGCAGGGAGGGGCCTTCAGCCGGCCAAGCGAGGGGAGGGGAAAAGAGGCTAGGGACCAAAGAGCTGAGCTCCACCAATTTTGCCAGTTTCTGGAACAGCTGGATAGCTAGTTGAAGACGGCACCACCACAGTCTTTGCCGAGCTCAGAAATGGTTGAAACTAGTTCTGAAATTCTCTGACTTGACCCAAGAGGATGCCAAAATTTTCTTGGAATTTTCTACCGACGTCGTTGGACGAGTCAGCGTCTGGAACAGGGCTTGACTGCTCTGGTTCTGATTGCTCCCAGAGTGATGCTTCTGGAAGATCTGGGCGCCACGAGCAGTCTCGAGCTCTATTGAGGGCGAGACTAGTACCGTTACTAGCACAGTCGGGCCTTCTTCGAGCAGGGACCAACGACGCCAGCGGAAGATGTCGGAGCCAATCGGCAAAGCCAGAATGTTGTTCTCCCTTAGGCACAAGCATGTATATTTTGTTTTGATGATAGCAACAAAGTAGCAACAAAGTGTTGAGAGCATCCATTTTCATTCTAGGGCACAATATGTGTGCACGAGTGCATTTCTAGTGTCTCTCATACCTCGTGCACATTTTTTCAACTTCACACTCAGACTTCAAGCATTTTCTGCATCTAAGCACATAGCATATATTTATTTCTATTTGTACATTGTGATCAACAGCCATTTAGCCTAAAATATCAAAGATATTTCCTGCAGGTATCCATATGTAACAGGTACATCAGTAATAGGCATTAAATACAAAGATGGAGTTCTCATGGCTGCGGACACTGGAGGTCACATCTAGGACTCATCTGAAATTTATGTGACTGGCATTCATTTTAATTGTTTTCTCTTAATCGCATCCTCCTTGGAAGTGCACTACCTTCAGCAGCCTGCTTATCTTAATTGTGCTGAAAATTAAGAGTCTGTGTTCCATGATATGTTTCTTTGGGTCTTTTTTCTTTGGTGGAAGAGATGAAATGATAATTCACCATCAAAGACTATAAGATGAAAATTTACACCGTTTCCATGAATCATTTATAATGACAGATAGCATGTGTGCAATCCAAACATAGTGTGGGTGTGGCTGAACTTTATTTACTATCAATTATTCACAAAGTTTTGCATATGGCTATATGGCTATTTGGTAAAGATAGATAACATGATAGATTATCTCTCTAGGAAGACCAAGAGTAAACCCACCCACCCAGGATCAAGCCCGGGCAGGCCAAACATCTCTTGGATGGTGGGCCCCCATCAGCCCGGCAAAGTCCGTAAGGTCGGAAGAACCCCAGGGTGATACCTGCCCTGAATTTATGTCCGCTGGTGGGATTTAATACTCTCCCAGCCCTGAGGGACAGCATAATGGATTCTTTTGCATATGGCTATGTATTTAATTTACTAATTTTAGTTAACCTAATAGTTAGTATTTATAGGAGAATTGCATTATGCTTCGAATAAGCTCGTCTGTTATCTGAAAACTATGTTTGAAGAGCTTTTTATCTTTTAACTGGGTAATGAAAGATGTGCAACATTAACTGCCTTGGGGCTGTAACCGTATTAGATTATCCAATACCTGAACCTACCACCACACCTGCATCTTATTGCATAAGAGTTGGTAAAGATGTACTTCCTACTGAGTAGGGATGTCAATGTGATGGGCTGATGCGTGGATCCACTGGGGCCTGAGCTTGGCCCACAGGCTGGGACCAGGCCTATTTTTTTGGCTTGATGGGCCATTAACATACAATTTGATTTCCAACAACCATGTGATCTGGTGGTGATTTATTGCTACACTGTTAATGGAATGTGCAGGGTTCAAATTGTAATGAACCTTTGTACTGATCTTTTTAGTGAAAATGTTGAATGGGTTTATGGGATGAGGCTGGGCTTGGGCCTCACATTCAAGGCCCATTAGTGCTGGCTATTAAGTGCCAAGCAGGGCTGAGGTTGCCAATTCATGGTCGGCCTTTTCAGACACCCGCTGGCTGCTGTCCTTCCTTTCCTTTTAATTTTAGTTGATTACAATTTCATATGTAAAATGCAATACTATTCACACTTTAAAAAAGGCAGTGTCCTCTTTTTTCTCACCTCAATTTTTTTAGTACCATTTCAGCATAGCCACATAGACACACCCATATTTGCCACCGTTGCAACTTTCAAACCCCATAGATACTCATATTCACAACTTCATACACCCACATACAGCTGCATAGGAAATGCTCAGTCTTTGTAGTTGCATACTAGCCACTCATCCAACCTTGGACACCATACACACCAGAAATTCTCCTGCACACATTGACACTTTACAGATCATGTCTTTACATTTTTTGTACCTTTATATCTCTGTTCTCTTGGTGGCCTTCCAACTTAGAAGCTGTCACTACAGTTGTGGTCTTCCAATCAGGCTGGTGTCCATCAATCAGGACCTACATCCCCCCATCCTCTGAATCATCATCATCATCATCCAGAGGTTCAACTTGGCCTTTCCCCTAGCTCTAGGGCTGCTGGAGACTTGGTACCATGCTGGCCCCACCATTCACATAACCCTCAGCATCAGTATACATGTTGCTTGGTCCATTTTGCCTCAAACTAATCCTCTAAATCAGAGAACGAGCAGATAAGGAAAGGAGCTGGAGTAATTTGAGTTGAGGACACTCTGCGCTGCAGTGTGGACTGGAGAGGTGGCTCTTGTTGAACAGATGGATAATGGGGCCAACATAACGTGGGCTGCCATCATTGGGGAAGCAGTCAATGAGCAACTTTCAGGAGCTAGAGAGCACGGGTGTCTTCTGCTGGTGAGGAAAGGGATGGTGGTGTACATGGACTTGGACAATAGGAGGTCACTGGCACCACAGCCCCACTGCAGGCTCACTATGCCTGAGGTGCTGTCCTCCGTGTACCCTGTTGCCTCACCAACATCATTACTGCTTGATACTTGTAAAGTATTTTGAAGACTTGGGGCTGTCGAACATGGTGTGTTCCCTAGTTAGTAGTTATCTGTGACTAGAGAAATAACTAGGTAATCTTTCTGCGATTATTTTGACTTTGTAACTCTCTTACAGCCTCCAATAAATGTATCAATCAATATTTGCCAAATGTGCATATAATGCGTCACTTGTCTTCAACTGTCAAAATACTCAAATGGATAGACAGTTAGACACGGAAAGAAAGGGGTACTGCTCTGGTTTCTCAGCTCAGGTTGTGAGATTTTAAGATCCACTTGTGACACATGCATGTGCTACAATTCTAAGGCTGTGTTATGGCTTGGCGCAGGTCCAGTCATTTACTTGGACCTCTATATAAAGAAAGAGAGATTGAAGGGTGAGCATCTATAAAGAGCATCAAAGATATTTTCTTTTCATTTCAAAATAGTCTTCTTTAAGATACCAGATGTGACCATCAATAAAGAAGGTGACGAGTTGGGGAAACATGGAAAAAAAGCATGATCGTTTGTGGTTGGGTGAAAGAAAGTTGAATGGCAAAGATGGGGAGAAGGATCAAAGATAAACGAAAGTCATCTAGGGATATTATCTCCTGGTCTGTGCTTTTCCCAGTGTTTGCCAAATACTTGTTCATTATTAAGATGTTACCTACTCATATCTAATAATGGCTGTGATGTGCCATTCCAAAACCGCATGGTAGTAGCCCCTATGATTTAAGGAGGCAACCGATTACTGTACTTTTGGTATGGGATTAAACTCATTTTTGCCAACACCTCCCCTGATGATAAGCCCCTCTCCCGAGGGTGAAGGTCATGTTGCAAACAGATGAGACAACTAAAGGGTCCAACCAGGGGAATAAATGGAAGTAGTGAGGGAGAAAACCTAGTGTTATGACATCATGTGATATGCCCTCCCGGAGCTTCATGGTAGTAGGACGTAGAGACCACAGTTGAAGGGAAATGCACTCGAGTGCGAAATGCATTTCGCACAAAATGCATTTGGGGAATGGAGATGAATTGTTTCTGAAATGAAGAAGAAGAAGAAGAAGAAGAAGAAGAAGAAGAAGAAGAAGAAGAAGAAGAAGAAGAAGAGAATGCATCAGGTTTAAATGTTTGGGTGATGCTTATTTATAAAATGACTCTTATTCAAAGTTAGCTATAAGCATCCCTTGTCTAAACAGAATATTTGTACGACGACTCGGAGGCAAGATCGTTACTAATAACGGAACAAGCCGCCGATCGGTCTAATCCTAAGCCAGAGAAAATGACACTGGCAAAGAAAACGACACGTAGAGACCTGAGGGAACACTGAGGACCCTCAGCACATCTGGACACGCAAACCAAGGTAAGACGATACCTCACTGCAGCCAGAACCATGTCTCGAACTGGACAGAACCATCGAGACATACACATGGTTACGTGCCAACCATTGGGTGACCCCGGGTTGATCGGAACCGGACAATGACGACTCCACAGTCGGGAAGAAAACCCTACTACAAGTAAGAAGACTCCTGGCTGCCTTATAACGTAGTCCTGACCTTCATAAGGTGTCAAGAGACATCCACGAAAAAGTGGGTAGACCACAAGGACAAGCCAAGACAATCAAAAATCAAGACGGCGGAAAGCAGGACTCTAGGGCTGTAACGCTCCACCTTTAGACCGCTAAACGAAGGTGAGGGTCTAAGGATGAGCCATTACACTCTAGAGGAGACAGGACTGTGGCGGTCTAATAAAGGCACGTCACACGGATATGACGGTCAAGGAATGAGCCGTCACGGACACTACCCTACTACAGAACCTAAGACAGACCGACACACAGACAAACACAGAACAGAACCGGCCATTACGGCCAACAGGACTGTAACGGCCTACTATAGGCGTGTTACACGCTCTGACGCACCCAAATTGGGCCGTCAGGGTGAACAGGCCTAAAACATAACTCGGACGAACGGCATGTAACGGTCCAATATGGACGCGTTACAGTACCCTGGCGCATGGGGGTTGGGCTGTTAGAGCCAACTGACATAGCCAGTCAAACTCGGTCAAACACACTGTGACGGTCCAAAGAAGGCGCGCCACAGTACTCTGGCGGTCTAAGGCAAGGCCGTCAGAGTGAACCGACAGACACGGACATCGAGGACGAGAGGGCGGTGATGCACCAACAAGGGGGCGTCAGAGGGCTGTGACACTCCAATACTGGACCGTCACACTTCCACAACCACAACTGACCAACATGCTCAAAGGCATGTGACGGTCTATCGTAGGACCGTCAGAGGCTGTGACGGTCTCTTGTACGACCGCCACATCGGTCCGACGAGTAAAATAGTGAAAAAGTCGAATCAGCCCGTTCCAAGCCCAATTCATGCCGAAGCGCAGGGGAAATAAAGCCACACGACGAAAAATAACTTCTGGAAGCCAAAAAGGACTTTTCTTCGATTCACCTCCCGACATGGCCGGTCGTGGATATCTTCTGCCCGGGGGCTTCCTTAATGGGTAGCGGACTGCCGAGTGAGTTCTCGTCCTGGCCGAACGAGGTATGGGTTTATTCGGCCTTCCCGCCCCCAACTCGCACATAGATGCGAGTGTCGCAGGTGCCGTGGGATCCTCGCGGTCATTTTTTGACGTCCACAGGGAGGAAATGAAGAACCAACTTAGGAACAAATACCTTCCCATCATCATCTTGTGAGTGTGGGATCATTCACAACTGAGTGTTAAAATTGGGTTGGGTCGGTTCAGGGTATAACGGATTGACGATCTAATGTTAAGTTCGTTTTCAATACGGGACTATTCTCTAACACATTTAGTCACGGTGCATGACCCAGATCATAATCATGGGTTCTGATACTAAGTTAAAATCTACATAATCACAATGTTAAAATACATAGATCTAGAGTCATAAACACATGAACTATAATCCATTTAATTGATATGAGATTATTATTTAGTGTCACTTTCATAGAGGGTTATCCCCCACTTGTTTTGAAAATGACTCTCATTTTGTTCCTTTTTTAGTTTGATAGAGAGATACAAATATTCAGATTAGATTAAAAAATAATTCTCATCTAATCTAGATAGTGTGATCCAACTGAATATGTGGAACATTTTAACCCACCTCTCTTATCAAAGTAAATGGAAATAAATAGATGGACAGATTAATCTAAAGAGAATATCTCTCTATTTATCTAACCCTATGTCAAAGAGGGTATCAGAGAATATGTTCAAATTCCAACAGCCATGAAATGTGATATGGAGCCCATAAAAAAGAAAGTAGCACTTCATGGTCTGAATGATGTCAGATGATCAGCTAATTCGAGAGTGCCGTGATCAAATTTAACTCTTAGCAAGAAAAGATCTTGTTCGTGTATCATCAACATATCTCAGTCGTTTCATTAAGTCTCAATTATGAGAGGTCCGGTGCTCGTAATTGGTCTTGATGAGATGCTGAGTACGTACCGTTGCTTGACCAGGCACCAACACTTAACGGGATTATCTTCTTAATTATCAGCACCATTCGTCAAACGAGAGTGTCGGCGTGGTGCTACTCGTATCTCCCCCACTCCATGATGGGCCGCCCCACATGATCATTGAGTGGTCCAACCATGCATATCATCTTCCCATACATACATACATATATATATATATATATATACTTCAGATTGAGAAGTTGCTCAGGCGAGCTAGGATTTTCCCTTCCTGGTGAGCTTTTGTTAGTGAGCTTATTGTTTCTCATCTTGTTTGTTGAGATCTTTATGAGGTTGGCCTTAGAATTGCTATCTTAGTGATGCTTTTGTCCTATGTCTGCTTAAGTGTGGATAGCTTTATTTTGAGCCTGATCTGCCTCTTTGCTTTACGGTTGCTTGGCTTTGGGCACATTCTTGTGTTAAGAGTTGTAGTTTACTGTGTTTGTCATGCCGTGTCCAGCGGCCGATGCATTGAGAAGGCTCATTCATTATTTCAGGATGCGAAGGTAAGCTGAGATTAGCATTTTTCCTTGTGCTTTATGCTGGTGCTAGTGCTTTTTCTGATGTTGGCATCGGCATTTGCGAGTGTTGGGGAATATGTCGACTTTCATGCTGATTGAGTACCCTCTACTCTACATTTCTTTTCTCTTGGGTGTTATGCTCTTGAGGCTTTGTCTTGGTCCTTGAGATGCATCCCTTGAGATTATCATTTTGTGTCGTTTCTCGTGGTTGTAGGTCTTTCTTGGTGATCTGCTCGATGCATGACTCGTTCCCTGTAGTCGTGTGATCAGCTGCTGTCGTGCCCTGATGTGACCCTACTTGCAGTTGTGTTCTGTGGTTCTATGTGTTGTACAGAGCTGAAATCCTACAGGTGCTGCCGTGTTGCTGCTATTATTTTTGTAAGTGCTGTTGTCTCCATGAATTTGTCATTGGCATCTTGTGTGCCTGGTGTTCCCTATCGCCTTAAAGCACTGGAGCTGATGAGGTGGTCGAGCTGTCAGCTGTGAGGATTATGTCTCCTTGTGTAGTTGTCGCTTGCCTTGTTGTCGTGTTGTTTCCTCGGTATCTATTGTCGTGGCAGTCGTGTCTCTTGTCCTGAGACATAAGCAATATTGTCTTGTTTCGGAGGTGTCAGACTTGTGTTCACTTGTGTCGTGCTCACTCCTGAGCATGTACTCGTGATTGTGGTCTGACTGTGTTCCTCTGAACCATATCTCTCGTGATTTGTGTTGATTTGTAGTTATAACCGTCAGATTGTTCTTCCCCGCTTCTTCCTTCTTGCTAGTCTTTAAATTTCGAGGGTGAAATTTCTTGAAGGAGGGGAGGTTGTAACATCCCGGATCTTTATTAGATCTCTATTGGGTCTTTCGGATCCTTTTGGGAGAGTTTCGATTTGCTCTTGTAGCTCGCGAGTTGTGTTTTACAAATTCCTTCAAACTTTCTTTTCCTGTCTGTCCATAGTTTTCCAGACCCGACCCCTGTCTACTATAAAATCTCCAAAAAATCGAAACCTCCACCAAAAGTAATTTAAAAATATCCCCATTTTCCTCACTTCCCCCTCCACAACTTTCATGAAGAACTCATTACCCAGATCCATCACCGTCCCCTTGTTCAAACCATGTTCTCTGTCAAGTCCACTTTCTACCCTGTTGGTCCCAGATCTGTGAACTAGCATCTTCAAAAATCACCAGCGGCCATAACAGAGGGTTCATAATTCCTGGATCAGCCTAAGATCGAAGCTCTTCGAGTGAGCTTTCCAACGCCACCAACCTCGTGTTGATCTGACATCGGGGCTGATCGCAGCGTCCATTTTCGTCGGGTCATGCACAGCAAAATAGCAGTTCCAGCTTGTGGACGGCAACCGACGACCACCCCCGAGGCGGCCGACTCGCCGAACCAACACGCCTCTGTCCCCAGGATCGCCCCTCCAGGAGCCACCATCGCAGCAATACCATTCCCCGTCCGCTCGACCTGTGGACCAGCACGTGGGCCCCACAGTTGCCAGCGCACACTACCACCAGAGCGGTCCAAATTGCTGCCTGTCAACCCAAACCCGCTACTCCCGGGCCCACATTGTAGCCCTTTACCTCCCTGCGTGGAGTGGGTAATAAATTTTATTTCTGTAATGTATTTGACAATTGTCTAATCGGGAGTATGAGTTTTTGACCAGGGTTGTCTTCCCCACGCCCAGAGCATAGAGGTACACTCGGCACCCCCTCGTCGTCGTAGTTGCTTACTTTCCTAGTATAGTTCTTACTGCCGCTGCATGTGCCTAGTTAAGATCCTAGCTCATCGATCAAAGTAATCACCGCTGCGAGAGAGAGAGCAAGACCATTCTGTGACTCGTTCCGAGCATGAGAGTGAGTAGGCCACCCTTGACTCGCTGCCGGTTTCTCAACCGTGCAAGTCCGACGCTTCCATCGTTAAGGGACGGACACCAGCTTGTCTAGAGTCTAAGGTTTGCATTTCAAATTGGAGTCGAGTCCATCGTCTTGTCCCGCATCATACTTCCACCCTCGTAAATCGAAGAGAAGAGAACGAGTTACACCTTTCACTATTGGTTTGGTTTTGACTTGCCTTAGATTCGGTGCCATTTGAGCTTAAGGGCTAAGCATGAGATGTGTGCGGGTGTTGACTCGATGTTAAACTGTCAAGTTTTCTAATGGGACTTGCTTGTTAAGAAGTGGACAATTCAGGATTCTATGATCCCGACTCCCACAGCAAAGACAGGCACTAAGTCTTCTCTAGCATTTCTCTGCCTTGTGTCCAGACTTTTCACAATGCTTGCATAGTTCCTTTGATGGGGTAACAACTGAGACAATTTGTTTGTCATATGATCTCAACTTCTTGTCCTTATGAAAATTACGCCCACCTTTATGGAAGTTATGCCTATCAAAATTGGGCCTCTTCTTCCCGAAGGAGGGCTTGAAGTAACCGGAGCTAGTAACTTGCTCCTTCTTAGCATCTCTTCCCCGAATGCGATTAGACATCTCTACTGCATCTTCTAGGAGTTGGGCTCTTCTTACCGCATCGGCATATACTTGGATATCCATCGGGACGAGTTGAGTAATATACCGGGACTTTAAGCCATTTAAAAATTTCCTCACCTTCATATTTTCGGTACCCACAAGTTTTGGTGCGTACCAGGATAGTCTCGTGAATTGGGCTTCATATTCCGCCACCGTCTAACTCCCTTGCTTCAAGGAAGCAAATTCGACAGCCTTCCTTTCTTGCACCCTAGAAGTACTTGTTGTTAAAGTGTTCCACAAACTCTTCCCACCACACATGATCGTGTTGTAGAGTTGCTTCGATAGACTCCTGATAAGCAAAATGACAGATATAGAATGGGGGATGACTATGTTTGTCTCTTTAAAATTTCAGTAAACAATTACCCTACGATAATCAAAAGTGGATAGCAATTGCAGAACTACCAAGTCCCATGCACAGTAGGGACCACAAAGCAGACAGTTAGAGTGCACAGTTAAGACAATGATATAATCAAGAGTGACTAGCAACAACACTGCTAATTAAATCTTACGCACAGTAAGAAACACCAATCAAATGATTAAAGTGCACAATAGGTGCAGTGAGCAGTTCATGAAAATAGAACCTACAGTGGGAGTAATCTACTAACCGCACCTGACTCTGCAAGCATTCACAGTCACCAGTACTTGGCAGAGGTTTGATCAAGAGATCTCCTCACGCATGAGGCAGCCTTCCAGATAGGCGTGACCTATCCTTCCAACTGCACCTTTTGATATACCGGTTAAGTGTTGTAGCACACTCTGAATGCCTACCAGGTTAACCGGTGGAAAGAACCATATGGCCAAGCAGATTAATCACTGAAATGAGCTATGTAAATTCAGACAAGAAATTTTAAATGTGCATCCCGGTACTACTCCCCATTAAGCACGCTTAACTTCGGAGTTCTTTACAAGAACTGAGCCGATACTTCAAAAGGTGTCTCGATGATATAGAGTACAACTTAACTATATTTGAGGGTGTTATAACTTAAACATTACTTGCTATTACCTACTGAGCGTTCGCTCACCTAGTTGTTCCCCCCTTTTCAGGTAGCTTCGGTGATGACTCTCAAACTGATGGGGATGGCCAAGAGTGAAGTCCATGGAGCGAGCCAACTAGAAAGCCTTGCAGAGATGTCCTTAGATAGTTCAAGTCAAGATTGTTGTCATGTTATAGTCGCGTCAAAGTTGTATTTTATTTAAGTTGTGATGTAACGATGTTAGTGGATTTTGAGAACTTCTTTGGTACTTCTAGTTGTTGGTGGATATTGAAACACATTATGTTCAACTAGTTGGAATAAATGATTATTTGGGGAATTATTCTTCTCGTTGCCATGGCATTGTGTTGGAGTCATATAAGTGCTAACTCAAACCACAGCATGTTTGAAAATCAACATATTTTAACTCTTTCTACTGCCACGTTCTGATATTTCCCGTCAGGGTGTAATAGTCACGCTAGCTTCGTGAGGGAAACGGTCAGCCGCCAGAGAGGGTAACGGTCAGTCGTTTGACCGCATACCCTATCGACACTCCCTGGTCGGCTAGCAGTCACCATGTGGACTGCTAAACCTAAAAATGGTTCCTATTAGGACCGTTTTCACTTTGGAAAACTAAGAACAGCGGGAATGGCCCAAAAATGCCATTCTACATCCTATTCACCCCCAAGTGAAGGGGAAACAAAGAGGAAACTCTTCCCCATGCCCTAGAGCATCATTTGATACCATCAAACCACGAAATAACGTGTTAAAATGCTGGATCTGGAGCTCGATCCCCAAAGCATGGATTTCCCTTCCCGGCACAAAATAACACTCTCTCGACCTCCCTTCGACCTAGAAATCGTGAGGAAGGTAAACAATGAGCTAAGGATCTGTCACCCTACCTTAAGGTCACCCGAAATGTGACGGATCATCGCCGATCTTCAAAAAACCCATTTGAAACCCTCGAGCTTCCATGAGCTTCCATGAACTACACGTCGCCTCGATTACCTCACTGCCGCCGCTGTCGCAGCGTTGTCGCCTCACCGTCATCTGGAGCCAGGGAAGGCATTGCAGCAGTCGTCGCCGAAGGAAGAAGAGAGAGAGGGGGTGCGAACGGTGGAGGCATGGACTGTCCCTCCCCCCCTCTCTCTCGCTCTCTATCACTCCCCCCCTTTCCCACTCTCTCTCTCTCTCTCTCCCCTCTCACTCTCACTCTTCTCTGCGCTCTTCCCGTGTCCAGAAGACTACTACGAGACCGACATGATATCGGTTTTGACTCCATTCGGCAGTGACTCCACCAAGGCTGCAATTCCACGTGAAGCCTGCCGCAATAAGCAACCCGTGCCACCAATAGAAGAGATGCAAGATGAGGAGATATTTCTCTGGAACCCTCTCCACCACAGGCGTATAGGGAAAATTTTGCCATCTTCCGATAGGTCGACTTCAAGGGACCACATCATCAAGGTCTCCCCACCCCCGTCTGTCGACGAAGTAAGAAGTAGCGGTATGGGTCGTGCTCCAGGCCCTCCCCAATATGACCCCACTATGTTCGCACTATACCATAGGTAGCAGTGGGAGATCGAGATGCTGAAGGTACAATTGGCCGAGCTGACTGCACTTGTGGCTGGCCTGATCCAAGGCTCTCTCCACCTGTGGGGTGAAGGCGTAGCTTGGTCCCGGGCCACCAGTCCTGATACCTCCGTCCAGTCAAGGAGGGAAGTGAGGAATACGGCGAGCCCTTCAGCCAGGCAGCCAACTAGGCAAGGCCTTACACTACAAGAGAAGCTGCAGAAGCCCTACTCTTTCCCAAGGGAGAAAACTCAAGGCATCTTTGATTGGGCCTGCCACTATGGCAAGGTTTCCCTCCCGAAGTCCAAGAGGCCTCAAGATACCCAGAGAAGCGGTGATCCACTGTTCTGCCCTTATCGCCAGATATTGGGTCACGCCATCGAAGATTGTTATGTCTTCAAAGACATTGCTTGGGACCTGATTGACAGGGATGAGCTCAGGATGGGAGACTATATGGTGGCCCCGCCACGTCCCCATGTGACAGGCAGCCCCAGAAGTGGAGTTTACACAATATCAATTCAACATCGGGCTCCTGAAGACGCAGTCGCTTTGACCCCCGTCGGAGCCATCTATGATGATTACCTGGAAGACCCTGGGGCGGCCCTGTGCCTTTCTGCGCAGGGGAACCCCACGGGCCTGCCTACTGTAATCCAAGAGGGGTGCGAGGTGAGGGCCACCTCTGCACCCGGCCAGGAGGAACAAGAAGAAGCAAGCGGCGCCCTCGAGGTCGAGGATGGTGAAGACCAAGATTTTGTCGACCTGGTGCCGGCACCGGCGAAAAACAAGATTCAAGAAAAATATCACTATAATCAATATCATTTTTTTGTAAACACATAATTAGGACATACACGCAATCTACGCTTGGTCGCTTGAGTACGTGTAATTGAGTTACGTGGGTCAATTTGATTTTCTCAATTAGAAAACTGAATCAACTCGTTTCAATTTAAAATGAGTCGATTCGATTAGGCAAACCAAACAACAACATGAATAACCTAATTCAAATCTAATTTTTAGATTTGATTTAGATCGAGTCATCAAGTCGGTCCGAATCATGCACACCCCCGTTGACTTCACATAATCTAAGGTCTCTCACATAGGCCTTAACAAAATGCCCGAGGCCTTATCTCACAAGGAGAAGCGTTTGACCAGTGAGCTTCCAGTTGACGTCCACTGTTCTGATCATCGAGATATGCTTTCCTTTCAGTGAGCTTCATCTCATGGATTCCCTGATGATCAGACGGCTATGATCGACGTACGTGGCCTTTTTAAGCGGCCCCCGAAAAGTCGAAGAAACCCTACTCCAACAACCTCCGTCCGTGGGGGCCGTTCCGGCCGTGTGTCCTTCGCGTCTACCCCTCTCTCTCTCTCTCTCTCTGCTGGCTTCTTCCGGCGGCCTCCTTCTCCTCCTCCGGCGAGCCCTTCTCGGTGCTCCTGTCTGAGCTATATTCTTCAGATTTCATTTCCACCTTTCTGGTGCTATGTTTCATCCTTTGTTTTTCAATTCTCTGATTTTATCAAGCTGTGTGTCAGTGTTTGCAGAGGATCAGTTCCTCTGGACAGCAAGCTATGTTGCTCAGCTGTAATGCTCAGCGGACGCAAGCTGTGGTGCGCAGTGGAAGCAAGCTATGGTGCTCAACTGTAAGCAAGCTGTGATGCTCAACGATTCAAGCTATTAGGCAGCAGGAAGCCTCACTTAGGTTTGAGTGGTGGATGGACGTAGGTCTACGGGCAGCAGACTGAACCATCTGAAAACTCCTTGTCTTTGTGGTTTGAGTGCTTGCTTCTTGATTCACGATAGATGTATGATGAGGCTCGTCATATCTGCCTCTGATTAGTCTACATCATTCAGAGTTCACTGAGTATTCTATTTTGTTTCTGTCTAACTGCTGCTAAGTGTTATAGTCAGTTGCTGATTGTGCTAGCCAAGTATTCTAGTGAGAATCACACAAGAACATCTGTCTAGTGTTTGAGTGTGGGTCTAAATATAATATTAGTTTAACTGAGTCTACCCCATCAGCAGGGGTTTCATAGATCAAACTCTACGTCTGAAGACTCTAAAACAAATCGCAGTTTTCCAAGTGAAGCTCTTAAGCTATCCAACTTCAAAACTATTTGGTCTTAATGATCTGCACAAAGTCGTCGTTCACCACTTTGAGGCCTTCATCCTGAGACCAGTCTTGTTGAACCAGTCGCTCTCGAGGATTCAAATTATCAAAATTTTTCGGAAAGGAACGATGTGCATGACATCTTATTCCAGTTTTCCCAGTTCTCAAGCCACCCAGCTCTAAAATTAATTGGAGTCAATAATTTGAACAAGGTCGCCTTTCACCACTTGACGCCTTCATCCTTTGAGATCGCCAGTGTTGAATCACCCCCTCTTCAAGGATTCAAATCATCAAATTTTTATCAACGAGGGAAGATGTGCTTGACAAGTTAACAACAGGCCTGCCTTCGTCCTGGGGCTATGATTTTTAAATTTTTAATCACTCTCTCGTAAGGGGATTGCTAGAATCTAGGTCAGAATGCATCATGCTTCCCATGTTTTCGCATGTTCTCAAGCTACCTAACCCTAAAATAAAATGGTGCCAGATCTGCACAGAGTCTTCTCCTCTCACCACTGGAGGCCTTCATCTCGGGATCACAATTGTTGAATCATTCCCTTGAGAAGATTCAAATCATCAAATTTATCCACGAGGAGAGACTTGCTTGACAAGCGGACCAGTTCTTTGAGCTAGAGTGAAGGGAAAAGCGGTCTTCTCTTTCTTTGAACATCTCGGCATCTTCTCCTGAGATTGCTAGTGTTGGATGATTGGATCATTCTTGGAGAGTGGATGCAAAAGATCAAAGATAACAATGGAGAAGAAAAAGTATGCCTGACAAGAAAGCACAAGCTAGCTCCCTTTGTTTAGTCTAGAATAGAAACACACAAAAAAGAAAACCTCCAAACACACAGGGATAACGTTTACATTACAGAGAAGTCTAGATTTCGCTGTCTGACTTCATCCTTCTCATTCATTTTTTGCTTTTGCAACTCTAAGACAGAGTATTCTTAAATTTGTAGCGCAATCTTCTTTTTGTTTCATCAATGGAGTACTTCGTCTTGAGTTATTTTTCAAATTGCTCACTCAAAAGGGGTCCAGAAAGATCGAGTTCACAATGAGGAAAGACAAAAAAAAAAAAGACAAGAAAGCATCATGGTGTTTGTCTACCCCAGAAAGGAGAGAGTAGCTGTCTTCTCTCTCTCTCTCTCTCTCTATCTGCATTTTATCCTCCTTTTAGCATGCGGCCATTCCATCAGAGGGGATTCAAGAAAGTAGAATTTACAAATTGCAACAGGGGAAGGCTTGCTTGACAGAGAATTGGGTCCTTTCTTTTGCTCCAAAAGAATGAGAAAACTGATATACAGAGAAATTTCCAATCCAAGCCCACTCCCCAACTTTACATTATCCAAACCAACAAAGGGTTCAATAACACAAGAAAAAATGCACCCTGTTCTTTAAGAAAAGGGAGAAGAAAGTCACTTCCATACAATTAGAAATTGAGCAGCTTCTCCCTCATTGCCACCGACCAAAGTCCCAAATGAACTCAAGACTTGTGTCTGAATGCTGTGTAGGAGGCATTCCTTTAATGGCTGATGCATGATGAGGCACAAAAACGAAAGAATTATCACGGTTGCTGGTTACACCACACAGTAATTTTGTTGGAGAGATTACACTTCAGAACTGAATCTCACATCTCATCTCCCAAGGGTCAAGGGAATCGGGATCAGATGCAAGGGGCAGGCACTCAAATGGGGGAGCCCACCACAAATTATTGCCCAAAAGAATGCAATGCTGCCACACTACTCGACATCACACCCATTTGCAGATGGTTCTGGGAAGATCTCATTACATGGTCTCCTGTGATTAAACGATTGCTCTCCGGCACTCCCTTGTGAGACTGCTGTAGCAGAACGCTTAAAACTAGCAGCCTCCCTTGTTGGTCCAGGAACAGATACTATGTCTGAAGAGCTGTGGCGCCAGCTCCCAACGAAAGCTGCATTCCAGGAACCTTGGGATGATGTGGCCCTTAGGCGGGCGGAGTTTAAGTGATCCTCCCTTACCACTTTTAGTGGATTCTCCAGGGCTTTTAAAATGTACTTGACAGGTGGGCGCCTAGATGGCCTTGGGTTTAGGCAGGACTTGGCCACAATTGCCATTGCCCATGCCTCCTCCAGAAGGTCGTCTTCTAATATAAGAGATGGGTCCAAGATCTTTGTCAAAAGTTCCTTGTCATAGATGCTAATGCATGGCAATGTTTGGTCCAGCCATTCATCCGTTGAGGCATCGTTTGATCCACTAATCCCAAGCTCACCGGTCACCAGCACAAGAAGAACCTTCCCCAAGCAATAAACATCATAAGCACAACATGCAGATGCCGATCCTGAACATTTACCAAGAAAAGAGTAAAACAAAGTGTTGCTTCCTTTATTTGATAAAAAGGATTGTATGAATAAAAAATGTAACTTATATGGAAAACATACCCAAAGTACTTTGTTCAGGTGTCCTGCAAGTCATGACACAAGGAGATACATTAGTTCAATGTATGGCATATGGCAAAGCAAGGAATATGTTTTTTTATTTTTTAGAAAGTGGACTGTACCACCAATTTCATTGAAAAATAAAGAGAGTTCATACAGTCAAGAGGAGGAGAAGTTCCTTCTAAAGGCAATGAACATGTAGCTTAGTAAAAAGTAGTTTCCTCAATAGTCCACACTGTCAGCTTAAACGACAACTCTGTTTGTATATGCAAAAAAGAACCAAGGCATGTGAAACTGTTTTTGCCTAGTTGTCCATATGCAAGTATAATGCCATCCACCAAAGAAAACCGCATATTACTGGAATTTTTTGTTTAAGCTTACAGCATCTGCATAGAGTTGCTTCAAGTCACAAGATCGGTTGGCACTGGAATAATAATGTTTGTGCTCCAGTGTTCAACTTGATCAATGGAAGTAGAATATATGTTTACATGGGCATGGAATCACAAACAGGATAGGATTAAGTGTAGCAGTCCACGTCTTCTTTGAAGGCATAGTAGTAAAATCTTTCATGCCCTGCCAAGGTGGCCGGCTCTCTCCCTGTCCCAAAAGATAGAAGATCCCGTCAGGTGATGGACCACATGAGGCCAGGGAGCATGAATGAAGGATTAAAGAGAACTGTAGTATCTGATATGGGTAATCCTTTGGGAGTCACGGAATTGGGTAGCACAAAGAAGAAAGAAGATAGCTCGAACATAAATTTAGTGACTGGATGATGGCGCCAATAATGCTGGTATAATAGAGTGATTCGAGTTCTTTTGCTCCTTCAATCAAAAAGATTAGTGGTGTAGGAGAAGCAATACACAGCTGCTATGTCAATAGAACATGACCATATTCCCTTTATATTTTTTTGGTGGAAGAGAGGAGATGGTTCTCCACAACAATTTGGTCCCTGGAAAGAGGAAAGCTGATTGCACCAGAACCTTCAGCCACATGGGAAGCCAGCCTTCTATTTTCAAGGTATTCGATCCCGCTCGTCTCGCTTGATTATTTCTGCTATTCGAGCCTGCAGAGTGCTTAACGTAGGTTGTCAGGGATTTCTAGCTTCAGTGGTTGCTGTTGAGGCACCATGGTAGGATGTCAATGCTATTCCTGTTGTCTGTGAATTCCCTGATGTGTTCCCCGATGAGTTACCAGGCTTGCCTCCACAGCGAGAAATTGAAATGGTGATTGAGTTGATTCCAGGTACGGCACCTTTGGCAAAGGCACCTTACCAGATGGCTCTAGCTGAATTGAAAGAATTGCGAGCACAGTTGCTTGAATTGTTGGAGAAAGGTTACATTTGTCGCAGCTTTTCTCCATGGGGTGCTTTTATTCTGTTCGTGAAAAAGAAAGATGGAAGCCTGAGGCTTTCTATTGATTACAGACAGCTAAATCAGGTGACTATCAAGAATAAGTATCCTCTGCCCAAGATCGATGATCTGTTTGATCAGTTGTAGTCTGCTACTATCTTTTCTCGAATTGATCTCCGATCAAGTTACTTTCAGCTGAAAATTAGAGAATCTGATGTTGAAAAGACTGCTTTTAGCACGCGTTATGGTCATTTTGAGTTTTTGGTTTTGCCATTTGGGCTAAACAATGCTCCTGCAGCTTTTATGGACCTGATGCAGCGTGTGTTCCGTCCTTACCTGGATCAATTTGTTGTGATCTTTGTCGATGATATTCTGGTTTATTCTGCTTCTGAAGAAGATCATGTGCAGCATCTGAGGATCGTTTTGCAGGCCCTGCGAGATCACGAGCTCTATGCTAAATTCAGTAAGTGTGAGTTCTGGCTTCGGGGAATCCATTTTCTAGGCCATGTGATTTCTGGTGACGGAGTTGCAGTGGATCCGGTCAAGATTGAAGCTGTTCTTGATTGGCAGAGACCGAGGACTGTGACAGGGATCAGGAGTTTTCTGGGTCTTGCTGGTTATTACCGGAGATTCATTCAAGATTTTGCACGGATTGCCGCGCCGATGACTAGGCTGACTCGCAAAAATGTACCTTTCATCTGGTCAGATCAGTGTGAGCAGAGCTTTGTTGAATTGAAAAGGTTTCTCACTTCTTCTCCAGTGCTGGTATTACCTTCTAGCTCGGGTGGATTTGTGGTTTGCACAGATGCTTCCCGAGTAGGTCTGGGTGCAGTGCTGATGCAACATGGTAAAGTTATCGCTTTGCTTAATCCTATACTAATATAGTTATTCAAATCTTGTAGGACCATGGCCGTCGAAGGTGCTCAGTGGCGTAACATGCAACGCACGGTACAAGGCTTTACCCAGGCGCTACAGCAAGTAGCCCAAGGCGCAGCAAACCGAGGAGCAGGTGAACTCCATCATAGTTTCCAGAATATGAACCCGCCAAAGTTTATTGTCTCATCCGACCCCGATGATGCCGAGCACTGGCTTAGAGAGGCAGAAAGGATATTCCGTGTTATGCAATGCACTGACGAAGAGAAGGTGTTACTAGCTACTTTCCAATTGGAAAGGGACGCCTGATTCTGCTGGAGTCTATCGAAGCTACTTTGGGACAAGATCCAATTACATGGGCCAAGTTTGTTGAGCACTTCAACAACAAATACTTCTCAGATTGTATTCAAGAGAAGAAGGCTACAGAGTTTGCTGCATTAAAGCAGAGGACATTATCTGTGGCCGAGTATGAGGCCTAATTCTCTAAGCTATCACGGTACACGAAGCATTTAATGAGTGCCAAGAAGATGAAGGTTAGAAGATTCCTTAATGGCCTTCGACCCCAGTACATCACTCAGTTAGAACCGATGGACATTCAAGTCTACTCGGAGATGGTTCGTAGAGCCCAGCTAATAGAAAATGCCACGGAGTTATCCGACAGAATCCGTGGGAAGGACAAGAAGGAGCCGATGACAACCTCTAACCTTCAAGCCCTCCTTCCAAAAGAAGAGAGCCAATGACGGAAGTACTTCTTCCCAAGATAAGAAACCCAGGAAGAGTACCAAACCCTTCTCCATTACTGCCACACCTTCCAAAGAGGTGTGCAAGCATTGTGACAAGGCCGGCCATAGGGACGAGGAATGTGGGAGGAGATTAGGAGCTAGTCTCCGTTGCGGGAGCTGTGATCATCGGATTCCCAACTGTCTATTACTAAATGATCAAGCCGGGGACAAGAAGCACCCAGTTAAGAAGCAAGCACGCCTCCAAGCTCTACAAGAGGCAAAACAAGATGGAGGCAGACTGGTGGAAGGTACACTAAAGATTTGTTTCAAGTCTGCACATGTCTTGTTTGATACCGGTGCATCACATTCTTTTGTTTCGAAGAAGTTCTCTGATCCATTACCTATGGAACTAGAATGGCTAGATCTAGTTATTTCAACCCCTCTCAGAAACGAATCCGAGATCACACACCATTATCTAAATTGTGATGTTATGGTGGTTACCCTCTGAGGTGTTTCAGAGGAAGGGAGAAGTTCTCCGATTTTACCCTCCTATGTGTTAGGAGGAAGAGAGAATTGTTTCTCTAGTTTGTAAGTTGCTGGGTGCAGCTTACGGGATTCCCTTTGTAGGTTGCAAAGGTAGGGAGGTAGATCCTCCAGTTGGTTCTTCTATTTGCCAGATGGTCGAGGAAGGTGTTCCTCAGGGGCAAGCTATTTGGCAGCAGTTGCTTGCAGATTGAGTCTGCGGTTCTTGTGTTTGCGTTAGTGCAAGGAAGCCTTACTCTGCGGAGTAAGGGGTGGACGTAGATTGCGGTTTGCATTCGAACCACCTAAAAATCTGCTATCTCCGTTGTGTGGTTTGATTGTCTTTCTGTTCTCCTGCTGCTTGTGTGCATGAGCTGCTCGATCGTTTGATGATTAGATCTGCTCCTCGTCTCTACAACTCTATCTTCGACGTGTGTGTGGTTGAATTTCATAAGAATAATTTTTTATATGGTGATCTATTCAACCCCTCCCCTTCTAGCTCACCGTCCTTCCTAGTAAACATGTTGTTGATCCGATTGTCAGATCGTGTTAGAGACTTCATCTCTGTGTGTGTGTGTGTGTTGGGGCGTGACCCCGTGTGTGTATGTGTGTGCAGGCGTCGCCCTACGTGTGTGGTTGGAGTGTGTCTCTATGTTGGGGATTTATCCCCGTGCTATTTTACAGTAGTGAAGCCTCACCGGATTTTGGTGAGGGGTGGATGTAGGTTGTCATTGTTGCATCCGAACCACCTTAAAAATCACCGTGCATTGTGATTTGAATTGTCTGGTTTGGCTCATTTCTTCTACCTTCATTCTCTATGGTTGTTCGTGTATAACGTTCTTCATGTTTGATCCTTCGGATTTTGATAAATCTAACTTGCAATCAAATAGATTTGAACTTCCCAGTTGATGTTTTATCACATTCCTTTAAATCGGGTAAAAGTTTGTTAAAACCTATAATCACCCAATTCACGCCCCCTCTTCGGTGTCATTGATCGCAGGACTTCAATTGGTTGCAGAGCTAAGCCTCGATTTTTCATAGATTTAACAATCCAGAGAGATCTAGATTAATGACTACCAAAATGTACACTTTGAATTCTCCACCTGTGTTTGATGGTTCTAACTTTGACTTGTGATTAGGAAGAATGTGCAGTCTAGTCAACTCATACGATCCGAAGTTATGGAAGCTTATTTCACAGGGTCCTTATTAATTAATGTTAAATCACCTATCAAGAACCTGAGCCCTCGTGGATGCTCCGCGCGCTCTTTGGGACCTGCAAGCAGGCACATCTGCAGTTAACACAAACCTATGATCTTCTCCCCCATTATTTTGAGGCTCGGGATCCGAGAGGGTTGGGTTACATGGCATCACAAACTGATCGATGAAGACCAAGTAAATTTCTTGAACGGAGATTCACAGAATGTTGGTTTGCGGTTATTTCAAGAACTTCTCGGTAGTTTTGGGGAGGTACGTAGATGCCAGGCTGCATCGCACACGAATTCCATCATGCTCGCTACCCCCTCGTTCGCATCTGGACATGCTCTCATTCACCACTACTGAAGATACCATATCACACGATCAAAATTGATGCCTTAACAGTGTTGATCCATGAAGCAAAAGCCATTCTCGTGCCATGCATGCACGCACTGTTAAAGTAAACTTAATTCTATACGATCTTGTTTGATCACACCATGCAATTGGAAATTAATCTACGCGCGCGGGAATGTATTCATGCATGGTTAGTGACCATCACTTTGACGAGCAGGTTCATCAGCGTGAAGGGGCCGGGTTTCAGCAAAAGCCGACTGGACTTTTCATTGGTGGGGGTTGGGGTGTCTCCACCATAAACTCTCAAAAATCTTTATTCGTCGATCTTTCAGTTAATTTGAAACCCCTAACAGATAACTCTGCACAACCATGTGTTCAATAACTGGCATATATACCATTCTTAAAGAAAGCCCATATATACCACAAAAGCTTCATGCATTTCAATGTCTTTTGAGAGAAAAAAAAAAGAAGAGATCTTATTTGTCCCTAGTACTTCTGTATTTTATTCTTAAATACAGAGTTCCTACATGCACGGGAACTTTGCAAACAATATCTACTTCAATCTTGTTGGGTCATCTGATCGATGCTAGGTGAAGTTTGCACCATATGCATGGGAACTTGGATCCAACGCTGGCGAAAATTTCGCGCACAAGCATGATTCATGGAATTATTCTCGCATTCAGGAATAGCAGAGAGTTTAGAACCGACAGATTAGATCCAACAGTGTGAAAAATAACGTTAACAGAGAACAAAAACATATTTCTTGTATATAGAATATTGAGATTTAACTCATTAGCACAGTCTCGTATTGAAAACAGACTACATCAAATTATATGTATTAAAATTTATTAGATTGAGACATCTTTAGTGGAAAGGACTCCACTGATGAAGCTCGACCTCGCCCTCATCCAAGCATGGCGTGAAAGGTGGGATCCGGTGAGTCGGGCCTTCCTGATGCCTTGGGGGCACATGGTGCCCAGCCTAGAAGATGTGGTTCAAATCACGGGCCTCAAAGTGGATGGCGAGGCGGTGACCGATGTCACCTACTTTGATTACAGAGAGACTGTTCAGAAGTTCTTAGGGTTGGATCTAGATGATCGGAAGAACAGGTTAGTAGCCAAGGCGTCCATCATGGAGGCATTGGGACTTTTTGAGGCTCGTCCATGTGATGATGAGTCTTTGGAAGAGTTCATGGAGAGGGTTGAAAGAGGGTGTCGCACTGTGTATTGTGTTGATGCCAGCAATTGGGAGAGATCCAACATGAATTTGAGGAGATTTCTCTTCTTCCTGTTGGGTGTTGACACCCGTTTTTTGCCCATGTGTTGGGTCATTCCTCTTACCACTATTTTTGATGCCTCAATTGGCCATCACTCATTGGGCCATCTCCAGGCATGTCTTTGGACTTATTTTATGGGTACTTCCTCCCTGTCTAGGTTTGCTTTCGAGTTCAGGCTTAATGGGCCTTGATTTCACTTGGTCTTTGAGGTAAATGAGCTTATTTATCTCAATTTATTAGTTTCCACCGCCCAGCCTATACACAGTCTAGCGATGGACCGTGTAGGTCTTGGACGGTCGGTTTGAAGACCATTTATGTCTCTCAAAGTCCTACATGAATTTCTCTCTAGATATTTATCCTTTTTTCTAAATTTCCACCAACAACCCTATCCACGGTCTAGCATTAGGCCGTTTAGTTAGGTTGGGCGGTCCATCATTAGACCATTTATTGGCAAGAGTCCTAAACTGGTTGATTTTTCAAATAAATATCTATTTATCCTGATTTTATTGATTTATCATCGACATCAGTTACATGGTCTGGCAATAGGCCATGTATCTTGTTTGGTGGTCCATCAGTAGACCGTGTTTATTCTGAGAGTCCTGGGCCGATTCAGTCGGTCTATTCTGTGGGATAAATGGATTATTTATCTTCTTATTTATTTATCACCGACACCTGGAAGCGGTCTAGCATTGGACCGTGTATAAGATTGGGCAGCCCATCATTCGACCGCGTACCAGGTCGAGATCCTTGGGCTGGCTGGCTTTTCTCTCTCCACCCGTGGTTAAGCCTCTAACTTGTTTTGCCATTTTCTCCGTGGATTCTCAGTCAAATGCGATGTCATTTAAGGGCTTAACATCCCGGAGAGATCTAGATAATAGATGCTAGAGGACTTACAACTGAGGGTCATTCCACAAGTAAGCCGCCATTCTTTGATGGAACTAACTATGTTTATTGGAAGAATCGTATGCAGGTTTTGTTACGAGTCGAGGACTATGAGATTTGGAAGGTAGGCAGCCGAGGTCCATTTGAACTCCCTGAAGATGAAGATGTATGGACTCGGGAGCAGATACGAAGATCAACTCTGAATTGGAGCGCTGTTAATGCTATGCAATGTGCTCTACATTCCACTGAGTTTTCCAGAGTATCCTCTTGCTCCACAGCTAAGGAAATGTGGGACAAATTGGAGGTAATATATGAGGGAACATCTCAGGTAAGAGAAACCAAAGCTAACATACTAGTCTCTGAGTATGAAGCATTTAAGATGAAGTCTGATGAAACAATATATGAGATGTATGCTAGGTTGATGGTTCTTATAAATAGCTTAAGAAGTTTAGGCAAGGTCTATAGTGAGTACGAGCTGGTCAGGAAGATCCTCTGGTCCCTGACACCGATCTGGCATACGAAGGCCACTGTAGTGGAAGAGTCCAGGAACTTGGCGACTACTACCGTCGATGAACTCATCGGTTCCCTTATGACATATGAATTGAATCTCAAGAGGGTCGATGATTCTGAGAAGAAGAAAAATCCCCTAGCGCTTAAGGTAAATTCTAGCGGCAAAGGGTCTTCAAGTGAGCATAGCTCTTCTAGTTCGGAAGAAGACTCGGGTGAGTTTGCTATGCTAACTAGAAAGTTTAAGAAATTTTTGAGGAGAGAAAGTAAGAGTTTCAGATGAAAATACTCCTCAAGGAAGAGACCGTCAAGATTTAAATCCGATAATGCCAAAAAGACTGATGGAGTTGTATGTTATAATTGCAGGAAGTCAGGGCACCTGAAGGCAGACTGTCCTGAGCTACAGAAAGAGAAACAGCCTAGGTGGAAGAACAAGAAGGGAAAGGCCATGGTGAGCACCTGGAGCGATGAAGAGGAAGATAGTCAGAGCAGCTCATCTGACAGTGAGGACGAAGACAAGCTATGCCTGATGGCCAGAAGAGAAGAAGAAGAGAAGGAAGATGATGAAGTAACTTCCCCCTTTGAAAACTATACTCATAGTGATTGGGAGGAAGCATATGCTGAAATTCTAGATAAATATGATGATGTTCGTAGGGAGAATATGAATCTGAAAAAGAAAATAAACTGCTTACCTTCTTGCTTGGGATTAAATCAAACGGTCTCCCGTGAAGAATCCCTGCTGCCACTGGCCAGGGTTCCACCCTCTCGCGCCCTCGATCTCGGTCCCCAGCATCCCTCCCTTCCTCTCTCTGTATCTCTCTCGCAGCTCCTTAACATCCCTCCCTCCCTCTTCCCTCTCTTTCTCCACCCTGTTGTTGCCAGCCCCTGACATCTGTGTGTGTGTGCACGCGCGCGCCCGTGTTGGAGGAGAGCTGCAAAGTTGCGTCATATGGTCCTACCATAAGTACGTCCTCCCGAAACCCTGAACCGGGATGGTCCGCTCGCAAATTCTTAACCCCACCGTTGCTGCTAACCGGCCATGCTGCCTGCCCACTGTTCTTCGGATCTCTGCACTCGACGCCTGGCGTCCTCATGCGACTCTTCGGCCGGGGCCGCCCGCGATCCCTCGAGGGCGGTGTTGTGGAAGCTTCGTCCCATGGAGGACCGTGATGCCGGTGGACGTGGCTCGTTGCCGACACCTCTGCCGTATGAGCAGCAAATCAGGTTCTCCAACCCCCCGCCTCTTGGTAATATAAGTTGTTTACACAAATTGGTCCTTTTTTAGGTGGTTGGGTCCTGTTTCAAACGTTTTTCTTCCTTTTTTTTTCACGTATTTGGTTTTGGTGTTCCGGGGAATTGAATTCATCTGTTGGATATGGTAGTTCTGTTCGGTACCCATCATGGACATAACCTGCTTGGCGATATTCTCACGTGGGTCTAGTTCATAAAAATGGGTCTCGCATTCATGTGGTTTGACTTGTATATATCTGTCCTCGCTCTTCCTTCAGATCAACTATGCAGTGGACTTCACGTGGCAGTTGAAACTATCAGATTTCCTGAGATGGGTGTGTTCAAGCTAGCAGTTTTTCTTTTTGCATTCTCTATTCTCTAATCCTATGTGCAAATTGGATGTATCATTCGTTTCTTGAAAGTCTGAAATTCTATAGATCTGCTGTACTGAGTTGATGAGAAATTGGGAAACTTGATTTTATCGCAAAAATATGACCCTTCGAGTGGTCCTGAAGTACATTTCATCTAAGCAGTTTATTCTTCATCAACTTCCGATAACTCTCTTTGGTGCTTTTTCCATTCTACTTTTTTTTTTTGGAAATTCGTTATCGTGTAAAACCTGTCTTTTGCCTTTTTCAATTCATGCAGTTGTGTGCACCTTCAAAAATAAAAATAGTCATCAAAAGAAGATCCGCCAAAGATCTGGGGTGTTACATTGGTGGTCTAAGAATGAACTGCCACACTAACCACACTAGACAATAACCTAAGACCGACAGACCTGTAGCGGCCGAATAGAGGTGCACTACACGACTCCGACACATGAAGGTTGGGCCGTTAGAGCCAGTCGACTTAAACTATTGACTTAGTCAAAACACACTGTGGCGGTCTATCGTAGGGCCGCTAGAGACTGTGGCGGTCTCCGGAACGGCCGTTAAATTTTCACGGTGGGAAAAATAGGGGAAAGGCCAAATTGGCCCGTTCCATGCCCCATTTGCATCGAAACGCATGGGAATTGATACAGGATGCTGAAATACAACCTTCCATAGGAGGAAGGGTCACATGCATCCATTAAAATGGGAGATCGGGGCGATTTCGACGAATCGACCCAAATTGGGTCATCGGGGTTCTCGGACTCCTACCGGCCCCGAATGATGACTAATCATGATAAAACATGCGGGAATGGTATCCAAACATCCCGATGGTTCTTTTGACGATAACTACATCGAAAATCATCACCATTTTCCGGTGAACCCTACGAATGCCCAAAACTATTTTTTTTCCTAAATGAGCCCAAACTCGCCCGTTCTAACACTGAACGACATAAAACTATAGGGAAAACATGCAGGAAGAGTAGGTGATCCATCTCCCTACCCCCACCGAAGAAACTGCACGTCGAAGCGACTAATGCGCATCAAAAACCACAACGCGAGCTCTATCGTCAGCTTTCAATCCACCGTTTGGGAACTCGCCAAAACCAGTCCAATCCTCATCCCATCACGCATCCGATCATCCCCACGCCGTCGCCACCTCACGCACGAGTCTCCTCCATCTGCAGCTGGAGTCGGAGGGGTGAGAGAGAAGATAAAATGGGAGAGAGAGAGAGGCATGTGCGAAAATGAGAAGGGAGGAGAGAGGAAGAAGAATAAAATGAAAAGAAATTAGGAAATTTTCCTAATTTCTAAAAATCTGATTTTTAGCCTGAAAATCCACTAATTCAAAAAAATATGTAAAAATAGTCGAAACGATCCTCACGAAGAGTACATCACTATTATATTATTCGTGAGTCGATGAATTGAGGAATAAACTCACCGTAGGGTTCCGTAGATTATATGGGAGAAAAATCCACACGGAAAGTAAAACTCAACTCGGGAGCTACAAAAGTAATCCGAACTCTTCCAAAAGGATCCGAACAACCTACTCTGGGTTGGGGCGATGGTGGGTGAGATTTGGTGGTGTGGATTGGGTGCAGGGTAGGTCAGGGTTGATACAATGAGTGGTACAATCAGGTATGTAACTTAGAAAGGATCACCGATGGCGGTTAACGTCCCGGTGCCTGTATTCCGCATTAGCGGTACTAACGCACTGGTTACCTTTATCTATGTCGCAGTCATCTTCGGAGCGCTTCACCTTTGGGCAATCTCGAAGCCTGACAACAAGCTCGCGCAGGCTTGGATTGCGCTAGGGTTCTAGAAAGGATTTAAGCATGGCAACTCAGAATGCCGCTCCGGCTATTCCGTTCGCTGTAGCGTCGCAGTATTCGACGCGTGCGAGCTTCGACGTTCCTACCACTACGATGCAGGCGGCCGCTCCGGTTCAGGTCTCGCCTATCCAGATTCCCGCTGTCGGTTACCTACAGGGAATTCTGCTGGAAGTCACGATTGATGGTACAGGCGGTACCGCTCCGGCTTACACGGCCGATGGTCCCTGGAACGTCATTCAGTCGATCAACTTCCGCAATGCGGCAGGCGTTAACCTTATCGCTCCGCTTACCGGATTCGACCTGTTCCTCGTGAACCTCATGGGTGGTCAGGGACAGCCGGGATTCGGTCCCTATGCCGATCCCCGATTCGGGTTCAACTTCGACGCTACCGCTCCGGATGCGCATTTCTTCCTCTGGGTTCCGCTGGGGCTTGACCCTTCGGATGCCTACGGCGTCGTTCCCGCTCTCGCGTCCAACGCGAACTACCAGATCGAAATGACGTTTGCCGCTATCTCTACCGTGTTCACCGGTGCCCCTACGGCTACCGTTGCGGTTTCGGGAACGGCTCACTACTTCGATCTTCCGGCCGCTGCGGATCAGGCCGGACGGAGCCAGGCGACTACTCCGCCTTCGCAGGCTACGTCTGTGTGGCAGAAGGAGAGCCCTACGGTCTCTCCGGGTACTCAGCTCGTTCAGTCGTTCAACGTCGGCAACGTGATTCGGAATCACATTCTCGTTCTGCGCAACTCTGCCGGAGCGCGAATCGAGACGAACGGTTGGCCTTCGCTTACGGAGCTGTATCTCGATAACCAACCGCGATTCTCGTTCCCCAAGACGGAATGGGAATTCCTCCAGGCGCGTTGGCACGGTCTCGGAGGCACGGCCAAGTCGTCGGTTGTCTCTGGTGGGCTCCCGCTGGGCGTGTTCAATATCCCGTATCACGCGCTACTGGGTAGCGCTTCGGGTGACCCGGCCAACACGCGCGCACAGCTTCTTCCGACGCTGAACGCGACGCTTCTTCAGTTCCGGTTCCAGGACTTCGGCTCTGCCGCGTCCCGACTGGAAATCCTCACGGAAGCCGTCACCACTACGGACGCGGCTTACCTCTACTCGAAGTAGTCCCGGAAAGGATTCCGAATCATGCGCGACACGTCCGCATTTAATTCTCTTCCGGGTACTCTAGGCGCTCCGGCTGGGTATGGCGGAAAGGATGCCCCCGTCATGGGCGGCACCACTACTGCCGATTCCGCACCACAGGTAACGAAGGCGGTTAACTCTATGAGTGACGGAAACGGTACGCCTGCCTCTGCCGATGCCGAGAGCGTCAAGAACTGGGCAGCCGGAATCGTCATCGGAGGGCTTATTGCCCTTTGGGTTCTCGGCGGCCTCGTGTTCCGGAACGCGAACCTGTAAGGAGGATAGGAAATGAACCTTAAGACGATCCTCATTGCAGGCGTCATCATCGGGGTTGGCTGGTATGCCTGGAAGCGCTGGGGAGCCTGAACGCACGAAGGGAGCCGATAGGTGGTTTACATAGCGGTACTCGTAATCCTCGCAGGAATCTACTTACTTGATTCCAGTGTGAAGAACCGTGCGCCTATCGGCTTCCTACAGGCTCTCATATCTTCTGACACGCCTGATTTTCAGAAAACGCTTGCGGAATACAATGGGAAATGGACAGCTCCCCTTGGTGAGGATACGCCTTCCCGTGCCGGGGAAGTCGGACCTGAAAAGGGATCTACTGTCGGTTTGCCTTCGGAATTCTCAGAGCGGAACGGGCATCTGTCCGGGTCTGAGTTGACTAAGCTGTCATGGAATGGGGTACAGGTAGCCGATGGCGCTGCCCCTTCGCTCGAACTTCTGAACAAGGCGTTCCGAACGGGATTCGGTAGGAACCTCTCGGTTACTGGCGGATACCGTTCGTTCTCACAGCAACAGGTAACGAAGGCGCTAAAGGGTAATCTTGCAGCTACTCCGGGCACGTCTAACCACGGTCTCGGATTGGCAGTAGATCTAGGCGGAGGTATTAATTCCTTCGACTCACGCGAATATGCATGGATGCTCTTAAACGCTGGGAAATACGGTTGGGTGAATCCGACCTGGGCACAGCGTGGCGGTTCCAAGCCGGAACCGTGGCACTGGGAATTCGTAGGTGCAATGTGAAGACAGCAAAGGTCACGGTCCCGCTACTGATTGGCGCGTCTATCAATCTCGTTCAGGATGTGCGAGACGGTGGCAAGAACACATTGCAAATCGTATTCGGTACCGTTGCTCTGTTCGCTGGTCTAACCGCTGTCGGTGAATTCCTGGATTGGGATGTGGCGGCAGCTCTCGCGATTCTGTATCTGCTACACACGCTGTTGACAGATGGCAAACAGGCTATCGACTGGTTTGCCAAGCTCACGGCTTCGATCTAAGAAAGGATCGGATAATGGTTGACAAGATTGTATCCGTGTTCACCACAGCGCTTATCGTCACTGGTGTTGGTATCGCTCTCCGTCCCGGAGCGCCTACCGCAAAGGTTATCGATTCGACGCTAAAGGGATTCGCTGTCATTCAGCGTGCCGCATACGGGAAGTGATCGCATGTCTACCTCGCTGGATATGATCATGGATACCGACGCACTGGAAGACACGGGACCGTTCAACTCCCGCCAGTCATCGAATATCTTGCAGGATGGGCCATACGCGCCTGTTCGTGACACAGCGCGGTACGACGTCACGGAACCGGGAAAGGCTCCCCACGGGGGAATCACGTACGTTGACCAAGCTGTTGGTGGCGTCGTCGGCCCACGGGAAGACGTCGCCATCAATGGCGGAATCGGTACGTTCTCGTACCGGTCTCGCACACAGCCGTTTAACGGTGACTTCCTGGCAGCTCGTGTCATCGTCGGGACACGGGATCAGGGATACGTCGGACAGCAGGGAGCGCGTGCGACTCAGCGTGCATCCATGCCGAACATGACCAACCTTCCCGACCGTGGCGACGTCGTATCCGGATTCGCGAACCCTGCACTTGCGCGTTTGCTTTCGATGATGCGGGGGGATAGCTAATGGATTTCGGAGAGCGGTTGAAGGCGAAGGTTGGGCCGCTTCCTGTATGGGCGTGGGGATTGCTCGCAGGCGGGCTGTTCACTGTCTGGTACTGGGTTTCGCAACGCAACGTTCCAGCGGATAGCGGTTCTGAAACGGTTGAGGAAGACGGTACGGTCGGGACACCCAGTGGAGATTTCTCTACGGTCCCGATCGTCCCTCCGGGGGAAGCCGTACAGGATGAGAACACCAATCAGGAATGGTTGGTGCAAGCTCTCAACGCTGCCTCGAACGCTGGCGTGTCATTCGTGACCGCACAGGTTGCGCTATCGAAGTACCTCAACGGACAGACGATCACCGCTGCCGAAGAGCAGATCGTGAACCGGATTATCGGTATCGTCGGCCCTCCGCCAGAGGGTACCGCTGGGACTCCGGAAGTCACACCAGCTCCCACTACGAAGACGGTTGACTACACCACCGTTACATCAATCAGTGTCCCGTCCACAGCTCGGTACGGCAGCACACTAGCGATTCGCGTAACGGTCAAGTGGAAGAACACCTACGGGCATACCGGAGCGCCTGCCTCTGGGCGTGTGCTGTTGAAGATCGGAAACAAGACGTACACCGTTCGCCTTGTCGGTGGTCAGGGAGTGCGACCTACTCGCGTCGTCAAGACTGACAAGAGGCTGGGCGGAAACCGGTTGGTCGTCTCGGCACGGTTCGTACCGTGGTCGAGCACGTACAAGACGAAGCCCTCCGAAGCCGCGCCTAAGGTGGTGACGTTTAAGTGACCGTTCACGATGACTCAATGTTTGACGAATTCGTTTCGGATACGGTTGTCGAACTGGAGAACCCTCCGGTGAACGATCGTCTCGACAGACTCGAAGCCGACGTTGCGGAATTGCTTTCGATCGTCCGTCCGCTACAGGGAATCATCGAAGCCATGCCGGAAGCGATGGCGACTCTAGCTCCGCTTATCGAAGGGCTTAAGACGTCGCCTGTTCTCAAGATGCTTGGGATTCGGATATGAGCTTCATCTTTCCGGAGGAAGTTCGTAAGCCCTTCGCTGTCATCGGCAGCGAAGGGCTTTGGAAGCGTCTGGGTGTAGGTGTCCTAGGCGGAGCACTAATCATCATCGGTATTGTGCTACTGGTATCCGGAACGCAAGCGATCAAGGATGCCGCTTCACTAGCCGTAGGCGTAGCGAGTAAGGGGATAGTCAAGTGAGCGGAGCTGAGAACACACAAGCATCGGAGTTCCCGCCAGACGGAGCGATTCCGAATCTGCAAGACGCTTCGGAATTCAGGGACATTGACCTAGTCGATTTGGTTCCTGGAAAGAGCACCGAATTCGCTGCCACACTCGATACCCAGATGCGCAAGCCGAACGACGGACGCGCAATCGCTGTCGAAGGCAGACGGGTTTACGCGAACGGTCCCCATGCCGACGTCGCTACCGTAGTTAGCTCCGATGGCGCGCGCACCTACTCCGCACGCTCCGCGTACTGCGGAGTAGGCGACACGCTCTATCCCGGCGCTCCCGTCCTACTGTTGGGAGATGACCCAACACGACAGCGAATCGTAATCTCGAACGGTCACGCAACCGATCCGGTACTGATAGGGCCGTTGGGTCAGGTGGCTAACGGAGCTGGATTCCTGGTCACTCCCGCGAACTACTTCGAGTCAACAGTCACGGATTCGATCTACGCTGCCGTTCCGGTTGGCGGTACCGATCCGATCACCGTAGGCGTTTGGTCCGAGAATGCCTAACTTCCCGGTAACCAATGCCGCACAGCGAATCAGTCAAGCTCTCACACAAGAGGCGTTGATTCAGAATGTCGGAACGGAAACTGTTTATCTGGATAGTGTTAGCACCGTTGGCCCTTTTTCTTACGGTCTCGGTTTGGTGCCTCGAAGCACTGTGAATTGGCCGCGCGATAGAGAGCTCTGGGCGGTTACGGAAAGCGCTCCGTCTGAGATATCGGTCATGTACAACGCTGAGGGAGTGGGACTCTCCGAGGTATCCGCTGTTGTATCCGGTACGGTTGAGATTGGAAACCCGGTCAACGTACAGGGTGGCGGAGAGATTCTGTATGTCGGTTCCGGAAGCGTTCCCGGATCGTCAAGTATTCAGATCCCGGTTCCCGCTCCGCCTTCCGGTCTCACCTACTACGGACTTCGCGTGTACCTCTCACACAACGGTCCCACGCTTGCAGAACCGCTAGTAGGACGGCTCAACTCAAACGGTCCCGGATTCGCTTCCAGCGACTCCGCGTGCGTCGCTTCACCGGGAGCTGGTGGTCTGATCCTGGGACGCTTCGGGGATGAGGGAACAGTCGAATACATATCCCCAATGGCGACGCAATACCCAGTAGACATGACGCTCTCGAACCGATCCGCTACAGCGTGCAACTACTCGCTACAGGTCAACGGGATATCCCACTCCGAACCTAAGGTGACCGACGCGAGTATCTGGACACGGGGAAACGTGCAAGCACGAATCGCGTTCAACTCTGCCGCTGCCGGATCGTATGCCATCATCGCTGCATCATTCAGCGATCGGTTCTTCCTGATCACTACCAGTACCGGAACAGTCGGGTCATTCGTGGTAGACGAAATGAACCCGGTATCCGGAGCATGGCAGACGACCCAGGAACGTGCGCAGAATAGCGTGTACCAATCCGCTTCCCCCTTGACTGCCGGAATCCAGGCGGAAACGAATTCAATTATCAGGGTTCCCGGTACGGGTAACCTTCACCGTATCCGGAATACGAATGCCGTTACCGGTAACACATTCGTGAGCTATCTGGGAGGGGATCGGTAATGGCTGAATGGTTTCTGTCACCAGCTCTCGCACAGCTCCGGACACAGATTAACGAACTGTACCCGAACCGATCTAAGGACTCAGATGGAAGCATCGGAGACGCGGCACATTCTGCGCGCAAGTCGGATCATAACCCTGATTGGGATTCTAACGGCATCGTTCGTGCTATTGACGTAACGGCTAAGGGAGTCGATCGAGCGCGTCTGATAGCTGCCATTATCCGGGATAAGCGTACGCGATACGTGATTTCGGAAGGGAAGATCTGGCAGGTTGTCGATCCGGTATGGCGAACGTATACCGGAGCGAACAAGCATGATCGACACTTCCATATCAGTATCCGGGACGTGAACGGATACGACATGGATAAGGGTAAGTGGGATCTAGGAAAGGATGACGATATGGCATTGTCCGATAAGGATATCGAACGCATTGCCGAAGCCGTAGGCAAAAAGGTTTGGTCATGGCCTATCGCTCCGCCTTCCAATCTCAAGCTAGAGCTCGGACCTATGACGAGTATGTTGAAGTTCATTCGAGCGCTGGGCTTCCGAGCTGAGAACCTGTACCGGAGAAAGCCATGAGTAAGACCATCGCGGTACTCATGGGTTCGGTACTCATTACGTGCATCGTCTCGGTAGCGGTGCTTATCGCATTCGATAAGCCGGTCGATTCCCTGATTCAATTCCTCGCTACCATCTTGATCCCCTCTGCCGTGTCGTTCTACGCGGCTCACAAGGCAGACAAGGCAGCCGTAGCGGCAGAGAAGACGGTTCACCAAACCAATGGGCGCATGACTGAACTAATCGAATGGGGAAGGGAACAGGGTAAGGAAGTCCCGGACGGATTCGAGGATATCGATCCGGGACCGTCCGTTACCGAAAAGAAATCACCAAAGGTCGATAGAGGCGTTCGCTACCACGTAGACTAGGCATATGCCCAGAGAACCTGGAAAGGCATATTGTCCCGTCTGTTCCTACAAAGATGTGGAAGCGAGATACCGATTCGTCATAAAACACGAAGACGGGAAAGCGTGTCAGAGCATCCTTATGTGTGCGAACCATGCTTACATCATGAAAGCTCGCATGGTTGGGGAACACGCCGAAACCGACTGTCTGTTGCATCACACACCTAGCACCGGTCATGTAGTGTCCGCTTGAACGAAGCCCTTCCGGAACCCAATCCGGAAGGGTTTCGTAGTTGTATTCCGTGACGGATTCCTGTACTCTTTAGCTATGGCAAACACACAGCGATACCGGGTCACTTTCCAGAACATGGACAACAAGGAATTCGGCAACGTGATCGTAGAGGCCGATGACGTCAAGGGAGCTGTAGGAACAGCGCGGGAGCTGATCCGTAACCAGATGGCGGCAGGCAGGATTCGACCGACACTCCGAACCATTACCCGGGTGAACCGGATTTATCATTTCACATCATCCGCGGTCTTAGGAATGTCTCTATAGGATGGCAACGACTCCTGGAGGTTGTCAATGTTGTTTAAGAGAGCCAGAATCAACAAGTCAACCCAGAAGAAATAGAAGATGTAGGGTCGGGCTGCTATGGGCCACCCCTCTATGAGGAAACCACATCAAGAGTCTCGATGTTTGATAGATTAACCTTCCCAGGTCAATCAGCCAGAAAGGTGATACGAAGAAGTTGGCAATTTAAGGTATATACATGTAATATGGCTGGAGTGGCCGACCGCTATGGGGCTTTGCCCAAAGATCATGATAGGATGTTTAAGCTCGTCGAGAGGCTAGGCCCTCTCATAAGAAGAAGAAAGGCCACAGCTGAGGCATTGCAAACCCTTACCGGCAAAACAAATGCAAAGGTGGTTACAACAGTCGTGGCTGCAAATGTGGTCACCATCGAAGATGATGGTGAAAGGCCGATACGTTCTCTAGATATTCCACTAGAAGGGGGAAGCCATGCTCCCAGCTCCTCATGCATGATCCATCTATGTTGATGGGGCTCCAGAAGTATCAGCAGGAAGTTAAAATGCTGAAGAGACAGTTGAGTGAGTTAAGTATGCACACTTTGGCTTCTAAGTAGGTTGAAGTTCCTCCAGAGACGTCACGACGAGGCGCCAATGCATTTGAGGCTTCACCACAGACAGTGGCCTCCCAATCGATACGCAGCCACACTGGGGGCATGGCCCCGATGCAACATTTGGCTCCTCAATACCAGGGGACTGTCGCTATACCTCAGGCGATAGTGTTGACCACGCCACAAATACAGCAAGCCCACTTCTACCCAGCTATGGTGGACCCGGCAATAGTGAATAAACTGATGGTAGAACAGATGATCAAAATGAAGCTTAATGATAGAGGTGGTAATCATTATGCCTCTTTCGTTGTATACAAGGTACCCTACTGATGTGCACAAACACTAGTCATTAAAAATACTACCGTGATCAATTTCAAAATATTTAACCGCACTCACTCACTAAAAAATCAAAGTTGTGTGATGAATACGGGTGGATCCCTCGAGGTGGAATATTTTCATTTTTAAGCAAGTTGAAAAACCCTTGTATTTTTGAAAGTAAAGTTTTGAGTGAGTTTGTGAAAAAGAAAATTAATATTGCATGAAATTGAACCTATCTAAAGAATATTAGAGGTTTAAAGAAGAGAAAATTGGAGGAAGTGGAGAGAGCTCTCGCCGCTGCCCTCTCTCTTTCCACTCGATTCTCTCTCTCTCTCTCCCTCGTTTCTCTCACCCTCTCTCTCTTTCTCTCTCATACGCCCCCTCTTTTGCCTGTTCTGGGCCGTGTCGACCCCGGATCGAGGCGCAAGAGGTACCGTTGGAATCGGCTCATCGTGAGGATTGCGCCAGTGCCTTTCATTCCACGGTTCGAGGGGCGTGGGAACGGGTCGGGTCGAGAGGTGTTCCAGAGCTTCGTCACCCGTATGCGCGGTTTTCGAGATTTTTACCGCAATCGAGGTAGGGGGATGGACTCCTTACTTCACTAGGATCATTTTGGTACCACATGCATGTCCATGTGTAGGCGTTTGCATCATTTTACTGTGCAAGTTGCATTTTAGGGGTTTTTAGGTTAAAAATGCTTGAAAAATCGGTTAGGGCTTTTGTATTTACGTTTTGATGCATGCTGTAGTTGTAAAAACCTTGTTATTCAATCCCTTCTACTTCTTTTCTTTTGTTTCACGCCGATCCGACTTGACCGGAGGGGAGTTCAGTTCCGAACTCATCCTTCTCATTTCCCAGAGGGTATAACGCGTCTGCCAGAGGCCGTTATACGCTTAACGGACCCTAGGGGATGCATTATGCATTGCATGGTGGATCGCTCGTGGACCGTTATGTAACCGGGATTTCCTGTAGGTCGATAGGTTGTGGGGCATGACGGACTAGTCCCAATCCGCCATGGCTAGTATAATGCCCCTATCGTGGTGCGTTATACGATGTGTAAACTGTGGAGTTTTCTGAGTTTTATACGTTCGAGTGACTTTAACGGACCACTCCTGGTGCGTTATAGTCACATGGCGCACCTGTCATGGCGCGCCATAGTCTGTGTGGTTTTGGATGTTTCTCTGGTGAGTATAACACGTGGCTTGAGGCGCGTCATACATTGCATGACGCCCCAGAGGTGGTGCATTATGGTCTGCATGCCTGGGTTTTTGTATGTGCACGGGTGAGCATAACGTCCTAGGGGAGGCACGTTATAGTCGCATAACGCCCCACCCCTGGTCCATTACACTCTGCTACTTTGGGAATGTTAGAAATGCATGTTTAATTCTCGCCTTATGCATTCTATGCTATGTCTATATTATATTCGTGCTATTTTGTGACCATTGGCTTGCTCCTATTATCCCAATGGAGTGCTTGGACTTTCCATATAATGGAACCACTAGACGTAGCCCTAGACTTCATTCATTAATCCCTGTTGGTTAAATAAATTTCCAATAACTATAGAGCATCTGTCGAGAGAGGCATCTAATCATGCTCCTCTTCTCATCAGGTTGGCCATCACAAATAAAGTCAAGAGTGAGTTATGTTTTCAACAGATGTGGACAACACATGATGCATTCTATCAAGCTATTACTCAGTGTTGGAAGACTAGTCTCATTGCCACTTCTGTCATTACCACCTTATGTATCAAACTTAGAGCTATAAGGAATATGTTACGGATTTGGAATAAGCAAGTTTTTGGAAATGTTCACAATAATCTCTCAATTGCTGAAGATGAGGCGCTACATGCAGAACACTCTTTTGATTCCATTCCAAGTACTACTAACTTGGAATTGTTAGATAAGGCAAAATCAAAACTCACGGACTGCATTGTACAGCAAGAGATCTTTTGGAAGCAAAAGTCTAGAATTCAGTGGTTAAAAGAAGGTGATAGAAATACTAGATTCTTCCATATGACAGCTATGGCTAATAGAAGACGGAACTCAATTACTCATATTCAGACAGAATTGGGCACTACAACATCAGATAGTCAGGAAATTAAAGACATTGTTGTGGACCACTTTCACAAAGCCTTCACCTCTCAACATCATCTTATTAACAGGGACTTACTTAATTGCATCCCTCATCTGATTTCAACTAATGACAACCAATTTTTGTGTGCTATTCCTGGTTACAAGGAAATAAAGAAGGCAGTCTTCTCTATATCTCCTGACAGTGCCCCTAGTCCGGATGGATTCACATGGCACTTTTTTCATAAAGCTTGGTCTACTATTGATATGGATGTAGTTAATGCTGTCCAAAAATTCTTTGTTAAAAGAAGGCCCCTTCCTAGAGAGGTAACTGCAACTCTAATATCCCTAATTCCTAAGATCAATAACACCTCTGCTATTTTTAAATATAGACCTATCAGCTTGCGCAATTTTTCCAACAAAATTATATCAAAGGTATTAAGCAACATACTGAGTAGTATCCTGCCCACTATTATTTCCAAGGAGCAGTCGGCTTTTGTTAAAGGCAGATACATCATTGATAATATTACTTTGGCACAAGAGATGACCAAGGAACTTGGGAGAAAAGTCAGAGGGAGCAATGTTATTTAGAAACTGGATATGGCTAAGGCATATGACAGGGTTGAGTGAGATTTTCTATTAGCAGTATTGAAGCAATTTGGATTCAATCGCATATTCATTGCTCGTAGGGAAAGATTGAACGGATAAACTGGAACTACTTCACGGATAACGCTAGGATTAGTAGTTCAAATCAGAAGATGACGACGTCGGGAAGCTGATGAGACACGTGGTGGAGCGAGAATCAGTGCGATTTTGGCGTGATCCCAAACGGTGGATTCAAAGCCGACGATTCAGTTTGCATGGTGATTTTTGGCGCGGTTTAGTCGCCTCGACGCTCAGTTTCTTCGGTGGAGGTAGGGAGATGGACCGCCACTTTGTTCTACATATTTTTCCTACCCATGCGCGTGATTCGGTGCTCGATCAGGGGAGATCGAGTCGAGTTTCTGAAAATCATCATTTTTGGGGTTTGTAGGGTTCGCCGAAAAATGACAATCATTCTCGGTCTAGTTAGTGTCAAAACAACCACCGGGATGTCAGGATCCCGTTCACGTCAGTTTCATGTCGTTTGGTCGTCATTCGGGGCCGGTAGGAGTCCGGGAACCCCAGTGACTCGATTTGGGGTCGATTTCAGGAAATTGCCCCGTTTTTGTGATTTAGAGCGTGCATGTGCCATTTTTGACTGCTTGGAGTCTTGTATGCTCATGTGCGTCTGTTTCCCCTACGCTACGGTGTGAATGGGGCGTGGAACGGGCCGATTCGGCCGTTCCCCTGTTTTAGCCGTCGATTTTGTGTAACGGTCGTTCCAGAGACCGTTACATACATGTGACGATCCCACGATAGACCGTTATGTTCGCGTGTTGTTTCTGGTCTTTCGAGGCAAGTGGAGTGTAACGGACCAGAGTGGTCTATTACATGGGCCGTAACACACCGGTCCTGGTGCGTTACGTGGGGCGATTTACGAGGACTACCGTTGTCAGTCCCTCATTGACCGTGCCCTCCTCGAAGATCGAGTCGATCAGTTTGCTATAACAGACCTGTCCCTGTGCGTTACGATCAGGTAACACGCCTGTGCAGTCCGTTATGTTGCTTGACCGATGTTTGGTCTGGCCACGGGGGCTGGTGTAGCGGACCTGACCCCGTGTGCCAGGAGGCTGTAACAGACTCAGCCAGTCCGTTAGGCTTCTGTAATGCACTCAGCCAGTCCGTTAGGGTTCTGTAATGGACGTAGTCGGTCCGTTACCTTCTATTTGGTCTGTGTTGTGGTTTGGTGTTCGTGGGCCCTAACGCGCCTATCTTGGTGCGTTAGGCTGCGTAACGTGCCTGGCCTGGTACGTTACGGCATTCGATTTGTAGAGAGAAAGCCACTCCACCACCGCTCTACTAGGGGGTCAATTTTATTACCATAAATAGAAAAAAATATTTACATCAAGCGAATGCTAGGCAGACCTAGCTTATCCATACAAGCAGCACCGATTATATGATTAGGAAGTTGCTGCTGCGAAAGAAAAAAAGAATTATATTTCACGGTGCAAGCAAGATTAGCCAAAGAATCAGCCACCTTATTAGCCTCTCGGAAGATGTGAGTAATGGAATCATTTACAGATAGTAAATTCTAAATTTCTCTGACATAAATGAGAATCACCCATGGGCAAGGAACCTTCCTGCTGATCACTTGCACAAGGACTTGAGAATCACACTCAATGAAGACCGATTGGGCTGTTATCGTCTTCAAATACTTGAGGCCATCCGGGAGAGCCCTAGCTTCAGCCATTATGCTATTACCCTACGCATCATGGTGCGAAAAAGCTAATAAAGCGGATCCTTGGGAATCCCAAATTACACCACCGCCACCCGAGTCACCAGTTTGCTTTGAAGCTCCATCAGTGTTCAATTTTAAATGAGGCCAAGGAGGAAACCGCCATTTGATTAATTTCACTTGGGGGCCATTGCTCACAGAGATTTTAATGCCAAAATCAACCAGAAGTTTACTCTTATTGTAAATGTCTTCCCGAAGGTCCGCGGATGCCATACTCTACTTAACCTGCATTAATATTTTGTGAATCAAGCTATGCGAAGATGTTCTCCTGTTTTCATAAATGGTTGTATTCCTGGCATTCCATATTTCCCAATTGCCATAAGCAATAACAGCAGTGGTGAATAAGCCAAACATGGATTTATCTTTCACTGCTTGGATAGCATTAACAATGATGTCTCTCGCTGTAGTTCCCCAAATCTGTAAGCCTTTAGAATTGAAAAAAGACCAAATAGAGGAAGCCCATTCACTCTGAGCAAATAAATGATTAATGTCTTCCTCATGATGAGCCTCACAATAACTGCATTTAGAGTAAATGGGAATGCCAATAGATTTAATGTTCAGATCAGTGGGCAAACAATTGAAAAAGATATTCCAGAGGAAAATCAAAATTCTGGTTGGAAGTCATTTAGACCAGGTACGAGTCCAGATGGGGTGGTTCTCCATTGGATGATTGAAGACCATGTTCTTATAGGTGGAAGAGACTGAGCAGTCACCATTTGGAGGAAAGACTCCAAATTGCTTTATCCAGATTCAGAGATAAATTTGTCATTTGCACCATATCGGGATGTTTTCAGAGGAGGTTCGACCTACTTTGAGGCAGAAGCATGCATGGTCAGTTCACCCACTTGTCGCTTCAGAGCTTTGATCTCTTCCTGGTAGGCTTGCAGCAGCATCATCATTGCTAGGTCAGAGGTGGATGAGCCAGGGACTTGGCCTCCCCCTTCCAGCAGAGTTTCTAGAGAGGGTGGCACCCTTTCTCCTTCATCTTCAGTGGTAATTACATTTACCGCGATGGTGACCACATCTGAGCTAGTTTCACCGGTGAGGGCTTCTATTATTTCAGCTACAACTCTTCCCCTTCTGGTGATGGGACCCGGCCTGTTAGCAAGCCTGGCCATCTCTTCTTGGCCTTCGGGGAGGGCCCCGTATTGGCTGGCCACTCCAGCCATATTACAGGTGTAGACCCGTGGTTCCTTATTTCTTCGGGTCACCTTCCTAGTTGACTTCCCAGGGAAAGTTAACCTATCAAACACTGAGACTATTGACGGAGCTTCTTTACGGAGGGGCGGCCCACAGCATCCCGACTCCACATCTTCAATATCTTCCTGGTTGACTTGTTGCTCCCGATTTCTTTCCTCATCATTCACTTCTTCTAAGAGCCGCTGAGTTCCCAATAGGGTATTTCCAAGGACATGGAGATATCCCTGCATGGCCTGAGTGATGTTGCCTTGTCCCTGGGTAGGGCAGACAGTTGCCGGTGATGCTTGCGTTGGTGGTTTATAGGCGAGGCACCTCCGCTCGTACATCCTGCCACATCTTTTATCAGTTGGATAAATATTTGCCTGCCAGCCACGGCCACGGAAGGCAGGCTTCTGAGACGCATGAGCCGGCACCTTAGTCTTCTTTTCTTCATTTCCATTTTCTTTCTCTCCCCCCCTGAACCGGTCGACCTCGGCGGGCTCGGGCTGGACTGGGGCGGGGGCCCGCCTCTTGGGGACCCAAGCTTGTTTGAATTTTGTCGGCCGTGGGGCCAACTTCTGCTTCAGTTCAGACCTGGTACGGTCCTTTTGCTCCCGGTCCAGTGCCTGGAACCGATTGTGCACTGGCACAGTTTGAATTTCTCTGGTAGGTGGTATCATGGCCTGGTGACCATCCAGGTATACTCGGACTCCTCCGATCATCACGGACTTGCCCGAGAGTGAGAGCCGGCCATGCAGCATACCGGCAGCCTTCTTTGCCGCCCTCCTGGCGACTGGAGTTCTCTTCTTCTGTGCTTCAATTAAAAATATCAAGAATTAGCACCCATGTGAACGGTCGTTCATTCCCGCAGGTCAACCTCGTGCTACACTTCAGGTGAATAACGACATTCTGCAAGGGCTTTATTTAAATGGCAACCAGATCATGGTCGTAAAATTCAAATAAATTAGAAAAAAATTAAAAAACATACTTATTAAGCAAGTAATGAAGTCCACTTTGGGGCATTACATCATGGCATGAAATTTACTCAACAGAGGATCGATTTTAGCGTGTCTACAGCTACCTTGTCTTGGCGTCTGCTTTGTAAGGGAGTGAGACAGAATGAAGCATAGAAATGAAGAGAAATGAAGTGAGAATGGACTGAAAAGTTGATGTCAAGGTGTGATGTGACACGCCTTCGACACTAAGCATTGGAAATCTTTTCACAGCTCTGAATGAAATAACTTCGAATGATTACGAGAAAGCAATGATTGGCTCGATGAAAAACTAAGCTAACAAAATGTGCACAAGAGCACAAAAGGGGAGACACCATTGGAGAGTGACTAACAGGCAATGTGGACGTGGTACAACCAAGGTGGATTTGTAGAAAAATAAAAGAGGAAATAAAGGTGGGAATCTAGGTAAAAGATGCTTTCAGGTAATTAGCCTAAGTGGCTTCAAGGAGAACACAATACTTGATTTGGGAATGGAATATTTCATGTCAACTCAAATCCAGAGCTAGTGGCCCTCATTACTGACTTAACATGAGGATTTTTCCATCATTAATGCTCAAAGTCTGACATGATGCATGCTGGGCTAAAAGAAAAACTTACAATAAACTAAAATAGAGAATAGTCAAGGATAATATTGCTAAGCCATCCAGACCCGGTCAAGAATCCAGTTCTCTGAGCTGTCACTAAGTAGAAGCCCGTTTGTCCACGCGCCAACTCAGAAAGTGGAACCGCCGTTCCAAGCCTTAAATGACTCAACGGCCTATCCGTCCGATCAAAACTCCCCTAGAATTATCACTATTTTTGATGAAGGGGAGCTCAAATTTCATGTTCATCAAGATCACAAAGTCCTTGATATACTACAATAGAGTAGGTAACATATAGTAAAAATACATAGCGAAGGGATACAGGAGAAAAGAAAGGTCACCCTAGAAGAACTCCGAGCGCTATGGCAACCTACGTAGCTTATTCTTTCCTGCGCTCAAAGATTAGTTGCACCGCAAGAAATGATATGATTATGAAAATATGACAAATACAAGTTTTGCCCTGCGGCACGAAATCGGTATCGTCGGCATTGATCTCGACCACGGTGCCGCTGACTTGCGGTGTGATCTGGATCACATTGCCCGCTACATAAGCATCGTCGGTATCCTGATAATTGCGTCCGATAAAGTACCAGTAAGCGAACCATGCGGCCCCAACTAACAGCAGGAACAGCACTACGCTGGTAAGCAGTACTTTTCTATTGCCGTTACCGTTGCCATTGCTGGCAGGACCGGGTGTGCCGGATGGATTGGATTCACTCATAGCCATTACTCCTTGATTGCATAGTTTGGTTCATATTCTTAATCATGACGGTTTTCCTGCTGTAGTTTGCGCGGCGTTGTCGAAACCTCCGCCCAGGCCTTTTATCAGCGCGATATTGAGATCTATTTCGCGCGCGCGCAGATTGACCATGCGGCTGCGTTCGCGCAACAGAGTATCTTCTGTGCTCAGCACGGTAAGCAGATTGGCCTCTTTTCCTTTTATTTCCTCGGTGATTGTATAATTTGATAAGATTTATTAAAATTTCACTTCTGTTATCCCTAAAAAAATTGCATCCACAGCAGTGGACACCCATTCAATGGGCGCCCACTCTAACAGATGCCCATTTCCAACTCCCTTGTGATGCTATCATGTTGATTGCCCAGAGTTTTGTGAGTGTTCTCTTCCTTCATCATTTGTTTCGTTTATCTCTGTTGGCCTTTGTTGGAGGTGCTTAAAAAAAAATTGCGTCCACCATAGTGGACACCCATTTTATGGCCGTCCACATGGGCAGTCACCCATTCTTCTGTTATTAAAAAAAAAAATTCCGTCCACCACAGTGGACACCCATTTTATGGGCGCCAACATGGGCAGTCACCCATTCTTCTATTATTAAAAAAAAATTGCGCCCACCACAATGGACGCTTATTCAATGAGCACCCACCGTAGCAGACGTTAATTCCCTGTCATTCTATTTCCTCTATTGCATATTGCATATCATATTCTCTTTGTTTCATCGGTTGCATATCATATTTGTATATCCTATGCTTCCTTAATGCATTTAGTGCATTTTGTTGTATATCACCTATTCACTTTCTCTATGGCATTCACTGCCATTGCATATCACAATTTCTGTCATTTTGCATTTCACTGTTCCATAAAAAATTACACATCACTGTTGCATATTGTTCATGTAATTACCTTTCTTATTTGTTCTGTTCTTCTTCCATCTTTTGCATTTGCATCATTCTGTGTGCTCTTTTAGTTATCTTTTGCATTAGCTTGCATCCAGGGCATCGTGGTTTGGGAGACCTCCTCTCCTCACACTTCTAGGAGCCTTACCCCTCTCTTGGTTAAGGAAGGACCCTCCATTGAGCACTCTGTCTCTTTGGATTGAGAATTTCTAAACTAAGGCCTCCATTAGTCCCCGCACCCATAGATTCCCTCACGGACATCGAGCAGGTTGTACCCTTGAAGTCTCCGAGTTTAGTTGGCCCAATTCATGGTGAGAAACAACCTAGTTGGCATCAAATAAAATCTTATTGAAACTAGGTTCATGACTTTGAGTGGATCACATCAACTTTGACAAAATCATTTAATTCACTAATGTTCAACATAAAAGAAAATCAGGCGTAACATTCCAACTTGTTTGCTGTTCTTGCAAAACATTTTGATTGAATATTGATTATTGGCATGATGTTTCACTTTGATAGTAAAACTAACATGTTTAATGCTAATCATGAGGTTGCACAGCCTAGCACATCCTACACCTCTCAATTTCAACATGTTCATCACAATTCTCACCCCATTTTTTCTAAGGGACCACATCCTTACTCTCATGGTCTTGCCTGACCTATGGGCAACCTCCAGTCTCATGGTCCCCTGCTTCAATCACAAGCCACTACTCCCATGGGACCGTCTCCTCCCCACGATGAGAAGGTCGCCCAAGTCCTTCATGCCTTAGATCATCTCACCCCTCAGTAAATCCAAACCCTTAAGACCGTTGTTGAGGATACCCCTCATTCTTCTCATCCTCTTTCTACTCCCATTCGGGTGGCCCATCACCCACCTTCATCTCCTATCCATACTCCCATTCGGGTGGTCCATCACCCGCCTTCTTCCACACATACTCCTTTTCGAGTGGTCCATCATTCGCCTCCTTCTATTCCTCCTCTTTCACGGCCCCAAGGCCCATTCATTCCTTGCAACCCGGCCCGAACAGGTTTTTCTTTGGGTCAGCCCACTAACCCCCCCTCCACGGCCTTCTTATGCGGCCCCTCCTTCTTGCTAACCCTCTGCTTCTCAAGTTACGTCCCTCCAGCAAGCCCTTGTTGATAAAGTCGCCTCATTGGAGGAACAACTTAAGAGAGTTGCAAGCCCACGGCCTGCTCCGCCTCCTCCTTCTCCAATCAATCCTCTTCACACCTTCCTGAAAAACATTACCAAGATGAAAAAAGATTGGAAGGATAGGAGAGATGATTACGGCATCAACGCAAATGAGCAAGAGCCGATAGATGTCAATGATCAAGTGGACGTCGTCCGCCCTCCACCCATTCACCCCGTTCATCAATATAGCCCTTTGCCTCCGCATACGCAACACCATTACATTCCACCACCCATCAATATGCCTCCACAACAGCATCCACTTGAACCTGACAATGACGAGCCGACAACTAAAGAATTGAAGATGGCACGTAATGATGAAGCTCCGCAAGCACCCCTTCCGAGTTTTCTTTGTTTTCCTCTCCCTCCACTACCACCAGATGAACCCCCTGCTGGAGATGATGCCACTGTCCTCAATCCAACCCTTATTTTTGAGACTCATTGGTGTTATGATGATGGGTCGATACTCTGATCACCCTCGTCGGAGCATCATGAGTCTTCTCCTACCCCTAACACCACTCGCCCCATTCGGCATTTCCTCCTCACCAAACCTTCACCAATTACACCTCCACCAGCTATACCATTAGCCTCCAGCCCACCGGCCTCTGTCGAACCTCCCACTAAACTTCCACCAGCTATACCATTAGCCTCCACAACACCAGCCTCCACCGTACCTCCCACTAAACCTCTTCCCATCATACCTTCATCGGCCTCCACCGAGCCCACCTCCAAACCTTCTCCAATCCACCTCCCATTGCTGCCACCTCGACCCTTCGTTATCCCGATAACCCCAAACCAACTTTGCCTATCCATCTACCTACCCCTATACCGAAACCCGTGGCTAATCCTGAGCAGGGTCCACCCCTTTTTACACTCGAGCCAATCCCATTTGCTTCCGAGCAAGGGGAGAAGCTTGACGTGTTTCCTCTGACATCTTCCACTACACCTTCCAATACACCACCACCCATGGAGCCTTCCGCCTCTGCTTCGCCTTTCACCTCCACTCGGAATGGGTGTATTGTTGCAAGTACTAGTGCCGAAGACGATCGAGAGCCGGGCAAAAAGGAGTTGGCCACAGCCATGTTATTCGAGATTCAAGAATTTATTTGCCAATCCACATTTTAGAAATCCTGATCAAATATAGTAATTGTTTACTACCTTATGTGGAAGTTCAATGTATTCCTATACACCATTGCACACTCCTTTTATTCTTTCAGAGCTTTACCACTCTTGGGAGGCCTCTCAGGATCCAAGTGGTTTCGAGTTTATCAGAGCCCAAATGCTGGGTCGTCACAATTGGTATCCGAGATGTGTGTTGCGAAGGATGTTTGGTAGTACATGGGAATTTGAGATATTACAGTGCTCAGAGTCCGTAAGGTCCAGTACAGTCGATAGCTGGCATAGGATTTATGTTTTTGTACCACTTGCTTCTTGTGTGAGCGCTTGCCTGTGCTATGTTGGCACAGTGCGAGATGCTTTTTGCTCTCATCAAGATGTGGCGGAGAGTGTTCTTTTGTTATGATTTTGTTCTCGGTAATGCTGCACTGAGCGGAATTTGCCAGCATATGTGAATCTATGGTGTAGTGTTTGCATTTTTTCGTGGTGTGTTCAGGTGGTTGATGGGCTTGGTGATGGCTGTGCATGTTCTCTTGAGGAGATTATGTTGTCTTGGCCATTCCAGCTTAAGGTTTGGTCAGCCCCTGAGGTGTTCGGGTTGTGTTTTGAGGTGATTGTTTTGATGCCTCATTGAGAGAGTGCTCGGGCAAACCTAAGATTTTCTTCCTGGTCAGCTACTGTTAGACAAGCTTGAACTTTCTCATTCTATTTGTGGCATCTTTTTGAGTTAAGCTTTGGAAGTACTATCTCGGTGAAGCCTTTGTCCTCTGTCTACTTATGTATGGACTGTGCTAATTCTGAACCTGATCTGCTCTTGCTTCGACTGTGGCCTGGCTTTGTTCCCAGTTGGTGTGTTAGGGGCCATTGTGCATCGTGTTCGGCATGCCGTGTTTGGCAGTTGTTGTGCTGTGAAGGTTCAGTAATCATTTCAGGACGTGAGGATCAGCTGAGATTGGTATTCTTTGTGGCTTATGTTGTGGCTCTTAACACGATGGTTTACACTATGGCGACTTGTGATTGGCTATTAACAAGATCGGTACTCGAGGCGTGGTACATTGCAGTTTGTGAGTTGCAATGGCACCAAGTGATGCGCTGAGATATGGATGCCGAGTTGTCTCTTTTGACTTTGTGCTTTGTGTAGAGTGCGCAGTGGAAGCATGTGGGCTTATAACCCATTCATCGAGGATCATTTGGTTGGAAGATTTTAGCCAACCGAGAGGATTATTTTCTCGGTGTACCGAGTTCGTCCTCTATAATCCACACCGGTGCCTTCCTCAACTCGGACTCCCTCGGCTCCATCTAGAAGAAGCATCGCATCTCCCGCCCATCAAGAGGAGGGATATCGGGTCCAATGAAGATGAAGAAGAAATGAGGACTATTCAAGCACTATGGAAAATTGGGAAGCTGCATCAGCCCATAGAAAATGTAGAAGAAGAGAGAGACCAATGGAAACCATATGTAATTGCACTTAGTCAAATGAGGCCGAAAATGGCCCATTAAATATAATCATGATTCTTTCAGAATAAACAAAAGATCTTGCCTCAACTGAGCCCAAATGTATGCTTATAAAGATCAGATTCCTCAATTTCCGTGAGCTTCTGTTCATGTTTCCTGATAATGCGTCTTAGATTAAGGCGTTAATCACAAAAATTGTGCCCCTCTGAAGGTCGTCAATATCAATTAATTCTTTTTCAAAATTTGATCATAATTCTAATTTGACGCCTTTCAAAAATGGTGTTGTTTCAAATTACGCCCCTCTAACGGGCATTACCAACCTCAATTTCGAAACATTAATTCCTAAATTTTCATATTTGACGCCCCTCATAATGCCGTCAATTAAGATTCCAATCATGATTAGCAGCGTCAGATCAATCAATTCTCCATTAATGCCTGACAATCGGTTCAAATTCCCAGACGCCTCTCCAAATGGCATCCCTCATTATGTCGTCAAATATGAAACTGACGCCTTCAGTAAGTGGCGTCAATCAAGCAAATCACGGCACTCTCAAGGGCGCCAATCATTTTCAAACCGTTCGAAACAACAGCCCTATCTTTCTCATTTGTTCACCCAGTTCATTCTATTCTTCCATTCACCCTTCCTTCGAACCGAAACCCCACCGTCCCCCCTTTTCCGTCGTCTGACACCCTAACTGAAGCCCCCCCTTAATCCTAGTTCAAACGCAATGACAGACCCCCACAAACGGCAGCGCGTCACCGGCCCCGAGGTCATAGACCTCACCGGCGATGAGGGGGTTGACGTTGAAGAGCTACTCGCCGTAGCCGAAGAGGAGGCCCCCGCGGCAGACGACGGCAAAGGGACCTCCGGAGGTGGCGGCGACGGCAAAGAAGGCGTCGGCTATTGATTTTTTTTTTTTTATATGTGTGTGAGCATGGTGTATGTGTGTTCCTTTGATTTGATTTGACTTCCGCCTGTGTGTTGTAGATGAAGATGAATATTGCAGAAATATGACTATGACTAGCCTAATAAAACAAACGTAGATAATACATATAGTAAATACATATATTGTACACACAATACATAAATACAGTACAAATACACACAAGTATCTACTCAGGATGTCGAGTCTTCGAGTGAGTCTCCGAGCCACAAACTCGGTGATGTTGGAGCAGTGCGGCGTCGACTCCGAATAGTGAGTCCAAAAGTGCTAGAAGTGCAATAAGATCTCTTGCTCTCGGCGTCGACTCGGTGATGTTGCATTCTCTCTTCTCCCGCCATCCTATTGCATTGCATGCAAGTCAAGATGACGTTGACATGTTTGGAACTGCTTAACTCTTGTTCTAAGAGATTTCAATGATTGAATTCTCCTTTCAACGCGTTACCGATCACAGCCTAATCAAATCTAGTCAAGTCCTTGTTTGCACCGCGGAGTACTCCATATCTTTAGTCAAAAAAGAAGAAGAAGAAAAGGAGTGATCCATCTCGTCCTATTGGGGTGAAAAGCCAGGCAGCTTGTTGGAATCTAAGGTTGGGCGCCGGTGTGTGTATGGATGGCACCATTAACTGTGACTTGTGAGTGCACAAGCCCCACCGACCTTCCCATCCCGTAGATTGAAAGGATTAAACGCTCAGGCACAAACTATTGATCTGAAGTTTGCAATCCTAAGTTCGGAGGTCTCAGAAAGATGACTATCAAAATCGTCTTTTAACACCCACACTCCATGTCCTCGTGGTGATGGGGTGCCCCGAGAAGCATGGAGAGGAACACTCGTCGTTCTTCCGTCTAATATTGCACTCACGTAGAGTGGGGAAGAGGAGAACAAGAGAGAGGAGGAGGAGCGATGGGTTGACAGACGGAGAGCAACGCTTCAAAATTAAAATGCCGTTCGCAACTATTTATAGGTCGCGATGTTCCTTGCGGACACGAGAAGGGAGGCCGTTATGCGTACGGGAATAACCGTTCCATACACATCCCCTTTCACGCACGTCCGCGACGAGTGGCGTCATGAATTCAAACGTCTCCCCCCACCCCCATCACTTCCACCGTGCCCCGTACGTGCATGGGCATCTATATATTTGTGCACGGCATGTCCATCGTGGGGAGTCATAGGGATGTCAAAAATATCCGCAAACTCGAATATTCACATCACTTAATTTTTGATGGGTCAGATAATACCCGAATAAACGGATGTAGATTTGATCAGTTCGGATATGCTTAAAATTCATGTTTCATATTCGGGGCGGGCCTCGCTATACCTTCAAGGGAGACTCAGACAGGGGAGGTGGCAGGTCCCTCAGGAGCAGTATCAGGCCTGGCTCTACTTGATATGCTTCCTTCGACCGAGGTCGTGACTCTTGCGCTCCCGGCCTGTGAAGCGATGACAAGTCCGGGCCTTGCTGAGGAAGTGGAGATGGAAGCAAGTTCATCTGCCGTGGCATCTGACTCAGTGCCTGCGGTCATTTGTTCTTCAGCCGGAGCCGTGGCTCCGGTCCCAGCGGTGTCGATGCCAACAACGGACACGGGCCTTACCCAGTCGGTGGAGGTGGAGCAGCCTCTCATGGTGATGGCATCGAGTGCTCCTACTGTGGTCTCACTCTCGCTTTTGTCAGTGGCGAGCCAGGAAGTTTCCTATGAGGCCGAAGGATCTCGTCACTTATCCTTGTCTCTCCCATCTTCATCGGCCATGGCAAACACCGAACTATGGGCGACTGTGGACAGCATCATCGAGTTCAATCCGTTGGCCATACCCTCGATAGGTCGTGCTGCTTCGGACTTGCCGGTCCGTCAGACCTTATTGACATTGCGGGCCATGATGTTTGTTGACCCCTCGCTCACGTACCAGGGGGTACATAGTGTGGTCATGCAGCTGACCGGGGCCCTGCAGATGATGGGCTGCCCACTGGAGGAATGGTCGTGATGGGTCCTCTTATTGTTGAAATATGTAAACCAGCGCGAGTTCCTCGAGACACAAGCCCCCATCGAGATTTGCAGCCATCAATGCCCAACAGGATGAGTATCTATGGGCCTTAGAGGTACGAAGGGGGAGCCAGGAGCAGCACCAGAGAGTCGTAGACGAGTGCTGCGATAGTATCCATGCCTTGATGGGCCAGATTGAAGAGTTGAAGGGGTTGCTAGTTGCGGCGGTGTCTGACCTTGCCGATGCTAAGGCGACCATGGTCACCGACAGCGAAGAACTGGCCTTCGCCGAGGTCAAAGTGGCCTCTATAACGACCGAGCTGGAGTGCCTCAAAGGCCAGGAGAACCGACTGCGCAAGATGGTGAACTTCCCTTGTGTCGGGATCCTTCCTCTCGAGGAGATCTTCTGGGGCATAAATTGACTACCAATCCCCCTACTCTCTTTTTCTTTTTTTTTACATGTAACAGAGGGGTATGCCCCAGAGCACATGTAGCTTATTTTCTAAGAGGAATAGAATACTATTTCTTCATATGTCTCTTCCGTGCACATGGTGGACTGTTCTTTGCATCTCACGCCATTGAGCTCTCTCGATAGCCATTGGCGAACATCAAGCTTGCAACCACAACTACCAAACTTAAGTGTTTTATGTATTTCCTTAGTTTATCCTACTTAAAGTTTAGCCCATGGCTTTACCCAATCTCACTGGAAAGGTTTAAGACTCTATCTGAAATTCTAGATCAACATCTAGAACCTATATCAATGGAAACCTAGGGTTTATGAAATCTAGACTCTGATACCACAAAGACTGTCATGTCCCGATGTAGAATATCGAGGCGCAACGAGTCATAAACATTCGTGTCAATCAGAGCATGTAAAGTTAGGGTCCAATCATAAGGAGATAATGACAAAAGGATTTTATTATTTCATCGAAATAAAATTTTACAACATCATTAAGCCTTACGAGGCATAATACAACTCCCAAATACATTTAATTCTAGCAAGAGCAACAATTTAACCTAGGTAATCTAAGATAGACTTGTCCCTCTTTCACTCTTGTCCGTCCCTATTTATTTGGGGCTCATCATCAGAGCTACATGCAATATTAACCAAAAACGCAGAGTGAGCGAAATGCTCAGTAGGTTTTATATCTCTATACCAGGCAACTTTAAGTAATTAACATTTTGGATAAAGTTACTGTGCTATGCCGAGATACGTAACTAACATGGAATATGAATAAAAGAGAGACTAAAGGAATGCAAGTAATTTGAATCACAAGTAAACAAGATATCAAGAGTAGATTTCAAGTAGAGAATGATCATGTAGTTAGTATTATCATGGAATTGGCCATTTCACGCAAGCATGTACAAGTCAAGTATTTTACATAATTTTAAGTACTTCCAGGTATTCAAGCAAGTCAAATATTTCACGAATTGTAGAATGTCATAAATGAATCAAGTAGGTCAAGTACTTCAGTGCAATGTTACACCAGGTCAATAATAGCTCCCATAGGCACAAGTACTTCCAGGCGCTTCCCCCAGGACCAGATCGGGCCCCATTAACACCAGGTCTTGAGATTATGGATCATAGATCCCAAGTATATTTAGACATTCACATAATATGTATGACTAAAGAATTTCAAGGTAAAGCTCATGAAATAAAGTACAGATCTAGTAAAATTATCATTCGAGGAACAAATAATACAAGATTACAAGTTGTTGTAAGAGAAGTTCAAAGATGATTTACGGCATAATGTTCAACGACATTAAGACAATAAGAAGGCATCGTAATTAAGTTGTTGGAAAGGTATTTTCTTGGTAACTCTCTCTCTCTTAAATGGATGTTGCATCATTTATCTCACTGTAGTAGACGATGTATCATCTAACACTTAATCGGTTGGCAATTTGGGCGATTTCTTTTCCGATATTGATATGCTATTCCAAATATTAAATCTGTAGAGACAATAAAGTGATCAATGTGTCCCGTACTACACTTTTAAGATTTATTCGTTGGGGAAGAGAAGTCGATCAGATGAGGAAACCTGTAACCACTAGAGAATGGCGTCAGAAGGAGTATTGGGAGTGATCTTACGGGACAAACCTCCGATGTTTAAATCAGAACCATCCAGGGGAGTAAATGAAGAACTGAAGGGACAAAGAATAGAAGAGGGGGAGAGTTGAGAGTCTGTTGGCTGGAGAAGATGCTCGGAGAGTCAGGAGGAAAAGATCCACAAAGGGTACTCTCTCCCTTCTTGCTATCCGCTTGTAATATACTTCGATGGCAAGTGTGCGCGGAGGTCTCTTCCTCTCCCTTTTTGCCAGAGATGGGATAATGGAGATCCCAGTCTCTCCTTCTGCGTATATGTTCCCTCTCTTTCTTGTTCATCAATCGTCCCACTCCAGGTCCTATCGGGGACTTATTTATACAGGGAGCGATGGAGTGTTTAGCAATGACGTCGTTCATGGAGTGGTGCCTCGCTCGATCGTCAGGATCTTCCATCGCCCACTTGTCCGCTCCCGGAGGGAAGATCTCGGCAGACATGTCGGCGCTGTGGGTATGACCCGGTGCTCGTCAGAGTAAGTTATGTGATACAAGCCCCAACGTTCATCCTTTGGCCAATTTCGCGACATTCGGGATACACACTCACGAAGATTCTGCTCGAAAATTGGGGAAGCTTTCGTGGGCTGGAGAAGTCTTCATGGGCCTTGGTTGGGCCGTGTTTATGGAGCCACGATTGGTCAAGGTATCCCGTTATGGGTTCGACTGCCTCAGTCCGTAATGGACTTGACATTATCGGGCCACATTGGGCCTAATGAATTTTATCCTCAAAATCACATAGGGCCACTTTGGTAACGGGTTAAGGCGGGTTAGGGTGGGTTAACCGGGGTCGTGTGACTTATTCTTTGTTTGATATTTTTTTCATTAACCCGGGTCGGATAAGGTTAAAGTGGATTAACTCATTCCACTTAAATAGGTGGAATGAGTTACTCCACCCGGGTTAGGGCCACTTTGGTAACGCAACCAAGGTCTCCCGAGCAGGGCCTTGTATGACATGTTAGCGTCAATAATGTAGAATGTGGCCTTAGTGACAAAATTTTCTATGGTCACTTCCACTTATACTTTGTCCAATGCATTTTTTGAATTCTGCTTGAATCCTTAGATTCTTACGCCATTAACCCTTTGCAAATAGGGCACGAGAAACAAAGACTTGAAAGTCTTTAGTGACATTATATTGACAAATGCCCCAGGGTCTACCAGAGTCCAGTTCAATTCATGACCATTTATCTTCCCTTGCATGTACAGAGAACGATTGTGGCAAGGGGAAGACAACATAATATCTTTGTCTGTAAAGGTGATAGTTGCTGCAAAAACTTCATATGTTTGAGCATGGAGCTCAGCCACCTAAGCCTCATAAACTTCTGGCTCTTGGAGTATTTTCACGAGGGCTTCCCTCAGCTCTTTACTCTAAACAATGACTTCTCATATAATGACATTTGTTGGGAATCACTTCATATGCTGAATGATCTTACGATCAACCTGCGCACGAGCTTGATTCAGGGGAGGGATAATCTTTGAGAGACTTGGGTTGATGGTCGGGCTTCTTGCTTGGTTCCACTTTCCCTTGATCATTAGGTTCCTCTTGGAATAATGGAGCCAAGGAATCTTTCTCGGGTAGAGACGGCTCAACATTGTCCTTGCTGGAGGGACCTGCTCGACTTGGATCAGCTGGCTTTTCTTGCGGCACCTGCTTTACTGGTTCATCTTCCTTATCTGACAGATCGAAGAAGCAAGTAGCAGCCCCAACTTGAATTTGAGTTGGATCAGCAGTTTTTTTATGCGAGGCTAGCTTTACTGGATCATCTTTCTCGTTTGATGGGTTGAAGAAGAAGATATCAGCCCGAACTTGAATTTTAGAAATGGGACCTGACTTTTCTCCTCGGAAGATAATCACTCTTTGGGGGTATGTCTTGGTAGGACTCTCCCCATTTGAGGATGTTGGGTGCCTTCTCGCTCACGACCTCATCCTCTGCCCCGACACTGGTTTTGGAGCTTCGTGTTACGACGTCGGTATGTCGCCATGGTTATCCTATCCCTAGTTGCGGGGGCCGTGGCACTTTCTTTGCTTGATGTTTGTAAACATTTTGGCGGAGGTATCGACACCATATTACACGAGAAGTTCTTTAGCATTTCTTCTAATTTTTCTATGGTGAGTTCCTCATCTTTGTAAAAGATGGAAAGCTCCTCTGGAAAAGAAATTTCATCCTCGAAATTAGACGAAAGGACAAGGAGGAAACTGACAACACGACACACCCTACCGACAGAAAAAGATAACTGAATGAAACAGAAATAGATACCTTGAAAATAGAAGGCTGACTTTTCACGTGGCATGAAATAGACTCGCTTGAGATGGCAGTCAACCATGGCACCATAAAGTTCTAGCCAATCTATACCTAGAATCACGTCGTAGTCGGCCAACTGTAATGCGTAAAGCCTCGCTGGCAGTTTCCGACCACTGACCATAACCGGAGAATTTTCCAGGCACAGAGGAGTCGACATGTAATCGCCAGATGGCAACTCCATGAGCATCTCACAGGAAATTTCATTCATCGGCTTTTCGATATGTGCAATAAAATCTTCAGAGATAAAGGAATGGGTCGAACCTGAATCGAAAAGAACACGCGCTGAGCGATCATAAATCAAAATCGTACCTTCGATCAGATTAGACGCCAATGCTTCCGCATGAGTGATGTGAGTGACTCTGGATCTCGGCGGACGGCTAGCTATAGATGACTGCTGAGAAGGAACAAGAACTGGTAGATGGAACGGTTGAGATTGAGGCGGTGGAGGAAGATGGAACTGTGGCTACTACGACTGAGAAGTCTGCGAGAACTGCACCATCTGCTGTCTCAACGGATAGTTTCGAGAAATGTGCCCCGACTGATCGCAACGATAACAGACAACCGGCAAAGAGCATGGCACACCTGGATGACTACCACCACACCTACAACACAACGTCGGCTGAAAAGCAACAAAATCCTGACGCGGTCGAACGGAAGAACCGGACAGCTGACTCGGATCAGAAAATGCCGACTAATCGAACCTCTTCTTCTTCTTCTTAAATTAGAAACCCCTGCTCTGAGATTGCGGGAAGGAAGCACTATCGGCAGGAGAGAAGGTAGAAGAAGCTCCTAAAACAGACAACTAGTGGGGTGGCTGATGCTGCACGGCCGACAGAACCATCCCAGTCTGAAGAAGTCCTTGAGTCCTCGCCAACTCTAACTCTAGCACGATAACGACTTGATATGCAGAATCCAACTCAGTTACATGGGTAGCGAACAACGACAGGCTCAACTCTGCTTTTAGTCCCCGTAGAAACTACTGAGTCCTCACAGTCTCATCGGTAATGATGTGGGGTGCATACCGGCCCAACTCAATGAACTTATCTCGATATTGCAGCACTGACATCTTGCCCTGTGTCAAGGTGATAAGGGGGGGGCAGCCCATTCCTAGGTGGACTAGGAGAGAGGGGCACCCTCCTCTTGGGCCCTCCAAGTGGGAAAGGGTGGCCAACCCAAATAAGAGGCCCAAGTGGGCTCCATGCTAGCCAAAGGCCCACTAGCCCCTAATCCAGCCTACTAAGCCCACATATGGCCCTAATGCCATCTAATTCGCCTCAAATTGGCCTACAAAAGATCCATAATGAAGAGAATAAAGGTATCCATGTCCCTGGATAGCTCTCCATGTCATCTCCAAGCCATAAAGATGTCTGCAAGTCCCGAACAGCTCCACGTGTCCTATAGCGACGCTCTGTAGCATCACATCGATCTCTAGCTCGGGTGTCCTCACCAACTCTCCCCAGGCGAGAGGAACTCGACCCCGTCGAGTAAGGGTCTCTATCGCTCTGGTACCACTCTAGCAAGTCCGGATCTAACCTCTCCAGCTCTGCCTGGGTGATCCATGTATCATCAGACGCAGGCCGTCCTCTCCAATGCACCAAGTAGCGCTGATATGCGCCACTCCTAATGGTCGTCACTTGCTTATCTAGTATACACTCTATACGCTCACGCTACTGAGGTGACGGGGCTAGAAGTGGGCTCTCAGGGGAGGGATCACTCACAACGGGTGGAGAAGGCCCGAACAACTCACTAGCAATCACTGTCGGGTCCCTATGTGCATCTAAATCTGAGACATTGAATGTAGAACTGATACTATAGTCCTCTGGGAAGTCAACAACATAGGGATTGGACCCAACTCGCCTCAACACTCGAAAGGGGCCGGCACCATGATCCTGTAGTTTCTTCACAGCTCCAGAGGAAACCGTTCCGGTCTGACCTGGATCATGACATGATCTCCCTCCTGGAACTCACGGGGGTGTCTATAAGCATTAGTCAATTCTTCATATCGTGCGTTGCTGCACTCAAGGTGGTGATGATGATACAGACTCTAAAATAGCTGCGTGGACTCATACCTATGCGAATGAAAGGGTGGTCCTGGACATCCGAAAATAGACTTAGCATGTTCATGATGCCTACCTGACTGGACAACACGGGGCGAACCTAGACATCTAAAGTTGTACCTATGATGCATAGGTGTCCTACTAAATGTGGTAGACTCTGGGGGACTAGGACATCCAAATTCACTCACTCCATCTCCCCTATATGATGCTGGACATGATGATGCATGCAACTCTATCCAATTGGAGGGTTTCTCCTCCGGGCTGACCTGGTCCGGTTGACACCCCTATTCAGAGGTCACCAATCTGGTTCAGCTGGTTTCAGGACCGGACCTGATGGTCCTTAGAAAAATCTGTCTTTTTTATGAAAAGGGAAGAAAAAATAGATCATTTATCAATTCCCTCTTTCTGAAAATATTGGGAAAATGAATCGATTTCCAAATTGAGCCAACAATATTCATTACTATTAGAGATGTAGGTCATTAGAGATGCAAATATGATGAAATTAGGATTTAAATTGCTGCTAAATCAGGGTTAAGTTAGATTAGGGCTTAAAATCTCACTCGATCTAGTGAGGTAAGGGTTTAAACCTCAAGCTGAGCCCTAATGACTTGAGTAATCTTTATATCATTTTTAAAAACGTAATGTACAACTATTTGAGGGAACCAGTTCCCAAAGATTGGAACTGGCCACTTCCCGGTTTGAACTGGAACTGGGACCAGAACGAGTTCCAGTTTTGCCAACCTTGCTTTTGCTGCTGTTCTGCCACCGGCTGCTTCCACTGTCGCTGATTGGCCACCTGCTGCTGCCAATGTGCACTTGTCACTGGTGATATTCCATCCGCTGTTGACAATCACTCGCTCTATCACCAGATTGGAGATAAGCGGACCTAACCTGGCTGTGGCTATCTCTACCTGAACATTCCTTCAACCCACACCGGGTTCATTTGCCCCACCCCAGCTCCTCCTGGTGGTGCCTCCCTCTCGAGTCTGTCAATCTTGCTTCCATGTGTTTCTTCTCCCTTATCAATGGCTGCCATCTCTTTGGAGGCACATCACTGTGATGAAGACCTTCCATAGCCTTTGCTCACATGTCCTCCCATCCCAACCCCTCTCACCAGCCGGATGCCATCTTTTCTCAAGACCATGCCCTCACCTTCTCCCTCTGGTTCCAGCTTGGTTGGCCAAAGACGATGCGGCTTTCATCCTCTCCCTCATCAACCTCAAGATCTTCATCTTCTATTTTACCCTCCTCTCCATTGGCACCATCTCCCCCACCAACCTCCACCTCGCGGGAGCTCTCCCACCAGTTCTAGCTCAGCAACTCCACCATTGCCCTCACCACTTCTGTACATGCCCACAAGCTTCTCCACCGTATCCATATTGCCCTCTGGACACCTCTCAGTTCTGCTCCCTTCTTGAACATGGCAAGTCTGGCACACCGCCTCCTCCCTTGCCAGCGAAAGGGGTCCACCAGTCTGACTCGACTGTGATGTTCTAGCCCTCCATCTCTGTGTTGGGCTATGATGGTCTTATATTACTTTTGATTTAATATTTTCCAGGTTAATCCAAACACACCATCTATTTCACATCAATTGTAGTATTGATACCTCATATTATGAAAATATCTGTATTTGAATGAATACTATATCAAGAATGATAATTCAACCAAACAGGGCATGAAAAGGTATTGAGTACCTGGTTAAGCTGTTTGCCTCAGATCATATAATGCTAAAGCTATATGTACAGTTTTGCATTTCTAAGAACGAGGACACATGGTGCTCTGCACATCTTAACCCTGTTTATTCTTCCTATGCCTTATCTGCTTCTTTTGAAAGCCTAACCATCTTTTTCCTAAAATCTGTTTGGCAGTTAAAGAAGCAGAAGACTTAGACTGGGCTGCGAGATTGCGGATCGGGATGGGGATAGCCTATTGTCTCGATCACATGCACCAACTTAACCCTCCAGTTATTCTTAGAAACCTGCAATCGTCCTCGATTTATTTAACCGACGATCATGCGGCTAAGATTGCGGACTTTGATTTCTCGAGTGAGACAACAATGGTAGCTGTGACTGCTTCTGGAGGCTCAGGTCCCTTGGATAAACGGATTCCCACTCCGGAGATCATTGTCTACAATTTTGGGATTTTGTTATTGGAAATTGTGTCCGGAAGGTTTCCATATGCTGAGGACAACGGATCACTCTCGGAGTGGGCTTCGGATTATTTGATGGGATCAAGCCATTTAAGAGATGTTGTTGACCCATCCCTGAAGACGTTTCGTGACGAAGATCTCCAAGCAATGGGCGAGGTTATATGTCGTTGCTGTGATCCAGAACCACAGGAGAGACCAACAATGAAAGAAATTGCTGCCCGTTTACGGGACATCACTGCTGTTCCACCGGACGGCGCGGTTCCAAGATCATCTGCATTGTGGTGGGCGGAGCTTGAGATCCTTTCCACCGAGGCAACCTAGGTTTGCTGGAGTTGAAGGTTCTTCTTAGCTTTGAGACCATAGCATTTGTGATATATTTTTTTCTATGCTGTTTGTATCTGATGACAGACTGGTGAATGTATATAACGAGGTTGGAGATCCTCCACATGCCATGTTCTATTGTGTTGTGCATGACTCTCAAGGAAGGTGCTGGAGAAACGTGGAGTTCCTCCCTGTTCATATGCTTTGATGGGCATCGAGGGGCTGATCAGCAGAAAACAAGAATAGGCGGTCCTAGTCGCACCACCTCTGTTCATCCAGGAACACCACCTCTGTTCTTTCACGAGCAACTTCCAATTCAGGAAGCAGCGATTTCCAAGTTGCAGGTATGCAGTCACCTCACGCGAGCGAACCGGGTCGTCGTCAACATTTGCTGCGCCTGAGACCGGGTCCAACCTGGGCCACAATCGCATGACCTGTCGGACCACTCAGGAGCCAGTTGACCCATTCCCTCCCTTCTAGCGACGGACAATACGAGGGAATGTGATGTGGAGCGAGCAATGATTGGGATCCCCGTGAAGGTACGTTGTTTTCTTTGTTTATACGCCCGAGCCACGTGTTTGCCCGGGGATTAGGATCATAGGATTGCGTGGATGCATGGTCTTCTTCGTCATGATTTGACTTTAAATCGACAGATTAAATAATGATAATAAATAGTGCGCACGACCGAGTTCATCGGACAAGGTGTTCTTCAGCGGATTCCGTCGATCTGGAGCTAAATTAGCTTTGGTGGGGGATAAATTTTTTTTTTTTTGATTATGCAGTTCGATTCCATGTACATGTCGATCATGTCGGCCCCCTCCCCACATGTTCTTCTTTTTTAAAGTCCGATGGTGCAGGTGAATCCACAACGCAATCGCTAACGTTTGCGTCGACCGAGCATTGTTAAAAGAAGAGAAAGGACCGGTATTTCTGCTTAGAAATGTCAACCTCGTTACCTTTGGTATTGGTAGCCTTCTTTAGATCGCGTGTAGGGGTGTCAAAAACGTCCGCAAACTTGATTATTCGCAACACTCGATTTGTGATGGGTCAAGGAATATCTGAATAAATAGGTACGAATTTGGGTTTGAATATGTTTAATATATTTGTTTCTTATCCGCTGGGATAAGGCATGAATTTAGCGTACTCTAATTTATCTAATTTATAACCGATTCGCATATGTTCTTAATAACTTATTGTGCAGGTTAAGTTTATATTTTTGACATGAATTTAACTCTATCTTGTTGGATTTATGAGGTTGTCCTTCTTATTAACCCATCCTGAGGCTAGATAAAATTGCCAAACGTTTTCTGCTGAGTGCATCTGCTAAAGCGTTAGCCTTTCCTCAGTGGTATTGAATAGAGAAGTCAAAATCTTTGAGATACTCTTGCCACCTTCTTTGCCTCATATTTAATTCCTTCTAGGAGAAAAGATATTTTAGACTTTTGTGGTCTGAGAATACTATGAATTTTTCTCCGTAGAGATAATGTCTCCATATTTTCAAGGCGAAGATAACCGCAGCAAGTTCTAAATCATGCACTGGGTAATTCTCCTCGTGTCGCTTCAACTGTCTCGAAACATAGCATATTACAAACATAGCATATTACCCTACCATGCTGCATTAGAACACAACCAAGCCCTATGCTTGATGCATCGATGTAGACCTCGAAACCACCACCTTGAACTGACAGTGCTAACACGGGTGCAGTAGTAAGATGTTCCTTGAGAGTCAAGAAACTCTCTTCACATTTTGTTGACCATATAAAAGGATTCCCCTTTTTTGTTAGTCTGATCAGAGGAACAGCGATCTTGGAGAAATCTTTTATGAACCACCTATATTAACCTACTAGACCAAGAAAGCTTCTGACTTCAGTCACGGTTGTTGGTCTGCTCCAGTTCTTGACTGCTTCCACCTTAGAAGGATCCACAGAGATACCCTCTTTTGAAATAATGTGACCAAGAAATGAAACTTCATTTAACCAGAATTCACATTTATTAAGCTTCGCATAGAGTTGGTGTTCTCTTAGTACTTGCAAAGCTATCCTTAAGTGTTCTTCATGTTCCTCTTGTGTCTTGGAATATATGAGAATGTCATCTATAAAGACGACCACAAATTGGTCAAGATAAGACCTGAAAATGTTGTTCATTAATTACATGAAAGCTGCAGAGGCGTTGGTTAACCCAAATGGCATTACTACGAATTCATAATGACCATATCTGCTTCGGAATGCAGTCTTGTGAATGTCTTCATCTTTGATCCTCAGTTGATGATAACCAGATCTTAGGTCTATCTTTGAGAAATATTCTGCTCCAGAGATCTGGTCGAACAGCTCATCAATACGCGACAATGGGTACTTGTTCTTGATTGTTAGTTGATTGAATTGACGGTAATCGATGCACAACCTGAGAGATCCATCCTTCTTCCTTACAAAGAGAACAGGCGCACCGCAAGGGGATGTGCTCGGCTTGATAAAACCCTTCTCCAGCAACTCTTGCAATTGTTTGGTTGGTGGTGGGGAGGAAACTCTTATGATCTTTACATTTACAGAGAGTTTGATGTGTAAAATTGACACTCCCCCACTCAGTGTGGCAGTTGCCTGCATCAGTACTAAATAATCAAAAACCAACATCAAGACATGAATAGAACTAAAAAAATCACAACAATCCTAGAAGCAAAAAGTATACATGAATCCAATACCTTGGTAGAGACAAGTTACTGATGTGAGCAGTATCACACCAACACCATCCCCATTTATCTGTGATCTGCCTGAACAGTGCATAACTTCTTTCACTTGGCTGTTAGCTCCCACCCATTACTATATTGATCGGTAGTGTTGAAGTAGGAAAAGCCTAGGGGAGAACAGGCCTATAGGAGTTGGTAAAGCTAAGCTGGGACAGGCTGGAGAGAGGAGCGTACGAAGGGAAATAAGACTCAAGAAGTAAGAATTTTGGTCTAACGACCTAAAATGTAAGAACCAAATAGAGGATGAAGCTCTCAGTATAGCCAAGAACCTTTCAATACTTAAGTTAGGTGAGTACTTAGATTGAGTACGAGAAAGGGCGTTTGGATACAAAGCTAGAGTACTTGAACGGGAAGAGAGTGTAAGTGGAAGGGGATGAAGAGTCGTCGGACGGTTTAGTGGAGACGACAAGCGGTCTGGAGTTTCATGAAGAATGGGAGAATAGAGTGGAGCTTGAGTTGAGTGTGAGAGACATCGTCATGAGCGTCAGAAGCGTATCTCTCTGACCATCGTGTAAGAGTCCTATTTAAAGAGTCTCCTCGAGTTCATCATGTTCACTTCGCCTTCTGACTTAGTGAGCTCATAGAGTTATAGTTGTCCTGATCCTGGAGTCATCGGTTATTTGTACGCTCGTTTTATAGGAGGTGAGAAGATAGAGTCATCATAGATTTTCGCCTTACAGGTAATATGGGGACGTGGGTGATAACTCGACTCATCCATTAATCACTGAGAAAATTTTTGTTATTATTACGGTGATGGTCATCTAATAGTACGTCACGCGGGATATGGGATAGGAATGTTCACGGAACATGAGTTTTGATCTTGGACTAATCCTTGCTGAGTCTTGACAGGTAAGGTTGCGGACTACAACCCGATTCTTATTGGATCTTATTAGGTACTGATGAGTTTTTCCCTCCCCATTAGAGTTAATTGCATAAATAAACCTGTTATGTAACTAAATCTAGAACTGCCATTCTTATATAACTATATTATTAATTATACTTTACGGGAATAAGAAGGGAAAGAGCTGACGCATCTCATCCTCACGCTCCTAAGTTGCCTCATTCCCTGAGTGACGCTGCCATACAATCTTAACTAGAGGGATTACATTATTTCTCAATCGCTGCTCATGGTGATCTTCAATTCTAACAGAAACTCTGGAGTTGATAAATCAGCAGTCACTTTGGGCCAAACTGAATCATCTAGAACGTGGGATGCATCAAGCACATATTTCCTCAACGGAGACATGTAGAACACATCATGGATAGCTTGCATTCCCATTGGCAGTTGGAGATGATATGCCACTTGGCCCACATGCTCCAAAATAGGAAATGGACCAATGTATTGCGGACTGAGCTTTCCATGCTTCCCAAACCTCGAAATGCCTTTCATCAGAGATATTTTTACAAACACCATATCTCCAGGCTCAAATTACAGTGGTCATCTATGCTGATCTGCATAACTCTTCTGTCAACTCTGAGCTGTCAACATTTTCTGCCTGACCAGACGAACCACATCAGCACACTACTGAACCATATCAGGTCCTGTCAATAGACGGTCACCGACTTCAAACCAGTTCAAAGGAGTATGACAGGGACGACTATACAAAGCTTCATAAGGTGCCATGCCAATGCTAGAGTGATAATTGTTATTATAAGTAAATTCAACAAGTGGCAAATGATGACTCCACGAACCCTGCCAATCATGGCGATGAAATCTTAGCATATCTTCTAAAGTTTGAATTGTCCTTCGGACTGCCCATCAGACTGCAGATGATACACTGAACTGAAGGCTAACTCTATTCCCAACACTTTCTAAAAACTGCGCCAGAAACTAGAGGTAAACCATGGGTCATGATCTGACACAAGTGAAACAAGAATTCCATGCAATGGCATAAACTTATCAACATATAGCTCGGCCAATTTCTGCACACTCCAAGTAACTTGAATCTATAACAATCTAGCTGTCTTCATCAGACAATCAACCAACAACCAGATGCCATCAAAGCCCTGTGAAGCCTGAGGCAAACCCACAACAAAATCCATCGTGATGTGATCCCACTTCCACATCGGAATTTCTAACGGTTGGAGCATTTCACCTGGCTTTTGATGCTTGGCTTTTACTTGCTGGCATGTCAAGCATTTCGAGATGAACTCAGCTACATCTCTTTTCATACCTGACCACCTGAATTGCCTTCTCAGATTCTGATACATCTGGGTAGTGCCCAATCTTCTACACACCTCGACTCCTGGTACTTGCACGGTCTTTATGGAACTGTTCTATAACCCCACGGTCATAGATTGACGATTCTTGTCATTTGAACAAACAAACCTGGACCGTTTAGTGTCTTCTTTTGGTTCGAGCCAAATTGCTTTACGCGGTTTATCTCTAGGCCGTGTTGGCCATGAAGCGGCCCACTGGATGACCGTTCAACTCCCTGTCACACTCATTTGGCCCCTTTCGCATTCTTTCCACTCTAAGGTCCTCCGTCTCTCTCTCCCTCACTCTCTCGTGTCCCTCTATGGTCCGTTGTTAGTAAGTTAGCATTCATCCACACATTCATACATTCATGCACACATATTCATCCATTTACATAAAGAAAATCAACAAAAGATTTACTATATCATAATCATGTCATCATGTACAAAGTCACCTCATAAGTACATCAGGCATGTCCCTCCGGCCTGTCGCTGTCCCCACCTCCCTCCTGCCTCTTCGATGGCAGGGCCATTGTAGAGTTGGTGTCCTCCTCGTGGCGCCGTCGGTGATGCTCCTCCTCCTCATTCCTCCAGCGACCAGAGGAACCCGTGAAGTAGCTGCGGAACAAACTATGGGTGCCGTGGGTGCTGCTGCTCGGAGCTCTGCTACGCTCCCAGCTCATCTCCCGGAACTCCCTCAACTCCCCCTGCATCCCTGACACCTCTATCAGAGCCTGCTTACGCTCCGCTCGGACCCGGACCAGCTCCTCAGCACTAGCTTGAAGCCACTCATGCTCAGCCCAAAGGAGCGCTGTCTCGACCGCGTCCGCTGGTTGGCTCCGTGCCATCTCCTCTCAGAGATGGGCAGCCTCCTCCCGTGCCGTTGCACGGCTCTGCTCTAGCTCCCCCCTCAGACAAGTTAGCTCGGTCGTCTGCATATACATGCATCACGGTCAGTCAAATTGCATTTCATAAACATAATCAACAGGGAACGTGTAGTGGTTACTTACTCTCTCGGAGAGCGCTGTCTCGGTTGCCTCAGCCCGTGTCACCATCCGCGAGAACTCTATGTCCTGCTCAGCACGGTCCGCAGCAGTTTGAGTGGAAGAAGATGGAGCGTCGGTCCCCTATTGCTGGGCTCCCTCAGCTCGCTGTATTTTAGAAACTCCAAGGTTAGTCATTTCATAAGCATAATCATAATCAAATGCATAATTAAGTTTAAGGGTTAAGGAAACTCACCAGAAGGGCCAACGCCTGTAAAAATAACAAAAATGAATAATTTGATCGGTGGAAAGCCAATAAGAACAATGTAGCTTCCGATGATGCAATCTCCTATGGAGATGGGCTAGCTGCTCTCGAATCTCTCTTCTTCTCAAGGTAGTCCAGTCTTTATTTTTCTTCTAGAAGAGATCTCTTTGAAATTTCTATCTTAACAATGGCAGCAGCTTCAACAGCCTCTCTTGAACTGAGCAACTAATATTTATAGCAGAGAGTAGAGCATCGTCCTTCCATTCTTTTTCAATTCGAGATCCCGATCAGCCAATCAGCTATTGGTCCGTGTGGAGACGGAATATTCTGATGGTTATGTGAACTCTCCAGAAATCATCCACGTGTGACGAACTTTTCCCACCAGAATTTCCACGGAAGTACCGCACGTGATTCGCCTGGGTTCATCATGAACTCAAAATAACTTTAACATCCATGGGGTAATTCTTCTTAAGTACCCTCTATTGACACTTAGGTAATTACAATTAATCCCTAAGAATCCCTTTTAATCACACTTGTCGTATCAGAGAAAGTCACCCCCTTAAAGGTGTTGGAAGGTGAGTGAGAAGTGATGAGGCATAACCATCGTCAGGCTGAGGTAGAAAGTAGCAACACATATCTTGAATGCTGATGTGTCAGATTAGTAGCTTACTGCTTCGACCTACCCTGGTGTTAGCTCCAATTTCCCCTTCTGGTGCTTCGACCTTGTTGTCTTCAATTTGCTGGTTCCAAGTTAAGTATGTCGATGCACTTCTCAGATGGATCGATGCAGCTGAGGATAGAACCTTCGAACGGCTGACTTCAAGTACTGGCTTCTCACTTGATGCATCGATGCAGCCTCTTAATGCTTCGACGCAGTTCCACTTGAAAACTTGAACCTTGACAAGTGCATCGGTGCACCACTCAAATGCTTCGACGTGATGTAACTTGTTGGCTGTTATTGTGCTTGATGCGTCGGTGCACTTATTTGATGCGTCGATGCAGCTCTTGTAGGAGTCACCTTGTGATCATGACTGCATCGAGGTAGTGATTGTCCTACTTTGACTTTCCATGTTCTTGTCTTATCTCCTGAAGATTCCTTCTTGATTCTAAGGTCAATTTTCTCTCACCCAGAGCACCTACAATATAGAACGGTTCCTATTAGCCAATAAACCATATGCATTGACATCATCAAACCGACGAGGTCTCCTTCTGCTTTTTCTTCTTTTTCGCTGGAGCAGTGGGAGAGAGAGACAATTTTGAGGAAACTCAAAATTCAAATTCTCATTCATTCATTCATTAGTTCTCCAAGGGGGGTATGAGGTCTTATTTATAAGAAACTCACATTTTACAAAAAGTTCCTGACTTTTGGACCAATGACTAGACTACCAAGGGGAAAGGGGCGCCCCTGGGCCTAGCTCAATAAATTAGGTCTAATTAGCTAATCTAATGGCCCAATTGACATATGACTTATGTAAATGACTCTTAACGTAGGTACTTGACTTAAATGAAAGGAAAATACAATGACATGACTCAAATAAAAATTACATAGGACTCAAAAATAAATAATTAGACCATGCCAGATGCATCCGAGGTGAGGAGGTGGCCGCGAGTGCTGGAATGGATGGTGATGACCTCATCACACCATCCCTAGTGCCTACTCTGGGGATGTTTAGGTGTCCTTTGGGGCCCCTAGTCCCTGTCTGCGGAATGTTTATGCGCGTTTTCTCATGAGCATGGATCGAATGGGCTCAGACACCAATTTGTAATGGTTTGATACCATTTGTTGTGTACCAAACTACTGTGGTCGCTTCAATCTCTGAATGCCGCTGTGACATTGATCATGGCAGAAATAGGCGATCGTCCTATGAAAATTGATAGGAAAGGAAGAAGAACATGGAAGAACATGGCTGGAGAAGAGGAACAGGGGAGAAGAACAAGTTATAGGCTTCCATGGCCACCTTCCACCAGCAAGAAGTCTACAAGATTACAATATGATCAAACCAATATTCAGATCCCCCATCCCCTTGCTCTCGTATGAGCTTTATAGCAAAACAGGGGACGTTAACATAGTTTCGAGACTACATTTAATTGGGAACTCATTTTTACATCCTTATACCAAGAGGACTCTCACATGTTTCCAATTACATTTGTATCTCAAACCTCTCATTACCTAACACTAACATACTCAGTTGATACCAGTTTGGGTGTAACCTGCGCGCTGTCAATAAGCGACCGAGAGTCAAAATTTTTTGATCTCACTACCAACATCCCGTAATCCTATCCTGCATGCAATACCTTGACATTGCAAAGAAAATCTCTGAGCCCCGCTTTGGACCGGAGTTATCATGTGATTAATCACATGGTAACTCTAGGTTAATTAAACATGAGTTTTGATTGGAGGTAAATTAAATTTTTTGCTAGATTAACTACAGGATAATCTCGGACTTCTAGCTGCACTTTGACGGTGAGATATGACTCAAATAATACATCAAAATGACTCAAATAAAATATAAAAGCTATATGACATGACTCAAAGAAATGTAAGATCATGATGGTACATGATGACGATCCATCCGGACTTCGAAAAATGTAGAGGGGGTAAATGATGTCCCCATCATGAACTCTAGAGGGTCATCACCACTCGTCCGTTTGAGCTTCCAAAAGATGAAAGCACCTGGTCCAGGGAGTAGATCCATTTGTCAACGGTAAACTGGATAGCTATGAATATCATGCAATCCACGGTGCATCCAGAAGAGTATTCCAGAATCTCGGCATGAACGACAACCAAGAAAATGTGGGATGAGCTCCAACTGATTTATGAAGGTACATTACAAGTACGAGCCACCAAGGTAAATATGCTGACCTCTGACTTTGAGTTGTTTAAAATGAAACCTGATGAAACCATATTAGAGATGTACGCTAGGCTCTCATAGGTCACCAACAGCCTGAAAGCTCTGGGTAAACAGGTTCCAAAGAGTGAGCTTGTTAGGAAACCCAGTGTGGCATACAAAGGCCACTATCCTAGAAGAATCTAGGGACCTATTTACCATGACAGTCACAGAACTCATAGGATCCTCGATGGCTTACGAAATGAATCTTAATAGGAGCAATGAAGAAAACAAAAAGGGAAAAACCATAGCTCTTAAAGTGTCTACAAGTAGTGGTGAAGGTAGTGAGGAGTATGAGAACTTCTCAGACCTAGGTGATGAGCAGCAGGCTATGCTCACCTAGCAGTTTTAGAAATTCCTGAGGTCTAGAGGTAAAACCTATAGGAGGAGGAGACCTCAACAGGCTGGTAAGAATACTAATTTTAAGTTTGATAAGGATAAGAATTCTGACAAGATTACATGTTTTCATTGTAAAAAGCTAGGGCATATGAAGAATGAATGCCCAAATCTCATGAAGAAAAATGTGAAGGTGCAGAAGAAAAAGCCTCACGCCATGGTCTGCACATGGAGCGGTGAAGAGGAAGACCCTGAGAGTGGATCTTTAGATGAAGAGGAGCAAGGACTGTGCCTTATGGCCGATAGCGACAATGAGGTAAGCAACCCCTTTGAGAACTATTCAATTGATGAATGGGAGGATGCTTATGCTAATTTGCTTGATAAACTCAACAGTCAAACTAAAAACTACAAGGCCATGAAAAGAAAACTGAACAACACCTTGAGTGATAAAGCTTCCATGGAAAAAGAAATTGAGGATCGTTATAATTGGAGTTTGAAGATTGTAACTACATTTATGGCTTATCAATTAATGTTGTAAACTTCATTTGGATGAAATAAAAGTATTATTTTCCCATTCATTTCTGTCCTTAGAAATTAAATTGTACATGTCCTGATCGACACGCTTGTTTACGACTCACTCGCATCCCGATATTCCGCGTCGGGGCGTGACAGAGGCACCGCCTGCCAGAGACGCCATGTGCGCCAAGCACATGGCTGGGGTCACCGATCTGAGCCACACGAGGAGGCCACCCTCAGAACTGCCCTTTGACGTGCCCTCTCGAGCTTGACTCTCACATCCCGAAAAAGTGCTCGTCATCTAAGAGTAGGGGGGCTAGTAAGGAGGGTAAATCTAGCTCGGCCCACGTAAGGTCTATCTAGCTCAATCCCAACACGACTCGTGGACCACGACGCGCCCAGCGGGCCCCGATAGCCGCAGCTTGCGATGGATGGCCTAGGACGTATCGTCCTTGGATTTGCCAAACAAGGAAGGCCGCGAGCTAAGTGCCATGACCGCCGGATGATCCTCCGATAACCGAACGTTACCCCCCCCACGGCGATGGTTCTTACCCTATTAAGGGCGAGCACGCCCCATGAGTGCCGTGAGACCCACCGGGGAATCAGCCAGCCCCGGGATAACCGTCCTTCAACAGAAAACTCCCCCACTATTACGGAGAACGTTACTCCACGACTGGTGCCCTTCCCTGTTAAGGGATGAGCGCCCCCCTCCAGGATAAACCCCTATAAAAGGGACCTCAATAGAGGACCAAGACGCGGTGAACTCCACCGAGAAACGCCCGCAAAGAGACAAGCACGAGAGTTACATTCCCTACTACAGAGAGGTCACGACCACCCGCTGAGAGATAAATCTTCTTCCGAGCACTCTTACCGCCCAGGGAGCACTCCCCGAGTAGTTACTGGCAACGGCGAGCACTCGCCCGGAAGGCCTACAGCTCTCCGAACTGCTACCGCGGCTCCTATCATTCTCTCTTTCCTCTACTCTTCTTTGCTCTCTACTTCATCCCTTGTTGACTTAAGCATCAGAGGGTTATCCTCTAGGGTAACACCCAACGCTCCTTCTGATGCTCTTCTTCCTAGTGTTTGCAGGCTTTTATGGGTGTCGAATGACTTCCACAATAAATAAATAGAAAAGTGTGGTATGAGGCGTAAGAACCAGATTCTGCCCTCTACACATATAAAAAATACCCTTTAGGGGCATTACACCGCAGAAGAGATGTTTAGCCATCGGGACTGCAAGCCAACAGATGTTCAGCCATCAGGACTTGTGCTGGTGGAGCAGTTAAAAAAAGAGAAGAAGAGAAGAGAAAAAAAAAGGGAGAAAACGAAAGAAGAAGGAAAAGAAAAAGAAGAAGAAAAAGAAGAAGAAGAAGAAAGAAAAGAAAAGTGAGAGAAAGAGAAGAACTAATGTTTCAGTCAAAAGACCCTTCTTAGGGTGAATTCTCAAACACCTTCACGAGGGACACCCCCACATGTCCCGCCAAAAGCCAACCACCGATAGAAGAAAAGCCTGGTTGGAACAGCCCTTCCGCCTACTCCAGTGATGAATACAACCTTTCCTTGCGTCGACAGTAGCCCCACGTCGACGACCACTTCAAGAGACCAAATAAACCCCGTCGGCCCTGCCACCTCGGTGACGCCGATGAATAGACACCCCACCCGGACCTCACGTCTGGACGGGGGAATAAACCTTCCCTTGTGTCAGCACCAGCCCAGTATTGACGAATATTTCAAGAGACAAATAAACCATGTCGGCTCCGCCACCTTGGTGACGTCGGCGAATAGACACCCCACCCGGACCTTACGTCTGGACGGGGGAATAAACCTTTCCTTGTGTCAGCACCAGCCCAATGTTGACGAACATTTCAAGAGACAAATAAACCCTGTCGGCCTTCCCACCTCGGCGACGCTGACCAATAGACACCCCACCCGGACCCTACGTCTAGACAGAGGAATAAACCTTTCCTTGTGTCAGCACCAGCCCAGCATTGACGAACATTTCTAAGAGACAAATAAACCCTGTTGACTCTGTCACCTCAGCGACGCCGACGAATAGACACCTTGCCTGGACCTTACGTTTAGGGATAAGGGAATAAATCTGTCTTTGTGTCGGCACCGACCCAGGGTTGACGAACGTTCTAAGAGACAAATAAACCCTGTCGGTCCCCGTCACCTCGGCAACACCGGCGAATAGACACCTTACCTGGGCCTTACGCCTGGGTTAAGGGATAAACCTTCCTTCGTGTCGGCACTAAATCTAGTGCGGACGACCACCAGAAGAGACGAATAAACCATGTTGGTTCCGTCATCTCGATGGCACCGACGAATAGACATCTCACCTGGACCTCACGTCCGGGTAGGGAAATAAACCCCTCTTTGCATCAACACCGCCCCAGTGTTGACGAAAGCCCCAAGAGACGAGCAATCGGCGTTTTCGAAAGGGAGAGCCCCGACAAAACCTGGTGCGTCCCCCGTCCGACTTCGAACGGCTCTCTTCTTCTCCCCCTCCCGTTCTCACTTCCCTTTCCTCCTACCCCTCCTCCTCTCACTCCTTTCCTCCCCTCCTCTCGCAGCTTGAGGGCTCCGCCGTCCCCCGCCGTTGGGCCGCCCAATTCCGTCGCTCCCGGCTAGGGCTTGGACGGAGGCCTCAAGAAACCGGGAGGGATGAAGAAGGGAGGAGGGAACAGGGCGGAGGCGGCCCCGTGGCTTTGGCGGTGGCGCTCCCTCCTGGCGCTGTGGGCAGTCGCCGTTCTGTACGTCATCTTCCTCAGCTACGAGTTCCCCACGCTCCTCGAGTGGATCGCCGTTGCCTCGTCCTCCTCCGGCCGCGGCGGCTCCGGCTCCATGCACCACCGGGCTCTCCACCCCCTTGACAGCGAGGAGGAGACGCTACAGAGGGGCGCGCCCGTTCGCCCTGACAAGTTCTCCTTCCGGGCCTTCCCCTTTGCCGCGCCGCCCCCTGTGGCGGCCTATCGCCGCCCCCGCCGGCGCGCCGCGATGGATGTGTCGGGGCTGGTCTTCCACGAGGACGGCGGCCGCGGCGGCCCCTTCTCCGAGCTCCACAAGTCCGCCGGGGCTGCCTGGAGAGTCGGAGCGGAGCTGCTCAGGGACCTTCGGTCGGGGCGGCTGGCGGCCGCCGTGGCGGCGGCCGCGGCGGAGAAGAACCGGTCGGAGGAGCCGTGCCCGCCCTCAATCTCCCTGTCGGCAGCGGAATTCCGGGACAGGGGGCGGGTGGTGGTGCTACCCTGCGGGCTCACGCTGGGGTCCCACATCACGCTCGTGGCCAAACCCTGCCAGGCCCACCCCGAGTACGACCCCAAGATCACAGTGAAGGAGGGGGACCAGCCGGTCATGGTGTCCCAGTTCATGATGGAGCTGCAGGGCCTCAAGACCGTGGACGGCGAGGACCCCCCGAGGATCCTCCACTTCAACCCCCGGCTGAAGGGAGACTGGAGCGGAAAGCCCGTGATCGAGCAGAACACCTGCTACCGCATGCAGTGGGGGACTGCCCTGCGGTGTGAGGGGTGGAAGTCCAGGGCAGATGAAGAGACCGGTACGTTTGTTTGGTTGCCCATGATTTTGATTCACCCGCATCTCTGGGTTGCTTGCAAGAAGTTAAATTTTCTGTCTTTTGCGATGCTTCCATGAGAAGGTCGTGTTCTTGGTGTGATCTCTACCTGAATGGAATCAGCGAACTTCTGAAATTCCATGCATTGCCGGGGTGGGCCTTGTCTTTTTCTTCCTTGTTTTGTTTGGAATACTCGCTATCTTGCACTATTTCTGTGAAGGGATGCTGAATTGGTTATGGGAGATTTTGCGACCTCGATTTCTCTTATGACTTGGTTGAAATGTGATCTGGATACAGTTGATGAGCTTGTGAAGTGTGAAAAGTGGATTCGGGATGACGATGGCCACTCGGAGGAGTCGAAGACAACATGGTGGTTGAATCGTTTGATTGGCCGGACGAAGAAGGTCTCGTTTGATTGGCCATATCCATTTGTTGAAGATAAATTGTTCGTCCTCACACTCAGTGCTGGCCTGGAAGGTTACCACGTTAATGTTGATGGGAGGCACATTACCTCGTTTCCATATCGTACCGTGAGTGCATTTCCAGAGCTCTTATGCTCTTTTAGTCTTATTGTTTGCATTTTTTTGGTTAATTGTTCCGTCCCCTTTATGACTGTAATCAAATGTTCTATCTGTAGGGTTTTGTTCTAGAGGATGCAACAGGGCTATCATTGAATGGAGACCTTGATGTGCAATCTATTTTTGCGGCATCCTTACCCACATCACACCCGAGCTTTGACCCCCAAAGACATCTGGAAATGTCTAGCAAGTGGCAGGCACCACCTCTGCCTGATGGTCCTGTTGAACTTTTTATTGGCATTCTTTCAGCAGGCAACCATTTTACTGAGAGAATGGCTGTGAGAAAGTCGTGGATGCAGTCCATTACCAAATCACAGAATGTGGTGGCACGTTTTTTTGTTGCAATGGTAATATTTAAAGTCATCCTGTCAGATTTCCATGATACTACAGAGTCTATGTGCTGGACATTTTCTCACCAATCCACATTATCTTTTTCTGAATGCAGCATGCAAGGAAGGAAGTAAATATAGAGCTAAATAAAGAAGCAGAGTACTTTGGTGATATTGTTATAGTCCCCTTTATGGATAGTTATGATCTTGTTGTCTTGAAGACTGTTGCTATATGTGAGTACGGGGTAAGTACAATGTACAAGACCAAGTAACGTGGTTAGACCCTTGCAATTCTTTATCATAGAGCTTATATTTGAGCTTTATAAAGCCATAATTATAGAGTTTATTCCTTGGGCATTCTGTGTTTTAATGTGTAATAATATCAAGTTGTAGTAATTATTTTGTTCTTTAAAACATTCACTCAAAACAGGTTCGTAGTGCATCTGCCAAGTATATCATGAAGTGCGATGATGATACATTTGTTAGAGTTGAATCGGTGCTCAAGGAAGTCAAGAAAGTTCCTGATGATAAAAGCCTATACGTGGGAAACATAAATTACTATCACAAGCCCTTGCGGGAGGGCAAATGGGCTGTGACATATGAGGTAATTTTAATTTCAGTCACATCAATTGGCATATCTTCTCTAGTAAAAAATGTGGAGTACTCTTATGTGATGTTAAACTTTATGGCATCTGTAGAAAAATTCTTTATTTGCTTTCTTAATTTTTTATGTAGAGCTTCTTGTGCACATGTTCTCCAACATTTCTTACAGATTGCCTATCATCCGTTCATATTCATAATCTTGTCATCTGGTGTTCCAAAGATCATTCATATTGTATAGTAATAATATGATAAAAAATGATGTCAGATCTTTTATTGCATCTTCCTGAGAGGATTTGGAATTTCGAACAACTCCATCCTGGGGACTTTCCATAGTGCACTGGAATACTCAGTGTCTGCAAATAAAATGATTCAGCAACTTTGAAAAAGAGTGCACACGATTCGCTAATTCCAAGTAGAGCAAGGTTTACTCTGCAGCATATCAGTCTCACATTATTTCTTAGCATCAACAAGCAAATACATGAGTCTGCTAAAGCCACTCAAAGAATGTGATGTTGTAGATATGCACTTTTAATGTGACACATATGCCACGTCAGACAGCCCGTTTATGATCCACCATTCCAACATTCATTCATTAGCTGTCCTATGTTCTTCTGGTGGTAAATTGTAGAGACAAATGATAATTGTGCTTTCTTCATTTGTAAATCCAGGAATGGCCTGAGGAAGACTATCCACCCTATGCAAATGGCCCCGGCTACATTATCTCTTCTGACATTGCACACTTTATTGTTTCTGAGTTTGAGAAACATACATTAAGAGTAAGATTTAATCTTTTCCTCATTTATTTAAATTTGATAAGTTGTAACCACATTATTTAGGAACATGAAGGGGAAAGGACAAGGTCAGGTGATCAGATAGGTGAATGGATCCTTTGCCAGCCACAATGGCGTAGGTTTGTGAGATACCCTAAGAAAACTTATAGGTATTATTTCTACCAGCTTAATGAATAAAGGATGTTTGTCGCTAAGTGTGTTGTATTCTTAGAGGACAAATGCATCCTTGGTGGGAATAGTGAGAGCAAGGTAGATCTAGAAGAAGTTCTAGAACCACAAAGCATAGAGTCACCTCAGGAACCTTTTCCAGTTGACACACAAACTGTTTGTAGGTCAAGCCTAGTACTTAGAGAACCAAAAAGATATGTGACATATCTTTGGTGGGAGTAATCAGATACCATATGAGGACGATGATCCTAAGACCCATGAAAAGGTAATAAGTGCTATCGACTTCGAGAAATGGCAAGAGGCTATCAAATCAGAGATGGATTCCGTACTTCAACCATGTTTAGAACTTGGTAGATCCACCCGAGAGTATTGTACCCATCAGATGCAGGTAGATATTCAAAAAGAAAAGTGGCACAGATGGAAATGTTGATACTTACAAAGGTTGGTGGCAAAAGGATATCGTCAAAGGCAATGTGTTGACTATGACGAAACTTTCTCACCAGTTGTCATGATTAAATCCATCAAAATTTTACTTGTCATTACAGCATACCATGATAATGAGTTTTGACAGATGAATGTGAAAACGACATTCCTCAACGATAACTTTGATGAGGAAGTGTGCATGTATAGCCAAAAAGTTTCACCTCCACCAAACACACAAATAAGGTATGTAAGTTTCATAGGTCCGTCTATGGACGAAGCAAGTTTCCTATGATTAGAACATAAGATTTGATGAGACGATCAAATCTTATGACTTCGTTAAATGAAAATGAGCTATGTGTGTACAAGAAGATAAGTGACAGTGTAGTCACAGTTTTAATACTACATGTGGATAACATAATACTCATTAGGAATGATGTAGCTACGTTGTCATCAGTGAAGTTATGATTGTCTAAGAACTTCTCCATGAAAGACTTGGAAGAAACATCGTAAGTATTAGAGATCAAAACATATAGAAATAAATCTAGAAGGATGCTTGGTTTGACCCAATCTATGTATATTAGGCACCATTGTCTAATGATTTGGCATGAAAAATTCCAAGAAGGGCCCCTTACCAATAAGACATGGCATTTACCTCTCTAAAGAGAGATCCCTTAAGATTCCTGCGCGTGACCCCTACTGAGTCTGGCTGTGACTTACCCTTCCACTTTCCAGGTGAGCCACCCCAGCCTTCGACCGCAGCTCCGCGTGCTTTTCCAAATCGAGTCTAGCTGCCAGCTTGTGTCGGTGCAGTACTTTCTGTACTTTTGACCAGGGTATGCCCCGTGTAGTTATATATTTAGACTTTGTATATTGTGGACTTATGCTTTTGACAATTCTGGACTAGCATATATTTGGCTAACACTCTGATATATATAAATATTTCAATTGCTTCCGCATTTCAGTTTAAAATAACTGTTTTAATTTAATCTGCGCATAGTGTAATTCCAATTCGTTATACGTTCCCTCGACAAACTCTCCCAACCCTTCAGGGGCCTCATCAGCCTCTTGGGTGACTTCCCCAGTTCCTGTTAGCGGTAATTCGATGCTACATCGGGTTATCGGTATCCGGAGCTCTAGGTCGTTACAACTGGTGAATCCGATGGCTGGCCATATTGGGTCGTCTGTCCCAGGCCGTGGCTGTCGGGGATCCATCATGTGCATTGCAGACCTTGGGCTGACGTGGGCCTGGTGTCAATGGGCTGCGCATGGGCCTTGTCAATTTTACCCTCCTCACTAACCCCCTACTCTCAGATGTCAAGTACTTTTCGGGGTCTGAGAGGTAGCTCTGGTGGGCCCATTGAAGGAAAATTTCTTAGGAGAATCTCCTCATACCAATAGGGTAGGTGGACCCTGCCACCCACTTGGCTTCTTGGCGTGCAAGGCTCTGCTGGTCGAGGTGTCAGGCAGCGTCATGGCCATCATGACGCAGTCATTTTTGTCTGGGGGCATGGGCACAGGTGCGAACGGTCTCCTGGGTTCAACGGCCGTACTCTGATGGCAATGGGCACCTTTTCCCTCCCGTACCATCTCGAAGTGGTCGATCCATGTCACGCCCTGAGATATACAGCAAAAGTAATTCGGGAACATGAACGGCCGACCAAGTAAGTCTCTAGCTAGCAAGACAATCAGAGCCCCACATCCATTCATACAAAAGCACAAATAATGGATGCAATATCATAAGATCCAAAACATTCGACTTTATTGAACAATAATCAAAGTTACAACTGACATTGACTCTCTTTGACAACATGACTCTCTAGACTCAAGAAAATAGAAGCGACCTGGTTCCATATAGGTGTCCCATGGTGGTACCTAGTGAGGAGATTGAGCCTACTCCCCCCCTTGAGAGAGCACAGAATATTCTTCTGCCACCTGGACCAATGATTTTATTTCGTTATGGATCAATTTTCTTTTTGAAAAGGATGATCTCTCTGCTGTATATATCAACCGATCAAAACTGGAGAAACGCTGCTACATTTCCTGCAAACTCAAGAGAGAAAGCTCTTCCAGAAGAAAAAGAGAGAGATCCACCTCTGAAAAGAAGAGTGCCCCTGAGAGCAGTCTGTTTCATCTCTAATGGAGAGTGCTTCAATTTGAAGCTACAGCTCGATTAGTTTTCTCGAGTTTCTCTAGCAATCTTTTGTATTTTCATTTTTGTCTTTCTCATTTCAATTTGAAGTTACTTGTGTTTTTGTTCCTTCTGAGATGTTAGAAGAAGGTAGATATACTCTCCGGGTTTGTCCCTCTGCGTAGTCAGAGGAAGGGAGAATTGTCTCCGGGGTTCCTTCTGAGAAATCAGAAGAAGGGAGGATTGCGCCTCCAAGCACTGTATTGCGCAGTGGGTTCGATCTCTGTTGAGAACAAGATCAAAGTTTAAGGGATCTGTCTCCCTTGGGTGTCAAGCTATGGTTTCAGCCATTGTTTGCAGACTGAGTTTGCGTGTGATTTACCTTGAGCAAGGAAGCCCCACTCTAGCAGAGTGAGGGGTGGATGTAGATTGTGGATCGCAATCAAACCCCCTAAAAAGCCCTCTCATCCATTGTGTGGTTTGCTTAGTTTGATATTCATCGTGTTCTTGCTGTAACTAATCGGTATATTAAAAGACGTAGTTGAAAAGATAGGTCAAGCCTATCTGGAACACTGCCCCTTTAGTGAGAAGATCCTTGGATCAAACCACCACCTCGTACCGACATTAGTTGTTGTTTGTATGACTCTTTGCTGAGTGATGAGCATTCATTTTTAATATCTTTGCTTGCATGCACCAAGCTTTCTTCATCACCCTCTATACATAAGCTAGTTGATCTTGTATCTGTTCCGACACTTGCATTCGAATTGGCTCTGCTATTAGCACAAATTGTTAGCATAGCACTTCAATTTTAATTTGTCCATTTTAGGGATAGATCTATTCATCCCCCCTTCTAGATCTATCACTCTAATTCTATCACTATCTACGCTGGACCAATCAAGGAAGAGGTTTGTCTACGAACCTTATTTTATTCTAGCCAATCAAGTTGTAGATCTTTGGAGGGAAAATACTCCACCAGCTCTTCTATATGTATGAAGCTTCTGCATGAAGAAGTTGTTGAATCCGTTGACCAAGCATCAGGCAAAGCTAAAGCCTACAAGGAAAAGGCAAAAGCCTAGAACAAACCTAGACAGACATGGGACACTAACACACACATGACTAGAGTGTCATGCATGTAATCCTAAGTTGACCTCGGGTCAGGCCAAGAGAAGGCTAACCCGAGAAGGTCATGACACGAAGTATGAGAAACATAGGAGTCACACGTCACGTGACGAAAGCACCTCCTCAATAGAAGAACAGCCAGACGCGTCCACTGACGTCTTACACTACGCCACTAGTATCTCGATGCGAACGCCAAAGATGGTGGAGACTGAGAAACTCACTGAACAAAACCATGAACTTTAGTAATGAGTGACCAGTCAGGGTCACGTCCATCGGCGTTCATCTAAACGCCCCTAACCATGTGTGCACACACAAGCTCATTGAATTGATCCAGGCCTCTAGCTAGTTTTCTTCCCCAGTAGGACGCTGCTGCCAAGCAAGGGAGCCCACACAAACTAGCCTAAAAATTGTCTGAGTCGGGAACTGCCTCGCCACCACTCCCAAGTGGGCTGACACTCAAGGTCGTCAGGCTACGATTAGTGGATGCTCACTAGTCACAGAGACTCCAAAACATGAGTGCTAGAGTACAGACAGGCTAGCACGCACTGTCCCATGTACTATGACGCACCAAGCACAAGGTAGCATGCAAGACTGCCACTAGACTCAGGACAGACAGCTAGACCTACTGACACAATGATTCTTGAGCCTCACGACTCGGGGGCAAGATCGTCACATAACGGTGGTGACAAGCCACCAATCGGCCTAATCCTAAGCCACAGAAAATGACACATCCGTATAAAAAGAAACACAGAGACCTGAGGGAATCACCAAGACCTTCGAAGCACCTGGATACGCAAGCTAAGGTAAGATAGCACCTCTAGACGTCCAGAACCATATCTCGGACATAAGCAGTTGCTTACATGGCCGCTAGACAACATAAGCGGTCTAGTGACCGACCACTTCATTACCCAGAGGACATAGACCATAAACGGTTGAACGATGGGCCACTTAATGACATAAACGGTCCATCAGGGGCCGCCATCTGAATTAAAATGGTCATGGGTCTGGCCATTAAACCCAGACAACCCCCAACAGAAACAATCCACACATGGACCGCTTCACGAACTAACACGGTCTACTAAGAGACCGTTCACAAACGTACGCGGTCTAAACATGGACCGCGTAGGGGACAGGAAGAAAATAATGTAAATTCAGAATAACGACTATAAGCAAGGCGTTGTTTCATGATATGATGCCTCTTTGAAGGGGCGTTTAATTTCAATATGACGCCTTACATCAGGACGTTATTTCAATTCTTTCAGCAAGCTGGTCATGGAATAGTAATAATAATTTATCAAGAGAATTTTCTAGAATCAGGAACATGATCATGTAGAGAGTAATCACAGGAAACCAGATCTATGCTTATACAGGAATTATACTATCATGGGTTAAGGTTATTAACTTTTAAACATGCGTGAATTTACTGTTAATTTGATAAATAATGATTATCGCTAATCAATTGACGCCTTAGAGAAGGGCGTGTTTAAAGAGAATAGCGCCTCCGATCAGGTCGCTATTTCTCTGTAAACCAGAACTATACAAAACCGTAATGAAATCATGATAACTATACTCACATGCATGCATGATCTTATTAATTTATGGTTTAATCTAGAATTTGAGATATAGATCCTACCTTTTGATGTCGGGTGGTAACCTGGGTGGTCTGGGGAAGAAGAAAACGATACTCTGTTCTAAACAGAGTAACAGCAACACTTAGTCCCTTTACAGCAAGGGAAGAAGATTGAAGACCACGCCAAGAGAAGAGAAGTATACAGTAGCTTTCCTTATCGTGGCAGCTTGCAACAAAGGAAGGCTTCTAACAGCTCTCAAGAGGAAGGAGAAGGCAGCAGGAAGAACACAGTAGGGGGGTCGATTAGATTCTCCCTTCCCCTATTGTTCCTGTACCACATAGGAAGGGATAAGAATAGAAGAAAATGGTAAGAAGAAGAATTACAATTTCTTCCTTACCATAGCTTGGCAGCAATTGATGAACAGGAAGTTTAAGGGTTGATGGCAGGGTATTTATAGGGTAAAGAACCTACAGTCGGTCGGAGTTTGATTGGGATTTGAGATAATAATGAAAGAAACCTACTAGTATTTGCCTTTTCCACATATAAATCCCTTTCCTAGATTAACGATAACTCTTTTGACCTTATCTTCCCTGTTTGAACCCGTTACAGCAGCATCTTGTCGTTTTTACGATTTACAGTGAAATAGCGCCTTTCTTGAGGGCGCTGTTTAAATGGCGCCTTGAATGGGGGTGTTACTTATTAAATTGACGCCAATCTACTGTGTCTTCTTTTTACTATATGGCACCTTGTCGCAAGGCGTTGATTTCCTTCCTATTCCTGGTTGGAATCCTGAAGCAATTTTTTTTTTATTTTAGCAGCAATTAGGCGTAAGACCTACACCAGAGGGTTTTAGCATCGATCCTGACGATGATGTCGAGGGCTCGACAGTAGTTTGTTCATCGACAAGGGGTAAATGTTGAAGCAAAGAAAGATTTTATTTTAGCAGCATAGGTGTAAGGCCTAGACCGGAGGCTTTTAGCATCGATCTTAGTGATGATGTCGAGGACTCGATGGTAGTTTATTCATCGGCATGGGGTAAACACCAAAGTAAAGAAAGGTTTTATTTCAGCAACGTAGGTGTAAGGCCAACACCGGATGGTTTTAGCATCGATCCTGAAGATGATGTCAAGGAATCGATGGTAGTTTGATCATCGGTACGGGGTGAATGCCGAAGCAAAGAAAATGTTTTATTTTAGCAACATAGGCATAAGGCCTACACATGAGAGTTTTAGCATCGATCCTGATGATGATGTCGTGGACTCGATGACAATTTGTTCATCGACATGGGCTAAATGCCAAAGCAAAGAAAGGTTTGTTGTAGCAACATAGGAGTAAGGCCTACACCAGAAGGTTTTAACATCGATCTTGACGATGATGTCGAGGAATCGAAGGTAGTTTGATCATCAGCATGGGGTAAGTGCCGAAGCAAGGAAAAGTTTTTTTTAGCAGCATGGGCGTAAGGCCCACATTGGAAGGTTTTAGCATCGATGTTGGCAATGATGTCGAGGAATCGATGATAGTTTGATCATCGGCATAGGGTGAGTGCCGAAGCAAGGAAAAGTTTGTTTTAGCAGCATAGGCGTAAGGCCTACACTGGAAGCTTTTAGCATCACTCCTGACGATGATGTCGAAGAATCAACGGTAGTTTAATCATCGGCACAAGGTGAATGCCGAAGCAAGGAAAAGTTTGTTTTAGCAGCATAGGCGTAAGGCCTACACCGGAAGGTTTTAACATCGATCTTAACGATGATGTCGAGAAATCGATGGTAGTTTGATCATCGGCATGGGGTGAGTGCCAAAGTAAGGAAAAGTTTATTTTAGCAGCATAGGCATAAGGCCTACAACGGAAGATTTTAGTATCAATCCTGATGATGATGTCTAGGAATCGATGGTAGTTTAATCATCAGAACGGGTTGAATGCTAAAGTAAGGAAAAGTTTATTTTAGCAGCATAGGCGTAAAGCCTAAACTAGAAGGTTTTAGCATCGATCCTGATGATGATGTCGAGGAGTCGATGATGGATTTCACCTATATGGAAGGGTATCATCAAATCAGGGGATTTTCTTCAGAAAGAGATTCGATGGAGTCCAGGGGGATGGCCATCATATCCTTTTCCGGAAAGATAGGTGGTCCAGAGGTGCATACTTCAAAGACAGATTTTCTAACATTTTTGGTCTCGCATGTGATAAAGAAATCAGAGTCCAGCAGTGCTACCATGTTCAGAATGGCGCAATCACATGGCGGTTGGTACTACGCAGTGGGCTCAAAGACAGAGGCGTACATGTCCTTCTACAGGTACTTAGTACTCTAAAGATAGATACATTCATACATCCCAGGAAGACATTAGATGGTTAAATCCTTCTGTAGCCTGATGGAAGAAAGGAACCCCACAAATCCCAATCTCCCTCAAATCTGGAAAGTATAATCTCCTCTTAAACTTCAGGCATTCATGTGGCTGGTCTTCCAACGACGTACCATCATTAGATTTATATTGGCAGAAATGGAAGCCATATTGTGATATTGTCTCCTGCTTTTGTGAGGCGGAGACTGAGGACGTTGATCATCTTCTCGTCACCTGTCCAGTTAGTGAAACGGTTTGGAGGATCTTCGGACAGCTATTTTTCATTTATATCCCCTTTACCACAGTCCAATGAATGGAGTGTCATTTCAGAAAATTACAGTCAGTTCATGGCAGGGGAGTGCACACCAAGGTGCTAGGTATTTTACCACATGCAATCTTCTGGAGTCTTTTGAGGGAGCACAACAACAAAATCTTCAGAGGAAGTCCAAGTTATATTCAGATCATTTGTTTTGAGTGTCATTTATTTTTTATATAATTGGGGTAGATACATTCTTCGGCATCCTTGCCAGATTGGCATAAGGAGCTTAAGGCTCTTAATTTGATGTGTTAGAGGTTGAGGAATCTCTCCTCAGCTCCGCTGAATGTGTTGCCTCTATTTAGCAATAAAATTGATGGTACAATCCACTGCCTTTATCGGAAAAAAGAATCTTGAATGTTTGTTACCATTTGGATGATTGATATTACTTTGACTGCTAGAAGAACATGACTACCCTGCAAACCTGCAGGAGCATAGTTTGCCTGCTTGGACTGGTTCATATGATTCAGATCAGTTTCCAGACTTTCCAAGTCTCAAGTTGGCTGATACAATATGTTACGTGTCTGCCTAGTATATTATTAATAATTAAGATTCCAAGCTGAGTCCTTGCAACTCATCAGTCTGAGTTGAGCTGTAAATTTCATCCCCCACATCCCAAGATAGAATCCACCAATCCCCAAGCCACTTTCCAGCCCCTTCCAACCCCACAACCAAAATTCGGATCTCACCTCCACCCCCTAGGAAAACCACCAAAAACAACCCATTTTCTCTTTGTTACAACTTGGAGAGCCCCCTCCCTAACCACCTCTCATCCAGGGACCATCCTCCACCCCTTTCCACCCCATTTCCCACTCTCTTCCTCCCCATTCCCCACCTCCACACCCCATTCTCCATCAGACCTAGTCCAGGTTCACAGGTAGCAGAGTACCAGCGACTTGTAGAGGCTGCCACATCATCATTGTGAAGCTTCAGGAGGTGTGCCATATACCGGTGGAATCGTCATCCTGCCAGCTTCGCAACGAAGGTAGCCCCGCCATCTTCCAACATTGGAGCTGTCCGTAGGAGCGATTCTCGTCGACCTACGCAGTCTATCCCAAGCAAACAATTAGAGACCCTATGCAGAAGCTCCCCCAGCCACCCCCTTGCGTTTCCTGGAGTGATACTTGCCCGAGACGTACACCTGCCATCCCTCTGTCAGTACAAACAAGAAGGGATCCATTTGGAACTCGGAGCACTGATTTTCAAATTTTCTCCCTGGAGTGCGCAGGTCAGCTTCTCCAGAGTTAGATCTGACCCTTTCTCCCATTCTAGTTCTCGCTGTCTACTTAGACCTCCTCTGGCAACCCTATTGGTCTCTGATTGAAGAGGACTTGTCCACGATCGCAATGGCTCTGGTCCCGCCCTCGTCGGAACCTGGGAGTGTTTGAGGCTGCCACTTCTTCCTGTAGCAATAGTTCTGGGACCGCCAGAGCTAGGTCTTACCAACTCAGATCCCGACCCCGCCTCGGCCACCGTCGGTATCAGAATAATCTCCAGAAATTTGGGTGTCTTCCTGGGCCAACCCAAGACGTTTTGACACTAGTCCCATCATCTTCTGATGTCGGTGGAGTTCGTGGTGGCGTCGTCATCTACTCCCTGTCATGCTGTCCCAGAAGTGGGCAAAACTAGCAATGTTCGCCAATTCGGCATAACTAAGTTCCCCCCACCCTTGCCTGCCTGGCTCACAGCCCCACGCTGCGTGGAGGTACCTTTGGTTGTAATTGGACTTCCCCACCCCTAGTCCAACCCCTCTATGAGGGAGTAGTGCATGTACTAGCAGGTCTTCGGCCAAAGCGCCATCGGCGCGGAGTGTTGGTAGTCCACGCCTTAAAGGAGGGCGCCCCCTTCTCTTTGGTATTTTTTTATTTTGGTCATTTTGACCACATGGGAGAATACTTTTCCTATCCCCCATTTACCCCTCCATAACTCTAGATCTGAGGTTAGTTTAGGTCATTTAGCTGGTCTTATATAAACCTTATATTTCCATTATCGAAAGAAAATTACATTTGCACAAGAGCAAGCCTTGGGCGCCCCTTTCCTCTCTCCTCTCCACCCCATTTGCAGTAGAGATTGCAGCCATCTTTGAGGTGTGATACCTCCATATCAGTCCTTTACTGGGTGAGAAGCTCAGCACCGCCACCGTCGCCGCCATCGAGCCGCCGTCGCACCACCACCGCTTCATCGTCTTCGGTCTGTTCTTTGCTGGACAGCAAGCTGGAGATGAAATTTTATCTTCCACTCCTGTTGTCTGTTAGACCCCAAATTTTGAGAGTTTGTTCTCCCTGTCGTCCCCCATCTCCAGTTTAAATTTCGTGCCAATCTACCTCCGTTTACTATTTTTCCCAGTAATTTAGTTTCCCCCTAGCAATCTGCCAGTTTACAGATCTGCGGGATAATTTCCCTTTCTTTTATTTTTCCCACCCCTTAAACCACGTCAGAAAAATCTCAAAATATTTGTGTGTCATTCTCACATCTCCTCTTACATCCATAAATTTCTCAGAGTCCAGATCCCCCATTTTCTTTTGGATCAAAATTCATTTTCAGGCAGATCCAAGTCTGTCCTGTCAGTTCTGTAACTTGAGCCAGAAAATTTCGGAGTCTACAGAGTGTTTTATTTCCAATCCTATTGCTGGATGGATCTGTAAAAAATATATGTTGTATCCCTTCGAGTCTGCTTTCCAACGGCGCTGATCTCGCCTCGATCTGACACCGGATCTGGGCGCAACAATTCTTTTAGCCGGGTCGTGCAAACCTATTCCGTGAATAGGCTAGCAGAGGCAGCAACAAGATAATTCTTGAAAAATTACTTCGACATTGATTCAACTGCCGCCAACATCAAGGATCAAAGAGAGGTCTTCCACCGGCGTCCCAGCCAGCCGCCGCAATCAGAAGGTGACCGGAAGCCGCCGTCCCACAAGCTGAGTTTGGTTGCTATCTAGCGAGTCGAAACAGTACCGAGTCTGACCAGCAGCCCACCTCCGGTCCGAGAGACCTCCCGGCTTGCTACCCGTTAACCTGAGACAGCTACTCCCAGGTCCCACTGTAGAATTTTACCTCCTTGCGTGGAGTGGGCGAAAAAAGTCACTTCTATAATTTAATTACATTTACTATACCGGGAGTTACGGTCTTGGCTAGGGTTGTCTTCCCCACGCCCGATAGCGTGGAGGTATCATGTCTGCTCCCCTCTCGGCAATTTACTTTACTCGTATATATTTCTATATGCCGCTGCATGAGTGTGTTAGAATTCTAGCTTGATCAATTTAGTCATCGCTGCGAGCGAGTGAGTGGAATCGTCCCGTGACTTGATCCGAGCATGCGAAAAAGCTGACGCCCTCGACTCATTGCCAATTTCTCAACTACGCAGATCCACGCGTTTCCCTCGCTAGGGACGTCCGTGAGCTAGAGCCCTAGGTTCGCGTCCCATCTCACATCAAATTGGTATCAGAGAGCAAGTTGAGTCTAGGGTAGTCTTTGCATAAAAAAAAAGTCTTATCTTAGGTTTGCATTTCATCCCATTACCCGGTATATCAAAAGACATTACAGGAAAGATAGGTTATTCCTATTGGGAAGGTAGCCCCTTGCGTGAGGTTTCTATCTCCATCATGTACTGGATATTGGTTAAGTCTAGGTGCATCACTTCGCCTTGGTTGGTGCATTCCAATCCCTTGTCATTTTCATGCCCACTCATAGAGGTACCCAGTATTCACCACCACCACCACCTATGGCCGATCCCCGAGTCCCTAGTCCCGATGAGTCATCAGTGGTCGGCATGTTTCGAGCTCTTATTAGAAAAATGGATGGGTTGAGTACATGAGTAGATGAGTTGAGTACGCGAGTGGATAGAATGGAAGGATTGAGTACGCGGGTGGATGGCCTAGGCACAGGCCTGGTAGAGAGGATGAAGACCTCAGAGGATAGGGCTGAAGAGTTGGACTAGTCTTTTCATAGTCTGGTAGGGAGAGTCACCGACCTAGAGAGACCGCCAGTTGGAGCACACCCCGCACCGACAAATGGTCAACAGGAGCCAGTTCAGCAACCTGCTACTCCTAGGGCACAAGGGGTAGATGATAGGAGGCGCTGAGTCCTCGAGGTGGTTGACTTTGAGTCCGACAATGAGAATGGGGGATATGGTCATGACCGTCATGTTCCACGACGGAACCGTGATTATGATGAGGATGAGCGGACCATCAGGACCATTCATGCGGATCCTCCCACGTTTGACGGATCCATGGCTATGGAATCAAAGGTCTATTTAGATTGGGAGGCCGGCATCGATCGGTACTTCGATTGGTTCCACATGACGGACCGCCGAAGAGTCCGATTCACGACTATGAAGCTGATAGGATAGGCACAAACCTATTGGAATAACGTAGAGAGCCTGTTGTTTCAGCGTATGGAGCCCCAGGTTGATACATGGGGTGAGATGAAGGTCAAGCTTCGGCAAAAGTACCTTCTTGTCACATACCGTCAGTGACTCATCGATAGGTGGCAGAATCTCATCTAGGGAGATCAGTATGTCTCTGAGTACATCGCTAAATTTGATGAGTATTTCCTACGATGCGGTGTCACGGAGGAGAGCTCCATGCCTATTTCCCGCTTCTGAATCGGTCTACGGCCCCACTTTCAATATGAGCTTTTCCGCCACAATGTGACCACCCTGGAAGACGTGTATCAGGTTACTCTAGAATTGGAGTAGTTTGAGGCCGAGTTTGAGCCTGCCTAATGATTGGGACCCTTTCCTCATCTTGGGGTTGAGCCTCATACCTCGTCGGGCCCATATCAGAGGGCTCCTATGGCTCGACCCCTGGAACCCACACGTCAGGAGCCACCCGCTCCAAGGCCTCGCCCTCCCCCACCGAGGGACGTTCCCCCTCAACCCCAACCACTGGCACCCATTTCCCACCCTCCAGCACCATACCTCCTCCCGTGTTGCGTACACCCCCAGTCCTTCGGGAGGATAAGGGTAAGGGACCACTTATTAGGGAGACTAGTGGGTCCCATCAGTAATGTTTTCGCTATCAAGGGTTTGGCCACTTTACAGGTCAGTGTCCCACCTGTACATCTCTGGTCATTGGGGACATACGAGTTGGAGAAGCTTCACCTTCTGGGCTTGTGTCTGTCAGCTACGAGGCCGAGCAGGGATTAGCTAGCGAATTATATGAGGATGACCCGGAGGAACCTATCGCCACCCTGGATCCAGTCCTCAGATGATGTACACCTAGGGGTAATGTCATTGCATTATCATTCAAGGGCATATTGGGTCGCCCCTATATAGAGACAATGAATGTTGTCCCTTCTACCAACCATTAATGTACCCTCTTCACCCTCAAGGGGTTGCATCCTCTTCAATTTCTCATGCTATGCCTAATGTCAATGCACCCCTTAAGCAATCCAATCTCATATCCTGACAAGAGGTGGAAAGGTATGTTCGGCAAGTGGTTGCCGAAAACCTCCCTAAACCTTGACCTCACTCCTTCTCTAGCTATTGCAAACTTCCGAACGCTCATTTCCCTTCGGGTTTCAAAGCCCCCAAATATCAAAAGTATGATGGTTCCACTGATCCACATGAACATCTTTCTTACTTCCTTATGGATTATCATCAATGGTTTTATGATCGGGTCCTCCTAGTTCATCTCTTTGAAAAGTTTCTTGAAGGAGAGGCCCTTAGGTGGTTCTCTTCTCTCCCGACCATTGTTCTTATCAACTTTGACATTGTGTCCCAGTGTTTCATCGCTCATTTCAGCCACATGGCTAGTGTAGCTCCCACTCTCACGGACATTATCATGAAAAAGATGAAGCCCAATGAGGACTTCATTCAATTTGCTAATCGGTGGAGAGATATGGCTTCTAGGTCTGGGATCCCTATCTCGGAATATCAAGCCATCCCCACTCTAGTCAATAATGCAACTCCTCAGCTCCATGCTATCTTGATGCTTAGCAAATTTCATATGTCCGCTCAACTCTACAAAAGAGCTCATGTTGTCCAAGATCAGTTCAAGAAGTCCTCCTTTCCATTCTATCTAGATGATGATGATGTCCCAACTTTAGAAGGGGCAAGTTCCTATGATCATTTCAATGCCTTCCGTCGGCCTCCTAATCTCACCCACCATGAGGTTGCCACTACATGCCGCGGGGTGCCTATGAAGGGGCAAGGAAGTGCCCCTAATTCCTTTCCTTTCCATCAATCATCTCATATTCCAACCTACACCCAAGAAAGGTTAGCCATGGTTAGGGGCAATCAAGAATCTATGTCGATGGAAAGAGGACAATATTGGCTATATGATGAGGAGGAAGTGGCGACCTTAGGGAAAGAGAATCTAGGTCGAGTGTCCTCTCTTTGCCTAGTTCTTGATCTTCGCCGGCCATGGATGGCGAGGGGGGCGAGCCCCCCCCTCGCTCCTTGCTCTGGAGGTACCTATGAAGGTGCTTCTCCTTCTTTGCTGTCCATAGCCTTTCGAAGGACGTACGCCCAAATGTTGCTGGCTTCGCATCAGAAAGCAAAGGTGAAGATTCTGGTGAAGGCGTTGGGGTTCACAGAACAAGGTTTAGTTGCGAGGTAGGGATCCACGTGAACCCTACTGAGTCTATGTTGTGAGACTCACCCTTCCTTTTCCAGGTGAGCAGCAGCAGCCGTCCACCGGTGCTTCTCGTGCTTTTGACGGTAGGTCATAGGTGCCAGCAGTGGTCTGTCAGTGTGTCCTTTCTTTTGCCTTTTGGCCGGGGTATGCCCTGTGTAGTTGTTTATTTGACTTGTGTATAGTGAATGGACTTGTAATTGTGGATCTGGACTATTGTATAAACATATCACTCTGATATTGTAAATGGCTTCCACTTAAAGTTTAAAATTATTGCTTTAATGTATATTGCGCTTGTAATTCTAATTCATTATACGTCTCCTCAACCAATCCTCCCAACCCTTACGGGGCCTCATCAGCCTCTTGGGTGGCGTCTCCGAGTTCGTGGTATCAGTTTATCGGTATCCAGATCTCCAGGTCGTTACACTAAATTTGCCAGAGATGGGAGGGAAATTTTTTTACAGAGTTCGGTCGACCAATGGCCCTGGAATGGCCGATCGAATTTGCCAAACATCAAAGGGCAAAAGAATTCTGAATCAACAGGTAACATCGACCTTTGCTTACAAGGAAAAGTAAAGCCCAGACAGGTTCATAGCTGAGTCGACCCCAATCGGTCAAAGCTCTGTCCGAGCGACTGCAGCCAAGTCCGAGAGTCGACCTCCGAGAGTCAACCCTAACGCAACTAAAGCTCAGACTTCTTAAAGCTAAAACTCAAACCTCATGAAGACAAATAACGAACAAGGGTGACAAATAACTTTATAGGGTAGATAAATAGCTGATAAGGGTGACAAATAGCTAACAAGGCTAACAAATAACTAGTAAAAGTGACAAATAGCTAAGCTTGGACTCAGTGAAGCTTAAAGCTCAGACTCAATAAGACAAAGTCAGGACTTCATGAAGCCTAAAGCTCGGACTCAATGAAGCTAAGCTCAGACTCAATGAAACTAAGGTCGGACAAAGTCGGACGTCATGAAGTAGAGTCGACAATTAAGCTCGGACTCAATGAAATTAAGCTCGGACTCAATGAAACTAAGGTTAGACAAAGTCGAACGTCATGAAGCTGAGTCGAGCCTATGGCAACAAAGCTCGAACTTCTTAAAGCTAAAGCTCAGACTTCTTAAAGTCAAAGCTCAGACCTCATGAAGACTAAGCTCGAAGTTGACCCTATGGCAATCATGGTCGGGAGTCTATGGCAATCATATTTTAACAAATATCTCAACCCACTCTCTCTCTCCTCACTCTCTCGAATCTCTCTCTCTCCACCTCACTCTCTCTCTCTCCATCCTATGTTCTCTCTCCTCCACCCCCATTTTTTCGGTTCGCGGTCCAAACGGACCCCGGTCGACGCATGGGAGGTACCGACGGGACGGGCTCGACGCGAGGATCGTGCCAGTACCCTTCTTCCCTCGGATCGTGGAGCGTGGAGACGCGTGCGAGCAAGAAGATGATGTGGCCCCCGTCACCCGATCGACACCGATTCGTGATCTTCGCCACGCAAAAGGTAGGGAATCGGACTTCTCATCTCGCCAAGAATCCGTTGACACCCTCTGCGTCTCCATTCGCCGCCATTTTTCTCATTTTCTGTGCAAATCTCTTTTTGGATAATTTTGGGATTTATTCTCAGTTTGCATGCCTCTCTCATTTCTTGGTCCAGACAGCTACTAATCAAAGCCGGAGAGGTACTGTAGGATCGGTCGTGTCGCGAGGATCGCGTTGACACCCTCCGTTCTTCGATTCGTGGAGCGTGGATTCGAGTCGGGTCGGGAGGCGCCGTTTCTCCCTCTCGCCAGTTCACCGTCGTATCATCATTTTCGTAGAATTCCAGGCACGGGGATGGATACCCTATCTCATTAAGACACTGCCAGTACCACTTGCGCCGTGGTCCGACGCCTGTTACCTCATATTCCTTGCATAATCCTATTTAGTTTAATTATTAATCTTTTAGGTATTAAATTAGCTTTTAATTGTTGAAATCAATTCCATGTGCATCGTATTTCATTTTTAGTGGCATGCTTAGGCTTGTATGATCGGTGTGGGTTAGTAGGTTTAACAGGTTTTGTAATCTGCCACGTCCTCCGTCGATTTCGATCGGTCGGGAGGGGTTTCCAATTCTGACCTCTGGAATCACGAAACCCAGGTGACAAAACATGCCTACCCTAGTGCGTTATGCCCCTTTAACCCGTCCCTTAAGGTGCGTTATATCATCCGTGTTTGAGTATTCTATGGATTCTGTCATTCTGGAAGGCATAATGGTTCATGGGAGGTGCGTTATGTTCGTTATAACGCCCCACCCTTGGTCCGTTATACTCCCCGCCTGTTACATTGTGTGCGTGTCGACTTTAATGCCCTCGATCCGGCGCGTTATAGTCCTGTGGCGCACCTGCCATGGTGCATTATAGTCTAGGTTATCTGTAGATTTTCTGAGTTCTGTAAATCTTCCGCCAAAGATCGGCTTAAATGATATCCTTACATTGGCATATATACTATGCCAATGATTTCATCAGGGTTGGTGCTTGACTTCTTGGCGGGGCCAGCCATCAAAACCTAACGACTTAGACCTTCTGTCTAAGGCCAGATTAAACGAAATCCTTGCGTTGGCACACACTCAATCCCAACGATACCACCATGATTAGCACCTGACTCTTTACTAGAGTTGGATAATCTTCTCCCACTGGGGTCCACCCCAATTTATCATTGTAGGCCTTTCGTCTGATCCTTTATACAAAACCCCTGTTCCTTACGCCAGTAGTCTACACCTGTGTGCCCCGTACGCTCGTCCCTCATCTGTGCCACCCACGGGTTGGGGGCATTTGTGGACGCTAAAAATTTGGCATCAAAGGGCAAGCATGACCAACCCCAAAAGAGAAAGAGGGTGTTTTGACACACCCACAAGGCCGCGTTGACCCCACAACACTGTGCAAGCTAAAAAAGGGGCACTAGATAACGGGTTGCATTGACGTAGGACCCCGGTTGCATCGAAGCACGCTTGGAAAAATAGGGCTGCTACTTGAACTGGATGGCAGGATGCGTCGGAATATGAGCCCAGTTGTGACAATGCAACTAAAGACAAAAGAGTAGAAAAAAGTGCCACAGATAATAGGTTGTGTCAACGTAGGACCCTAGCTGCATCGACGCATCTAAAGACAGAACAAGAAGCTGCCAGGCGATCAAATGGTGCATCGACGCAGCTTATATCCTGCGTCGACGCACCCTTAATGACATGAGAAGGCCGTACTCGCAACGAGATCCGATCACGACACGTGATCCAAGCCTCGTACAGTGGCGCCAGCTTCCAGAAGGCACGTGGAGCCCATACGAGGACACATGGGCAAATAATCTCCAATCATTGGGATTATTCCCCCCCTGGCCTCGATGGGAGCCCTGGGGCTACCTCTATCAAAGGAGGGAAACGCCCTAAAGAATGCCCCCCTAGTGGGCTATTCAAAGCTTCCCAAAGGGGGAACTCCAAAGTAATCTGTTGTGCTCCTAAGCGAGGGAGAAGAAGAGAGGGAGAAAGAGGAGAAGAGGTGCTATCTGGGGAGGGAAGGGAGTCAATGCTCCCCCCTCCCCCCCCTTTTTCTTTTCTTTTCTCTGCTATGTATGCTATTTTTTATTTTACTTTCCTGCTTGATTGCTCCCCAAATGAATTAGTTCTGGAAGAATCTCAAGCCACGAAAAATAATGTCCGAACTCGATGAAGTACGGGGACCGTCCCATGTACCAGCACTGTCGCACAGTGACCACAGTCAGAGAAGAAACGGGACTGCCCGCCGCGCGAAAAAGTCTAGGGCATAATGGACCCACTCTGGCGCGTTATAGACTATGGCGGACCAATACAGGTGTGCCATGGTCACATGACGGACCACTTCTAGTGCGCCAAAGACCCAGGGGAAACTAGACTATAACGTGCCTGCCCAGGAGTGTTATAGTACTTAACGGACCGACACAGGTGCGTTAAGTCTCGAGTCACAAGAGGGAATATAACGCACACCTCGAGGGGCGTTATGTACATAACGGATCAGCCATGGTGCGTTATGTCACGGAGTGAAAACAGACTATAACGCAATCCTCTAGGGACGTTATAGACCTTAGCGGACCATCTCTGGTGCGTTAAGTGGAAGGCAAGGGCGTTAAGCATAACGCATTCCCTGGGGCGTCATATGGCCATAACGGACCTCCCTATGCGTGTTATCTGACCAGGACCCCCAACGGTCAAAAACCAACGGTCGAAAACCCATAACGCACTAACACAGGGGCATTATGTGAAACATAACGGTCAGTCGTGGGGCCGTTAAACCCACAAAAGCTAGACTCAAAACCCATGGAGCATAACGCCCCTCCCTAGGCGCGTTATGCACATAACGGCCACTGGGATGACCGCTATATCATCCCGGGGGCAAAACGGTGAATTAAGCACAAAAATGCCAGCCATGCCCCCATACCTCCACGGGAGAGGGGGAAATCAAGGGGAAAGCTCCCCAATAGCCTTAGGCATGATTCTACGGCATCGGATCGGCCAAAAATGCGGTGAATCGCTAGATTGGATGATCACTCCCCAAATTATGGTTTTACCCTAACCCGCTCAAACACGCCCCTCTCGGCCTCGCGACGGGATAGAAACCACGAAAATGAAACGTGGGGAGCTAGGAAACGTCACCCTACCTCAATGGAGCGAATGCTCTGCCGAATCGATGCCGAAATCGTAATGAAAACTTTAAAAACCCTTGTTTACGTCGCCTCGATCGCCACACCGTCCCCGCCATCGTCGTGCCGTCGCCCCGTGCCATCTGCAGCCGGTGGGAGCTCGCTGCGGTCTTCGCCGGTCGAAGGGAGAGAGAAGGGGGCGCTCACGGTGGGAGAGGAAGAAGAAAGAAGAAGAAGAGGGTGGGGGTGTGGCCAGCTCTTTGAGCCTGGTGGAGAAGACCGTTGTAAGTGTGTGTTTATTCGTGGGGGTTTCCCTCGAGGGCATCCGTTGATTCCATTTTTGCTCTTCGTCAATTTTCAGGAACAAATCCCACCAGAGGTCGCAGAGGTGCCTGCCCCGGACGCATCGGTGGGGCGACCGGGGGGAGTTGACGTCGGCTTGGACAAGCTGGCAGCCTTGCTCGAGGTCCTGTGGCAAGAAGCAGCTGTGGGGACTGCAGTATCGACGGACGAGGCTCTGGAGGAGGGGGAGATAGCGTCAGGAAGTGGCACAGTTCCGGTGGCTGAGGTAAACATGGGGCCCTGGGGCCTCTCCTTCATCTCTTCAGGATTTGGACAACTCACCTCGATCGGTGAGCAACTAACTCTATCTTGGATCTTCAGGCAGAGACGGTACCCCTCGAAGCACCTGCCGCTAGGGCCCGTAAAGCTATCTCTGAGTGGAGGGAACCCCTCAGCCCCACAGTGGTAGACAAGCTAAAGTCTATCTGGGGATCAGACGCGGAGTTCTTGGATTTTTTCATGCGAGTGGGGGCCAGCATGAAACTCACGATTCCCCTTCGCTCGCCACGCCGGAGGAAACCCGGTTCCTGCAAGAGACCCCGGCGAGCGTCGTTGTTCCCCAGGGGGAAGAAGCGCATGCAGAGGGAACCGTTAGGTCCCCGATAGTAACATCCGATCTAGCTTTATCCGGTGCCCTCCCTCCAGCCGAGGGCAAGCTCCTTCCCCTGCCGAGCTATGAGGCGACGACGGGTCTGAGCTTCGCTGGGGAGGTGAAGGAGGACGCTGGCCCATCGGCCATGGCAGAGACAGAGCGACCCCTCACAATAGCGGGGCTGGGCGATCAGGCCATAATCCTGCCTATTTTGCTGGCGGTGGCCAACCAAGAGTTGTCTGTTGAGGTCGGGGGCTCGAGCGACCTGGCTTTCGCTCTTTCAACCTCCTCGGTCGCGGTGGATGCGGGTCTGTGGATGGCCGTGGACAACACGGTCGAGTTTGACCTTCCAGCCATGCCTTCAGTTGGTCATCCCATGTCAGACGCACTAGTCAGGTAGATGCTGCTGGCGCTGCGATCAATCATTTTTGCTGACCCCTCCCTCACCTACCGAGGGGTGCATACCATGGTGATGCAGCTGACCGAGGCATTACAAGTGCTGGGCTGCCCACTAGAAGAGTGGTCACGGTGGGTCTTATTATTGCTAGAATCCATCTCGCTGTCAGGCTCGTGACCCGCGAGAGACACATAACCGCGACTGCTAGAAACTCGTCTCGCGGTCTAGCTCATGACCGGCGAGGAACACATCAGAAACCATATCGACTGAAAGCATAAATCTCAACATTGACACATCTACCAAGGGAACAATTCTCCACTACCCTGGGTGATAGGAAAAGGAAGAAACCACTAGAAGAAGGAGAGCAACTACATCCGCCACACACTGCGTTTCAAGCAACTCACTATTTGGCTCGACCCGCGAGAGGCGTAACAGTACCGAACCAAGAACTAGTCAGAGTAACACTTGCCAGTGTCAGTCCATGCCTCTGAACACGTGTGCACACACTGACCCATCGCCCTGAGCGAGGCCTCTAGCTAGTTTTCACTCTCGGTAGGACACTACTGACTATGCGAGAGGGCCCACGAAAACTAGCCTATAAACAGTATATCGGGATTGCCCTGCCACCATTCCCAGGTGGGTCGACACGAAAGTCGTCAAGCTACAACTAGTGACTCCATCACCAGGAAAGAGAAGAACACTCTATCGGAATGTACACCTTAACCGTAGCACCTAGGAAACACGAAATGCATTAAGGAACGAACATGCAACACTATGGATCATGCAGAGGAGATAACACACCTACACAGCGCCGTTACAGACTATAACGGATCAAGGGAGGTGCGCTACATGACCTATGACGTGCCTCTTTGAGTCCGTTACACTAACCCAAACGTTTCAAGGAAAACATGCACACGGACTATAACGCACCAAGGGTGGGGCGTTATAGTAACATAACGTGCCTCCTATGGCCCGTTATGCTCACCAGAACGATCAAAATCCACAGTTAAATAGGGGATATAACGCACCTAAACAGGGGCGTTATAGGGATATAACACATAGGGACAGGGGCGCTAAAGGCAACAGACACCCAACACAGCAGACAGGGGCTATAACGCACCAGAACAAGGGCATTAAAGGCACCTGAACTTGAAAATCCACAAGAAAATCCACAGTTAATAGGGACTATAACGCACCTGGGCAGGTGCGCTACAGGACTATAACTCACAGGGGTAGAGACGTTAAAGTCAATAGGCACATAACACGACCGACAAAGGCTATAACGCACCATAACAGGCGCGTTAAAGACACCCAAACTCAAAAATCCATAGGAAACCCACAGTTTCATGCATGATATAACGCGCCCATACCGGGGTGTTAACATTCCCTCTTCTTCTTCTTTACCTTCACCTTACCGGCGTGGGTGGACGGAACTTCTCCCTCCTTCTTCTTCTTCTCTTCTTCTTTCCTCTCCTCACTGCGCGCTCACAACGAACAGCCGGGGGGGAAGTCTCAGAGACCGCGCGCCAAAATCGCCAACCGGGGGGTCCTTTTCGTGGAGTGGTTGGCCTATATATAGGCTAATCACCCAAATCTCTCCGTTCGAAGGTGAGCGCGTCGGTAGAATGCCCACGTCACGTCGGCTATGCTGTCACCCTTCCGCATTCGCCACGTTTCTATTGCCATGCTTTGTAGGGACGTGGGCAGTCGGCTGGGAATGGCCGTTCGGTGGTTGCAGGGTTGCATTGATGACGGCATGGGTTGTTTGGCGCCGCTTTAACTAGGTGCGCCGTTTCAATGCATCACAAGGGCGTGCCATTTCAACCATCAAAAAGGGGCGCGTCGTTTCAAGCATTAAAAGGGGTTTCTCCTCTTCAATAGAAGCGCGCCGGGCAAGCTGAGCTAAAGGGGCGCGCCGTTTCAACGCAACCAAAGGGGTGGGGCGCACCGGTTAGGGGGGCGCCGGTTAAGGCCCTCATCGCGCCATTTCAATACTTTTTCGTGCCATTTTGGGTGCCGAACGGATTCTTTTCGAAGTTGCGACCCTTTATACGAATGCCGGCACTCCCGGGATGTTTTAGTTGCAGCGCATGGCATCCGGAATATTTCATTTGTCATTTCTGGGCTTCGATCCAAGACTTTGCGTGCCTTCCGGCATAAGCTGATAGTGTGCCGAAACCCCAACTCTTCTTTGATTCACCTCTCGGCATGGTCGATCATGGATATCTTCTGTCTGGAGGCCCCCTTAATGGATGACGGGCTGTCGAGTGAGTTCTCATCCTGGTCGGACGAAGTATGAGTTTATTCGGCTTTCCCGCCTTCGACTCGCACGTAGGCGCGAGTGCCGCGGATGCCGTGGGAGGCTTGTCGCCATTTTTTGACGTCCACAGAGAGCCATTAAGTGTATTCAACAACATTTTTCATTAAACTTAGTCTTTAGACTCTAAAATTCATTAAGCTTAAACTATCAGTTCATTTATGATACAATACTGATTCTTATAAAAGAAGATATCTAATTTTTATAGCAAAAAGTAATGAATTGATAACCAGATTGTCATTAATTTAGATTCAGAAGAAAGTACAGTGACTTTTTAGGAATTTGATGTCAAGAAAGATAGATGTGGTATACATAGAAATAAAAAATAAAACATGATAATTCAACAATTAATAGAAATAAACAACTAACTGCAACAGAGTTCAGTCCAATAGAAGTACAGTCTAAGGTAGAGAAGCGTACCTGATGCCGAGTGAACAATTGACCCGGCGAGCTGACAGCTAAGAACCTCCACGCAACACCCTCGATCCTCGAGGAAGAACTGCAACACCTGAAAAACGGTGGTAGCGAAAAGTAGCAACTACAGTAAGAACAACAACAACAACGGGAGTAGCTACAACAACAATGATAGAAAACACGGCTGTACACAAATCTCTGAAACACGGTAGCCAATGAAACCACGGCCCTACATCTACTCCTACTAGAAAGAAAATCAATACCCCGATCCCACAGTCGGGGGACCAACAAACTGCGGACCACTCTAGTCACGCTACTAGGAAAATGTCACGACACCTCTATCGCGAAGGCATGTGCTCACATACGAAGGCCCACACTAAAATCACACGTAAAATCTCATCTCACAAACTAGAAACGGGACCTCGAGTCACGATAAACTCACGTCAAGTGACGGGAGTACCTGCCCACCAGAAGCAAGGCCGGATGCGTCCACTGATGACTTAATCTGCAGCCTCAGGTGTCTCACTGCTATGCCCCAGGCGGAGACTGAGACACTGTACAGTAATCAGGAGCACAGAATAAGGACTAGCTGAGGTCACGCTCATCAGCACGGGTCTGACGTCCCCAGCCACGTGTGCACACACAGACCATACATCTTAGGTCGGGTCCTCTAGCGGGTTCTTCCCCCGAAGCACGGACTCAGGCTACGCGTGGGGGCCCTACGGTAACCAACCAAACAATCCTCTCTCTTGCGTCACGCTCTCCACCACTCCCAAGTGCGTCCGCACCCGCGTGCGCAGGAAAGCTACAACTAGTGGGGGCTCACTAAATGTGAACACTGAAAAACACGCACGCACCTATCGCGAGTAACACAGAGTAACAAGTGGCTCGGAGCCACCCGACACTGGACAACCCACTAGACCTAATAAACCCAACGGTCTTTGATTCATAAGACTCGGGTCAAGACTGTCTCACGTGACGGCACAGCGCCATCAATCTGGCCTAATCCCTAGGTCTGAAATCGCGGTGACACGATTCTCAAGGCAGCTCACAACCCGTCCAGTGGATCTCTCATCTACGGGACACACAAAAAATCTCCAGGCCCAGACTGGTCTAGCATCTAGTTCTCTGACCTCAAGAAAAATCTTTCATAGGAACTAAATAGGTTTTCAGGAACAAATTGAATAAAGATAGAAAAATAATAAGAAACAAAGCCAGATTGGTAGCTCAGGGGTATAATCAGGAATTTGGCATTGATTTCGAAGAATCTTTTGCCCCTATAGCTAGATTAGAGGCCATTCGAATCTTGCTTGCATTTGCATGTTCTCATAAAATCAAATTGCAGCAAATGGACGTCAAGAGTACTTTTCTAAATGGTGTAATTAAAGAAGAAGTTTATGTAGAGCAACCCCCTGATTTTGAATGTTCAGATTTCAAAAATCATGTTTATAAGTTGGACAGGGCTCTATACAGCTTGAAGCAGGCACCCAGAGCTTGGTATGATAGGCTAAGCTCATTCCTCACCGAGCAAGGGTACACAAGAGGTAATGTGGACCAGACACTATTCACTAAGAAACAAGGTAAGGATATCTTGCTGGTTCAGATTTATGTAGATGATATAGTGTTTGGGTCCACGAAACTCCAAATGTGTGAGGAGTTCGCTAAACTCATAGCCAATGAATTTGAAATGGTTCTAATGGGTGAGCTTCAATTCTTTCTTGGCTTGCAGACTAATAAAAGCAATGAAGGCTGCTTCATCAATCAAGCTAAATATGCGAAGGAGTTGCTGAAAAGGTTTGATCTGACCAATTACAAATCATTAGGAACTCCAATGGGGACTGCCACTTCACTGGATGCTGATGAATAAGGCACCCTTGTGGATGCAAAGAGGTATAGAGGTATGATCTTGTCATTACTCTACTTAACTACATCTAGACCAGATATTCAATTTAGTGTCTGCCTATGTGCTAGATTTTAGTCTGGTCCTAGAGTGTCCCACTTGACTGCTATCAAGCGTATCTTCAGATACCTTGCTGGCACTCAAGATCTAGGATTATGGTATCTTGCATCCTGTGAGCTTTCCCTCATTTCATACTCAGATGCAGACTATGCAGGATGCAAACTGGATTGTAAGAGCACTAGTGGCTATTGCCAATTTCTTAGTGGATGTTTGGTCTCTTGGGCCTCCAAGAAATAGCACTCAGTTGCCCTCTCAACTGCAGAGGCAGAATATGTTGTTGCAGGGAGTTGTGGCACCCAAGTGTTGTGGATCAAACACCAACTCCAAGACTATCTGGTAGATCTTGGCTGTGTTCCCATTTTGTGTGATAACACTAGTGCAAATCGGAGAGACAGTGAGAGAGTGGAGAGATAGAGACTGAGAGAGTGGAGATACAGAGAGTGAGAGATCGGAGAGAGTTACCGGATAGATGCCGGACGCAGCTCGCCGCTGCCGCTCGTGGAGAGACAGAGAGTGGACGGATGCCGCTCGCCGGAGGCTGGAGGCCGGAGGACGCCGCTGCCACTCGCCGCTGCTGCTCAGCTGCCGCCGTTGGAGGGGGGAGACGAAGAACGAGGTTGAAGACGGAGAGAAACCCTCGCGGGTTTAAAAGATCCGCGACAGCTTCGTTAACGGGTATCGATACCCAATACGCAGATCCGACGATGCCTAGGCGAGCCGCGACGACGCGAGGCGAGCGGACGTCGCCTCGCCCCGCCTCACCGCCTAGGCGGGATTTCGACTACACAGCTATCAGCTCATATGATGTTGCTCTGCGCAATAGTTGGACCCTTTGTGCCCGATCTGGGGGAGCCACCCATTCTTTATCTTGACTATAGGTTCTCACCAGTCTTCTTCTTCAGCGGAATTATCTTCCTCTACATTGTTGACTCCACAACTGGTGAGACTAGAGTCTTCCTCTAGTGGACTAGACATCAGCCTCCGATGCCTGACAATGATATCTATTTCTCCCTCGGGCGAGAGTTTTATGGCTGAGGCCAGCTTGGCCAAGGCATCAGCTTGGAAGTTGTTACTTCTGGGAACATGCCCTATCTCAAACTAGTAAAATTTTTCTTTCAGTCTTGTGACTACTGCATGATATGGGATCAACTTCTTTTTCCTGACCTCGTAATCACCCAAGACTTGCCGTAGAATCAACTACGAGTCTCCAAAGACCTTAATGCACCTGATGCCCATTTTGTGAGCCATCTGGAGCCGGTGTATTAAAGCTTCATACTCCGCCTCGTTATTTGTCAATGACTTCATGAGGGCACATAAGTCGAGTAACATGCCTTCCTGGGGTGTCTTGAAAACTATTCCTGCCCCAAACTTAAAGTCTATAACACCATTGGCCTTCTTGATCGGTCGAGAGCCACCATCAAAGTACAACTCCCAACAAGGTTAGTCCATGGTAAAGACTTCTTGGTTGCCTTGAGAATTATTTTTTGGTTGCTCCTCTACTTCCTGAGGCACGAGTGCTTCTTCGTCCGAAAGTTCGATATTCAGTGGTGAATCTTCCAACACAGGGTGCACTACCAAAAATTCGACCATTCTCTATCCCTTAATTACCTTGTATACGCCTTCACAACCTAGCTCTGATACCAGCTGTGGTGACCAGGGATCCGAGTACCGAAAAGGAACCGGCGCAACTCGAACCTCAGCCCACCTCCCACGAGCCCGAAGGCTCGGAAGGGAAAAAGAGATGGTGTGAGGGTGTGCAAGAAGCTAAAGTAACTGTAGAGATAGCACAATAAACAACTAAATAATAGTACAAAAATTAAATAAAATAATTAAACTGTTACAAGGTCCAGTACATCTCATGTCCAAATAAAAGTATAGTCAACTGAAGGAAAGATACAAGTACACGGGGCATACCCCGACTTTGGCAACTGGCACTAACCTCGACTACTAGAACCTCGTTGAACACCTGTCGCGCCTCTTGAAGACCCGGCCTCACCTGAAACATGGTGAAAACAGGTAGGGGATGAGCCTCATTTCATAGGCTCAGTAGGGATCCCTCACGCCCCCACCTTGTACGAAAATAAAGCAGGAAGCAAGAAAGCAGGAAAGTACCCTACCTAATAGGAGTACGGTAGAACCAACAAGCTTGAATAAATAAATGGAAAAGTCATCTATTCTAACAGTACCGTACTACTGAACCTCGATTCGTCAAAACTCGAGCCTGTACCTGCCGGTAGATAGGAGCACCTCTCACTAGAAGAATGACCGGATGCGTCCCCAGACGTCTTACACCGCGTCACAAGTGTCTAGCTACAACGCCCTAGGAGCGAGACTCAGATACTCACAGTAACCAAAGTACCACAAAACAAGGACTAGCTGAGGTCACGCTCGTCAGCGTGGGTCCAAACCCTTAGTCTCGTGTGCACACTCAGACCAAATGCCCTAGGTCTGTCCTCTAGCTGGTAATTCCCCCACTAGCCCAGACTCGGCGGTATGTGGGGGCCCTACGGTAACTAGCCTACTCATCATCTCTCTCGGGTGCGCCACACTAGTGCTCCCAGTGGGCCGACACACGCGTGCCGTGGAAGCTACAACTAGTGGATGGGTCACCAAAAGAACAGACTCTCAAGTCATGAAAAATGATTGCAGAGGTAGACAAGTACAAGGATCACTCCTTGCACAACACCGACTCATGGTGACGTAAACTGAAAACACCACATCTAGGGACTCAAATCGGCCAAGAAAGAAACCCCGGTTAGACAAACCCTATGAGCTGTCCACCCTGGGCCGCTCAAAGGACACACGGCCAGGAACGGGCCACTCCAGGGAGTGGACAGTCAACCACTTACCTAGGGGTCTATTTGTAAATTACAAGCCTCCATCTTCCCCATTTTGCAGAGAGGGCACCTCTTGCAGCCGCTGGCCCTGCCCCGTCCCGCCCCGTCCTGTCCGGCCGTCCTCGTTCGCCATCGCGGCCTCTGCTTCTCTTCCCGTTGCGCTGCTCGGATCCACTGCGCCAACAGCCGCCATGCAGTCCCGTCAGGTGCGTCTTCTTCTCTCTTCTCTTGCTTCCCTCCCCACCTCCTCTTTTTCTTTTGCTCTGTTCCCGACCGCAAAGGCGTTCCCTTTCCCATACGATGGGTGGAACCGCTGTTCCCCCGGGAAGCCGCTACCGAAGAGGGCATTTGGGTCCTGGGGTTGGAGGTCGGTAGCCGAAAACAGGGAACCGTACTTGTAAGCCTCGAATAATGGATTAGCAGGAATTTGGTGTATGTGGGGTGTGTTACAAGTGAACTAATCAAGATACGACGATAGTAAAATCTGAGATCATTTAGGTTTCGACAGATTTTCAGATTGTGTTCTGGTGACTTTTCCTGCAATTTTGTTGTTTGATAAGTTTTTATTACAATAACTGGAGTATGATCAAAGAGTTTTGGGCAATCATGGTAAAATGGTCGTTCCCGGTTTTCCATGGCGTCGGAGTCTTGAACAATGGATTGGCTGGAATCTGTGGTATCTGGGATAAATGATAACTTGACAAATCAAGATGGAACCTAGGTGAAGGCAAAGATTGATCGTCTTTCTGAATTTGATAGAGTTCGCATCCTGTTCTGGTGATTTACCCGATATCTTTTGAGAATTGTTTTATATAGAATAACTTGAGTATGACCAGGGAGTTTTGGGCACACGTTGTAAAGAATTTTCTCTGGATTCTCATGGCCTATGTGCTCTACGGTGCTGATGTTCTGTCTATTTACAATTGAAAATGGTGTCTCTTTATCACTGTCTTGCACTGTACCATACATTGGCGTTGCCTAGGCGACCAGGCGCTCCAAGGCGACCAGGTGCCTAGGCGAGCAACCTATTAAGGCACTCATCTGGCTCCCCTGGTGCACATAGGCCACCTTGGGCCTACCTAGCCTGCCTTGGCAGGACATCCACTCCTTCTTTTGAGGTAGATTTAGTATTTGGGTAAAATTTCAGGGATAATTTGAAATTTTTTGACAAATGATATGTCAAGATTGGAAAGAGAAGATAAGACTTCCATTTCCCTTTCCCCTTTCTCTCGTATTTTGGACCTTGTCCCCAATGTCAAATGAGAGGTAAGATGCTGTAAATATATAGTAATCCTCCCAGGTTGCGTCTTCAGCAGCTTGACCTTGCCATTGAATTAATACCTGAGATACGGGTTTGTTTTCCCTTTTAACCATGTGTCTGCCCATCAACTGAAATGGTTGTCTGTTAATATGTGGCAGGAGGTCTAGTAATGGTAGACTCTGTGTAACAGCGTCTCCTACTTTGAGTTTTAACTGGGAGATGTGGAAAACAGGGTGTATCTTGGAATTAGGCGGTAACTATAATTGGTAGGCAACCACACCAATGCATTTGGTAATTTGATATGGTCCAAAGTAACGAGCACTGAGTTTGGCATTGCTCCTTTGTACCACAGAATGCTATCTGTAGGGTTGTAATTTCAGATAAACTCAATCTCCAACCTTATACTCCTTCTCAGTACGATGCTTATCAGCCAATCTTTTCATTCTCTGCAGAGCTTTGGACAGATTAAGCTTGAGCTCCCTGAGTATATCATCATGGGTACGCAATGTTTCTGCCACCTCTTGTACCTTAGATGTGCCTGGAACATATGATAGCAGTGTAGGTGGAGAGACTCCATATAGTGCTTCAAAAGGAGTTGTGCCACTTGATGAATGGACAGAAGTGTTATACCAATATTCAGCCCATGGTATCCAGTGAGACCATTTATGTTGTTGTTGATAGCAGAATCACCTGAGATAAGTTTCAAGGCATTTGTTCAAACATTCTGCCTGACCATCGGTTTGAGGGTGGTAGGCACTACTCATGTGAAGTTTAACCCCTTGTAGTTTGAAAAATCTCGGACCAAAAGCGACTAGTAAATATAGAGTCTCTGTCAGAGATAATGGCCTGTGGCACCCCATGTAATCTGACCACCTGTTGAACAAACTCTTGTGCAACTAAGACTGCTGTATATGGATGCCGTAGGGGAACAAAGTGTGCATATTTAGTAAGGCGGTCAATGACTACCAAAATGGATGTTTTTTGATTAGAAGGGGGCAGGCCATCAATGAAATCCATATGTATATGTGTCCAGACCTTATCAGGAATTGGCAACTGTTGTAATAGTCCTGTTGGGTGCTGCTAAATATGTTTATTTCTCTGGCACACATCACACTCCCTAACAAATGATCAGACACTATGACTCATACCTGGCCAGTAAAAGGATCTTTTAAGTCTATGCAATATTTTGTGATATCCCGAATGACCACGGCCACCAGTAACCTTGCCGCAGCAAGATCCTAGCGAGCAATCTTCCTCCCTGATGCACCTCGCAGATACCTTCGTGGACCTCTTGAATTGCTCGACTGGCTTCATTGGTATCGAGGCATTTGAGGAGGGGACCAGAGAAAGACCTTCGGTACAAGGCTCCATTTAAGATGATGAAGCACAAAGCTTGATACTTCAGTCTCTAAGCTTCTCGAGGACTGGGGGGCTCCTAAGAATCTCAGAGCCAGGATATATAGGGGGTCCGCCAGTCACTTGGTGATGCTAGGTCAATGGTCATGAGCTCTGCTTCTATGCTCGGTCACTCCAGTTCTTCGAGAAAGATCGATCGAGAACCTTCTGGGCCAATAGGGGAGGCCAATCGAGAGAGGGCGTCTGCCTGGGAGTTCTCTTCCCGAGCTATCCAGATGACCTAAAAACTCTCAAATAGTGGGGCTATTCCTCTTATCAGTTGAAGGTATTTGATCATTGGTGCTTCCTGAGCTTCATAGTCACCGTTGAAGTAGCTGGCGACCAGTTGGGAGTTTGTATGGATCCTGACTCGCTCAGCCCCTAATCATTGTGCCATCCTGGCTCCCTAGATGAGAGCTCATACTCGGAGACATTGTTGGATGCCTGGAAGTTGAACTTCAAGACATACTATAACTCTGCTCCTTTTGGAGACCTTAGGAGGACATCAGCGCCGCTGCTGGCCGAGTTGGAGGACCCGTCAACAAAAAGGTCCCAGGTGGGCCCGGGCGTCGGTGGAGGGGCCTCCCCAGTTGGGACGGTGCTCTCCGCAATGAAGTCCATGAGTGCCTAATCTTTGATGGCCGAATGGGGGTGATAATAGATGTCGTAAGCCCCGAGCATTATGGCCCACTTGATGAGGTGACCCGCAGCTTCAGGGTGAGCGAGGATCTTCTTCAGGGGCTCATTGGTCAGCACGATGATAGAGTGCCCTTGGAAGTAAGGCCGGAGGCACTTGGCCAAGGTCACCAATGCTAGCACAAGTTTCTCGGTTGCGGGGTACCTTCTTTCAACTTCATTAAGCACCTTGCTGGTGTAGTATACCGGCCTCTGCACTCCTATGTCGTCTCGGACCAGGACCGAGCTCACTGTTGAAGGAGTTGATGAGAGGTAAAGGTATAGTGTTTTGCCTAGGATTGGTTTCGACAGCACCGGGGATGAAGCCAGAAACTCCTTAAGCTCTGTAAAAGCCTTTTGACATTCCTCTTTCAGTCGTTATTTATATTTTTGCCCCAAAATTCTAGTTGAAATTTTAGGGTTGCCACACTACCAATGGACTGTTTACAGACCATGGCCACGGTCCTCCCTCGACCGTGCCAAGAATGCACGGCCCCTCTTGGGACCGTTTCAGACAATGCACGGCCAACAGAGGCCCATGCCATCTCTGGACAGAACGAAAAGCCACACGGCCAAGCCCTGGCCGTTCTGTAATTGCACGAACAACCCTTAGCCATGTAGGTAGATGAACGGACCCCACTGGGCTGTTCAATCACCCAACGATATAGAAACGTGACAGCCATCCACTGGCTGCTCAAAGGCAGCACGGCCAACATCGGGCCGTGCAAGGACATGAACGGACCCCACAGGGTCGTTCAATCATCCAACGACATAGAAACTGAACGGCTAGCCTCAGGCCGTTCAGTGACTGCATGGCCAGATCTGGGCCGTGCAATCCCAGCACTGTGCAACAGTCAAAAAGCAACAGTCACAAACACCTCGGGAGTCACGTTGACCCCACGTGGTACGCGCTCGGCCTGGGACCGTCCATGGTGTACATGGTCGAACGATGGACCATGTACACCACCGATGCTCCTGGCGTAATAAACGGTCAACCTTAGGCCGTGTACTGTGTAAACGGTCTCTGTTAGGACCGTTTACACCCTGCCGACCCGAGAACGACGAGCCTCGTCGGAAAATGCCACTTCGGGCCCCAAACGACCCCGGTTGAGGGAGAAACGAAGGGGGAAGCTCCCCCAACCCTCCTAGCATGCATTTACGCCCTTAGATCGGTCAGAAACTTCAAGAATTGGCGGATCTGATGCTCAACCCTAAACATGGAGTTTTCCCCTCTCAGCTCAAAAACACCCCACTCGGCCTCCCCTTGGCCTACAAATCGTGAAAAATGCCAATAAGAGTATGGGGATTCGTCTCCCTACCTCAATGGAGCTCGAGCTCCGCCGGATCGTCACCAATCGCAAGAAGAAGCTTTTACTCCCACGTTCGCCCCGCCTCACGCCGCGAAAAGCACGTCCCCGTGTCCGCCTCGTCGCCACCGCCGGGGTGAAGGAGGCTGCGCCACGAACGCCCAGGGAGGAAGGAAGCCACGGTGGGGAGGGCGCCCCAATGGGAAAGAAAGAGAAAGAAGAAGAGGAAAAGAAAGGGAAAGAAAAAGAAAGAAAATGGTTAATATTTATAGAAAATTTAAAAAATCAAAAAACACCACCCCCTCCCCCCCCCCCTACTGAGTCATAAGGAGGAAGACGCCACACACACACACACACATATCCCCAGCCAAAAAGCGAAGAGATAAAAGCGAGGCGAGACACCTGCGTGGTCCCCCCACCCCCCGGTGCCTCTCAAATGGGCCAACTTGGCGCCACAGTGGGCCAATAATGCGGCCGCGATTCCCTCACTCAGCTGCCCGGTGTGCTGTCTTCAGTAAAACTCGAACAATTCCTCCTTTCCTGCTCCAATATGTTGCCCTTCTTTCCGACCATCACACTCACATCCTAAATTCTGCATGCCCGTTAACCTGTCCATCACTGCGCCCGCCCCGCCCTAAACTTTGTTCCGCCTTTGATGTTGTGAAGATCCACAACTTGGCAACTTCACTAACAGTTGTATCATTTTTTTAAGTGTAACTTCTTAGAGCTGAAAATGCCGTTCGTCGACGAGGATACCATACACTCAACGATGTTTTAGGGGGCGCCCGGTTCGGTTCTGTTCCGGCGTTCGGACATCAAAATCCGTTGCTGGTTGTAAGGTTGTGACGACGGGGACACGCAACCGCCAGTCCCCGTCCCGCACAGGTGCTTCGACAAACGCAGGTGGAACTGTCAGACTACGTATGGGGAGCCGACATGTCCGGTGCACGCGGTTCCCCGCGCCACGTCGATCCCCATCTGACGGCTAAAAATCATACACGTATCGCCTCCGTACGTCATGTACTACCTGAGCACCTGCGGCTCCTGTCCGCCTTCCTTTGTTACGCCCCCCTCCCCTTCGCGGTCCCCCTACTTACGTTGCCCTGCCCACCGAGACGAGAGCCACGGGGTGGCGACATAGGAAGGGGACCCTTTGTTCCCCTCACCGCCCTTACGGGTGATGCCGACTGTAGCGTCATAGGTTTGGCCGTTTGCGGGGATCTTGAAGGATGATGGTAAGAGAAAAAGCGAATAATCACATCCCGGTCCCTACTCCATCCGTCCATCGGCCGTGGCGCCGATGTTCGAACCGTCACTGGTGCCGCCTCTCGAACCCTAATCCATGAGTTTTACAAAAATAGCCTCGGGACGTCGAAAGCCAGCCCCTTCTTTAGCGGGGGCAGAAAGATCATTTGGTATCTGACATGCTGAGAAAGAGAAGGGAGCAATTAAAGAGGAAATAAAAAGCAGACATATGCCCCCTCCTCTATAACAGTGACCCATCGTTCCCCTCTTCTGACACACACTCTCTCTCTCTTCTCAGCTTCCCCAGACGAACAGATAAAAACCCTAATCTCTCTAATCGAAAGAGGGGGAAGAGGGGGCGTGTGGGGAAGCAGAACAGGTGCGGTTTTGGCGACGGAGATGAAGAATCTCTACCCCAAAGGTAAGGGGAAGATACACCCTTCCCCGTCCTGCGCGGGGGGGCCAGCCGCGGATGCCCTGGCCGCGCTGAACCTGCTGCCGGCAGCCATCCTGGCGCTGACGGCGGCTCTGGGGACGGAGGACCGGGAGGTTCTGGCGTACCTGGTGACGCGGTCGCTGCAGGGGCCGTGGTCCGTGGTGGCCGAGGAGAGGCGGCGGTGCCGGCGGCAGTCGCCCCACCAGCCGCTGCTCGACTGCGGGTGCTTCGACTGTTATACCAGCTACTGGTACCGATGGGACTCATCTCCGGACCGGGAGCTCATCCACCAGGCCATCGAGGCGTTCGAGGAGCACCTGGCCAGCTCGGAGCAGCGGAGGTCCTCCGGCGGCAAGGGCGGCAGGCGCAGGGACCGACGGGTTGGCGACCGGGCGGATAAGGCGAAGAGGGAGGCGGACGAGAAGGGAAGCAGCAAGAGGAAACCGGGCAAGGAGGAGGCGGCGGCGGCGGCTTCGTCTGTTGCTGAAGCTGGAGCAGGTGATGAGGAGGGGCCGAGCGGCGAAGATAGCAGCTCGTTCAGAGAGGAAAGGGAGGCGGTGGCGTACTCTGATGAGCTGGTGTCCGAGGAGGGTCAGGGCAGTGACGGGGAGTCCAAGGAGGTGGTTGGCGGAACCGGGATGGAGATGGCGGTGCTGCCCCTAATCTACGATGTCACAAAAATGCCAAATCATCTTTATTAGCAGTGAGGCATAGATTAGAGTGAGCTATGTCATCTAAATCTACCAAATAAATATTATTCACTCTCTTCCCAGAAAATTTTACTACGTCGGAGTCAGGTTCAAAGATTTTGCAATTATGAGAATCAAAGACTGCCTTATGTCCTTTATCACAAAGCTGGCTGATACTAAGTAGATTATATGCAAGACCATCAACTAGCAGAACTTCTTCTATGTAATAGGTAGTACACTTACCTACTTTACCTAACCTGATGATTTTACCCTTTGTATTTCCTCCGAAGGTAACAAGGCCTTCATTCTTCACAGTCAGCATATAAAATTTCACCTTATCCTCGGTCATATGCCTGGAGCAACCACTATCCAGGTACCACATGTTATGCTTGGCTGCCAAGCATACCTACAATCACAATCACGGAGAAAAGTTTGGAACCCAAAAATGTTTGGACTCCTGAACAGAAGTAAATCCACTCAAGCATGACAATAGATTTTTAGGAATCCACATTTGTTTAAGAGTTGTTGGATTAGTGGATTTGGTGACATTCTTTTTGTTATTTTTATTCTTCTCAACATTAACATTCTTAGTCTCTCTTTTCCTATTCTGTGTCCTGGCACCAGTGTTCTTAGCAAATTGATTTTGTTTGTGCCAGCGCCTAGGCCAATGGGCATTGAGAGAATTGTGGCCGGTGGTGGTCCTAGGCTAACCAAAATGAGTTTGCTTCATAGGAGCCCATGCCCTAGACTGCCCAACCTAGCTTCTAGCCTGAGGTCTGTAACTCTGAGTTTGATATGAATGATATCCAGACCTCTCTCGCACTCTATTCCATCCAGACATTTTGAAGCATTATGGTTGAGCATGGTGATGCATGTGGTGGGTCAGGACTCTGGGCTGGTAAGACTGGCTCAATTGACCCCTATCAAAATTGTATCTCCGAGGTGCCCTAGACCCACCTGAAGTCTGCACGGCTGTTAATTGGGTCTTTCTCTGAGCTGCTGGTGGAGACTTGGTGGCCCTAGCCTGGGGTTGGATGTGCGTGTAGGTTGACCCCTAACCTGAACTCTACCCTGAGGAGTAGGGAAGTGAGTATTAGTATGGCTTGGCTCACAAATTTTCTGCTTGCCCTTGTCTTGGGCACTGGGCATTTTGGAATTAACAATTTTTTCAGCAGAATTTCCATTGCACATTTTAATGAGGGGTCTCTTCTCCTTCTCAGCTACAAATGAAATTGTTTTAAGTTCAAAACTCTTCTTAGCTGTGGGATTGTACTCGAGGCCCTCTTTTCTGAAATTAACCTTAGACCCAATGCGAGCATTCGAATTTTCCTTTCCTTGAGTCATGTTCTCAATGATTTTCTTTTTGTCTTCATTATCTTTTTCAGAATTTTCAATAGATTTCTACAATTCCCTTCAAGGCACGGGCTACCTCGCCTTCTCTACAGCTCTCCGGGTCCCGCCAAGGGCCCTGACCGGTTTGCCGTGACGTGTGGCTACACAAGCAATTGATCAGGACTAATCCTGGACACCTAGTTACGGGCTTTGCCCGCATCTCACATGGCCGCCCGGGCCAACCCAGGGGTGCCCCGACACTAAGCCACATGGCACCCAGTGAAAAGGTAGGAAGTCAACCCCGAGATGCCTTCTTTCAGCCCTCCAAGGTCAAAGGGAGACCTAGTCAAGTCAACCATAGGCTTTGGAGACCCAAAGTACGCGTATACAGCTCACACAAGTGTGTTTGGCATTTTCTCAAACACCTTGTGGGCGCATGTGTCCCAGCCCTCCGGCATCAAACCCTGGGCCAACCCGTGGTGCCAACACATTGATTGGGTCCTACAACATCCCCAACAAGATGGGGCCACCCCTGACCCTCAGACACGTGGCGACGAGCCACCCGTCTTTAGCTCTCAGGCCAACCCGAGGCTACCTTGCCAACCCGTAGTGTAACATAGCACATAGCTCGAGGTATAGCCCATGTGCCTAAAATGCCTCCCCCTAGCTCCCATGAGCTCCCATCCTTAGCCCAAGGCCCATTTTGGGGCCCCTCGGCCAGCTACCCAAGCCATTCGGCAACCCGGGGTGTATCGGGTATTTACACGAACACCTTACGAGCGGCTACTACAACCCGAAGAACAACGGCCCCCACGGGCTTGTCCCAGTCCCTCAAAGCTTAGTGTCCCTCAAAGGACACGTCCAGAAGATGAAAGAAGACCCATGGGGGCCATCCCTCGGGGTTCAACCGGCCCGGGGCCAGTTTGTCCCGGGCGTGGCCACGCACCCCAGGGAGGGCAAACTCCTTGGGGGTCACGCCCTCTCTCCAGCCCAGTGGCCCCACAGCCCCATTCAAGCCCAGTTCGCCTAGTTTGCAGTCCTACGATGCGGTTCGTGTGCCATACTAGTTCATGGAAGCAACTCATGGAAGCACGAAGCGACAACACATACGATCAGTCCTCAGCAGCCAACACACTCGCAAAGTCTTGCACGTACTCTTCCAACCACTTGTCCTTTTCTTCTTAGTCAATTTAGGAAGAAAATACCACAAAAAACCAGATTTTATAGTGGGGACTGCCCCCCTCTCTCTCCCTAGCGACCCAGTCTACCTAAACCCCCTGGGGGTGGGGTTCAGGTGGACCAGCTTGACTGTTCGATCTCATGGTACCACGGCAGCTCTTCTTCTTCTAAAATTTCCTCTAACTCAGCCAATGATACTTCCTTTAATTCTTCCCTCTCAGCCTTCTTCTCTAGGATTTTCCTAAGTTTATCGAACCAAGGATATTGAAGAGAAGGAGCATCCATCTGTTGGACCACAATGGTCTCGGTGCATCGGCGAAGGGAAAGACAAGAGAGAAAGCAAGCGATGCCAATGCAACGGCAAGAATGTTCTGAGAGCGAGGTGTGTGAACATAGATGAGCTTGCGGAATTGCCGAGCCAAGAGCGTGACCAAGTCCTGATATGGCTTTAGCTTGGGGTCACTGGTGCGGTAAGTTGACAGAACTTGACGCAGTACCAATTGAGAATCTCCTATGATATTGAGATAACGTGCACCTAGCAGGTAAGCGTGCTTTAGTCTGGCTAGGGGAGCCTCATACTCAGCTATGTTATTCGTGGCAGAGAAAGAAAGTTGATAAGCAAGAGGGATGGTTACCCCTTCAGGAGTAAGAAGGACAACGCCGATGCCACGGCCCTGGGAGTTCAGCGCACCGTCAAAGTGCAATGACCAAAAAGGGAGATGATTAATGACAGCAAGGTGTTCATCAGGAAACTCGTCTTGGATTGAATCAGTGTAGGGGATCGGGGAGTGAGCCAGATGCTCAGCAATGGCATAACCCTTGATCACCTTCTGGACGACGAAGGTGAGGTCAAATTAGGAAAGGAAACTCTGCCAGCGAGCTAACCTACTAGAAAGGACAGGTTTTTCTAAGAGGTAACGGATGGGGTCTATTCTAGAGATTAGCCTGACTTCATGGGCTAAGAAATAGTGTTTGAGCTTTCGGGCTACCCACACTAATGCTGCACAAGTCTTCTCCATGGCAGTGTACTTGGATTCAACAGGGTTAAACAACCTAGATAGGTAGTAAGCTACCATTTCTCTTCCTTCATCGTCCACTTGGGCCAGGACAGCTCCTAGGGAGTCCTCAATAACAGAAATGTATAAGATCAGGGGTCTACTGGGAACAGGGGGTTGTAAAACTAGGGTATTGGAAAGATAAACCGTAAGTTCCTCAAAGGCCTTCTCGCATTATTCATTCCATTCAAATTTATCCCCCGCCTTTAACAATTCATAGAACGGGCGACACCTCTGTGAATGTTGAGAGATAAATCTTCTAATGAACTGCAGGCGCTCGATCAAACCATGCAACTCAGTAATGTTTAACTAGACCATGCTAGATGCGTCCGAGGTGAGGAGATGAGCCATGAGTGTGGGCAAGGGAGGTGATGTCCCCATCATGAAGAGAATGAAGAGGAGATATGCTTCACACCTGCTGCCAAGGGAAGCCAGGCCGAAGCCGCAACTGCCACTCATGCAACCCGGTCAGGCCGAAAATGGGGGCGCCAGGCGCCTGCTAACCATAATATCATCTTCAGGGGAGAGCAGCCTTATAAGATACCTCCCCTGGAGGTCAGGGGAGTCCAGATCCCTCCTCCGTCAGGCTTATACAACCAGAGTGGGGGCAGCACTGTCACCCCTTCCTTCCTGGATTTTTTGAAAATGTCAAAGAGGAAGCAGCCGTGTCGGGATGCCAACCCTACAATCGTGAATACCCACCCACAGCTACTGATAGATGAAATATGAGCAAGGGCAAAGATGAGGCCAAAGAGAAGATTAAGTTAGAAATGAAGATCCCAGGGACTCTTACGGAGTCAGAACTGAAGAGGAGCCGTTACTACCAACACCGTATCTAGCTGAAGCCATTTATGGCCAGGCTGCTGTCTGGCATTGCCGTCATCCTGACGACATTATTGATTAAAACATACCAGCCTCTGTCCAGTCAACCGACTGATGAGACTGGCCTTCTGAAGGTTCCAACAGACGTGAGAAGCCAAACAAATACCAAAGCATACGTGGCAATCAGCAAAGATGACAATACGACCTGATTAGTACAAAGAAGCTTAGATGTGAAAAAGGCCCTAAATGGGCTCGAAAGACTTAGCGTCGAAACCCCTTCGATTAAAGCCCAATATGGCTGTAAGCGCGCCGGGAAGCCTCCTCCACCTGCTTGAGGTGCACCCGGAAGTCTCCAAAGCGCGCCGGGAAGCGCCCTCTGAGAAGAGAAGGGATGGGGCCTATAAATCCCATTCCCTCCGCTAAAAATAAGAGAGAGAGAGATCAGAGATCAGACCAGATAGAAGAGACATAAGAAGAGATAAGAGAAGAGAGAAGAGAGTCCGCTCTAAAAGCTCAAGTGCTGTGAGAAGAGGAAGAGAAGGTCGGTGTAAAAGGGGGAGGGAGAGGAGTCAATACTCCACCCTTCCCCCCCATTTTCTTCTTCTTCATATTTATCCTGCTTTGCCTTTAATGCGTTCGAACTCCTCCGTCGTTAAGGAAGAAATGTAGTTTCTGATCCCCTGTCTTTCTCCCCGTTTCTTTTTGTAAGTGATATACCTCACAGCTCTATCCTCACCAAACTCCACCTCGGCAATCGACAAAATACGAGGTAGCTAGGGGTATGCTCGCTAAGCCTTAGTCACCTACCGACGAGTAGCTGGCGTGACAGTTAGACTCGCAAGGACAACCAAACCCTAATCCTGCAGGATCTTGAGCCTGAAAGTCATGGTCGGATCCTGCTCCCAAAGCCTTCACTTCCTCAACAACATCTGACTGATCGTTACCCTTCTACTCAGAGCATCAGCCACGACATTCATCCTATCAGGCTGATAAGATAGAGTAACATCATAATCCTTCATGTACTTCATCCATCTCCTCTGCCTGAGGTTAAGGTGCTTCTGCGTGAACACATACCTCAAACATTGATGGTCAGTAAAAAGCTCGAACTTCTCGCCGTACAGATAATGCCTCCATATCTTTAGGGCAAAAATCACCACTGCCAACTCAAGATCATGAATAGGGTAGTTCACCTCATGTGACTTCAGCTGTCGGGATGCGTATGCCACAACTCTCCCATGCTGCATCAACGCAGCACTGAGACCTACCCCAGAAGCATCCGTACACACCACGAAACCTCCCGATCCAGATGGCAACACTAACACCAGAGCAGTGGTGAGCAATCTCTTCAGCTCCATGAAGCTCTGCTTACACTCTCCCGTCCAGATGAACGGCACATCCTTCCGCATAAGCCTGGTCATAGGGGCCGTAATACGAGTAAAATCCTGGATAAATAGTCAATAATAGCCGGCAAGTCCCAAGAAACTCTGAATCTCTGTGACCAAACTCGGCCTCGGCCACTGCACCACTACCTCAACCTTAGCCGGGTCCACAGAAACGCCATCACCAGAAATCACGTGCCCCAGAAAGTGCACCTCTCGGAGGCAGAACTCGCACTTACTAAACTTGACATACAACTGGTCATCGCATAGGGTCTACAACACCACTCTCAAATGATGCACCTGCTCCTTGGCAGACCGCGAATACACAAGGATGTCGTCCATGAACACGACCACGAACTGGTCCAAGTACGGATCGAACACCCTATGCGTCAAATCCATGAATGCTGCGGGGACATTGGTGAGCCCAAACGGCATCACCAAGAACTCTTACTGCTCATAGCTCGAATGGAACGTAGCCTTCTCCACATCAGACTCTCCAATCCGTAGCTGATAATAGCCCGATCTCAAATCGATCCTCGAGAACACCCGGGCCGACCGAAGCTAATCCCAAATCTCCAGTACTTGGTGGAGGCTTTAACCCAAAGGTCCAACTCGACATGAGGGGTCACCTTTAGGATCGGCGTAACCGAACCTTCCGAGTAACATCTTTTGATATACCAGAGAGTTGGGATGCAAACCAAAGTACTTTTTTTCTTTTATTTTAAAACAATGATCCTAGACTTAAGACACTTTTTTTATTCCCTTTTCATGTAATGATTACCCTAGACTCAACCTTACGCTTTGATACCAATTTGATGCGGGACAGAGATGCAGACTCGACGCTGAGTTGGATATGCAACCTGGCACTCTAGCAAGCTTGCACTCGTCCCTAGCGAGGGAAGCGTTTAGACCAGTACAGTTGAGAAATCGGTAATGAGTCAAGGGTGGCCAACCCACAACTCTCGTGCCCGGGTCAGGTCACGGGACAGTCTCACTCTCTCACTCGTAGTGGTGAGTTGAATTATACGAGCTAGGAAGTAACTACTCACATGCAGTGCCAGTAACATTGTATACTAAGAAAGTAAATAACTATGACTACGAGGGGGGTTCCGAGTGTACCTCCAAGCTTCGGGCGTGGGGAAGACAATCCCGGCCAAGATGGTAACTCTCGGTGAAGATTAATTACACAATATTGTAGCAATGAACTATTTACCCACTCCACACAGGGAGGTAAAGGACTACAGCGGGCTCGGGAGGACCATTCTTGGGTTGACGGGCAGCACTTCGATCCGCTCCATCGGTGCCGTCCGAAAGATGCTTGCTGCTGGTTATGGGGCCCACGTGCTGCTTAGTAGTGCCGAGTGGGTCGAGAGTGACACCGCTGTAGTGGGGGCATCTAGAGGGACGCTCCCTCAGACTGCAACCCACTTGTTTGCCTCGTGGGAGGCGAGGCGGCTCCGGTCTCCAAGCATTGGAATTACTGTCCACAAGCTATAACTTTCTATTTCGCAGCGCGCGACCCGACAAAAACTGCTGCTGCGATTAGCCCCGACATCTGAATGATGCGAGGTTGGCATTATTGGAAACCTCTTTCGAAAAGCTAGAATCTCAAGGCCTTGGAAGAATTTTCAAGATGCTGGTTCACAGAACCAGATCTGGCAGGGCAGAATTGAGATTTCCTGAGAATCAACATCGACCGTGGCTCAAACGTTAGATTCAGGAGTTGGCTCTTCATGAAAGTTGTAGTCATGGAAGTAAAGAAGATGGAGGTATTTTTTTTGTGACCTGATATGGAGGCGATAACAATAATTTTGGCCAATAATTTTAATTTTCAAATAATAAGTTTCATGACTAAGTAACCAAGGTATAGAACGCACCAAAGTTGATATAAGATATCCAAGAAGAATTAAAAGGACATTATGCTATGGCGACATTTCGACAGCATAACAGTACATTAATTAAGTTCCATAACTTAACATTAACTTGTTAAACATAGGTTGAGACTCCAGATAATCCTAAGATCATCCAGGAACTCAAGAAAACCAACCCCAAGGGTCAACGTTGGGTTAGACAAAGTCAGGAACCATGCGGTTGTTCCGGGACCATTTAGGAAACTCAGGCGATCAAGTCTGGACTGTTAGGCAAATCCACACGATCGGGTCAAGACCGTTTATGCTGAGTCGAAGCTAGAACAAAACTTGACTTAGAGAGACATACAGTCATGGGCTAACCATTTGATAAAAGAAACGGTCATGGGAAGACCATTAATTTGGCCTTTGTAGTCGCTGGATGACCGTTTGAAAACTAGAACTCGAAAACACTGATAGTGTAAGTGCTCTCTAGACAAATTAGATTTTTGAGGGTACAACCAGCTCGGCGTCTTAGTGGGAATCTTAGGCTCACGGAGACTTATGGAGGCTTTCAAACAAGATCACCTAGTCTGACAGAAGGAATATCCGGTGGAGAGGTTCACAAAGATTGTGTACTTAAGTGCAAAGTGTGACTAATGACATCATACCAGAATATGTGCCATGTACTTAAGAAAATGACTCATAGATAAGGCAAGATTGTCATAAAATCGCGATCAACCAATAGTGAAACATGTTCATCCATCACTTTAAAATATGCATTTAATACAATAATATATTGTTTTGGCATGAAACTAGCTTAGATTTAAAATAACTTCTAAGTGTATATAAAGCATGAAATCTATTGGAATAAGCCATCATTATAACCAAGTTTACAAATATGACACTTAAAACAGGAGTAACCTAATTATCTAGGCTTTATCATACGATAATTAAGACTGTTCTACATTATGTTTCGGGTTAACATAAGTACAGAACTCAGGAACGCTTTGCGGTCACTTCCAGACGGTTTGATAAGGCCTAGCGGTCTATCGCATGGCTGCTAAAGGACTCTGGCAGTCTTACGGAGACCATCTGGTTCCCATAATAGGCAGAACAAGGTAGGTCATGCAAGGCCTATTCTAAAGAAATATATGCATGGAAACATGCTAGAAAGGAATAACAGGGAGGGGTAGTCAGCTGGGCAGGCGAGGGGGTGGGGAGTGGACGGCAAAGGCCGAACTGTCGGGAATCGAGTTCTACCCCGATGTCAAGTCTATACGTACAGCCAGTCGGTTGTGGGGTTGCCACGATCACCTCCGATTACTGATGAAGGTAGGACTGGCATAGAAATGTCCAGCAATGGTCCAGGGATGCGCCAGCTGAGTTGTGGACTGATCGGAGTTTGGCTGTGGTCGTGGCGGGCCTGGGACCAGGGCAGGTCCGATTCGGCTCTATCTCACCCAGAATTGTAGGGGCCTGAGAAAACTACTGCCACGAGCTCTCCCAAGATCCGATGAAGGCCCGTTGCCGACAAGACTGTGAAGAAGTCCTCTTCAAGTAGGAACTGACGAGGAACCCAGAAGAGGTCGGAGTAGAGGATGGTGAGCCAAATTGTAGGACAGAGTCCAACCTAGTTCTGGCGGGACTACCTGCCCACACCCACAATCTGGTGCTCAAATGGCCTCCTCCTTTTTGGAAATAGTAGAGGACTGGTAGGGTCTCGTCTCAGCCAAGGGTCACTCCAAGAATCGCAGAGGGCTAGTCATGGTAGCTTCTACATGTCTTACTGATCCTGTGCAGCACTCTCTGTCCAGAATTGAAGTCACCTGAGAAAAAGGGCGCCCCAGGCTCTTCTGAACTGTGATGTGGGTAGGGCTAGTGTCGACGCCATCATGGGAGAGTCGACTTCGAATAGGGACCAACGGAGCTCCAGAAAGTGGTCAGGGTAGGGCGTTGGAAGTAGAAACGTGATTGGGGGTCCAATATGGTACCAGTGAAGTCGATCTGTGCTAGTCGGGGAGAACTGCTAGAATGTGGTGCTCTAAAGCCCGAACGACCTCCTTCTTCTTGAAATTGAAAAAGGACTAGTGGGAGCTCACCTCAGCCAAGAGCCTCTCGAGGAATCACAAAGGGCTGATCGTGGGAACTTCTGCACTTGGCCTCAGGTTATCTGCCAGAGCTAGGATGTGCAGTCTGGCGAGAACTACTCCTCCAAATGGCACAGACATCGAATGGAGGCAGGATCACCTCTCTTGCGAAGCTACTTCGACCAACTTTCGGCTGGTATAGGATACGCCACTAGGAGGTTCGTGATGATGGCATGGCAGCCTCTGCAACCCGGACCTTTACTACTGCCTGCGAACTCGCATGTGCATAGTGGTGATAGGTGATGGGAAATGGGGGTAGATGGGTCTTGGGAAGACTGCCAGCTTCAGGTGGCGGTCTCCCCAAGACCGCCTTCTCAGAATTTCTTCCATAAGCCTCTGGAAGCCCCCGACTCCATCCTCGAACCCTTTTCATGACCCAACCAAGTTGCGATCACCCCATGACCGACTTGTGAAGGTGGCGGTCTCGCGACTGACCACCTTTTGATTGCATAATCCTGATCATTCTAGGCTTCATTTTCTTTGCCTGAGGGCGACCGGGACTCCTTGTTTGATCCATTTTCAATGAGGATAGCCTTCCAAATTGATTTCTATCCATCCTGGGGTCTTATCCTTGATATTATCTTGAGATTTTTCAAGTTATATCTCTTGTTTGGGTGTTTATCCTCGAATATCAGCCCTAGGGTTTCCAGGGTTCTATATATAGCTACCTTGTTCGCATGCGCGAGGGAGGGCGCTTTCTTAACTTGGGGTGAAGCCATGCCGTATCGCTGACTCAACTCTTTGACCCCAAGCTGTTAAGGGGAGTATTAACTATGTCTTCCATCGCTCAGGGCTCCATTTCTCTCGTTCTTTCTCATATTTCTTTGCCCTCTCTTTTCCCTATTTGTTACAGTTTCTACACTTAGTCATTTCTGCACAGTTTCTGCTGCATTGTTCTACACTTTTGCACGTTTTACGTCATTGTTCCCCGTAGCCTTGCTACGTGTTAATTCATTTTTTACATCTCCATGCATTCACAATACACACACCTACGTTTTGCACCCATTTACAGGGGTTAAAAATCTCCCCGGTGCATTCTTCCCTCAATTTTTCATGACCTTTTATGCATACAGGATTGATACTACACTTACATGTTTTAATGAGTTTTTATCTCTTTGTTTGAGCTTTGTTACGTAGGAAGGTAGGGATACAACGTTAGGCCCTCGCTCTCTAGCCTATTAGAAGGCGAGGAGGTGTGATCCACATCGTTTCCCGCATCTCGTCTTACGCGCGATCATGTCTTAGCGGTCTCCCACGGCCACATTCTTTCTCCTCATCTTTCCAAGGTACGCAGTGTTGTTGCATCCTTTTCTTAGACCTTTTGACGTTGTCAACCCTTGGTGGTGATCACGGTACACATCTCTTTTCTCATCGCCCATTTCCCTTTCATGTTATTGCATGTTTATGCATAATGTTTATTGTTCGGGGCGGGTAGATTAACTATCTATAGTCTCATCATCCACATCAGCCAAAGAAATGTGGGACCATCTTGAGGTTGGGAACTGGAGGCTGGGGCTAACCCCTCAAGGGGTGTATGCCTATATTACTAAGAACTGGGGTCGGGGTCCACTCATAAGGGTGTGACGGCCTGCACTGTTAGGGTTACTGGTTGATTCTATAGTGTGTTGGTTATAGGCCGAGTACCGACACACCGGCTACTGGCATGTTGTTAGCCGGAAATGTAATTCACATCGGTCTGAAAAACTAGAGCTGGGTTGGCCATGGAAGGCATTGCTGTCGGGAGCTAGGATTGGGACAAGGACTGGGGTTGGAACTGGGTCTAGGACTAGCACTAGAACTGGAACTAGAATTGGAGCTGAGACTAGAACTGGAGCTGACCGGCTAACCGCAGAGGTGTTGTAGCTGGAATACTGGAACTAGGACTGGAACTGGAACTGGAGTTGGGACTGGGACTGGTGCTAGCCGGCTAACCACGAAGGTGTTGTAGCCAGAATACTCGGACTAATACTAGCACTGGAACTGGAGCTGGTTGGCTAACCGCAGAGGTGTTGTAGCCAGAATACTAGAACTAGTACTGGCGATGACCGACCGTCGGGGGTGTAGTGGTCACCATTGTTGTGGAGTGATGTTGAGCTCACCGTCGGTGAGATGTCATGGTTGACGGCTTTCATCAGTGAGGAGTAGAGAGGAAGAGGATTTTTTTTCATTTATCTTTACTAGCTCTACCACCCTTGTAGGTTTTCACCAGAGGTGGCCCCCTTTAACTTTTTCCAGTGCACCCTTGCAGGTTTTCACACTAAGGGGTTACCCGATTTTGCCCGAGATGCCCTTTCAGGTTTTCACCTCAGCTAGGTTGATGGCAATTTTTATCCTCAGTAGTCCCGTGGAGGGAGTTGACTGAGGCCACCAGGGTATCTCTATTTTCAACCCTATTTTTTGTTATTTTATTTTATTTTATTTTATTTTTGAATCTGGAGATTTTCGTCTATAGCATGTTGCTATCAGGGGACATAGCCTGAAATTGGGGGATGTAGATGACTTGATATCGCTCTAACCCTGGTGAGGGCCCTCGCTGATTATTGAATTATGGTCATGGGGTCACCTTATGGTGGCAGGATGTGACTGGGGTCATAACTGGTGGGTGAGGGACTCAATGAAAATTGAGGTTATGGCTAGAATGGCGGTGGTTAAACCAGGACAGGTTGGCAGCTGGGGATTCTGGGTTGAAGGTGTGGATGTATAATGAAGGGAACCTGAGAATGGGCTTCCAGTACTTCATCTTCGGGTAGTTCCGTAGCCAGCGGGGAGTCTTCGGGCACGGGGTGTGCCGCGAAGAAGTCCACGACGGCTTGCCCTTTGATGGCCTTCTGTGGCACATAGGTGATGTCATACTCCATCAACAACATAGCCCACTTGCCGAGGCACCCCTTCGGGACTGGCTGGGAGAGAATGTGCTTGACGGGGTCAGCCCTGGAGATCAGGCTCACTTCATGAGACAGTATATAGTGCCTCAGTTTCTTGACTGTAAAGACCAAGGCGAGGCAGACCTTTTCGATAGGAGTGTACTTGGCTTCCGCCCCCACCAATCTTCAGCTGAGGTAGTAGAGAGCCTGCTCCTTTCCCTTATCATTATTCTGGGTGAGCATTGCCCCCAGTGAATGTTCAGTAGCTGCTATGTAGAGGATGAGCAGCTTGCCTTTGATAGGTGCCCCCAGTACGGGCGGGGTCTTCAAATAATCTTTCAGCTGATTAAAGGTGCGCTGGCATTCATCACCCCAGTTGAAGGGCGCATTCCTCATCATCAGTTTGTGAAAGGGTTGGCAGTGCCCAGACTGATTGGAGATGAACCTGTAGATGTAGGCTAGCCAACCATGCAGAGACCTGAGCTCTCCCAGATTGTTCAGAGGTGGCAGCTCCTAGATGGCTCTTATTTTGAGGGGGTCAATCTCGATCCCTCTATGCCAGACAATGAAGCCCAGGAATTTTTCACTGGAAACGCCAAAAGCACACTTCATCGGGTTCATCTTCAGCTCATACTATCGGAGCCTCTGGAAAACAACCCTGAGGTCACTCAGATAGTCACCTCTCCTCTTCGTCTTCACGACCAAGTCATCAATGTAACATTCGACCTTGCCATAGAGCAGCTCATCGAATATCTTGGTCATCGCCCACTAATATGTGGCGTCGATATTCTTGAGGCCAAAGGGCATTCTTTTGTAATGGAAGATCCCCTTGGGCGACCTGAAGGCTGTGTGGATCTGGTCATGGTCAGCTATCCAAATTTGGTTGTAGTCGGATGATCCGTCCATGAAAGATAAGGCTTCATGGCCAGTGGTTGCATCGATCATCACTTCGGTGATAGGCATCGGGAAGTCATCTTTTGGCTAGGTTTTATTCAGGTTGCAAAAATCCACACAGATCCTGATTTGCCCGTTCTTCTTCTTCACCGGCACGATATTGGCCAGCGAGGTGGTGTATTGATCCTCTGCTACAAAATCGACGTCTATGAGCTTGTCAACTTCTTTGCAGACCTGCTTTATCAATTTTGGTCGCATGCGCTGGGGAGGCTACTTCACCGACTCCATTTTGGGATCAATTGCCAGTATATGCTGGGTTACTTCGGGGCTGAGACCGGGCATCTCTTTGTAGTTCCAAGCGAAGCAATCGCGGAACTCCTGCAGGAACTTCACGTACACCTCTCTCTCTCGAGGAGGTATGAGGGCACTCAGAAAGGTCAGGCCTGGGTCGCTTTCCGTGCCAAGGTTAATTTCGATCAGCTCATCGACGGTGGCCTGGCCACCATCTTCAATTTTCGGTGGGGCTGGTAGTAAATCGACGAAGTCTTGATCTTCGCCCTCCTCAGCCTCGAGGATGCCATAGGTCTCTTCTTGCTCATCTTGGCTTGGAGCTGAAGCGGCATTCACCTCGCATCCCTCCGGGACTGCAGTCGATGGGCCTGCGGGGTTTCCTGGCGCGGAAGGGCACAAGGCTACCCCGGAGTCTTCCAGGTAATCATCATAGATGGCTTCGGTCGGGGTCGAGGCCGCTGCATCTTCAGGAGCCTGGTGCTGGATGGAGATAGTGTAGACTCCTCTCCTGGGGCCGCCTGTCATATGGGGAAGCAGTAGGGCCACTACATAGTCTCCCATTCTTAGCTCATCCATGCCAATCAGATCTTGAGCTATATCTTTGAAGACATAACAATCTTTAATAGGGTGACCGAGTATCTGGTGATAGGGGCAGAATAGCGGGTCGCCGCTTCTCCGAACATCTTGGGGCCTCTTGGACCTGGGGAGGGAAATCTTACCGTAGTGGCAGGCCCAGTCAAAGATGCCCCGGGTCTTTTCTCTTGGGAAGGAGTAGGGATTCTGCAGCTTCTCCTGCAATGTAAGGCCTCGCCCAGTTGGCTGTCTAGCTGAAGGGCTTGCCGTGTTCCTTGTTCTCCTCCCTGACTGGACGGAGGTATCGGGACTGGTGGCCCGGGACCAAGCCACATCTTCACCCCACGGGCGGAGGGAGCCCTGGGTCAGGTCTGCCACCAGTGCAGCTAATTCGGCCAACTGTGCCTTCAACATCTCGATTTCTCACTGCTGCCTATGGTATAAGGCGAGCATAACGGGGAGCTTTAGGAGTCTGTTTTATCTCTTCCAGATATAGATTAGCATCTAACAGGTGACACTCGAACACCTCAAATGGGTGGAGGTCAGTAAAGATCCTAACTTCTCTCCCCTCACAGGGGTACTTGATGCACTAGTGCAAAGTAGACGGCACCACTCTGTTCTGGTGTAGCCAAGGCCGACCAAGCAATGCCTTGTAGGAGGTGTTGGAGTTGATGACGTGGAACTGGACCTTGGTGATGAAGTCGCTGAAGGCCAGGGCAAATTCTACGACCCCCATGGGCACCTCACACTTCTGGTTAAAACCAACGATCTTGACATTCTTTACTTCGACCAGGTGCACATCGAAGTAGTGCTTCTGGTACACCCGGTAGGGGAGTATGTTGACTGCCACTCCCGGGTCAATTAGGACCCTGTTGATAGGCTGTCCATTCAGCTACCCTTTCATGTAGAGCGGCCTATTGTGACTACAGGTGGGCAAGAGCATGTCGTCTTCTGTGAAGGCCATAGCCACCACTGGGGACATCTCCGGCAAACAGGCTTCAAGATGTGCTGGCGTCTGGAGTGCGGCAATGATGGCTTGTCGTGTTTCTTCATCCAAGGATAGCATCTCCCAGATGGTGAACCAGGTCGGGATCTTCTTGAGATGCCTGACTATTCGGTTGGCAGCCCGAACCTTGAGCAGCTTCATCTCTTCGGGCTTGCCGCATCTGCCCCTAGCCTGGGCCCGGGGCACTGGGTCAGAAGGTGACTCCTCCTCTGGATTTGGTACAGCTACCTGAGCTTGCGGGGCTTGCTAGGCCTCCTCTTTTTCCTTCATGAATTTGGCGATGTTAGGGATGCCGTCAAATTCTTCCGCCGGCTCGGGTGGGACCACCATTGGTAGAGTCGGAGGATTGCTTGCAGTCGGAGCCGGGAGGCTATTAGCTCCTTTGGTTGGTCGGGGTCCCTACGGGCGCACCTACTTTTCTGTGCGGGCCCGAAGGAACTCAGCGAATGAGGGAGCGCCCTAACTCTTCGGCTTCTCGGGATAAAGACCCGACAGTGGAGGGATCTCCGTACCTCGAACCTTGGGTTCGGGGACTTGGTATGGCTGCTCACCCCTTAGCATGATGTTGTGGTTGTCCTGAGGAGTGATTATCAGGTTTGTGAGATTTTTTTCCGCCGGTGCTAGTACGTCCCGTTCATTTTGTACTATTTTTCTGACTCGTTCGATTTGGTTTTGTCCTTGAGCGGTTTTCACTCTGTTAACTTATGCAAAACACCAAACTGTATCTCTCTAACTACTCAATCTCGCAGCATTGAAACCGAGAGCCCTATCCTCCTCCCCAGTACGTAGAACCCCTTCCTCCCCCTTCTCTACCTCAAGCATCGCCCACCGCCTCAAGGGCTCCCCTAAACCCCCCACCCATCTTATTCTCATCGTCCGAGTCTCCTCCCTGCCGCGCCTCCCGCAAACTGCACCACCACCACCCAGACGGCGCAGAAAGAGGTGGTGGGTGTAGGATGGTGAATGTCTACCACAACTTCAAACCCAAATGGACGTTCGTCGTGATTGTTTTGGTGGACGCCACCATCTGCTATGACACCCCCGGCAACCTCTTCGCCCTCGCCCTCCCCTTGACCATGTGAGCCCATGGAACCTCCGCCAGGGCGTCTGCATAGGTCCCTCTCCATTTTGCCTATGATAGCTTGGATGTATCTTTGCTCACTTTTTACGATTGTTGCTTCCACCTTCCAAGAGCAGAATTTAAATTATACATATTTAGTCAGAATAAGCATTCAGAAATTTATTTTAAAATGTTAAAAAGAGCCGCTTTGAGAGTAGACTTCTACCGTACCTCGCATAAGCAGTTGTAGAATTTCTCTGAAACCCTATAAAGTCAATTTGGCATGGAATATCTGTTAGTGCACTGTGTGGAATTGAAACTATGAAGTAGTCCTTTTCCCAAGTAAATGCCATGATATTATATAATTATATATAATTTTCATATGCGTAACATCTGGTTTTCTTTAAGCTTTTCATATGTTCGTAATTGAATCTTTTGCATTTCATATCCTTTGACTCTTTTTCAGGTTCACTACCACCATCACGATGACGCTCACTCTTTTCATTAGCAACATTCATTATTCTCTTCAAAAGCCTACAACATCCCAGCTCTAACTCCTCTCAAGGCCACACTTAATGACAAGATAGTAAGTAGTCAGTCATTTGCTAGCTATGAATATATTTACAGTCATGGGTATTCCTTTGATGTAAAGGTAGGCGAATGGCTTAAGGCTTCATGTGGGCAAAAGTGTTTATACATCTGCGTTCACAACTAGGTTTGGGGGATAAAGACAATGGAGCTACTTCGTGTATGTTTCAACATGAAGACAATGTTTCAGTAATTAACAACTTAGCTTTATGAAAGGTAATAATGCAAAGTGCGATAAAACGTGCGACAAAACCAAAGTAACTTAAATATCATGATAAGATCAAGATAAGTGCTAAGAGAGCATGATTAAGTAAGATTATAGCATGAATGTAAGTATGGCCTTTCATAAATGAGAATGTATTTACATGCATCGAGAATGTACTAGAATGTAACGAGAATGTATTTTTCATAATCATGAAGGTTATGCACTAGAAAGTCATGTAACATGCAAGTATAATTTGTAATGAGTCTCGTGGTTTTCACCCGTTTATAAAGAAAGTACTCCCGACGCAATGCGACACCATTGTTCATCATACCCCATGGTTTATAGTATGTTTCTGACTCTCTATCGAGGGGACTATCGTCGAGCCCTTGGACACTCTCCGTGCCCGCTCTGCATCTTTACGTTATAAATCAAGCTACTTTCATGAGTAATAATAATATTCAGCCAATAATGTAAAGTTCAAACAACAAGTTCATGACAACAAAACCAAGGCAAGAATGCACCGAATAAGAACATATGAATTCAAGGATGATTTAATGATAAGGTTATGCTATAGGAGGAATCCGGCAGCATAACAGCACATTCTTTAATTTTAATGATTCATTAATAACTTATTGAACAAGATTTGGGGTCTAGGAACATTGAAAAATCAAGCCGTGGGTCAAACCTCGGGTTAAGTACACTGGGACAGAAAATGGCCACGCCTGGGCCGTTTCATGAAGAGACAGTCATGCAAGTACTGCTACTATGAAAAGGCGATTCGGTCAACACCATTACTAGACAAAGTTGACACTAGAGAGGGGAAAGGGTCAATGCAATGGAATTCTAGATGAATGTGGTCACGAGAAGGCAGATACTTGACATTGGCGGTCGCCTGATGGCTGCTATCTATCTAGAGTGTAGAAAAAATGGGTAACACAAGTACTTTCTAGACCAATAGATTTTTAAGGTACAACTAGCTCAGCATCCTAATGGGAATCTCAGGCTCACAGAGACTTAAGGAGGCCTTGAAATGAGATCACCTAGTCTGACAAAAGGAATATCCGACGGAGAGGATCACAAGTCCATGAAAGTGTGCCTATAAGTGCAAAGTGTAACTAATAACATCATACCAGGATACGTGCTATATACTTAAGAAAGACTTGAAGATGAGAGTGAATCGTGTAAAAATAGTGGCTAGTTTTCCCTCTTAGTAGGATGCTACTATTGGCCGAGGGCCCACGGAACTAGCTTAAAAATCGTGTATTGGGAAATGCCCCTCCACCTCTTCCAGGCAGGCCGACACTAGGGGTCGTTGGGCTACGACTAGTGGTTTTATCACAAGAAAAGAGAAAGCACTCTACTGGGATCTAAAAGTAAGCCATTGCAATATAAAATAACTTAAACATGGCGGATATGCAACGTAGAATGCATTAGGAAATGAAATTATGACTTTTAGAATGCCAGAGAATGTAATGCACCAACACTGCCCCGTCACAGGCTATGACGGTCTAAGGTAGGTGAACTACAATACTGTAACGTGCCTCCTTAGGTCCGTCAGAGTGAAGGCCTAAGGTGGGTGCACCACAAGGCTGTGACGCACCACCTCAGGACCATTACACTTACCCGAACTATGAAAATCTACAGTTTTACGGCAATGTAACACACCTATAGTGGCGCTCTACATGGCTGTGACGGTCGCACGATAGATCGTCACGCCAACCACCCTACCTAAGGTCAAAAGGGCTATAACAGACTAAGGGTCGTCCGTTACACTACATGTGACGCGTTTATAAAGGTCCGCCACGGTACTGTAACGCACCCGGTGAGGGGCGTCACAAGTGTGACGGTCACTGGAATGACCGTCACACCATCTGGGTTGCGAACGGGTTCGGTTTGAAACCGAAACACCACCCGGTCGGTCGAAATCGGCGGGTATCGCTACAAAACCTGTTTCCCTGCTATCACACACATCCATAACAATCATTTATCGCTATAAAACATACAAACAAGGCCTATGGTGGATTAAAACATAAAGAATAATGTTCATGGGGTAAAAACCAAAATTTGCCTTAAAGTGCGTAAATCGACATGCATGTAATAGGGAAGGTTCCTACGGAGGTCGGGAATCCATCCCCCTACCTCGATCGAGCTGAAATGGTCGTCCGGGCCGCATGCAAGAGCCGGAGATGCCGTGCCCTTCTCGCTCTATCTCACCTTCACGGGCCGCGATCGGCGTCGAGGTGGGCGTCGACGTGCTCCACTCGTTGCCACAAGTCCAATGGCGCCCTCCACGTCGCGATCTATCGTCGTCTCACCCGAACCCCAGAGGAGAGAGAGAGTGTGGCGATCGTGAGAGAGTGAGAGAGTGAGAGAGTGAGATGGGAGAGTGAGAGATCGACGAGAGTGAGAGAGAGGGGTGGGTTTCATGCTTGCTACTTTTCAACTTCAGGGTGCAGCATTGATGTGGTGGAGTTTGGAGTGGGAAGTTACTTTCCGTTCCCAACCACTTCGTCAGATCACCTAGGTAGAGTTTGTGACTACCTTCGAGTGCACTTACAGTCCGGCCTGTCTTCGTATGGATAAGATGCACCAATTCCTACATTTGGTTCAAGGTGAGATGACCGTGCTGCAGTATCGGAACAAGTTCATCGAGTTGGGTCGGTATGTGCCGCATATATTGCTGATGAAGCCTTGAAGACCGAGTAATTTCTCCGAGGTTTGAGAGTCGAATTGAGAGTGCCACTGCTTGCTACCCGTGTGACTGTCCTGGACAATGCATATCAGGCAGCAGTCGTGGTTGAGCTCGATTTGGCGAGGTCTGTAGGGTTCTCTCAATCCAGTGTTGCTCAGTCGGCTGCACCATTTCAGCAGTCTTTTCAGCCGTCAACACCTAGAGTTCCATCTGTCGTACCTACTTCCAGTGGTCCTTCGAGGCGGATGTTTAGAAAGTCCAAGAAGCGATTCAACTGTCAAGCGTCTTCGGGTTTTGTGCAGCAACAATCGGCATCTTCTGATCCTGTTCAACAATCTGTTTCTCCTTTTCAGTAGCGCCGAGAGTTTCCCTTGAGTCAGTTGAGACCATGTCTGAGGTGTGGTGGCAGTCATCCCGGTGTACCATGTTACCTACCGGTGGTTTGTTATCGCTGTGATTAGCCGGGTCACGTTGTTCGAGATTATCCGATGAAGTCTGTGCAGGCGTAGTTCTCGCAGGTTACCCAGCCGCAGCAGTCTCAATTCTATCTTCCTGCACCACCTCTGCCTCAGCCATCGTATTTACAAGTTCCAGCTTCTTCCTAGTAATCTTCTGCAGCCTCTAGCTGGAAGCCGAGGAGTCGGATTACTCACATCACTCGTGCAGAAGCCATTGCATCCAATCTCGTAGAAAGTACGATTTCGATTTTTGGTCGTTCATCCCGTGTTCTATTAGATTCAGGTGCCACTCATTCATTTGTTTCCGAGGATTTCCTTGCTCGTCTCGAGGAGCCGGTAACCGAGTAGCTCTGTGAACTACTCGTTGAGTTACCATTCGGAGATTTCATGTCCACTCCATTTTTGCCTGAAAGATTCTCCTGTTATCGTCAGTGACCGGCAGTTGCTAGCGAAGTTGTATGCGCTGCAGTTGGCCGATTACGATGCGATTCTAGGCATGGACTGGGAGAATCCATCAACATAGGTTTCACAGCTACAGACTTAGCAAAATTCTAAGAGATAAATGAATGAGTAGCTCCGGTGTTGGAAAGAATGAACGCTGGCTTAGAATGAATAGTAAGAGTACCTTCGACCAATCCACCCTCCTCGGTGGCCTCAATTTTGATTTCCTGGAGGGCTTGGAGCTTGCCCTGCCACTTCTAACTCCCTTGTGGCTTCTCCGATGTAGCTTGATCAGAAATGAGAGGACACTCAGGGATCCAGTGGTGCCTACTTCTGCAACGCAAATAGGCGCCAAGCTTGCACTAACACTCTTCCATCTTGTGACCTGTCTGGTCACAATACTTGCAAACTGCCTTGGATGGAGCACTCGATCCTACCTTCTTGTCACCTTCTATCAGCTTCTTATCCTTTGAATAACTCGGCCCGCCATTGGGCCTCTTCTTGCCATTGGTGGGATTGAAATTCCCAGAGCTCGTAGCCTGCTCCTTCTTCTTATCTCTTCCCCTGATACGGTCAGTCATCTCCATGGTGTCCTCCAACACTTGTGCCTTTCGCACAATCTCCGCATGGTCATGAATCTCCAACAGGGCCAACTGGTTGATGTGCTGAAGCTTCAGCCCATTAAGGAAGCACTTGGCTTTCATCTTCTTGGTGGATACCAGGTGCGGCACATAGCGGGATAGTTTGGAGAACTGCGCCTCATAATCGATTACCGACAGATTCCTTTATCGAAGGGAAGCGAACTCAACCGCCTTCTTTTCTTTAATATGGTCTGAGAAATATTTGCTGTTAAAATGTTCATGGAACTCCTCCCATGTAGTGCGTCCATTAGCTAAAGTCAGCTCCACTGACTCCCACCAGGCGCGGGCATCACGTTCTAACTGGAATGTTGCTAGAAGTACACGCTCTTGGTCATTGCATTGCATCACCCTGAAAATACAGTCCATCTCCTTGATCCAATGCTCTGCCTTGTCCAGATCCAGAGAACCACTGAATCGTCGGGGATTCAAGCCTCAAAAATTCTGGTGTAAATCACCAGCTACATGGTGTGCGCCTCCCTGCTCCACTGATTGCAAAGCCTGGGTCAGGCCCTACACGGTATGTTGCATCTCACACCACTGCGCACACTCCGCCGCCATTGGAAAAGATTCCTACAACGTAGAGAGAATAATTAAGAATGACCTATCGAAATTCTTTTAGGGTCTGCCTATTAACTTAACCCAAGGCTCTACCCCGTCGTGAGACTCAAAGAGAAATTCTACCTATTTGGCAAACAATATGACTCATTTATGAGTCCTTCACGGTTTTGATGATATCATGTGCATATCCTTGAATCTTATGAAGCACAGGTTGATAGCATTCACAAGCCAGCAACCAATGCTAGTAGTTTACTCTCAAGAAAACAAGCCTTATTGAAGTCAAGAAGCAAGAAGAAAGTGTCGACACCTTGACTCAACCCTAATCTGTCAAAGCTTTGTCCGAGCGATTGTAGCATGAGTGGAGTCGATGCAGCGATGGATGTGCGTCGATGCAACTAAAGCTCAGACTTCATGAAGCCCAACTGAAGAAATACCAGCAGATGTTGAAAGATACATGCCAAGCGAAGCCAGCCAAGAAGAGCAGATATATGCTGAGCGAAGCCAGCCAAGAAGAGCATTAAGCAAGCTCGAAGTTGACATGCTCGGGAGTGGAGTCGATATGCTCAGGAGTCGCCGACCCTATGAGAACTAAGCTTAGACTGCTTGAAGCCTCGGACTCCATGAAGAAAGCTCGGATGCCATGTTAAGCTTAAAACTCAGACTCAATAAGCAAAGCCCGGACTGCCTGTGACAACTAAAGCTCAGAATCATAAAGCGGTCTCCTGCAGCAACTAAGCTTGAACCAAGCTTGAACTAGCTCAAACTAAGCAATGAAGTTGAGCTCGGACTTAATGAAACAAAGATCGGATGCCATGTTAAGCTCAAAAGCTCAAGTGTTCAGAGTTCAGAAGCTCGAGTTCAGAAAGTAAAAGTTCAAATTCACATGATGAGCTAAGCTATATGAGGAAGTCGACAACTAATGAAGCTTAAAGCTCGGACTCAATGAAACAAAGGAAGCTTAAAGCTCAGAGTCAATAAAACTAAGCTCAGATTGGCAACTAAGCTCGGACTTCTGCATCAAGCTCGGATTCCATAAAGAAGAGTCGAGCCTGACTAAGCTCGGACTCCATGAAGCAAGCTCAGACTTCTTAAAGTCAAAGCTCAGAATTCATGAAGCAATACTCAGGAGATGATGCATTCATGCCTTGGAGCATATGGCAATCATGCTCGGGAGTCGACACAACGCTCGATGAAAATCACGTGGATTCAAATTCAATCATTGGCACGTGATCCGAGGTCACCTGACACTCATTCTAGAAGGCTCTTGGAGGAGAATATTCATCTCTAACTTGGACCAATGGATTAATTTCCTTGAGGATCAGATTAATAAAATTACATTTTTAATTAAATAAATTAAACTACAAAGCCACAATAGAGCTAACAGAGTCCAGTCTAACTAAAGTATAGTCTAACAGGAAAAAATCGTACTCTGAAGTCGGGGAAGTCCGACACTGGCAAAGTTGGCACTAAGAATCACGTACCGCACCTCCAAATCACGAGGTAGAAGAACAACTACACCTGAAAGGACATGGGTGAGTCTCTTCTCACTGGCTCGGTAGGGGTCCCGCAGATCCCCACCACGAAACAACTGCGATAAAACAACAGTGCTAACAACAACAGCACAAAAGTAGGAGTAACAACAACAACGAGAGTAACAGCCGTAACGATGACAGTCGAGAAAACTACGGCTGAGCCGCAAGCTACTCCTATCGATAGGAAACACAAATTCCCATACTCACTGTCGGGAATCACTGAACTGATACAAGGAAACTCTGGCTACATTGCTAGAACACGTCACGACACCTTAGTTGTGCAGGCTCGTCCTCAAAGATAAAAGCCCAACTCCAGACCACACGGTCTAAAAGCACTAACATGTATACGACCTCGCCGTCGTGTACTCTACACTGACTACGGGTCAAGCGGAACACAGACTACCCGAAGAACTACATCAGCATAGATGGGAATTCAAACTCAAAACACGAGACAAGATCGTAAGTCAAAAGACTCACGCTCCTCGAGAACCACGCAAGCCACGAATCATGTGTCATGTGATAGAAGTACCTCCTCACTAGAAGAAAGGCCAGATGCGTCCACTGACGTCTTACACTATATCTCGGGTGTCTCCCACTCACCTCGAACGTGGTAACTGAGACACCGTAATAGGAACTAAGAAGAACCAAGTAACGAGTAACTAGCCAGAGTCGCGCTCGTCGGCGCTAGTCTAACGTCCCTGAGAATGTGTGCACACACAAGCTCAATGCCTTGAGCCAGACCTCTAGCTGATTTTTCCCTCTCGTCGGACTCTAACGACAAGGCAAGGGGGCTCTTGAAAACCAGCCTAAAAATCGTCTCTACCGGGACTGTCCCGCCATCACTCCTAAGTGGGCTGACACGAAGTGTCGTCACGCTACGACTAGTGGAGGCTCACTAGACACATGAACTCTAAAAAAAAAACACCGAAGTACGGGCAGGCCACATGCGTACTTGTCGCACGTTCCACTGAACACAAGGCAGTATACAATCGCCATACTCAGGACAGTCAACTAGATCCACTGAAACAACGATCCTTGAGTCACATGACTCGGGTCAAGATCGTGGTACAAGCGGTAACATGCCGTCAAATCGGCCTAGTCTCAAAAATCACGGTAAAACATAAGTCCTCAACCCCTAGGCTGCTCGTCGGACTCACGATTCCGCACAACGAGAACACACGGAACACGAGGGGTCACCCGAGCCCTCAAGCCATATGGACACGCAAATCGTGATAACACGATACCTCCAAGCGTTCGAAACGCAATCTTGATTCCCACAGGACAACCGAGACACTCACGAGGTTAAATGTCAACCACTGGGTCACAACCGGGTTGACTGGAGACCAAAATATATGAAACAGACGAAAGAAACCTGGTCGCGGTTAACATCAGACTGCCTTCACCAAGGAGAACTAAGCGAGAGATCGCGGTTGCCAGATGACTGCTACCTCAAGTCGTGGTCCATGGCAAATCGCCACCTGCCATGAACAGAAAACACACGGATTCCGCGAAATGGCATCGATGCATCGGAAGCTGAGTCGACGCGAACCAGATCGCAGTCGCGACAGGACCGCTACCATCAGGTAGCGGTTCTCCCTAGACTGCTATCTGATGGGAACAACACGGGGGAAAGGTTGGGAAAGTCGCGGTTCAACCACTACCGTGACCAGAAGATAGTGGTTGGTCAACAACCACGACCTCACAATCGCCTTACCTACAGTACTCGGAAAGAAGATGCGGACCTCGCTGGACCGCTACTGGAAAACACGGCCTCATTCGGACCGTTACTACAACCGAAAGTAGAACGCGGTCTCCTTCGGACCGCTATCAACAGGTCACGATCACTGGTACGATCGTGACTTGCCTTCGGTCTGAAAATCGTAAAATCATACACAACTCGGTCATTACAGGCCCCCATCGTTCCAAAACGATGGGGAAACATCCATAAATCCACTACAATGATTGGCCGCGTGGGAGCAGAGTGCGGGCTGCAGACGCTAACGACGCCTCATGTTCGAGGCATGAGTCGATCATCGATGGGGCTTTGCCATTCGATGACAAAGCAGTGGCTACACGATCTGGCTTTGCCTGGTGATTCAAGAGGCTATGGTAAGCCTATGCAAGCATTTGGAGTTGCCGATGTATCTCAAATAACTTGGTCACGATGGGGTTCGCCTGAGGCCGAGGAGAGGACGCCCGCGACGTGTGCTAATCGACTAATCATCACAAGATGCATGTCGAGAACCTGGAGCCCCTCGACAACCGTTCACATTGTGGTAGTTTCCACGGGGAGCCATGATTTCTTACTCTCTTTTCACATACAACGCCAAAAGTGTAGAGGTTGAAATATGAGAGCTCGAACCTCGGACCACACTTTTACAATTTCTTGATTGGAAAAGAGATATCATCCGTCCCGAGAAAACCTGCGACAATTGAACAAACATGTCGGAAGGAGCTCTAGATAAATACCTAGGGGGATGTTTAAGTCAAGGAGGTGCGCGAGCAAGGGAGAAGGGATGGAGAGTGTGGAGAGGAGTACTCGTAAGTAGGGAGAAGAGCTCTGGAGATTGGGGGTTTCTATGTAGATTGATTGCGTACATTTGGTCATCTATCTAGAGTCTTATTTATAAGATTTACCTTGCATGCGTCCATTTTTAGAGTAAGTGAAGTCATGATTAGTGGAGTAATGGATTACCCGATTATGTGATCGTCGGTTACCCTCTCGCCCGCTCTCTGAGAGTTAGAAAGGCGACGTTATGACAAGTGTCCTGATTACGTGGGTGGAGACCCATCGTCTGTTGGAATAACATCTGAGATTGTGGTGATAACGGCCACCTGTTTGAGGGCCTCAAGACGTGTAGAGAGCGCACGTACATGGAGTGCACACCCGTGGGTTAGGCCAGTACCGAGTGGACCTTGTTTGACCTTGTTTGACGACGTTCCTGAACTGTCAGCCGGTTGATAATTGGCCACAATTAGCCTAATGAATTTCCCCCTCCTCATATATATGTATATACACACACACACTAACACACATGCACCCACAGAAACACATCCGCACGGACACACACGCCACATGCATCCACTGCGCACACACGTTTGCACACTCGCGTGCAAACAGAGACTTGCACCTACCCACAACCATTCACACGCACAAGAATTAAACACACGCACGCATAGGCTGCGAGTTCAATAGCTTGATCTTTTTGTTGATTGTTCACTAACATCAGCACGGACCCGGTTAGTGACAACAAGCTAGACAGGAGGGGTAACATAAGCACTCCAAGGCACCTGAAGATCAACCCAATGCTGAATCCACAACCTATCTGTCAACCCCACATCGTATACCTAGATGCCCGCACCCTAGTTGAGTGTCTCACATAACTCAGCACTGTTGCACGTCTCAATGTGGCACCACCTCTCTCAATTGACATGAGAGATCACGACCACTATCGATATCCGAAGCGAAAATGACCCACTTCCTCCACGCTCCACTACCAGCAGACTGAGCCCTCTGTTGATCCACACTACTCGCCTATGATACACTTGCTTGAGCCATGCCTTTGTCGACCCTCCCAACGAGCCTGTACACGCCGTCCATCATATGTCCCCGCAATATAAATTGTACTCCTCTACATGCTCTTAGAGCACCACCTTCAAGAATGTATTGGTAACCTCTTGAATCTAAGATTCACAATGAGACCACATTCTTCTTCAGATTTGACATATGCCGGATCACAGTCAGTGTACGCAGCACTCCATCAAACATATGAACTCGCACCGATCCCCTCTGGCAACTGTGCACTCCATGTCATTTGCCAACTAGACCGAGCCACCGTCACATCCCTGATATGTGTTAAACTGCTCCATGTCCGAACACATGAAATGCGCAACCAGAACCTAAAATCTAACTTGAATCTCCCTCACCTGCAGATGTCATGCACAAGATTAAAATTTCCTGTCTTCCACAACAGTCCCAACAATTGATATCTCTTCTCTTTCTGCAGCTTCACATTCTCCTTTCACACCGGAAAATCCCTCTTCATATGACCTTCTTGGTCACAATAGTAACACATTCGAGGAACCCGTGACTTGGAATGACCCCTGCTCTTTCTACACCTTTACCTCTTATCTGATCTCCCTCGACCTCCACCTGCAATCAAAAGATTACCCTCACCTGATCCCCGATCGCCGCCACTCTTCCGTCGCGACTCGTTCATGAGCAACGAAGCGACTGCATCATCTAACTTGAGAGCATTTTTCCTAAATAGCAATGTAGCCAAAATATGATCATACGACGCAAGCAATGATGCTAACAAGAGAAGTGTCTTGTCCTCTTCATCAATCTTCACGTCCAGGGCAAACACCTCTGTCAAAATCTTGTTTACTTGTCCAGATAAGTCTCCAATCGTGTTCCCTCCTCCATCATGCCATATAGTTTCCTTTGGAGAAACAATCGGTTTATCACTAAATTGGACTTATACTTGCTCTCCAACTTTTTCTAGACTATTGTTTTTTTAGTCGTTTCAAGATGCCGCCTTGATGTTAGAGAGTTCTGGTTCCCCAGGAAGCGAGTAGTGTCCCTCAAGATGCTCCTGCTCTGGCTCCTATCATTCCGGCTCAAGAGGATGCACCTGGCAGTAGCAGACGTACTTTGAAAGAATTTCTGTTGTTTCATCCACCGACTTTTGAAGGCCAGACCGATCCTAATGTCGCCAGGGTTTGGCTGGACGCGGCCGAGTGCGTGTTTCACTCTATGGAATGCGTGGAAGATGACAAAGTGATGCTCGGCACTTTTCAGCTCCAGGGCGTGGCACTGACATGGTGGAACACGGAATGGGAGATTACTTTTCAGTTTTTTTCTCTCCGACAGATTTCGTGGGCTGAGTTCAGCGCCACTTTTGAACTTACTTTCAATCCGGCTTACCTCAAGTTGGATAAAATGCACCAATTCTTGTAGCCCGTACAAGGAGGAATGTCGGTGCTCGAATATCGAAACAGGTTCATGAAATTGGGCTGTTATGCACCCCATGTGCTGGCGAATGAAGCTTTAAAGACTGAGCAGTTTCTTCATGGTCTCCGTGCTGAATTGAGACAACCATGGATTGTTGCTCGTGTGACTAATATGAATGAGGTGTATCAAGCTGCGGCAGTGTTGGAGTTGGACTTGGCAAGATCCCAGACTCCTTCTCAGGTAGTGTCGGTTCAACCGACGGTTCAGCTTACATATGGTTATCTGCCTCCTGTTCCAGGTTTTTCTTCTGCCACTACAGCTGCTGGTGTTGTTGCTTCTTCGGGAACGTTGCAGTTCAGGAAGTTTAAGAATAAGAAGAAATTCAAGAAGCTATTTGACCAGTAGGCATCGTCCAGCGTAGTACAGTAGTCAGCTCCTTCTTTCCAGCAACGCAAGGGTTCTGCTAAGAGCCAACTCAAGGGTTGTGCGCTGTACGGTTGCAGTCACCCAGGTAAATCGTGTACTCTATCGGTGGTATGTTTTCGATGTGACCAGCTGGGTCAAGTGGTGGGAGATTGTCCTTTGCGATCGATCCCAGTACAATTTGCTCCGACGGCTCAATCTCAGTAGCCTCAATTGTAGTTCAGGCCTCCACTTCCACCACCGCCGCCATCTCTGCAGTTCCAGCAGTTCCATCCTCAAGCTTCAGCAGCATCCACCTTCCAGTCCTCTATCGCTGCCAGTAGAAAGCAGAAGGGCAAGGTGACTCATATCTCGCGGGCTGAGGCTGAGACTCCATTCAGCTTCCCCCTCAGCGGGATTGGGTCCATCCCAATGCCGATACCTCTAGGTATTGCCCATACCACCAGACTCCCGGGCACGATATATGCAAATGCTTTTAGTTCCGGGATTGGGTGTATGATATGAACGACGAGGGAAGAATCAATTGGGCGGACGTGAAGCTAGCTATTGCCAACCTCAAGAAGCCTAACAGGGACCTCGGTATCCCACTGCCAGCTCATCAACCAACCAAAGATCCCTCTACCTCGAGGCAGCATGAGCAGGTGAACACTGTAATTGGAATGGAACCACGGGTTCTCAAAATGACTCAGATGTGGGGTGTAGAAGGATTCCTAGGTTGGTACGAAAAGATAGAAGTGGAAGCTAATGAACCATGGGCGGATGTCAACATGTTCACTCAGTCCCGAAATCTAATCTCGCCACCCCGCCAGTCTCCAAGTGCTACCCAAAAGCCACTCACCCTGATCAACCCTCCTCAAATGCCATATCAAGAAACCTGTGTCTTTCCAAAAGCTTAGTTAGTGTAGGAGCGCCCCTTGGTCCTCCTTAAGCCACCTCAACCAAAGTCAGTCCCTCCTCCTTCTCCTGTCGAATCCGAAGACAATTCAGCATCTCTCTCGTATATCTTTGGTTCCCCAGCTCCATTACAGCTCATTCGCCCAAAACTTTTGGAACAAGATGGCCCGAAGGAAGCTTCGGTCAATGTCACTCTCTGGAATTGCATCATTCCCCCATCCCAAAGGCCATCTCAGCTGGAGGAAGGGGCTAATTCTCAAAGTCCTCCCACGGAATATGACATTCTCCATCATCTGGACAGGACCCCTACTAAGGTTTCCATCTTGGAGCTCCTTAGGAAATCTCCATCACAACCGGCCACTCTACTTCAATTCCTCTAGAAAATCATGGTCAACGAAGACCTTTCGGCAAGTGGTGTGACCGAGGCCATCATGGCCCTTACATGTGGACCATCTATCTCATTCTATGATAAGGACCTTGCTTTACCAAAAAGTAGGTCACTCCCATTGTGCCTCACGATCTCTCTCAACGGGGTCAAGTCTGATTCCGTCCTCATTGACACGGGAGCATCAATTAATGTTTATCCCATGAAGACCATCAAGAAAATTGGCCTCCAGGAAGAAAACCTAGAAGAGGTATGCACCACCATCTTAGCTTATGATAATTCAAAAAGGTGCGCAAAAGGGAAGGTGACCCTACAACTCGGGTTGAGTGCCGGGTGAGTTGGTCGCCGATATCGGCCCGTTCGGTTGCGAATTGTGCTTGTTTGCCTAAGTCCAAGATCGTGTCACATCAAGTTCACTCCGCTACATTTCCGCTTCATCTCCATGTTCCATTTCACTTTTGCTTCACCTTCGCTCGCTCCCCTGCAAAGAGGACATTAAGGAGGGGCATCTGTTGACACCCATTTTATGACTAATGAGTTGGGTCGTCTCCTTATTTATCTTTATGATGTCCCGAGATATTCACCACTTATTGGGCCATGTTGATTAGTTTTGAGGCTTATTTTATAGGTCACTCTCCCTGGTTGGGCCTCGCTCCTTGTCTTTTCCGTCGCTCGGAGCTTAGTGGGCTTTTCATTCTTTTTGCCATGACCTCGCCCCTAGCGGTCTATATCACGAACGTTATCCATGATTGGCGGTCTATCACGAGACCATTTAGAAGTGGCAGAGTCCTGTTTCAACATATTTCTTATCTTTTACTGGACAAACAGCCCATGCGGTCTATCGCATGACTGTTAAGGGCGATCCAGCGATCTATTGCTAGACTGTTTGACATGCAGAGAGTCCTGTTCGTGACTTTCTCTCCCATTGGTCTTATCCTTTACTGGATGACCGAGCCATGTGGTCTATCGGTCGACCGTTTCTTGAGCCATGCGGTCTATCGCAAGATCGTTAGTGCAGACAGAGAGTCCTGCTCTAACTGTTCTTTCTCTACTTCACCGTGGACGAACTAGAGTCCTTGTTTTGTTGATTGCTCTCCAGATAGAGATCCTTAGAAGCTTCTGTTTATTTATTTAGACTCTTAAGAGTATTATCTTTGAGAGTTTGCTTAGTTTAGGCCTATTTTTGTTCAAGTTCCTCTCCAACTCGACCAGAGAGTTTGAGGGTCTATAATAGAACCCTTAGCTTCATGGCTTAAGGAGGAGATTTTTGGAGCTTACGTCTAGATGCTGCTACATCTTGGAGCTAGTACCAACCAGGGAGAAGTCCTTTCTATGTCTATAAGGCTTCTGGTCCAGGGAGTATTTGGTTTCAATTGGTTTAGTTTGAGTCTTTCTTCTTTTAGTTCTTCCCTTCTTCCTACCTACATCCATAGCATCCTCCCACTTCCTCTTCCACATTTTGTTGCACTTTTATCATTTTTAAACATCCTCCTAGCTTTTTCACGTCCCACAGGGGTTAAAAACCACCAACCCCCAGGTATCCATCATTCGCAAACTAGTCCCACCTTCAAAGCAAATGCCCCTTTCTTCTCAAGAGGCAGCATACCAGAAGAAGCAAGAGAAGAACCGCAAGAAAAATTTGAAGAGGAGGTTAAAGAAACAAGCTGAGCAAGCAGCAGCTATGGAGGCCCCTAAGGAGCCGGCTCCTCTGCAAAGACTTCAAAAGCTCATAGATGAGCTGGAGGAGTACATTCCCCCTCGTCCCACCAGGGTCGTCACTCTGGACGAATATATCCCTTGGGACAAGCTTGGGCAGAAAGCCCGCCTTCTGCAGTGGCTCCGAGAGATGGTTCACCATCTTGAAGAAGGTGAAGACTTTCCAATCCCAGAGGAGCTCTCCTTATTCTACAAAGATGAGAAGCTCACCGTCGAGATGCTCGAGGAAATGCTGCAAGAGCTCTCCTGCAACATGATGGCGATCCCACCACCTGACAACCTCAACGCACCTTCGGCTGATAACACCGGAGGCAAAACTCCCATGGCGACATACCAACGTCGTCCGGCAAAGAACGACCGGGGTAGTGGCCAGGGACGAGGACGTGGACGTGGACGTGAAGGCCCCCTCACTCTCGATCGGGTCATAATTTTCAGAGGGGAGAAGTCGGGTCCTGTCCTAGAAACCCAAGTTCGGGGAATCCCTTTTATCCTGAACTCCTCAAAGGGTTCATGTACCAGCTCAAAAGCTAAATCGGGTGGTGTCCCCTTCATAGTCGCCTCTTCTGATGAAAAAGAGGAGCAAGCCGAGCCACCATTGCGCAAGGAGGCGTCGGAGCAAGCTGGCCCCTCCAGCAGAGTTGAGCCCGTGAGCCAGGCAGGTCCTTCTGATGAGGGCCAACATGATGAAGTTTTGCCACCTCCGGAGGAATCTCTGGCACCACTGTTCTAAGAAAATGCGGAGAGCCAGAATGAGGAGGAGCGCCCTTCTAAAAAGCGGGAGAAGTCCCGCTAGGCGCCAAAGACTCTGACGAAAATCATCCCGCCACTTGACAAGACCCGTGCTCGGGCGGACCGCAAGATCATTCATCATATGAAGCGGTTCCCAACAAACGTCACCATTTGGGAGGCCATCGCTTGGAGCAAGGATCTCAGGGAGGCTCTTGTCAAAATACTCCAAGACCCAGAGGCCTATGAAGCCCATGTTGTGGAGTTGCAAGCCCAGACATATGAAGCATTTGCAGCCAACATATCCTTCACGGACAAAGACATATTGCTGTCCTCTTTCACACAAGGTCACGTGTCCACCACTGGGTCACACCAGGTTGACCAGAACCTGACAACGACTCACAGAACAGGACACAATGCACAAGCATTCCTGGCTACCTTATAACATGGCCAAAACCCTCATAGGATGTCGGGAGACGTCCACGGGACAATGGGCAAACCACAAGGTCAAGATAAAATATTAGGAAACTAAAACACCGGCAAGTAGTAGTGGCAGTCGTAGACTGGGCCGTGAGGTGACTACGGCAGTCAAGGACATGGCTGCACGCCCAGTCAACCCTCGAACCAACCTACCCAATCAAACCACCAAGCGGTCTATAACAGACCCGCTACATGGACACTAGTGTTCTACACATGAGCCGCTAGAAACACCAGAGACACCACCCTAGCCGACCTTAACATTTGACCCAAGTCAAATGGGACCCATACATGGACAGACGGACAATGGTTGGACCACCAAGGACAACCGACACAACTACAGACAAAACCCCACTGCGTGGTCTACCAAGGGCCGCTTAGGGGAACTGGACGGTCTAAGGGAGGCCACCCAAACCAACAGACTTACTATAGTAACTCGGTCAAAACGGTCAGAATGGTCTAACAAAGGACTGCTGAAGGCATGGAACGGTCAAGGGAGAACCGCTCCACAAACCACCATGAGCAAGCTGAACGGTCTATCGATCGACCTCTCAACTGACCTGGGGAAGCAGAACGGCTAGGCAGGGGCCATTCAAAGCACGAAGGGAACGGAACGGCTAACAAAGGGCCATTCGACAGGGGGTACACAGTCCTCAATGGGCCATGCAAACCCTAAGACGGTCTATCGCGTGATCGCATAGACCCAAACCGACCTACTTCTAAATAGTTACAACCACAACTGCGCAAGACCCTAAACGGTTACTGTAAAATCGCGTAGGCGTCACGGCGGGAGAATCATGGGATCGGCTGGATCTCGGCCTTTCCATGCCCCGTTCATTCTGAAACGAAGGGGATACAACCACAGTGACACTGTCGAACATCCAGACTCTGACAGGGGTCAAATCGACTGATAAATGGCGAGAAATAGGTAATTCTACCGAATTGACCCAAATGGGATCTCTGGGTTTCTGGGCTCCTACCGATCCCGAATGACCACTAATTCCAGGGAGTCGAACGGTCCCGACCGATTTGAAAATCGTCACCATTTTTCGGCGAACCCTATGAACTCCCCAAAAGTATAATTTTCCCAAAAGACTAATCAGAGTAACGCTCGTCAGCATCAGTCCAAGCCTCTGACCACGTGTGCACACACTGACCCATCGCCTTGAGACAGGTCGCTAGCTAGTTTTCCCTCCAAGTAGGATGCTACTGACTATGCGAGAGGGCCCGCATAAACTAGCTTACAAATCGTGTAACGGGAATACCCCGCCACCTCTCCCGAGTGGGCCGACACGAATGTCGTCGGGCTACGACTAATGGTTCCATCACAAGGAAAGAGAAAGCTACTCTCTTGGGATATAAAAGAATGCCATAGTGTATAAAAATAATTTAAACATGGCACATATGAAACTTGGATTGCATAAAAATTACACATGCAAGCTTTTGAAAACTCCAGGTATATAACGGACCAGCAGGACCCCGTTACATACCATAACGGACCAGGGCAGGACCGCTATGCTTCATAGAACTCAAAAAATCCACAGGAAAACCAGACTATAATGCACCATGGCAGGTGCGCTACAGGACTATATTACACGGGAACGGGCGCGTTAAAGTTACCAGCCACAAAACACAACAGATGAGGGGTATAACGGACCAAGGGTTGGGCGTTATAATGAACATAACGCACGTCCCATGAGCCGTTATGCCTTCCAGAACGTCTAAACTCCATAGGAAATCACAGCATATAACGCACCTCAACAAGGGCATCACATTGGACATAACGCATGGGGACAGGGGCGTTAATGGCAACGGATCTTTAACTCAACACACGAGGAGCATAACGCACCAGGGCAGGCACGTTAAAGCTACCCGAACATGAAAATCCACAGAAAACTCAGACACGGACGATATAACGCACCAGGGCAGGCGCGTTAAATGACCATAACGCACCGGAGCAGGCGCGTTATGTCACTTAGGTTTCGTGACTCCAGAGTTTAGATTTGAAACCCCATCCCGATCGATTGAAATCGACGGGGGATGCGGCGGGAACAAAATCAAACCATCCTGCCTAGCCAAACCAACATTCCAAGCCTAAACATGCCACTAGAAATGAAATACGATGCCCATAGAATTGATTTCAACATAAAAAGGCCAACAATGAATTAAAATGCGCTAAATAGGAACATGCACGAAATGCGACGTAACGGGCATCGGACCACGGCGCAAGTGGTACCGGCGGTGTCCTAGCGAGATAAGGTATCCATCCCCCTACCTGGAATTCGACGAAAATGCCGATACGACAGTGAACTAGCGAGAGGGAGTATAAACTTTTATTTATTAATAAATCTTGTAAGTTTTTATTTATTACTAAATCGATAAGTAAATCGGGGTATTACAAGTTGTCTCGGCCTTAGTGATGCCCAACTGCTCCAGCACAACGGTGCCCATGGCACCCCTACTTCCCCGATCTTGACACTGTCTCATATCAGGAATAAATTCTGACGCCCCACGGGCGACATCCTGCTGAGTCACAGGTCCTTTGACAGACACTATGCACAAATGCGGAACTATCCGCACAATAACGCAATGACCTAGGGACCATCAAAAATGATGAAATTGTCCCACGACTTGCAAGCATTTGTAATCAGGCTCTCATGCCCCCATATAAATACCTTTCCTGGCATATAGTTATGTAGCCCAGTCAGGGAATGGATCCCCATCCTCGTTGGAACCAGTCTCTCTGCCCCTAGCTATCCCTATTGTGTTGTTGTTGCCCTGTCATTGTTGCACGGACTAAGTCCTCCCGATGTCGCGGCACTCAAGGTCCCTGACTCTCTCTTCAACAGTAGAAACAAAGGTGTTCAGGCTCCGCCCAATGTAAAATAAACACTGATTGCTTACGATCGGTGGAAAATACGTCTCGTACACGAGCCCCCACAATCACCTACACTCGTACCAACGGAACCTCCTTCTCTCCACGTGGCGCACGACATTTTGCATCCACGTGCCGTGCCCAGGTGGCACATCCCCAGTCAAACACTTGGTTCCGCAGGTGATCATTTAGAAATTGATTGGCACACCTGCATTCCATCCAGCCATCTCTTCTCCAGCCTCCCAGAATAATTAACCATACGCCATTCCTTCCTATGCATTCCTATCATTCTTTTCACCCTCCTTTCAATACCCCCAAAATTCTCACATGCCAAGTCGACCTATCTCAGCTTTCCATAATAGGCGAGTGTGCATCACCGCTGCAAGGAAAAACAGAAGAGATTCCCTGCATGTGTAAACACTTCTCTAACTCTTCAATGGATGAATCTTTCTCTGTGGCACCTTAGACGAAGGATGCACTTAGCAGAATCTTTATACTCTTTCTTCTTCTTCCTGATTTTTCTCTTTTCTCCTGTGAACGAGCTTGAGCTTCTCTTCGAACTTCTTGTTCAGTGTAAATGTGCTCGCTACCCCTCTCAGATTAAGAAGGTGTTGATTATTTAATCTGGGCCTTTGATCTTGAGGGATGTGAACCTGAGCCATTCGATCATCAGAAGGCTCATATGGATGGACCAATGTAATTTTAAAATACTTTTTTTTTTGAAAATGACTACCCTAGACTCAAACCGGCTCTGATACCAATTTGATGCAGGACGACAATGAGACTCGAGGTGTAGACGCGTACCTTGGACTTCTACTAGATGACGTGACTAGTGGATCGATGAGATCAGCAACTACACGACCAAGTCATCACCTAATGTGGTTCCCGAAGGGACAAAGATGCCCCGAAAAAAGAAGCACTCGCTCATGGTCATCCCCGGTGAGGGAAACGAGTCGATCTGCACGGTTGAGAAATCGACGTTGAGTCTTGGGTGGTCAGCTCACTCTCGTGCTCGAAACAAGTCACGGGATGGGTCTCACACTCACAACTCACTGTGGTGATCAACTACAGTGACCTAGGTGCCTAACATACTCACAAGCAGCGGCATCAAGAGTCTATACTAGAAATGCAAGCAACTAAAGTGGGGGTGTGGGTGTACCTCCACGCGTCGGGTATGGGTAAGACGATCCCGGCCGAGCCCGTACTTCCGGTACAATAATTAATAATGATTACAAAGGTGATGATTTTTGCCCATTCCACGCACGGAGGTAAAGGGCTACACATGGGACCCGGGAGTAATGCATTCGGGTTGGCGGGCAGCACTCAGGGCCGCTTTAACAGTGGCATGTGCTAGTACTCATGGGGCCCACGTCCTGGTTGGCGGACCGAGAATGCCGAAGGCTGCTACTACATCAGTGACTCCTGGTTGGGCTGCCCCGGGGGTGGAGGCGTGTTGGTCGGCCTCGCGGAAGGTGAGGCAGCCACCTCGGGGGTGGTCGTCGGGTGCCGGCCACGAACCGGAACCGCTGTCCTGCTGCACGCAACCCGATGAGAATTGTTGCTGCGATCAGCATCGATGTTGTATCGATGTAGTGTCGGTGGCATTGGAAAGCTCTTTCAAAATACTACGACTCTCGGCTGAAAAAGGACTTTTAAATTTTCGGTGCTGGCCGTGGCTGAATTTAGAATCTTCTGATTCTCAAGGAAGGGACAGACAGAGTGGACAGGGAAGTTTCCTGAGAACGTGGGTTGACTGTAGGATTAATGATGGATCTGGGTGAAGAGGTCTTCATAAAAGTTGTATCTCTGGAAGTCAGGAGAATGAGGATAATTTTTATGTGGACTTTTATGGAGGTATGGATGTTTTGGTGGATTTTCTAGCGGTCAGGGGTCGGGCCTGGAAAACTGAGGGGCTATCAGAAGGCCAGTGGACAACACAAATAAACAACCCCTAGTGCGGGTGCATGAAGAAATCAGCTCAGTTGTGGAACGAGTACAAACCATTACAGACAAGCTATACGAGCATGAGCAACTCAAGAGCTAGCCTGTGCAGCAAGCCCCTCAAAGACTCAAGGAGTCCCACTGGCTAATAAAAAGAAATAAAGAAAAGGCAAGCGTGTTCAATGCACCGAGTAACCCACTGTAGGGGCAGATGCCAGCCATAAAGGGGAAGGAAAAGAAGAATACAAGGGCTAAAATAAAATATATTACTCTCTCCTGTAATATGCTGTCAACACCGTCCAGTGCGGCTCAAGCTGGTGATGAAGAAGATGAAGAAATTTACTTTATGCCAAAGGGAGCAAATCAGTCTAAAGCTTCTGCCTCCCACTATGTTTCCAGATCCAGGAGAATATCAAGACACTCGGCAGCCAACAAGGTGGCACAATACCACGTTCCTCCTCGGCTCGGAGGCATAAATCCTAGGGAGTTCATCTCAAAGAAATTGGGTGCGTCCAGCAACAATGACGGGATGCCACTCACCCCAGTCAAACCGAAAGCGGAAGATAGCATGCCCAACCCCTCCTGGCAAGACCAGGCCATGGTTGCACTGCTATACCAAAAGCAGCAGGAGATTGAAATGTTGGAAAGGTAGCTAAATGAAATGAATCTAAGTCTACGTATGCTGCAATCGGCAAGACATCTACATGAGATGACACAAAGTAGTGCTAGCTCACCTGAAGTTTCAGCACGGCCAGTCATGCCCCGAATAGCACATGGTCTTAAGGGGGACATCCTCCCTCAACCACTCCAACATACAAGCCCCCGGGCATGTCAGGGGGCAACTAAAGCGTCTCCAAGGAGGGTGCCAATGAGACCGCGCATATAGTCGGACGAGCTAAGGGCTGAGCGAACAGTGAGTACAAAGATGGCCAAAGAGGAAGTCACCGAGGCCGAATTACAAGTAGCCAAACAAAAGGATAATGAGCCCATCATGGACTATATAAGGAGGGGGAGGAATCTCCGTGAAAGGTGCCGATATCCGCCAAGCTACAGGGACTCTATTCAAATCTGCAAAGAATATTTGAAAATAAAAATTCTACGATGGGTCATTAACATTGAAGTTACAACCTTTGAACAACTAGGTGACACTGCAGCCAATGCCGAAGAAGTTCTTGCAAGGCTCTACCTGGCTTCGATATCCATCCTCCCCTGGGGGTCAATCTGCATGTAGGAAGTCCAAAGGTCAGTGCATAATCATATAGAAAGCATAATAAGAAAACATTAGAGTTAGAAGTCGTATCGGTCGGCAGGCACCACGGAGCACCTGGTCCTTGCAGTGTCGGGCGTAGGTGGTGTAGTAAGCCTCCTCGCTCTCCGCCCGAGTGGACACCACCCACCCGAGTGCTGTCCAGCCAGCGATCTGCTCTGCAGCTTGCATCATCCAGTCCACCACCATGGCCAACCCTCGGGGGTGTTGTCCAACGCACTCCTCTGGCTTCTCTGGTGCCAAAAACTTGATGTCTGGCTGATGGACATCGATCGTCCTTACCACCAAGCGGAAGAAGAGGGGCTCCACTACGTTCATGCAGTGCAGCCAGACATCTCGACCAGAGTAGGCGACGACCGCCACCACCCAGGGCTGACCCTCGTGCCCCTCACTCTCATACGGTGTCCATTGGACCTGTCAAATAGGAAAACCGCATTAGCATCATAAGCATATAAGTTGCATTTAATGAAAAAGTTTGAGTTTAGATTCTTACTGAGGCGAAGGGCAGTGTGTCCAAATCATCCTGGATCCCCCGGACCTGTCGTCTCAGGGACCCAGTCTCCCGTGGAGCCGTCCACCGCCTCACGATGGGCAGTCGCTCCGGGTAGGTCTCCTCACCTCTCCCTAGCCCACGTAGTCGCACGTAGGCCTACACTTGCATTGCATTTCATCGAACGTTAGCATATAGGACATATAGGACATATAGGAATCACATAGCAAATTGCATAATAAGTTTTAAGGGCCAAGTCGTACCTGGAGAAGGGGTGAGAATCCCCCGAGCATGGTCCGCCGGCTGGTGGAGCTGAGGGTGTCAAACAGAAACGCGAGGGCCGCTGCTCCCTAGGCATAGTCTCCCACGTGCTCCACGTCCTCGAGAAGGGAGAGGAACCGACAACTGATGATGTCGGCCCTTGTCGTGAATAGGAGGCGCCAGAAGAAGAGCATCAAGAACCTCCGTAGCACTACATCCCCCTCTGGCCCGTCTGCAGCTGCTACTCTAGGTCGCGCCCAGTATACCAACCTCTGCAGGTGCTGCTTGGGCAGCTCCCCGATCGCTATCCCCACTCGTCGCAGTCCGAGGCTCTCCTGCAGCCTCGCCCGTGTCAAAGTTGTGGACTACCGCTCCTGTCGCAGCAGCTCCAGCTCGAGCAGCTCCTGGGCTAGCTCCCGGTACTCGGGGTACATCCTCACGCTAACTGGAGTCCATGCACACGTAGTTCGGTGATGCGCGTAACGTCCTCTAACGTGGGGACCATGTGGCCCCACATGAAGAGGAACGTCTGGCCCACCGGATCCGAACGGTCTGTTGTGTCTCCTCCAGGGTTGATCAGTAGAATGTGTACTACTGTTTGTGCTGAATGTGTTTTGATTGAATGGCAATAGTTTTGGAATCAGTAGAGTTTACTTTGTTGACTTAATATTGATTTGATGATGATGTGAATTTTGATGCATTTTATATGTCAGATAATCACTTGAATATAGCTTACACATTTACACTTAAACATTCTGTAAGACATGTGCTTGAATTAGAGTCCGTGCAAATTCTGTAAGGCTTATACTAAGTCTGTGCAATTTTTCATGACGCATCACATAAATCCATGCAAGTTTGCGGTCCTTGCACATTTTGCATCACACAGAATGAAGGTTCGTGCAAAGTCTCATAAGTCCATGCAGATTTCTGAAGGCTCGTGCCTGTTGCACAAAGTCCGTGAAATAATCAAGTCCGTGCACATTGTGCACCACTTACTTAAAGCCCTTGCACGCTTTTAGGTCTTTGCATACACTAGGTCCGAGCACGTCTCAAGTCCGTGCAGGTTTTTGCCTTAGGCAAAATTTGCTCGATGCATTGTTGTCCTATGGAAAGCAAAGTCCGTGCACGATAGGTCTATTACATATGAAGTCCGTGCATATTTTGTACGGATACATGGCAGTCGTTCTAAGGTCCGAGCATGTTTCAAGACTTAGCATATACAGGGTCCTGGCTCATCTTAACTCCGTGCACATTTTAAGTCCATGCACATCTCTTGTTAAGGCCAGAAAGCAAAGTCCGTGCATGTCTTTAGTTTTTTTGAGAAACACAAGTCCATGCATATCTCTTATTAAGGCCAGAAAGCAAAGTCCGTGCATATCTCTTGTTAAGGCCAGAAAGTAAAGTCCGTGCATGTCTTTAGTTTTGTTGAAAAATACAAGTCCATGCATATCTCTTGTTAAGGTCAGAAAGCAAAGTCCATGCATGTTTTCAGTTTTGTTGAAAAACTCAAGTCCGTGCATGTGTTGATCTATTTAACATGTTAAGCGTGAGTCCGTGCATACATACCTTAAGCTATATTGAGTCTGCGCACATCTTGGCTAAAGCTCTATCTACTCTGTGCAATCTCTTTATCTTTTATATATCTGTCCCGATCTGATGTTAAGTCTGATATTTTGACAGGTGCATCATCGTGGAGTTTAAGAATGGCACGTGATCCAAAATTGGAGGAGGTGTTGGGATCGTGACACGTGGAATGTAGCTGAGCTAGGATGCTGCCGCGTGGCCACTGACTCCAGATCAGGATAAGGCTTTTGGGCGGGAATCGTGGTATCCACATGCCCTAGTGATCTACTACCTACCTATAAATAAGAAGCTTCTTTGTTGAGAAGAAGGTGCTGGAAAAACTGCTGAAGTAAGGATTTCATGGGAGAGTTGCAGGAGCAGAGAGAGACGAAAGAAAAGATTTAGCCAGCCCGATCATGAGAGTTAGAGCAGCAGATTTAAGAAAAGAGTCTGAGAGTGAGAGCGTTGAAAGTCTGAGAGAGTTTCGTTATCAGCTTCCTGGTTCAGAACAGGAACAGATTTTGCTCATTGTTGAGCTACATTCCCTTCGTGAGTTTTGCACCTCCATTTGTTTTGTTTATTTTTTAAACTCTCGTTCAATCTGTGCGTCAGCAGAGGTTAAGCTGTAATCCTCAGTGGGCAGAGGTGGATACCTCTGGATAGGGGAAGCTATAATCCTCAGCGGTCAGAGGTGGATTCCTCTGGATAGCAAAGCTGTAACGCTCAGCAGTTTATAGCGAAGGAATTCCCTGAAGCTGTGGATCAGTGGCAAGCTGTTAGTCAACAGTGAAGCCACACTATGGTTTGAGTGTGGAGTGGACGTAGACCTCTGGATTGAGGTTGAACCACCTAAAAGTTCCTGAGTCTCTAGCATGATTGATCTGTGATTTGTGTGCATCGCATTCATTCTTCCCATTCAAGCTAGATGCATGTTTAGGATCGAGTGAGCGCCAGTTTACTTGATTTGTTCTACTGCGATTGTGATTGAGTGTTTTTTTGATCGTCCTACAGTAGCTTGATTTTATTTCGCAACTGTTGCTACTGTAGTTAGTTTTAATTGAGTGATCGATCTATTCACCCCCCTCTAGATCATCCTCTAGGACCCCATTGGACCTCTCGTCCAGGTCATTTGAATCAATAAACTCTTCTCTCCGTCCCTTCGGGTGACGAATACCTCCTTTGATCTGGACCTCCCACCCAGGTCATTGACTAAACAAACCATCCCCTCCATCCCTCGGGATGGTGACCTTTCCATCGATCAGGACCTCTCATCCGGATCATTAACCGAACAAACTCTTCTCACTGTCCCTTGGGACGATGGATATTTCCTTTAATTTGGACCTCACGTCCACATCATCGAATGAACGAACTTTTGCCTCCATCCCTTTTGGGCGCCCGGGCGAGACCGGTTGGTAGTCCGCTTCTCACGGTGGAGTGGTCCCCTCATCCTTCCCCTGGGAGGGCGAGCACTCTCCTGTGCGCTAATAAGGACGCCTACCCGGTTCTCCATGGGCGAGCTACCGCAAAGGCTTACACCCCGCCGAGGCATTTCAAGCGATACGCAAAAAAAAAGAGAAAAAAAAGGGAAAGAAGGACTGCCGAGGCTGCACACAAGAGACATACTCAATAAGGGTGTTCTATTCCTTTGAAAGGAAGAAAAGATACATATGCTCCGGGGCATGCCCCTGTGTTACATATTAAAAAGAAAAAGGGGAAGAGAGAAAGAAGCAGAATACAAAGAAGGATAATGGGGTGCGGCGATCAGTCGATGCCTCGGAAGATGTCCCGGAGAGGCAGGATCCCAACACATGGGAAGTCGGTCATGTCGCGGAGCTGGCCCATCCGCTCCTCGCGGCAGGTCAGCTCGCTCTCCATGGAAGCCATCTTCGCCCGGGCAACGGCGAGTGCCTCGCTCCCCCTCTCCACAGCAGCTTCGGCTCTGACAAGACCGGACCTGGCCGCGGCAAGACGGACCTCCAGCTCTTCAATTTCATCCCTAAAGGCGCGGACCTCTTGATGGCCTTCTTCCAGGGCCTTCGTGTGCTGCTCTTCACTGTCGCGCTGTGCTTCCAGGACTTGCAAATATTCCGCTATTTGAGGGTTAATGGCCGCACGCTCATTGGGAGCCTCGGTCTCGAGGAACTTGCGGCGCTTGACGTATTTCAACAATAGTAGGACTTGCCGCGACCACTCCCCTAGTGGGCAACCCAACACCTGCAGTGCCCCGGTCAACTGTGTCGCTACCCCGTGTGATGCGGGATGGATGACGCGACCGGGCTAGGACCTACGACGAACTTGACGTGCGGCCAGCACTAGCACTCTAAGGCAAGCCGGGCGGGGCTTTGGCCAGGAGTATCCATAAAGGCCGATGACTTTCTCTAAGATCTTTGGGGGCCGAAGGCTTTCCCTGGCATCTGAGTGCCATAGGCTTTGCTTGTGTCTTCTTCTCAATGGGTGTCGAAGGCTTTACCCAAGAGTATCTACAGAGACTTAAGGCTTTCTTTGGGATATTCGGGGGCCGAAAGCTTTCCCTAGCATCTGAGCCCCAAAGGCTTTGCTTGGGTCTTGACAGAGAGAGGAGGTGGTACTGAGGGTTGTTGGTGGTGCTTGTGGCTTTGGGGCCTCATCATCCCTTAGTTGTCGAATTGGGCTCTGGAGGAGTCTACTGGGTCCTCTAGTTGCCCCCTATCAGGGAGGGGCGCAATGAGCTAATCAAGGAGGGGGCTGCTTCTAGCTCGTTTGGTAGGCTTTGGCTTATTGGCTTCTTGTTAGTTCCCACAGACAGTGCCAAAGTGTTGCGTGTGCTACACTTGTACCTATTTAATGGAACCGAGTAGAAGATCAGGGATAGTAGAGAGCCATACCAAGCATCAGAGCTGGGCGCTGATGGAAGCATCCTCGATTGTTACTGCGAGCCCCCATGTGTCTAAGTCGATTTATCTTGCACAAGAAGAGAAGTTTTCATCAGAGATTATGGATCCCGAGAGAACCCTCTGATACTTAAGTCAATAAGTGTATAGTAGTAAGGAGGTAAAGCTTTTAAAGTAAAGGGTAAAGAGTGGCCTGAATGTAGAGGCTGGAGATGGTGAAAGTAGCTAGAGGCGGAAGAGGCCGGGGATGTTGAAGGTAGTTGTAGTCAGGGATGCCGAGGGTGGCCATGGTCAGGAATGCCGGAGGTAGCTGAGGGCAGGGATGCTGGAGGGCACTAAGGCACTGCAAGAGACCCTTGAGGCTGCTATGGAGAGTAGCAAGTCATCGGGGTGTGCTGGGGGCGTAACCCGATGGAGCTGAGGTGCCAATTGGAGGTAGCAAGGCACTATGGCATCGATGTCTCCTTCTGGATGAACAAGTGAGCAGAGGACCACCTAGGGGCGACCGTCGGGACAAGAGGGGTTGGTACCAAAGCCAAGTGAGCAGAGGGCCGCCTGGGGGCGATCGTCGGGATAAGAGGGGCCAGCCTTGAAGCTAGACCATTCCGCCTAGAGGGTAGAGTAGGGCCACCTGGAGGGCGAGCAAGGGCATTGTCTAGGGATTGGGCAAGCAGAGGTTGCCAGAGAGGGTGTTGGTGTTCCTCTCATTGCCATCATGATCATGCAATCAAATGAAAATGGGAATTTGTGTTCAAATATACATGTTAATTGGCATGCAAAAGTGTGAAAATTCTAGGAAATATTTTTACAGTCACTCCACTCCGGTGGTGTTGGCTGACCGCCATATACTTATTTTTTGATATTTTATTTAGCCATCAATCTTATAATGGTTGGGACTCTCTGCCGGATATTCCTTCCGTCGGACTAGGACCTCCATTATGAGACCTCTGTAAGTCCCTACGAGCCTGGGATTCCCACTAGGATGCCGGGCAAGTTGTACCCCCAAATCCTGCACCCAATTACTCGATCGAATCACTTGATTTTTACCGCCCGAATTGGGATTGTCCTGTTAATTGCGGCCCTTAGGGGACCGCCACCATCAAGTTGCGGCCCCTACATGACCGCTTGTACCTTACAGTGGCCCTGTTGTGACCGTCTTTAACTGGCTAAGTGCCAAGTCCTACTGGTCGATTTCCTTGACTTTCCATCGACCTAGCCAAGTCTAAGTTGACCAAATCGCCTCTGGCTCAGCCTGAGAGATGTGGGCTGGACCCTGGTTCAGTTCCACTACGTCTTGGGTAGACTGGGAGCCCATTAGGTTGACTGCCTTAATATTGTGGGGCCCAAATTAATGGCGGTCATTACTGGACCGTTTTTGTTCCAAAATGACCTGATGAGGACCGTTTGTGAATTGGGGCGGCCCAGTTGAGACCGTTTAGTGGCTGGGTGGCCCATGGTCCTTTCGTCTCTGAAACGGCCTAATGCGGACCATTATCCTTGTTGGAGCGGCCCATTCAGGACCGTCTTTGATTGCTTGTGGCCCATTCGAGACCGTGTTTCATCATTTAACTCTGGACTTGGTCCTCCTGGCCCAGCATCGACCTTAACGGTCCAGGCCAGATTGTTTAACCAGTGTCGCGGCCCTTGTGCGACCACAAACCCTCTAGAAGCCTGTGTTCCATGTTTCGTGGGTGTTCTTTTGCCAGGCCATGATTGGCTTGCGCTGCATTCAACTCTAAGTGTATTCTTGTCCTTGGTAAGCCACTATCTTAGGGATTCCGAGTTAATTATTGAAGTTCACTAGATCCTAGAAGATAAGTTACATAGCGTGACCTTGGAATTCTAGCCGATTTCAATGAATGTCTAGATATTACTTGGGATCTTGGATCCACCAAATCAATGCCAACGCATCACAAGGGCCCGGTCTGGTTTAATAAGATAATGGAAACTGTGATAAAACACCCAAACAACCATAGTAAAAATAATAAATAAACCATAGATATAGGAACAAGTGGATGAATAAGAGAGTATGATCAAGCAAGATATGAGGTAAAGTGACCTTTCATTAACAAGAATGTACTTCATAACCATAAAGGCTATGCACTAGAATGTCATGAATTAGAAAGTACTAGCAAGCATGTAAATTTTCGCAAGACTGCTTCATGATTTTCACCCGTCTATAAAAAAAGTACTCCCAGTGCAATGCGATGCCAGTGTTCATCATACCCCATGATTTTCAGCATATTTTCTGCTATCTGCCGAGGGGGCTAGCGTGGAGCCCTTGGACACTATCCGTGCCCACTCTTGTATCTTCAAGTTACAGATCAACCTACTTCCATGAGAATAGAATAAAATTTCAGCCAATAATCTTCAATTCAATAATAATTTCCACGATAATGTAACCAAGATGAAGAATGCATCGAAGTAAGATCATGAGAGTTTAAAAAAGGATTTAAGTCAAGGTCATGCCACGGAAAGAATCCAACAGCGTAACGGTACATTCTTTACTTTCCATAAGTTATTAATAGCTTATTGATAAAGCGTTAGGTTTCAGATAATTAATAGACAATTTAGGAACTTGGGAAAACTAACCCTAGGGTCAAACCTTAGGTTAGATCGGTCAGGAAAGGAGCGGTCATTTCCTGGACTATTTCTATACATATGCGATGAAGATGAAACCGCTAGTAAAGATAGGCTGTTGGGTCAGGACCGTTTCTTGGTGGGGTCGACGCTAGAACATGAAGGCTTGATGCAGAGACAGACGCGGTCATTATTTGGACCGTTTCTAGATAGACGTGGTCATGGTCTGACCGCTACTGAACAATAGCAATCATCTGATGGCCACTTCTAGCCAGAACTCAAAAAAACACCGATAATGTAAGTGCTTTCTTGAGAAATGGGCTTTGAGGCTGCAACCAGCTCGGCGTCCTAGTGGGAATCCCAGACATACAGAGACTTATGGAGGCCTTGAAACAAGATCACCTAGGCTGGTGAAAGGAATATCCAATGGAGAGGATCACAAGTTCAAGAGGTGTGCCTATAAGTGCAAAGTGTAACTAATGGCCACACATTGGGGTACGCACTATGTACTTAAGAAAAGACTGTAGAGGAGAAGGGATCGTGGTAAAACAACGATCACATCATCACTAAACAAGTCCATGACCTTTGAGAATATTGGGATATAAATCTTCTAATGAATTACAAGCGTCCAATCAGTCCTCGAAGTTCCTTAATATTCTTGGGCGGAGGAATGTCCATGATGACCTTTGCTTTATTAGGATCAATCTAGATCCCACATTTGCTAACTATAAAGCCTACCAATTTCCCTGAAGAGACTCCAAAAACACACTTCTTTAGATTCATTTTTAGCTTGTACTCCCTGGCTCTCTGCAACACCTTAGCTAAAATAGCGCGGTGTTCCTCCTTAGTTCTCGACTTCACCAAGATGTCATCCACGTAAGCTTCTATATAGACATGCATCATATCATGGAATATGACCATCATCGCCCTTTGTTAAGTGGCACCTACGTTCTTTAAACCAAACGGCATAACCACGTAAAAGTACGTACCCCAGGGTATGGTGAAGGAGGTTTTCTCTTGATCCTCGAGAGCGAGATGGATTTGGTTGTACCCTGAGTAACCATCCATGAATGATAAGGCTTCATACCTGGCAGTATTGTCCACCAAGACATCTATATGAGGCCGTGGGAAATCATCCTTGGGACATGCTTTGTTCAGATCCACGAAATTGATAAAAATGCATACCTTTCCATCCTTCTTGATGACAGGGACGGAATTTGCCACCCACTGGGGATATAACACAACTCTGATGAACCTGGCCTTATGTAATTTGTCAACTTTTTCCTTCATCCTCAAGGCCATGTGGGGGTGAAATCTTCTAAATTTTTGTTTGATGGGTGTTGCCCCTAGTTTAAGCACTAGTCGGTGTTCTACTAAGGAGGGGTCAAGACCCGGCATGTCCTCGTAAGACTAGGCGAAAGAATCGTTATACTCCCTTAGGACCTTAACTAACTCTTCTGCAACTTCTAGAGGGAGATTAGCATCAATAATGACGGGCCTAGGCTCCTCATTAGTTTCCAGATTAATTTCCTTGGTAGGTTCATCCACTGCCAATGATGACTCATCAAATCTCTTCAGGCCCTGCGTATATAAATCGGCAGTGTCATTTACATCACTATCCTCAAAATCGGCCGGGTCCTTCTCTTCCACGACTTCATAGACACCTAATCCATCGTTGCTCCACACTCCGTCTTGCTCCTCATCTTCTTCTAGCACAATCACCGTAGCTATAAATTCTGGGCACTTGAGAAGAGCATGACATCGCTGAGCTAGATCCTGCAAGAACCTATTAGGAATAGATTTGAAATGACACTATTTATTTATCAAAATTATTATTAATTTTGTTATCATTATTATTATTATTATCATCATTATCATTACATGTTATATACTCTTTTTTGAAGGAAGAGTGGGCCGCTGGAGGACTAAAGGGAGGGTTAAAGGAGCGTGCCGGCGAAGGTATGGAAAGGGTCAGAAAGGGGTGTGCCATTGAGCACAGGTTGAGCGTGCCGGAAAGGAGGCCACGGGAGCGTACGGACGAAGGTTGGGGTTAGTGTGTTGGGGAAGCACCAAGAGAGCACACCGGGGAGTCAAGGCCGGGGCGCACCGGTGAAGGCCTGGCCAAGTGTGTCGGGGAAATACGAGCTCAAGCGTGTCGACTAGAGGGTGTGCCGGGGAAGGAGTTGGCGGGCATACCGGGTAGAGGATGGGGGCGTACCGGCGGAGGCTTGGCCGGGAGTATGCCGGGGAAGGAACTGGCGGTGGGTGTCAGCCTGGCTATCAAAGAGGCGTGCCGTTGGCAGGGAGGTTGGAGGTGCACCGGGGAAGGCCATACTAGGGTGTGCGGGCAAAGGGCAAAGAGAGACTACGCCGGTGAAGGGTCAGAGGCTAGCTGGAGGCGTGCCGGTGAGGGTTGTGAGGGGCCCACTCTACCTTAGCTTCTTATGTCTTTCCTTTTCTTCTCTTCACTGATTTTAGCAGTCTGCACGGGTTCCCTCCTCCGCTTCTCGTAGTCATTTTCCTTTCTTTCCTCTTCGCATGATGAGTGTTCAAGTTGTGTGGTAATCGTTTAGTCTGGTTCTGTTCGCATCGTCCGTGGTTCCCTTGCCTTGGTTGAAGCACTTTATCATTGTTCATTTCATTTGTTTGTTGCTTCCTTTGGCCCTTTAACTTATTATTATCACATTTGTTTGCTGCTCCCTTTGGCCCTTTAACTTATTATTATCACATTTGTTTGTTGCTCCCTTTTGCCTTTGTCATATTATTATTTCTAACAAAAATTCAACAGCATCTCCCTTTGACCCGAGCATAAGGTAGATATAGGGAATGTACTCACATGGAGTGGTGGAACCCGATAATATGAGGTGCGTGCCAGAAGCGACGACACCTTTGATAAAACTTCGAAAAACCCAGAGGAAACGATGAGTGGGAGATGCCTCTTAGACTGGATAAGGTGCACTAGGCAACAAAAGGGATTGGTGTGCCGGGTAGGGAGTTCAAGGAGTGCACCAGGCAAAGGAGAGGGTGAGTGTGCCATCCAGAGCCCTGTCCCCGATCGTCCATGGAAGGATTTAAGCATGGACTTTATCTTGGGCCTACCTAGAACCCAAAGAAAACATGACTCAATTTTTGTGGTAGTGGACAGGTTTTCCAAAATGGCTCATTTCATACCCAGTTCTAAAACCTCGGATGCCTCCCATGTGTCCCGCCTATTTTTTGACGAGGTAGTTCACCTCCATGGCCTGCCCAAGACCATCATTTCTAACAGAGATGGCAAGTTTGCCAGCTGTTTCTGGAAGACCCTCTGGCACCTAATGGGGACCCTTCTCAAATTTTTCACAGCCTATCACCCCCAAAGTGATGGCCAGACTGAGGTCATCAATCGGAGTCTTGGGAATCTCCTTCGGTGTCTCGTTGAGGATCGCCCTGGGAATTGGGACCTTATTCTACCACAGGCCGAGTTTGCATATAACAACTCAGTGAATAGGTCGATAGGGATGAGCCCCTTTGAAGTCGTGCATGCGTACAAGCCTAGAAAGCCTACAGATCTCATTCCTTTGCCTACACATGCTAGAGTGTCTATCAACGCTGAGTCATTTGCCCAACACATGAAAGAATTACATGACGAAATCCGCAAACACATCAATAAAAGCAATGAGGTATACAAGAAATCGGTCGATTCCCACCGACGCCACTAGGAATTTCATGTTGGTGACTTTACGGTGGTGAGGACCGAGAGACTATTCCTTGGGAATGTCTCCAAACTGAGGTCACGTGGGTCAGGTCCCTTCCAAGTTTTGAGGCAGATCGGCACAAACCTATGTGTTAGACCTCCCCAAGGACTACTGAGTAAGTTCCAAATTCAATGTGACTGACTTGGTGTCATACAGGGGTCCCACGGTGACACCTAGTGAGGATATGGAGCCTATTCCACCCCTTGCAAGAGTCACCACCCGTGACAAATCTCCACCATTCTAGAGAGGCCAACGAGAGCAAGTGGAGCAGATATTAGATGAATAGGTCACGGTGACCCGGAGCAAGGCGTACGAGCGATACCTAGTGAGGTGGAAGGACCGACCTCCTTGGGATGACTCATGGGTAAGCCGGGAAGATCTTTAGCAGTTGGACCCCGACATCTTGGAGCGTTATCACAGCCAGGTGGACCCTTGCTCAACAAAGTCAAGCTCTTCTCAGCCTGGGGGAGTTGATGGGGACATCACCCATGGTTCCCTCTGGCTCGGCACCTCTCTCCCTCCTGGAGAAGGGTAGGGTGCGTCCACATGGATTGGGCGTCTATGCGCGCCCTGGTGGAGGTTTGGCACCCTCAAACTCACACCTTCATCTTTCCTACCTTCGAGGATACTATTCTTCTCGAGGAGACAGAACTCCTACTCGGCCTGAAGCAGTTCAGGAAAGGTGACAAGGTAAAGATCCTGCCCATGCTAAAGAAGGTAACTCCCAAGGATGTCCTTGGAAGCTTTATGCCTGCAGCAGCTATTAAGGGTGTCCACACCCAAAAGGGAGTCAATCTCTAAAAGCTCGCAGACCGGGCCATGAAAGCACTGGGGGAAACGACAGGTGACGATCATTTAGAGGATATCATGAAAGGATTCACGATTTGTCTGGCCGGAGCTTTCCTCTTTCCTTGCACTGACAACATCGTAGAGGAAGACCAATTAAGCATAATTTGTGGATTATGGGAGGGCAAACGAGTGGGGCCAGCTATCCTTGCCTGCCTTTATAGCGGTCTCACGGCTTCCAACATGGGCTGGCCTCCTTATGGGTGCATGCTTCTTCTAAGTTGCTGGATTGATCTCCATTTCAGGTTTGACCGCTGTAAGGAGGCGCGAACTACTTCCAGAATCTTCCAACAAAGCCCTATTTATTACATGGTCGATGCACTGGGTTTTGGTGGGAGAGTGGTGAATCACGTTCCTCAACTGAAGACACGCAGAGACTGGCGTACTCACTTCAGCACCATGGCACGGGACATGTTTACTTACGCGCCGACATGTTTACTCCCTTGCGAGCTTCTCGTGGAGTCGTCTCCTGCTGCGGAACTCCAACTTGTTGGTGCAGCTGAATTTGTTCTTTATAGTGCGCACTGGTGTTATTCCCAGATTGGCCTCCCTCGACATTCTCTTCCCACGCTCTCCAACCTTCCTTTGATTAAGGCAAGGGAGCTGGCCATGGAAGGTGACGCAAAGGAGGTGAATGTGATCAAAGCATCGTGGAAGTCAAGCGTTCCACGAAAGGCGATGCTGTTTATAGAGGAAGATTGAGAGTTTTGGAGTGCTTATGCAACTGGGTTAGGGAAATTGAGGCGCATAGTGCCCAACCCTTGATGTAATCCCTTTGGTTTCAAATAAGCGCGGACTTTTGATGTATTGTGTTTTCTCACCCTTCCTTTCCCGTTTCTCTTCTCTTCCTTTCTCTCTCTTCTTTTTTTCTTTTTTTTTGTTGCGAAATGATCGGCCTTGGCCAAAAGTGGAGATCCGAGATGTCGTTCTAAGGATGAGATTTGAGGGAGAAATCAACATATCAAACTCTTAATTCGACCACGAAGTAGCAGAGAAAGAGCAATTCTGCTAGAACACTTCAGATTGATGTAACGATCGTACGATAAATCGCCACGAGGATGTAACGCACCAGGCCTGGTCCGTTACACAACCTTATCCAATAAGAGATAAGACGAATGGGCGAAGTTTTTGAAAAGAGGACTCTGGAAGGTGTAACGGACTAACCAAGGGGCATTAGGTAAAGGTGACGGATGGACGAAGGTCCGTATAGATTAAAGATGGTAGATAAGACGATGGGGAAGACGCTGACCTTGGTTATGTAACAGTCATATGTAGGTGCGTTATACCATGGTGACGCGCCAAGAGAGATGCGTTACAGAACAAAGACGATAGAAGAGACAGAAGATGAGACCGTGGGGTGAGACAGTGGGGGAGACTATTGAGTTGCGTAATGGTCATATGTAGACGCGTTATAGGATTTTAACGGTCTAATACTGATGCGTCAGAAACCATTGAGTGACAAATGAAATGAAGAGTTTGTTAAACTTCGTCCAGCGGAAAAGGATGAGGAACTAGACCCAACCAAGGAGGAAATGACCCATGAAAGAAGCCTCAGAACTGACCAAGGAGTTCAACAAAGGCGGATAACTTGGAGCATCATTAAGATGAGTAAGGGGATGACCCAACTTATTGGCCATAAAACGGGTGTGAACAGGTGCCCCTCCTTAACGTCCTCTTTGCAGGGGAGCAAGCGGAGGTGTAGTGAAAGCGAAATGGCACATGGAGATGAAGCGGAGATAGAGCGGAGTGGACTGAAAAGCGGACGTTAAGCCAAACAACACCCGTCCTCAACCAACGAGCGATAGGAATCTTCCGAAAAACTTCAGACTAATCACAAGGAATGGCAAACCAAATGACGCATGTCTGGAGGAACTAACAACTAAGGAAAAGAAAACACGACCAACGGAAAGGAAAAGAGATGATTAACTAACTCCAGACAGGAATCTTCAGTTAACCAGACTGAGTGAGTAGACCGAAGGAAACCTTCCGACTCAGAATGGAATGACTCTCCTTACTCGAGATTACGGACATGGCTATGCACCATCATTGAGACACTCTGGACAGATGAGGCTCGTGAATGCTCAAAAATGCGTATGATGCATGATGGGCTAAAGAAAAAGAAATCTTCAAGATGAATGCGAAGAAAGATAAAATAACAAGATACTCGAGAATAGTATTGCTAGACTGGAGAAACTATGGTCAGGACACCATCTGCAACCACGACGTGCGAGATAGAACCATCATCCCCAAGCTTTTCCAACCTAACGGCCTATGCAATGATTAAACATGTGCACTTAGATCATCATCATTTTTATTTTAGGGGAACATCAGATCCCATAACACATGAATGACCAATCGGTTCTTGAGATAATATGGCATAGATAACATATAGTAATGCATTAAAGGATTAGGGATCGAGATACATTACCTGACTTACCTGTTTGACGGGCAGATGATAACGTGATGATATTCATGATCTTGCCTTAACTGCGAGGGTTAGCCATCAATAATAAAAGGATAAATAAGGCATAATCATTCAATTCAGGCGAAACAACATTCAAGCATGGCTGTAACGGACTCTCAAAGGGGCGCCATAAGAATACAACGGACTAACATGGATCTGTTATGATTCACCGTTTCAAACTGAATGTCCCAGTTTCCTGACGGACTAGGGATAGCACGTTATGACAAAGGTAACAGACCCATGATAGACCATTATATTTTTTGGGTTCTTAAAAAAAACAAACCGAGCCCTAATTCATTTCATTTGTGCTTAATCATGCTCCAACACCCAAAACCCAGTGCCAAAAACCCTTCCCAAAAACCTTCACTGGCGATGATCTCCTCCGACCACCATGACACGAGAGAAGGGGAAGAAGCGCAAGGCCATTAGGAAGATGAAAGGTAGGCTGGATAGGGAGGAGGTCAAACCGACGGTGAGCTCACCGGAGGAAGAAGAAACGGCGGCGTCGGCGGCCCAAATGGGAGAGGAAGAGGTTCCAATGGCTGAAGAGGGAGCTGGAGAGGAAAGAGAAGAAGCTGGGGATGTCGCTGGTGGTGAGGAAGAGGCCATTGCGCCAGAGAAGAAGAAGCGCGGCCAAGACCCGGAGGTAGACCCAAATCGCCCCAACCCTAATTTTCAAACTTTTAATTTGATGCATGTGTGATTAAGGGGAAGGAAATGGGTCTGGGGACCCATTGGGATGGTTTGTAGGCCGTGTTGGCCTTTTCCAAGGGCTGGGGACCCAAATCGTTCCAGTGACCGTTATGTTCCCTGATGCACCTTATCTGGTGCGTCAGGGGAACCAGAACTAGTAAATGTATTTTTATTTTTTTTGTTTTTTGCTATTTGAATTTTTTTGTTGATTTTGTTTATGATAAATGTAATGCAATGTGACTAATGACTGACTTTATGACTCCAAATGTGTGTAGGGGAAGAGGAGAACAAGGATCACTTGGCTTCAAGTGCGGGCGGTCTACTTGGCATTATCGGAGTACCAGCGAGAGAGATTAGCTGCTATGGGCTTCAGGGAGATCCTTAGCATCGAGGTTACCAGGGTGGACACAACTCTCCTATACGCGCTGCACGAGAGGTGGGATCCGATCAGCCGAGCCTTCATCTTCCCATGGGGGCACATGATCCCGACATTAGAAGACATGGTAAGGATCAACGGTTTGAGGGTGCACGGGAAGGCGGTGACAGGATGGTCTTATGGCCACTACAGAGAACTAGCCCAGGAGCTGCTAGGGCTAGATTTGATGAGGTCGGGGCATCCATCGTCCCAGTTATCACGGTAGGTGCTACAGGAGAGCCTAGGGCTTCAAGGAGCGACGATCGTAGTTGGGGAGCTACCGGAGCAGCACATCGACCGGGTGGTCGAGCACGTGCACCCGAGCGTGGCGACAGAGGCCGGACCAGAGGGGGATAGAGTGCAGAGGCGCTTCCTGATGCTGCTGTTTGGGAAGCTCCTATTTTCGACCCGCGCTGACGTGATCAGCTGCAGGCTCCTACCCTTGCTGGAGGATTTGAGCAGAGTGGGTAGATATGCGTGGGGAGCAGTTGTCTTGGCCTTCTTATTCGACTCACTCAGCGCGACAGACCAGGTGACTATGCTAGGTGGCTTCTCGCCTTTTCTATAGGTAAATGCCCAAAAAGCTTCTAAATGATTCTAATCTACATGCTGACACATGTTCTTAAAATGCAGATTTGGGTTTTCCTCTACCTGCCTGGGATTAGGCGAGGGACTGAGCTATATCCGGAGAGGATTCCCATCGCGAGGTGGTGGAACGTAGCCCGAGATACAGGGTCAATCAAGAGGTTGACTCGAGCGATCCAGGATGATATTGACTCATTCCCGCATGCATCGGTAAACTCCTGAACTAAAACCCTTCTATATGCTTCTATATGTTGAAAAGCCTCTGCAATGGACTATCTGTAGACTATCTGGAGTCCGACGCGTAACGTTGCCCCAATGAAATCAGGCGTTGTCGGCTAAGAGATTCATACTTCGCCCTGATTTGAGTCACGCGCCGCGAAGCGACACAAACCGCAAAAAGTTGTGAACAGCGAGGCCATGCAATGAAGGTGACCATCGAGTTCGACGTGGCAAAGCGCACGGGCACCGCCACCATCGGCGATGTGACATACGATCTGGCAGGGGTCGAGTTCGGCGCCGCGAACGATGTTCAGGTGAAAATCCCCGAACCAGGACAAGAGTTCGTCGAACTTCTGGACCGGGGACTGGAGGCGATCTCGCTGACCGCGCAGATCGTAAGCTTAAAAGTTTCCAATTAACGCGCGAGGCAAGCATCATGTCGATGCAAGGAAACATGGCGGTAGAAGCCGAATTGAAGCGGCTTCTCGAAGTCATGGACAAGCACAAGAACGACCCGCCAGAGAAGCAGATCGAGGCTCTCCGCGCCGAGATTGAAAGCACGCTGGCCACCGCCAAATCTGGCTGGCTCTAGGATTCCAGTTAACGCGCGAGGGCACAATGACGGTTGCGGAATTGATCGTGAAGCTTCGGACGATGCCGCAAGATGCACCGGTCGTGCATCGTCAAGGGAACTACGATGAGCTGCTGGAAGTCGAGCGGGTCGAGAAATGCTGGATCGACCCCAATGATCGAGACTATTGGAACAACAGCGAAGAGCGGCCCGGCACCCGGCTGGCTATCGATATATCCAATTAACGCGCATCATCCCAACGCGATCAGCGCGTCTTCCGACGGCGCCGGCTGAGCGGCTTGATCGAAGCACGCAGGCGTCCCTTCGCCTTGGAAGGCGACACCTTCCGCGCTTTCGAACGTTTGCCAGTGGACATCTCGCGGCCCCTCCGATTGGTGATGGCTGAATTTGCGCATGCCGCACTTCGTGCAGATGCGGCGCGTCAGGTGGTCGTCGACGACAAAGCGGTCGCCCCAGCGATGCCGCATGGCGGACTCCATAAATCGCCCGTTAAATGCTCTGCGGCGCGAAGATCGGATCGAGCGCCCGCGTCGGCGCATAGGTCCGCGGCTTACCCGGATGTCGATCGGCGATCTCGCGCACGGTCCACTGCTGGCCGGCAAGGATCCGCAGCGCGCGACGCTCGACGAGCTCGGAGCAGAACAGATCGACCGCATCGTCGACAGGCGCGTAGCTGCGCAGCTGATGGCCGTCGCCGTAGATCGTGAGGTGCTCAGCCGCACCGAAGCGGTCGATCACGCTGTGCCCGCCTGGGCCATAGACGTTGCACAGCCGGACGATGCTGGCGTCGAACAGCTGCGCATAGTGTTCGCCCGCGAGCTTGCCGATCGCATAGGGCGTGACCGGATAGTTCACCATCGACGACGACGCGAAGACCGTTGCCGCGCCGTAGCGCTGCAGGATCCGCAGCGTCCCCATGATGTTTACGCGGGCATCGGCCTCGACGTCGGGGTTCGTCGCATCGGTCTGGGCGGCCAGGTGGTACGCCAGATCCGCCGGCGGCAGCTCGCATTCAAGGATATCGCTGCCCGCCTTCACGTCGAGCCCGATCACCTCGTGCCCTTCCGCGCGAAGCCGGCGGCCAAGGTGCTCGCCGATGAAACCTTCCGATCCGGTGATGACGATTTTCATGACAGAAGCCCTCCCATGAAAAAGCCCGCCGGCGTGAACCGGCGGGCGATGCCGAGCGGCGTCACAGCGCGCGGAATGCGATCACGCCGGCCATGTTTCGCCATCGCTCGCGCACCCTCTCGCCGTCGTTGCCGGACAGCACCTTGATGCGGTTGCCCGCCACGGCTGTCACCTTCCCGACGTGATGACGCCAGACGACGATCGCGCCGGGCCGCGCGCTGGTCGGGCGGCCAACCCGCGCCCAGTTGCGCGCGCGCCAGAGGCTCTTGTCCCGCATGCCGACATGAATGCCGAGCCAGCAGCCGCACCAGCGTGACGGGCAACCCGCGGGACGCCCGCCGAGCACGCGCCCGGCCTCATAGGCCACACGCTGGGCGGTGTGCGAGACCTCGCGCACGGGCGCCGCAACCGAGCGACTGACCTTGTTCTGCACGGTGCCCGGCCGCCACATATCGCTGCAGCCGCGGTCGTTACAGGTGACACGGGATTGAGCCTCAGCTGCGGTCACGAGCGCGCAAAGCGCCGCGACCGCGATCACGATGGATCGCAGTTTCATCAGATTTGCCCCTATGCTGTTGAAGATGACGCGGTGACGCGACTAGTACTCGCCGTCGACGCTCGGCCGGCCGCCCTGAATCCAGCCGACGCCGCGGCGAAGCTCGTCGATATGCTTCTCGTTAGCGGTGACGCGCTGCTCGACGTTTGTCACCCGCGTATTCATCACGCGGTAATCGCCCCGGATGTCGGCGAGGTTGACGAGCACCTCGCCGATTTTCTTCATCTCGTCCTGGATGGTGTCGAGCCGGTTCTGGGTATCCTTCCGGCTCTCCTCGAGGCTCAGCTGCGTCGCCTCGTGCTGCGTCTCGATCGAGGTGAGCCGCCCCGAGACCTTCCAGCCGCTGCCGAACAGATTGGTGAAGATCGTCGCCGCCAGCGACATGCCGGCGATGACGACTGCTGCGGTCGCCGCATCCATCAGCGCGACGTCCAGCAGCCCTGACGAACGCCGAACAGGTTGTGCGCAAGGATCTGATCCTTCGTGCCGTCGCTCAGCTTGTCCTGCCTGGAGGGCCGGATTTCCGACCAGCCCGCGCAGTTCGAGCTAGTCGCGCATCCACCTATCAAGGTCGCGATCGCGATCAGCAGGCTTGCGGTTGCGAACTTCATTGTCGACCTCCAGTCGGTTCTTGATGGCATTGGCGTCTTGCTGCTTACGCCGGTCCTCGGCGTCCTTGTGGCCGCTGCGCCGGCCGGCTGCGAAGGCGGTGAAGATGGCCGCGAAAGCGATCAGCGCGGCCTTCACCGGCCGCGGCAGCGCGTTCCAGACCGGCAGCCAATACGGGATGGTGAGCACCGCTGCCCCTATGCCGAGCGCCCACCACAGCCAAACGGGAACATGGTCGAGAACCCAGCCGATCATGCGAATTGCTCCTCGACCGGCACGCGGTCTTCACCATTGCGCGCGCGCTGCGCCTTCATGTCGCGGTAAATGCCGTAAAGCGTGACGGCGGCGCCGATGACGGTGATGGCGAGCAGGATGTAGCCGACGAACTGGAGTGTGTCGGAGAGCGGCGCGATCGCGCTCGATGCCTCCTGCAACTTGTCCATCACGCCATAGCCGGCGCCGCTCGCCGTCGCGGCTGTCGCGCTCTGGCCGACGCTGATCGGGGCCGTCGCAACCGAGCTCGGAGGCGCCTTGGCGTCACCGCCGGCGACAAAGGTCGGACTTGGGCCCGACTTCGCACTGGCCCACGCCTGGCCGGTCTTCTTCACCCCGGACACGCGCGCCGACCAGCCCTTGCCGAAGGTGCCCCAGGTCTTGAGCTGCTTGAGGAACGCCAGACGCCGCGAGCAGATATCGGCGACCAGCATGTCGTGGTCGTCACTCGCCTCGATCGCGGCCATCGTCGCCTCGCCGATGTCGCCATCGGCCGGCACGCCGAGCGCACGCTGCAGCCACTTGATGGACTGAGATGGGCCGGAGTTCACCGCCCCGTCGAAGACGACGTAATCCACGCCTGCGGGCAGCTCGTCACCGCGCACCTTGTCCCAGTATTGACGGCGATAGATGTCGTTCCGCTCGGCCTTCCATTCGGCCGTGCCGCGCATGTCCGGTGTCAACTGCCGGGGCGGCTTTCCCTCGCGCTTCCGATAGGCGTCATAGACGCGCTGGATCACACCCTCCAGCGTGCGCCCGCCGGGGTCCTTTGGATGGTTCGAAAAACCGCCCTCGTGCACCAGGGCGCGCTCCAGCGAGCGGTTAAAATTCGCCGCGACCATCGGAAATCTCCAAAAAGGGAACGTCTGCCCTACAGAGCAAAAAGCCGCCCGGAGGGCGGCTTTCGCAACGACGTCCGAACTATCGGCCGATCAATGACCGAGCAGCGGCAGCAGCTTCGTTATCATGCGCAACTGACCCGCCGCAGTCGGATGAATGCCGTCTGTCGTAAAGCCGTCCATCTTCTGCGCCATGACGCCGACCGCGGCGACACAGTTCTCATACTCACGACAAAGATTGGCGATCTGGACATTCATGTTGTGAATGCGCTCGTTGTTCAGATAGGCCGTCCACCCCGGATGCGCCGCCTCCAGCGCGGCCTCGTCGACCGGCGGGATTCCAACAACGATGACGCGACGTGCCGGCGTCAGCGCAGCGAGTATGGTCGTGTAACCAGGGATGATCCCGCTTTCGTCGTTGAGCCCGACTAGATCGTTCGTCCCGCCTATAATCACGACATGCGTGGCAGAGCCGCTGATCGAGCCCGTTCGCGCCGCAATCTCGGAGACGACTTCCCCGCCGACTCCTAGTTCTTGCGAGCTATCAAATGGCTCAGGAAAGGTCGCCAAGTTCGATGCCATCTGGTCGACAATACTGTCGCCGAGCAGAGTCACATTCACGGTGTTTCTTGAAAGATAGAAGGCCATGGCTGCTGCGATCACCAAACTAATGAACGCTAATCGCAACGCCGTAAAATTCGGCAGTTTTGCCATTGGCGGTTTTGATATTTGCAGAGAAAGATTGCCCCGCAACGCAGGCCTGATCGTTCGTTTCAACAATTGTAAGCCCATTGGGACCATGTTCTGAAACTGGCGTGAGGCTGGCGGCTATCCAGTTTGTTCCATCACAAGTCACCTCGACAATAAGGTCCGTGTCAAGGATCAGGCTGTCGATATCGTCAAAGAGAATTAGCACCCTAGCATTGCTGACGTTAGCATCGGTCGACTGTGAGACCGTAATCAATTCCATATCGGCCGCGACACCCTCCTCCATCATTTGAAGTTCGGTGACAGCCCAACGGTTTGCAGCGCCTGGGGCCGAGTTAGCAAGCAAGCGCCAATACTGATGCGCTGCGGAAGCCGGCAATTCGAATACCTGTGCGGTCAAAACTCCTGTCGGAGCCACCGTTGCGACCGTTGTCCACGAACTGCCGTCGTCCGAATATTGCGCCAGCGCGGAGCTGACTGAATAGGTCGCGTTGCCGTTATAGCCCTGGTAAAGCACCATCTGCCGGATGTGCTTTTCGTTTCCCGAGCCGAAATTCTGACCCACGTAGGAAACGCCATTAACACCGCCCGACGATTCATTTGAAACCCACCCGTTCGAGCCCGATAGCGTGCCGTCCGCAGTCTGCGCCGCAGTCGTCGCGCCGGATGGTGTGGTCGAAATCGCAGTTCCGGAAGTTGAGACGTTACCCGCCGATCCGGCTCCCGGCGCGACCACGCCAAGAATAGGATCGTGTTCGTAGTTATCGGAATCGCCATCGATTCCATCGTCGGTCGTAAAGCCGTCCGCAAATTCGCCAATAGCCTTGATCGGGCCGCCGATGCCCGAGAGACCGAGCACCTTTGAAAGCGTGATGCGGTCCAGTGCTGCATTTCGACGGGCACTGTCAGTTGCGCCGCCGCCAACGGCAAAGGTCTGAAACCCGGTGCCGGTACAAATGAGCAGCAGGCCGGAACCATCCGAGATGATCTTGGTCGCCTCGCCGTCGATTTGTTCGGTTGAATCAGGATCGACGATCACCTGCCCGCCGTTGGCCTTGACGTAGCAATACCAGCCATCACCGAGATCGGCCGCGGCATCGAGCGACAGCGTTGCCACAGCGGTGAACCTGATGAGCGTTTTCCGGTCACCCTGCACCGCGGTGTAGTCCGTCGATTTCTCACTGACCGTGAGCGAGTCGACAAACTCGGCGTCGAAAAACACGTCCCAATAATCGGGGCTCGCTGCTGGCGTGTTGCCTGCGCCGTCGTCGACCGCGATGTAAAGAACGCCCGCGCTGGAAACGAGGTCGTCGATTGCGTAGTTCGTGACGCCATCCCATGCGCCGCGCCACTGGACGCCCTTGGGGCCGGTTGATCCGGTGTTGCCCGTGGCGCCGGTCGAACCGGTCGAGCCCGTCGCGCCTGTCGCTCCTCGCTCCACAACGAGCGCCCACCAGCTCGTTTCCGTGGCGGGGTCTTTGTTGAGGTTGCCGTTCTGCAGAGAACGATAGACGTTGCCGTTGGTGGCGCGAATGGCATTGTTCTGCGCATAGGTCGTCGCGTTCGACCAGGTGCCGTCCATGTGCCAGATCAGTCCGGCGATGCCCTGCGAACCGGTTTCGCCCTTGTCGCCGGTACGATCGAGCACCAGTACAAGTTCGTCGCCATCGGTGAACGGGTCGTCGTTGCCCGATGTGCCGCCCGTGGCGGCGAATGTCAGACCGCGATAGCCGCTCGGCGTCGCGATCGTGCTGACATTGCCGACGATGAACTTAGTTTGATCGTCGCGCTTGTAGATGCGTGCCGCAGCCTTGACCGTCGACGTGACGGCCGCAAGGTCAGTGTAAACGGCGGTCCAATCGTTGCCGTCATCGTCGAGCAAGTCGGCGTACCACGACGTTGCGGCTTTCTGCGACGCGCCGGTGCCGCGACGCAGCTTGCCGTCGCCCGGATCGCTGTTCGCCGTTGCGGTGCCGTCGAAGACATAGGGAATGGCGATGACACCGCCGTCGCGACCAGGATCGCCCTTGGCGGACTGCAAATCCCAATCGTCGGTGCTCGACTCGGGCGGCTTGTTGGTGTTGACCGTCTTGGAAATGTAGGACGATCCGAGACGCTGCACGATGTCGTTCGCGAGATATTCGACGTCGTCCGCCCATTCGCCCTTCCAGCTCGCGCCGACGGGCGTTTCCTGCAACTCCCAGACGCCGGCGAGCTTGAGCCACAGTTTCCACGCGCCGCCGTTTGTCTTAAGCGCGCGGTCGCCGTCGACGCCGATGCCCGGATCCGGCTCGGCATCGGTGACGTTGTAAAGCACCTTGCCGTTGGTCAGCATCGCAATCAGGTCGCGCACCGCCTGACCAATCTCGGCGTTAGAATATCGCTGCCAGGACGTCTTGACGATATGGTAAGTCGCGTCATCCAGCGTCGCGCCGGTCCAGCCGCTTGCGATCTCGATTTCCGTTTCGCTTTCGGCATCTTCAAGGATGAACGCGACCACACCGCCCGCGACCAGCAAATCGCCGGCAAGAATTTGGTTCGTCAGCCAGCCCGTGCCGGTGCCGGTGACGGTCGTTCCGTCCGCGGCGACGTCGATCGTGCCAGTGCTGTAGATTCCGCCGAGGTCCAAAGGCATTGAGTTCGTCCCTTAAATCGTTTCCAGGCCGTTCGGCTCGAGAAACACCACATACGCGCTGGTGACGTTGCCAGACGCCGAATTGCTTCCGGGGATGGGGGTGCCGCCGCCGGTGACGGTCGTGCCACCATAGTAGCTGTTGGCCGCGGTCAGGGTGACATCGCCGTCGCCGCCGACAGCTACGCGCTGCACTGCGAGGACCCGCGCCACGCCGCTCACCCGGAGGCAATCGCCGCCGCCGCTGCAGCAAATATTACCTCCCACAGGGAGGGGCTTTAAGCACGCCAAACGGGTGGGGAGGAAACTAAGCTAAGGCCGAATCGGTGAATTATGCTGGTTCTGCCCGCTTCTGGAACAACAGGACATGGAGTTCATGACGGCGTCGTTACAGACTCCACTGACTTCTGGTGATGATGGGACTAGCACCAAAATGTCCTGGGTTGGTCTAGGAAGATGTCCAAATTTTTGGACATTATTCTGAGGCCGACGATGGCCGAGGCAGGGTCGGGACTAGGGCTGGTCAGAGCTGGTTCTGGCTGTCCCAGAACCGCTGCTACTCGAATAAGTGGTCGTCACGATCACTCGTAGGGTCCGATGTGGGCAGGACTAGAACCGTTGCGATCGTGGATAAGTCTTCTTCGACAAGAGGCCAATGGGGGAACTGGAGGAGGTCAGAGTAGACCTCAAGAACCAGAATGGTGGGAGGGGTCGTATCTATCTCAGGGGAAACTGACCTGTGCACTCCCGGGAGAAAAATTGGAACTCAGTGCTCCGGGGTCCCAACGGTGCCCTTCTTCTTGGAGTTGGCAGAGGACGTGGAGGAGAAGGTATCTGCCAAACGCCGCTCTAGGAATCACTAGGGACTGGGCGTGGGGGCTCCTGCACTCGGGCTCTGGTCTGCAGCCAGAAATTGGGTCCATAGTTCTCAGAACCACAGGGTCTTGAGAAAATCACTGCCACGAACTCTCCGGCGGTCCGATGAAGGCAAGGTCAGCGTCGTTGCAACCGTGGTTAGGTCCTCTTCAAACAGAGACCAACGAGGCCCCCAGGGGTGGCAAGATCAGAGAATGAGGTAGAGAGAGGTGGAAGGTGGTCCGAAACTGCCTCTGCTGGACTAACCTAAGCGCTTCAGGGAGAAAAGCTGGAGCTCAGTGCTCCGGAGTGCGAATGGGGTCCTTCTTCCTGGGATGACAGAGGAATGGGAGAAGAACACCTCCACAAAAAATCACTCCTAAATGTGCACAGGAGCGGCAGTGGTCGCCCATACTCTTGGGCTCAGGTTCCTTACCAGGGCAACTTTATGCAGTTTAGGGAGAATGGCTCACCTGCGAAGCCGCTTCGACGAGATTTCCAGAAGTATATGATACACCACCAGATGATGCGGGGTGAAGATGTGGCAGCCTCTGCAACTCGGGCCTCAACTACTGTCTGCAAACTGGCCTATGTAGAGTGGTGATAGGTGATAGGAAATGGCGGTAGGCTCTAAACTTACCCATATTCCCCTGGGTTCTTGGTAGACCTGTTGGGGGTCTTTTTGGATGATTCTAGAAAGGGTTTCTTGATCTTTTACACTCCTTTGCATATATATAAACATGACCTACGAATTTGGAGAAAATAGCCCTAAGTGCTGACATTTTTCTATCTTGCAGGCGAAGAAAGGGGAGAAAGGAAGGAGGAGCTAAAGAAGAGAAGATCTGATCTACTTCAAGGCATTTCTGGAGCTTGAGGAAGAAGAGAAAGTGAAGCAGAATGATGAGAGGATTGTGTTGATGCTAGAATCACCTTCATCCGTTATCCCTTCGACTTGTGCTTCAAGGAACATGTTCAACCAGCCATTGGAGATCAAAGGGGATTATTTCTACATCTCTTCTACGTTGTTTGTGATGTGTCTTATGATCTATATCTTGGGTTAAGAATGTTTAGAATATTTGCGTTGATTTTTCTGAACTAGATATTGTGTGTGTGTAACCCTCTACGTACGGCTGTGTCGTTGGTGCTGCGACTATTGTAGCGTGTGTGTGTGTGTGTTGTGATCCGATCGTTAGATCGTGTTGGAGACTTCGTCTCTGTGTGTGTGTTGGGGTGTGTCCTCGTGTGCGTGTGCAGGCATCGTCCTGCATGTGTAGGAGCTTGCTCCGTGTTGGGGATTTATCCCTGTGATGGTTCGTCCAGTGAGTGAAGCCTCACCGGGTTTGGTGACGGGTAGACGTAGGGAGCCCGTCGTGGTCCCGAATCACCTTAAAAAGTTTTGTGTCTGATGGTTTGCTTCATGGTTGTGTGCATCTTAACTTAATTCATTTGAATGATCGAGTGAGCTTGGCGAGGTTGAGAGAACCTTAGTTTGTCTTTGGAGAGGGGGATCTCCATAGCCCATGTATGAGCGGCCAAACACGGTCCTACTGGACCAAACGAGGCCCAGCTCCCCTAAGTGATAGCTCGTCAAGCCCACTTATTATAAAATAAGCCCAATAAGTCACTTGGAATCAAGCGCTTCCTAGGCGGCCTCCAGGCTCGAAAGTGTGAGCATCAGTCCGGTCGTGAAGATCGCCCACCGCGACCTCCTGCCCCTTGCCTGAGCTATGCCTCCATCACTCGGGTAGGAGTCAGCGCTTCATGCTTGGGCCGATCGACGGACGCTTATCCAACCCACCTCTGAGAGTCCTCAAATATCAGGAGGTTATCAGGATAAGGGATGCCAAGAGTCCTCAGGACAAAGTCCAATCCAACAAAAGTACAGTCTAAGGCAGTAAAGCACACCCAATGCCGAGTGAACTCTTGGCCCGACGAGTTGGCGGTTAAGAACCTTCACGCAGCACCCTCGAACCTCGAGGAAGATCCGCAACACCTGAAAATCAAGGGTGAGTCTCCTATCACTGGCTCAGTAAGGGTCTTGCGGAACCCCAACCGAAAATAATGACGGTAGCGAAAAGTAGCAATTACAGCAAAAAGAACAGCAACAGCATGAGCGACTACAGCAACAACGTCAGAAAGCGCGATTGTACACGAATCCTCAAAATACGGCAACTGATGAAACCACGGCTCTACAACTACTCCTACCGGAATGGAACCCAACATCCCGATCCCATGGTCGGGGGACCACCAAAACACGAACCACCCTAGCCACGCTACCATAAAAATGTCACGATATCTCTGTCGTGGAGGCATGTGCCCACACATGAAGGCTGGCCCACTCCAAAACCACGCGGTCGAGAAGCACGGTCATGACCTTGCTGTCGTGGACTCTACGCCGTCTAAGGAAAAATCCTCGGTGACGCTCATCGGAAACCCTAGACCTCGACTTCAGGAAAACACCCAAAAATTATGTGCAAAACCTCGTGTCGTAGGCTAGGAATAGAACCTCGAGTCACGACAAATCACGTCACGTGACAGGAGTACCTACCCACTAGAAGTAAGGCCGGATGCGTCCACTGATGACTTAGTCCGCAGCCTCAGGTGTGCCCCTACAACCCCCCCAAGCGAAGACTGAGACACTGTCACAGTAACCAAGAACATAAAATAAGGACTAGCTGGGGTCACGCTCGTCAACGCGGGTCTGACGTCCCTAGTCACATGTGCACACACAGACCATGCGCTCTAAGTCAGATCCTCTAGCTGATTTTCCCCCCAGCCCGAACTGAGACTGTAAAGGTGAGGGGCCTTACAGTAACCAGCCTAAAGATCGTCTCGCTTTGGTAAGCTGCTCCACCAATCCCTGGTGGGTCAGCACACGTGTGCCGTAAGAAGTCTACGTTTAGTGGGGGGTCACTAAAGGTGAACACCGAAAATCACTCACGCACCCATCGCGAGTAACGTGAAGTAATAGGTGGCTCGCGGTCGCCAGACTCTGGACAGCCTACTAGACCTACTAAATCTAACAGTCCTTGAGTCATGAGATTCGAGTTAAGACCGCTGCACTTGACGGCACAACGCCGTCAATCTGGCCGATATGACTGGAGTAGTTGGCAATCGGGTGCCGGGGGCACCATTGTAAATGAGGTTGTTAGGTGGTCGGGTGCCGCGGACCCTGTTGTGACTGGAGGAGCTGGCAGCCGGGTGCCGGATGCACCGTCATGACTGAGGGAGTTGAGCGATCGGGTGTCGCGGGCCCCGATGTGACTGGAGTAGTTGGGCAGTCAGGTGCCGAGGGCATCGTTGTGACTGAAAGAGATAGGCATCGTGTGACCTCGATGGTCATGCTTGGGGCCCATTGACAGAGGTAGGGGCCTAACACTACATCTTGCGTCAGGACTTGTGAAGTATGCCCTTTGCCCGGGTAACTGCACTAAGGGCACGCTTATCGAGGTGACATTGAAGTGGCGCACAATCATCGAGGCGGGGAACTAGATTGGGTGCTTCGATTGAGCAATGTCTGATGGTGCCTGGTCATTGAAGCAGAGACTAGGCAGGGTGCTCTCATCAAGCCATGTCTGTGTCATGCACGAATATCGAGGTAGAGATCAGGCAGGGTGCCTCGATCGAGTGACAACTGATGATGCACGACTATCGAGATAGTGACTTGGCAGGGTGCTTTCATGTAGTAGCCTCAGAGGCCACATACGAATATCGAGGTAGGGTCGAGTAGGGTGTTCCCGTCGAGCAACATCTGGGGGCACGCGATTATCGAGATAGGGCTTGGGTAGAGTATTTTTGTCAAACGACATCAGGGTCGTCCACAACTATCGAGGCAGGACCTGGGGCAGGGTGCTTTCACCAAGTGACATCAGGGTCATGCATGAATATCAAGATAGGACCTGACAGAGTGCTTTCACCAAACAATATCTAGGGTCATACACGATTATCGAGATGGCATACGTTCTTCAAAACAGGGGGCACCTTTTAGGAGGTTGGTGTTTGCGCTAGACGCCGTATGAGGGATAATCATTCGGCATGCCCTCGGTGTGAGCCAAGCAAACACACACAAAACTCCTTCGCATGCCTTTGTAGTCCGGGGGATGAGCTCCTTGCATCTTCTGCTTCTGCTTGATGCCTTTTTTCTATTTGGCTTCCAAATGGGAGGTTTTTATAGCGGAAGATGAAGGGTCAGGGGGGTTTAGGCAGACCAACCCAAAGGGGTTGGTCTGGTCTGCCTAAACCCTTGGGAATATGTATTTTTTTTTGTTTACGGAGTGGGGGAGGGAGGGTTTAGGCGGACCAGCCCAAGGGGCTGGTCTGCTGGGGTATGACTCTGATATCATTCTGTCACACCTCGTACTCTATACCATCAAGGTATTATCCGCTTTGGCCTACCATCCTCACAGTTTTGTCCCTTTATAACAGAGTTCGACTCTAGAATGGGACAATTCCTGGGGGGTCACTCATCTCAATATTACTCTTGTTGTGTCTCCTTTGGATTTGATGTTGTGTTTTGATGTTGACAATAGTTATTGTGTTTTGATGCTAACAATAGTCATTTTATTCTGATAATGGTCACTATGATATTCAGTAGTCTGTCTTAAGTCAAGTTGAGTTTCTGTTCATTATCAGGTCGATGCATGTTCATACTGTTGCATTAGAAGGTCGATGCACATTCATGCATTGAGAAAGTCCAGTCGGTGCACATGTTCACTCTAAACCTAGAAGGTCAGTGCATATGCATATGTGTTGTGTTATAAGGTCGATGCATCTTCCACTTCATTGAACTAACAGGTTGATGCATATATGTCATTGAGTCTAGAAGGTCGATGCACATATGTGTTACTTGTTGGATATAAATGGTATGCTTTGATACCAATTGATGTGTCCCGAGTGGTGCAACCGGATGTAGAATTGGGGGCTGAATAGATCCGGTGACAAACTATGGCCGATTTAAAATCTATGGGAACCACTGAGCATTAAACGCTTCAATGAGCCAATGAAACTCTTAGGCACACAGCACAGTGGAATAGATAAGAAGGGCACTAGAAGGAGCCTTAGAATGAGATGCCCAGTCCAGACAGGTCGACACTCCTCAAGAGAGAGGTCGACACTACTTCACGTGCACTAAGATCCGAATGAGATGTAATGTAGTGAACCAAAGAGATCTTGACACAGAATAGCTAAGTGTGAAATGACTAGATTGAGTGTGAGAGTTGTGATGAGCAGCTAAGGTTCATGAGTGTACAACGAGGTGAATTCCCTTGGCAAAGCTTTTGCCTTGGTGCCTGAGTGCAAGGGTGCAGTAGGTAGCCTAATAGGCTAATGCAGATAAACACACAAGGGAGACAGCTACTCACTCATCAAGATAACTTCTTTGCTTGGAAGATACTCCAAAGTGTCTGTAAGCAAGAGTGCTGCAGACACCACAGGAGATATACGATAGCTACGATAGCAAGGGATCAAGATCAAATAGTTTGTGCAAGCCGAACTCTTGAGTATGCAAAGAGAATAAACAATATAAGTAGCACACGAACCTGTGAAAGAGGGAGGAGATACATTTTGGGTTGTAAAACTAATCCCCACCCCTTGTCCAACCCCCTTTCAAGGGGCGTTGTGCATGTTAATTAAAATTTTAGGTTGAAGCTTCATCGGTGCGGCGTGTGGGTAAGCCCACGCTTCCTCATTCGCCCTCATCTCCGACCGAGATCGTGTCTTCACACCAGTTAGGTGAGCTTTAGTTATCCCCCTTTCTGGTTTCTTTCCATTGCTGGTTTAGTATTGCCGCTAGTGCCATCGGACGGTAAGTGAATGCCCAATCCCAAATTACTATTGTGTGAGTGACTACCACGGGCAAGTTGTGAGAGAGCCATTACATCCCACGTCCTCGACGTGCTGGCCGCCCCTGAGAGTGGGCATCCTAGGACCCTTAGGGGTTCAATCTTAGGCTAGCCAATCCCTGGAGCAGCGAGGTCTTGTCCTGGACCCTCACCACCATCACCGGGTTGCCTACGGACACGAGAGTGCGCTTAGCGGGTGAGTCCGCTCGAGTGAAGCCACCAGTCTGACGAATTGTGTTTGATTGCTAGGTCCAAGGGGTCTTCGGTCTAGTTGCTACATTTCTTTAGTGTGTCACCACCTCCATCCTAGGTCGTGTCACATCATCAACACTCTGGCACTGGACCAGTTCGTGATGCGCCCGTCTTTCCTCCATGGCACCACCCTCAAGATTCCTAGGAGGCTTGGGATCAGCTTGAGGCTTGTGGGGAACACCACCTTGGCGGTGTATAGCCCCCACAGGTATTTTCTACAGGTTGGACTTCCTCACATCACGGATCCAGCGCTACCCCATCTACCTGCACTACAGGCGAGGAGACTCAGGATAGAGGAAGACGAGCAGGCAGTCAGGAGTGCCTTGATCACGTGGGAGGTCAGCAGGGTGCATACCCTACCAGTAGAGGTGACAGAGACTTAGGAGGAGTACTAGGCCTACTTGACAGAGCTGCGTGAGATTCGACCTCGCGGGGATGCCCGATCAAGGATTGAGTGATATTGTCATGATGTATAGATATCCATAGATTGCACTTGATGTACTTGATTTTGAAAAAATGAAATGCTTTGATTGGATAGGATATGAGTTTGGCCTTCTTCTTTGTGCACTTGTGTGGATTGAGGTAGTTCTCGGGAAAAGACACAGCCTAAGAAAAGACTGCTAGATTAATAAGATAGTCAATCATTGACTGTCAAAATGAGTAAAATGGCCTCAACTAGACTGTGAAATAGGTCTCTCCCATCTAGGGCTAAATCCCTCCAGGTCTTTAGTAGATACCGATAACCATAAAGAACTCGGTATCGCCCCTGCCTATTAGTATGGCTGCGGTGGAGGTCGTCCAACACAACCTTCTCATATCCCTCGCCACTGATCCACAGTCTAGAGATCCGGAACAAAGACCCCAAGTCAAGTGAGGTCTCTCCCTCAGCTATCGTTACTGTGTTCCACTAACGGTTGAAGCGCTCTAGCAATCCCTGCAATAGCCCCGTATAGCATGGGTACGCGTACAACATCGCAGTCACGGCATATCTAATGCCCGCTCTGTCCAATGGCACCCGGTAGTGGTGCACTATCCTCATTAGCCACTCAATGGCTCCCTAACGGTACCGATGTGAAGAGATCACTGCCCAATGACCGTACCAATTGACAACAGTCTGCCGCATGATCCCATCCTAAAGGCTATGGTCGTCGTATCCCTCACCAATGTACTACAATCCAGACGGCTCCAGCACCAGCCCGGTCGTGCCCTCTGTCTCAGTTTAGTGGTGGCCGTGCAAGTGCTAGGAAGAAGGACCCATCGGTCCGACCTGGACCCCAAATTGATTGGCTCTGCTGAAGAAGCCCAAGCACTCAGCACTGGGGAACTGATGCTACCTTCAGTAATCCCCAGAGAAGCTCGAAAAGCTGTAAAAAGTAACCCCATGCAGGCTGTCCCAGCCCACCAAAATCGCCTGCTCAAGCTGGCGACGCGCTCCAGCAACTTGCGAATCTCCATTCTCCATACCGGGGGGGACGTAGCTCTTGATGAACTCAAACAAGTAATGGTCCAATGGAAACTCTATGTGGTAGCCTCCGCTGCGGTCGTAGGTGTACAATCCACCTGCTCCTAAAATTCAGGCCACCTCCACGGCCCCAAGTCTGTTCCCCCTCTCGCCGATGGGGCCCTCAGCTACCACCATGCGTACCAGGTCAAGCTGATCTACACCCACCATAGTAACAACTAGCGGGCCCAAAGAAGGCATGGGCCGCTTAGTCCTCTGTACCCAGTGATCCTCCTCTCGAGCCACATGTCTCAGGACCCGCTCATCTCTGCTAAATCATGCCATAGCTTCAAGATAAAGCGCAAAGATAATCAGTACACCGAAAAGTCAACATATACACTGCAACAAAATGAAGGCACATGAAGTGTCAAAATACAACTACAACTGGCGCGTGAAGTGTCAAAATATGACTACAACGACATCAAAATGGGATTAAAAATAGAGATACCCCAACGGACCCAGTCATTTTCTCCCTCCATGAGGAGGCGACTGGGGGCAAAAATTACCATCAACCCAGTTGAGGTGAAAACCCGAAAGGGCACCTCAGGCAAAATCGGGTGACCCCTCGGTGCGAAAACTGGCAAGGGCGTACCGAAAAAAGCTAAAGGGGGCCAGCTCTGGCGAAAACCCACAAGGGCGGTGGAGCTGGCAAAGAGAAAAATAAAAAAAATCCTCTCCTTCTCTGCTCCTCACTAACGAGGGTCATTGACCGTGACATTCTGTTAGCGGCGACCTCCGCATCACTTTACAACGATGGTGATAATCACACCCTTCAGGGCCGGACAACGCCCATTCCAGCGTCAGCAGTCAGCCACCTACCTTAGTGGCCGGTCTCCAGCTCCAGCATCGCGGCTACAACACCTTCGCAGGCCAGTCGCTCAGTTCTAGCACCGGTCTCCAGCTCCAATATCGCGGCTACAACACCTTCACGGGCCAGCCGCTCAGTTCCAGTATCGGTCTCCAGCTCCAGCATCACAGCTACAATGCCTCTGCAGGCCAGCTGCTCAGTTCCAACACCGATCTCCATCTCCAGCATCACGGCTACAATGCCTCCATAGGCCAGTTGCTCAGTTCCAGCACCAGTCTCCAGCTCCAGCATCGCGACTACAACACCTTCACGGGCCAGCCGCTCAGTTCCAGTACCTGTCTCCTGCTCCAGCATCGCGGCTATAATGCCTTCACGGGCCAGCCGCTCAGTTCCAACACCAGTTGCCAGCTCCAGTATCGCAACTACAACGCCTCCGCAGGCTAGTCGCTCAGTTCCAGTACCAGTCATCAGCTCCAGTGTCACGGCTACAATGCCTCCACCGGCTAGCCACTCGTTTCCAGTGCTAGTCGCCACTTCAATAGCCCAGCTATAGCACATCAATGGATCAGTTACCTAGACCCAATACCAGAATCCAGCACCAGCATTTTGGCTACAGCCTTGTCAAGAGTCAGCCAACCAGCTCCAGTTCCTAATCCTAGCTTTCAGTTGTGACACCTCCTAGGGCCATTCGGCCAGCCCAGCTCCAGTTCCTCAAGCCAATGTAGATTACATTGCCAGCCAACGACATAAGACCAGTCAATACTAAGCATCACCCTACAACTGAAACATGACAGAGTCAATTCCCAGCCTTAACCCCATGGGCCCCCAGGTTCCAACCGGCATTGAGCTCGAAGAGTACGTTCCTTCCACACCCACTAAAGTTGTCCCCTTGGATAAATATATTCCACGGGAAGATATAGAGCAGAAGACGCGGCTTAAGAGCTAGCTCCGACAAATGTACAAACGAGCACAGGAGGGAGAAAGGCTTCTCATCCTGAAAGAACATGCTATCTTTTACAAAGATGAAGAGATTACCGTTGAAAAATTAGAAGCCTTGCTAAAAAAACTCTCATGTAATATGGTGTCCATTCCTCCTCCGGAAAGCCTGCAAAGGTCGAGTGGGAACGGTGGTACGGCCCCTCCCGTCGAGGATAGAATCACCTTGGCCACCTATCGTCGCCGCAATGTAGAACTTCGAAACCGGGGACGTGGTGGAGATCGTCACCGCGAGCGAGGAAGGCATGCAATGTCTTCTGGCGACAGAAGTGTTAATTCAACGCCTCCTCGGAATGTCATTGTTTTTCGAGGTGAAGAGCCACGTCTGATCCCTGAAGTCCAAGCCCGGGCGGATACCTTCCTCTTTGACCCCTCAGACGAGGAAGATGAATCAATGGCCCCAGCCCTCCAAGAGCAGGCCATTCCCCCCTCAAGTCCAAGCCGGGGTCTCCACCTTCTCATTCGATTTATCAGATAAAGAGGACGAGGTAGCCGACCCGGTGCCACAAGAAAACTCAGTTGACCCAGCTCAAGCAGGTCCCTCCGGCAAAGACAACGTGGTGCCACCTACTCCAGAGGAAGAGTCCCTACCTCCATTGTTCCAAGAAGAGTCTACTGAGCAAGCAAAGGCTGAACCGAGCAAGAAGCCAGTCTGTCAACCTAAACCACTTTCAGAAGTGATCCCTCTGCTGGATCAAGCCCGTGCACGGGCCGATCGCAAGATCATCCAGCACATGAAGCGCTTCCCAACCAATGTTACTATATGGGAGGCAATCGCTTGGAGTAAAGAGCTCAGAGAGGCATTGATAAAAGTGCTTCAAGAACCTGAAGTTTATGAAGCCCATGTAATTGAGCTTCAAACTCAAGCATATGAAGCCCTTGCAGCGACTGCCACCTTCACAGATAAAGACATGTTGCTGTCTTCTCCTTGTCACGATCGCCCTTTATACATGCAGGGGAAGATAAATGGCCATGAGCTGAATCGGATCCTAGTAGACCCTGGGGCGTCTGTCAACATAATGCCCTTGAAGACTTTCAAGTCCTTATTTCTCATACCCTATTTGCAAAGGGTCCATGAAGGTACTTTGTTGCTATCATCAAAACAGAATATGATATGTTGCTATCATCAAAGCTAGACAACATATGCACAACAGAATGCCCCAGGGATAATAAAATGACTACATCATCTGCGGAGGTAGGAAGACCCTGCAACTACAGCTTCTAAGAACAAGCGTCAAGAGGAAGACACTAGACGTAAGCATTGAAATCTCGAGTTGAAGCTGTTTGGAGCGTCTCTTGAAGAAATCAATGATGAAAGAAGATAGCTATTGATCTGATGTATAACTATCACTGAATATCCAAGGGGGACCATGTAATCAATAGTCCCACTGACGCTAAAGAGCCTTCATTGGCCACTAGGCCTCTCGTGTCAAATACGGCTCCAAACCCTGCTAGGGAATGAAAAGAACAAGTCCTACTTTGTTGTTTTCACCCTCGGCTCCTTTCTCCTCATCAAGCCAACAAATAAGTGCCTTTCGGCTTGTAATGACCCGTCTTAGCATCCCTGGTTCCACAGGAATTCATGGTGCCTTGCCACCCACCCCTCCTATGGGGGTACTCCCCACTTGTCCCATCGAGATTGACCCTCTACCCTTAAGCTGGGACCTATGTCCCCAGCCAATGACTTCTCGCTGTCTTCTGACGTTCGGCCAACAATGATTCAAATACACCAAAAGATGCCATATTTCTCTCACGAGGCTTTCCTACCACTGCCGGCTTGGACCCTTTGCCCATTATCAGCCTAATAAAATCTCTATTTTCTTGACATAAGGCACTCTGTCCTTCTCGAGCTCAATATTTTGCCCATCAGTCCCACCGGATTGTGTCCATAAAGTCTTTCCTTGGCCGGAGGCGTTCTGTCCTCGCCGACCTCAAAATTACTCTTCTATCCCATCAGGCTGGGCCCATAAAATCTTTTCCTTGGCCTGAGGTGCTCTGCCCTCGTCGAGCTCAAAAATAACCTTTGTCCCACTGGGCAGGATTCATAAAACCCTTTTCCCTGGCCTGAGACACTCCGCCCTCGTCTAGTCCCAAAACTACCCTTTGCCCCACTGGGCTGGGTTCATGTGGACGTGCAAAATCGCACGCCCATATGTCCCCGCCAGTCCAACAACCATAACAAGTCTTCAACAGAAGAGACCCCTGGAGGACACGTCCCGTCCGAACCCTCCAAAGAGACACCATGCCAATGTGGAGCCATCCCCGGAATCACAACGGCGAAGAGAAGTCAACTCCTGGAGTACACGTCCAAAAAATTAGCATTTTAGCTCTAGAATATAGGGCAATGAAAACGTAATAAATCTCACGAATAAACCAAAGTAACACAAGTAGCATAGTATGATCAAGATATGTGAATATTATCAAGCAAGATTGAAATAGGTAGTGAGTTTGACCTTTCATGTAACGATAATGTACTAGCATATATCGAGAATGTAATTTTCATAACTATAAAGTTATGCACTAGAAAGTCATATAATAAGAAGGTAGTAGCAAGCATGTAAATTTAACAAGATAGTCTCATGGATTTCACCTGTTTATAAAAAAAGTACTCCGGTCGTAATGCAACGTCAGTGTTCATCATACCCTATGGTTTATAGTATGTTTTCGGCCATCTGTCGAGGGGACTAGTGTCGAGCCCTTGGACACTGTCCGTGCCCGCTGTTGCATCTTCAAGTTACAAATCAAGCTACTTTCATGAGAAATATTAATATGGCTAATAATGTAACAAGTTTAAACAATAAGCTTCTGATAACAACATCAAGGTAAGAATGTACCAAATATGATCACGAGAGTTTTAAGAATGAATTAAGAACAAGGTTATGCCACTAGAGGAATCTGGCAGCATAATAGTACATTCATTAACTTTCATAATCCATTAATAGCTTATTGAACAAAGTGTTGGGTTCTAGATAATCCATAGACCATCTAGCAACATAGAAAAATCAACCCTTGGATCAAACCCTGGGTTAAGCACACTAGGACAAAAAGCAGTCAGGTCTGAACCTTTTCTTGAATACGCGGTCATGCCAGGACCGCTACCATGGAGTCACAGTTCGGTCAAGGTTGCTACTAGATAGACTCGACAATAGAGATAGACCTAGGAGAACGCAGTCATGGGAAGGCTACTAATTGACAATAGTGGTCACCTGATGGCCGTGACTATCCTGGGCAAAGAAAAACTCTGATCACGAAATGCCTTCTAGACCAATGGGTTTTTAGGGTACAACCAGCTCGATATCCTAGTGGGGAATCTCAGGCTCACGGAGACTTACGGAGGCCTTGAAACAAGATCACCTAGTTCGACAGAAGGAATATCCGACGGAGAGGATCACAAGTCCAAGGTAGTGTGCTTATAAGTGTAAAATGTAACTAATAGCATCGTACCAGGATACGTGCTATGTACTTAAGAAAGATTAAGATGAGAGTGAATCGTGTAAAAACAGCAATCAAATCATCAATGTAACAAGTCCATCATACATAATCAAAGGTGTTCCCTCGTATGGGGGATGTAAATGACGTCCTGACATTTATGGCATGACGGGATTGGGTCCCGACCCGAACCACACAATCACTTGACAAAGTCAGATCGAACGCACCATGGGTTTCTGTGAAGCCCGAATAAACTGTCACCTTGGTGACTGGCACGCCTACGCACTTAATAAACCAATAAATGAATAAACCCACCAGAATTTAACCTAACAATAATAACGAAAAAGTGTGTCCACAGGAGTCGACAGATCTCTTGCGGTCAGACAGATCGGTTCCGACCGCGCAGCCCAGGGCTGCCGTGTTCTCCTCGCAACGCGCATGTTTCTGTGCCAGGGTGAGGAGATCTAAAAGGGTCGCCGGGGCTTCTACTCCGAGGGCACGTCGAAGGATGTGGTCCCGCGTCCCCTGGGTGAGGGCTGTGGTGGCAATGCTGACGTCAAGGTGTGGGATCCATAGAGCCTCTAAGCAGAAGCGGGAGACGAAATCTCACAGTGACTCCTCATTACCCTGCTTGAGTGCGAGCAGGGTCACCGCGGACTTGGCCACCTTTCGATAGCCAATGAAGTTCTCCTTGAACAGCTTCTTGAGCTGTTGAAAGGAGGTAATGGTCTTGGCAGGCAGGGACTCGAACCAAGCTTGGGCGTTCTCCCGAAGGGTAGTAACGAACGCCAGGTACTTCACAGTGTTTGAGACCCGGTGGAACACCAAGTGGGACTCAAAGCTGTGCATATGGTCGACCGGGTCGGTGGTGCCATCGTAGGAGGTAAACGATGACAGTTGAAGCTTTGGCGGGATGGGAATCTCTATGATTTCCCTAGAGAAGGGAGCACGGAAGTCCGAGTCGTTGTCGATTAGGCCGTGATTCTTGGCGGCCAAGAGGACATCGTCCAAATGTCGGACCTTGTCCTCTATCTCCTCAAAACGTTGGAGTCGGCGGTCCATCTCCGGATTGGAGTGAAGTGGGCTCCGCACCCTTGGCGCGGGCATGTTACGGGATCACCAAGTCCTTATCGCCGAGGTGTGGGATGCCTCTCATGCTGAATGGGGGTTCCCCCCAGCCTGGCATCTCTCGTCCTCACATCGTTCGGACACGATGTGCTGGGGGTTGGCCCGTTGGTCTTGGAGCTCCTGGCAGAGCTCTGTCAGGGTCTGGATCTGCTGGCGTAGTTCGTCGAGGTCCCTCGAGGTGACCTCCTGCAGGGGGTGGGCAGAAGAAGCTTCTCTGAGTGCACAGTTCTATCTACCTTGGGACAGAGCTGACACCCGGTCAGTGTTTGGACTTCTGCAGCCTGCTCCGATAATGGCTGACACCCCCATGCATCTCGTTTCGAAGAGAGCTCTTCAACGGTTCCAACGCCACCGACCGTGCCCCAATTGGAGTTCGGGACTATTCGTGGTGACATCGTCTTCCAGGAGCTGTGGTGCTGTGACAGTTCATGGCAGAGAACAAAGTCCCTGCTTCCTGCTCCACTGCACCCTGCGACGGCTTCCCCGGCTCCCGCCAAAATTCCAATACCCTCCCAAGCCAATCCACAAACTTTTGGCACTGGTCTTACTATCAACGGAGTTCGGGAGCTTTCGCAATAATTCCAGCATTGACTGGATGTACCCTATTCTTGAGAAGGGACAGATTCACCCCGACGTTGCGAGGAGTCCTGTTAGGGTGCCATTTGCGAACAAGAAGGAAAAGTTCAATCATCAGTATGCTCAACTCTGAAATATTGTGGAACGAACCTTTGGTGTATTGAAGATGAGATTTCATACGATGCGAGAGGGAAATTGTTACCCATGGCTCATACAACGAATGATTACACTTGCATGTTGTGTAATTCAAAATTTTATACGTCGTGAACAGGGGTACGATTGGTACTTCAACAGGGTGAGAGATAATGATGTCAATATTGAAGAAGCTGGTGATGTCGAGGTCTCAGATGATATACCTCTTAGCCGAAGGGATGTTGCAACTGGGAAGCAACTTAGAACACAAATTACTATTGCAATTTGGGCTACCAATAGATAGGAGAGTACTAAATTTTCATGTGATGGTTGTATTTCCAAACATACTAAGCTAGTCTTGTTATCATATTGTTTGTTAAAAAATTTGCTTTGGACAATTCTGTATTTGGACTTTGCTTTGAAGATTGGGTAGAGTAGCTTCTCATATATGTCAGTTTACCTTCTAAAGAGAAGTAGATGTTTTGATAATTTGTATTTTTCAGGTTGGTCAACAGATTATCTAGTCAACATATTTTCACATTGATGGGTAGGTCGACCTGCGTGACAGGTAGGTCGACCTATGCCATGAAAAGGGTCAACCTGTGTGGTGGATAGGTCGACTTAGGTCGACCTATATGGTTGGGGGATGGGCATGTTTGATGGGTAGGTTTCTAGAAACATCATTAAAATAGTAATATTAATGTCATCTTCATTTGTGAATAGCTTAAATATTATTTCGATCCTCGCGAAGAGTACATCGCTGCTGTATCGTCCGCGAGTCGATGAATTGAGGAATAAACTCACCGTAGGGTTCCGTAGATTATACGAGAGAAAAATCCACACAGAAAGTAAAACTCAACTCGGGAGCTACAAAAGCGATCCGGAACTCTTCCAAAGGGATCCGAACAACCTAATAAAGATCTGCCAAGACCAATAAAGATCCAGCAAAGAGTCCGGGGTGTTACAGCAGGGATGTACACGGTCCTAACAGAAATAATGTATACCCCTGCGCTGCCCATCGATCGATCGCCTACCGACCCAGGAGTGTCGGTAGGGTACATGGTCTATCATTTGACCGTTTAACTCCTGAACGGCCCTTGTGTTGACTCTGTACCTCGTGCAGCCAGCGTGACCCCCGAGGTGTTTGTGACCATTGGATTTTGATCGTTGCACAGTGTTGAGGCTACACGGTTAGGGTATGACCATTTAGTTCCTTTGAACGGTCCCAAGCTGGACCGTTTGAGTCTTCAATGGTCCCAAGAGGACTGTTTAGATTTTGTGCCGTTGAGTGACTGGACGGCCCTAAGGGGGGCCATTCAGCTCCTCAAGCGGCCTACCGTTGGACCATTTAGATCCTGAACTGTCTGAGGGTAACCATTTGGTTTGTCGTTTAGTCCTGAGGATTGAACGGTCCCATGGGAGACCGTTAACTTCCCCGCACGGCCCCATTGCAGACCGTGTAAGGCTATTGTGGGACGATTCGTGGGTGACCGTGCCAGATAGTCAAATGGTTTGTGAAGAGCCATTTGAGTTCTGAGGTGGTCCACCGAATGACCGTGTGCACAGGAACGGCCCAGTGTGGATCGTTTACTGTGTGTTATCTGACCGGTAGTCCTTTTCTTGCTGATTCGAGTTTTGGGTGAGTGGACCTCGATCCACGTGCTAATCCGTGGTCTGAATGATGCTGGACATCATGTGGGGGCCATGTGTTAGGGTGCCGTGGGGTCCTGGGAAGTGGTGTTATCAGCTTGTGTCACCATGAGTCAGTGTCGGTATGAGGAGCGATCCTTGTACTGTCTGGTTCGGGCGTCGTTTTTCGTTGACTAGAGAGTCTACTCCTTCAGCAACTCTCCACTAGTCATAGCCTTCCGACACGCGTGTGATCCCACCAGGTGTTGTGCATATGTTGTCTAGCTTTGATGATAGCAACATATCATATTCTGTTTTGATGATTCTGTTTTGATGATAAAAATGGCAACCATTCTCGATAAAATTAGTGTCAAAATGACCGCTGGGATGTCAGGATCCCATTCCCGTAAGTTTCGTGTCGATCAGTTGTCATTTGGGGCTGGTAGGAGTCTGAGAACCCCGGTGACTCATTTAGGGTCGATTCTTCGGAATCGCCCCGATCTCGCATTTTAATGCATGCATGTGCCATTTTTTGACCCCAGGTGTGTTGTATGGTCGTTTGGCTTTGTTTCCCCTGCGCTTCAGCATGAATGGGACATGGAACGGGCCGATTCGACCGTTCCCCTATTTTGTTCGCTGGTTTTGTGTAATGGTCGTTCTAGTGGCTGTCACATGTGTAACGGTCTCGCAATAGACCGTTACGTCCATTGGTCATTTTGCATTCTTCAAGACTGGGTTGGTGTGACGGACCAGCATAGGACCATCACATGTCTGTAACACACCTAGCTTGGTGCGTTACGTTCTGGGTGTGACGGACCCGCATAGGACCGTCACATGGCTGTAACGCCCCTATGGTGATGCGTTACGTTCTGGTGGTTTTCGAGGACTATGGCTATCAGTCCCTAGAAGACCGTGTCTGCCTCGAACCTCGAGTCAGTCGGTTAACCTTGATGGACCTCCCCTTATGTATCATGTTGTGTAATGCCCCTAGCCTGGTGCGTTACATGGTTCGTGTTAGTGGTTTTGGGTCTGTTGGCCCTGGCGCACCTGTCTTGGTGCGTTACGCTGGTGTAATGCACCTATAGAGGTCCGTTACATGCCCTTTCATCTGAGTTTGGTATGGTTGCCCTGACGCCCCTACCTTGCCGCATCAGAGTAGGTAACGCCCCTATAGAGGTGCGTTACAGTCCTATTGTGGCTGTGATGGCTGGTGTTTTATTCTGCATTTTTCGTGTGTTGGTCTATCCTAGGTTTGTGTTCTAGGGCGGTGTCTGTGTGTCGGTGGTTTCTGGATCGATCGGTTTAGGTGACTGGGTGTGGTCTTTTCCTTGACTGTGACACTTCCCTAATAACTTGATCTAGACCTGCCAGTGTCCTTGACTCTGGTCTTGCAGTGACTTTCCTTAACTGCCGGGTTCACCTAGCGGTTGAGTGATAGTTCGCTCTGCCCTAAGTGTAGTCATTATCCACTGCTCTGGTTTTTGATTGTCTTAGCTTGATCTCGTGGTTTGCCCGTGACCCGTGGGTGTCTGTTGACATCCTATGAGGGCAGTGACCATGATGGGACGGCTAAAGAAATTCTATCCATGAGACTTGTACATAGCCATAAACATAAAAAAATAAAGAAAGAACAAAAGCCAAAAAAATGGAAAAAATGATTAAAATCTTTGTCAATCGCTTGGTGCTCGTCTTGTATTTGTGAGTCATGTATCCACCCTACATGATAGGATAGTGTTAGGATGAAAACGCTGATACCGATAGTGGGAATAAAGGACAGGATCTAGAAGGGGGGATGAATAGATCCCTTTTATAAAAAAATTCACACACACACACACGACCCACTAAATGGAAATACGGTGGAAGCAGGTTCAGACAATTTGATTACATAAGTCAAGCCACACACATCTAGAGAGTTGCAAGGACTAGTGGCTTAATAAGCGCGTAGTGACAGAGTGTAGTAAAACTAATTCTAATGAACCACGGACAGAGAGACTACTCGCAATACATCGAGCAGTTAGAGGACCTTCAAGGCAACAGTCTGATTGAACAAGATAATATACTCTCCACATAGATATGCAATCTACCACTTAGAGAAAGTGGCAATGTAGTGGCTGATATGTTAGACTCAGCAGAAAGCATTCATAGTGAACCAATCAACTGACTAGTACAAGGTAGAGATCTAATCTCAAGAGCTCTCATCACGCAAGGTGTGTGAATACACCTTTTTGATATGCCGGCAAGAAGCTCATGAAACATGCTCACTCATGAGTGTTGATCGAAAATAGACAAGCAATCACACAATCACACAATAGAACACATAGGAATTTTAAGGTGGTTCGATCTACCAAATAGATCTACGTCCACCCACACTCAAACCAGAGTGTGACTTCCCTTGCTCCAAGCAAGAATGCAGACTTAGTCTGCAAACATGCGCTGCCAAACAACTTGAACCAGAGGGAGACAAATCCCTCAAACCACTGATCTAGCACCCAGCTAAATCAACACCCCACTACTATCTAGTGACCAAAGAGACCCACTCTCCCTTCTTCTGTGATGAAGAAGGAACCAGTGAGACAGCACCCAGTTGCTCACAAAACTAGAGAGCTAACGCCCTCTCCTCCTCTGAGAACATAGAGGGAATCGAGAGATCGATCTCCCTTCTTCTGATCACTCAGAAGGAACCCGATCCCTAAACAGGGGATCAGAAAACTAGCTGAAAACAAAGGATGGAACTGAGAAATCAACAAAAGAGAAACAAATAAAAAAATGACTATAATGTAGCTCGATATGAGCAAACTGGCAACTGTAATAGTGACAGGACCCAGTCCGACCTTTAACGTAATCATGCCCAGAGGCGGCTTCTTTGTATTATCATATGCCGTGACGGTAATGGTGGATGGCCGAATCTGGCTTTCTAGTATGCCATACATCTTCAATGTACTTGGTGGCAGAACATTAATTGAAGCGCTTGTATCAACCAAGCACTGCTTTACTGGCACCTTGTTGATGTCCACTGTCATGCATAAGGCATATTTTTTGGCGGGCTGCGGAGCCAGTTCGTGCTCATAAAAGGTGATGGATGGTTGGCTGCTGGCTGGAGTTAAGATTGTGGTAATCTGCTCGGCTGCTATATCTTCATTCACCATCACTCTCTGTAGATATTGCTTTAAAGCCAACTGATGTGCAGTAGATCTTTTGATTAATTCTAGAATTGAGATCTGAGCTGGCGTTCTGTCCAGATGTTTTAACAAGTCATATTCTGTGCCCGGCACAGATTCCTGTTCTTGTTCTGCTTGCTCTTGTGCGGGCTCCTGCTCCCGCTGAGGAAATACTCGGTGGAACATCCATCCACTTCGGAGCACCATTGTTTCCGATCCCTCTGTCGGGGCCGGAGTAGGGATTGGATTAGTGGAGGTAGAGGGAACAGTGGAGGGTGCATCAGCTACTGGTGCAGGATTGGTTGTAGGAGGGGTTATTATGAGGGGCCTTGCCAGCGGGGGATTACTGGAAGGCGAAGATGGAGGTCGTGTTGTTGGTGGACGGACAAGGAGAGGTCGCGGAAGCATGGCAGTGGTAGGTGGTGTTGGTTGTTGTGGAGTTGGTTGTGGTGGAGTTGGAGGAGAGGCGGTCGCCGGCAAGGGGCGGATAAGGAGAGGTCTATTTGACGGGGGGTTTTGAGGTGGAGGATAGCTCCTGGGTTGGCGGATGAGGAGGGGCCATGGAGGAGTAGAGTAAGGGTTAAGTGGTGCTGGGGTAGTGGAGCGTATGAGGGGACGTGGAGTTTGAGGAGATGCAGTTTGAAGGGTTCTTAACAAACGAGTTGGTTGATCGGAGTTTTGTGTGATGGCCCCGACAGAGGCACTTTCTTCTTGCCAATCCTGTCCTCTTTCCACCTCCTGGATTGAGGTAACAGGGTTTACTTGCTGATTTTGTACCGAGTGCTCCAGTAATGGATCATTTACTATCCCCATATTAGGTTGGGGTGCAGGAGCCTGCTGTTGTTGTGGGCCTTGTGGCGGCTGCTATGGTTGACCTTGTTGTTGTCGTGGTGGTCTTCTTGCCTTCATGGAGGCCACCACTTTTCTCATCTCCTCCCAGTCTATACCTCCCTGATCGTTTAAATCATATATGTAATCTTTGAAGTGGAAGCAGTGAGTTATGCTGTGACCCGACTGCCTATGAAAAATACAGTACCGAGAGGTATCAACATTCTGTGGCCACACCGTTCTTTCTTTCAGTAAGTGGAGCAAGTTGGCGGCCATCAGGGCATTGAAAATATCTAGGAGAGTTTCTGACAATGGAGGGTATTCTACTCTTCTAGGGCCCATAGGCCTTCTGGGCTGCTGAGGCTCATAGTTATTGGGTGGGGGGACATTGTGATATTGCTGGGGAGCAGGGGGATTGTGAGGCAAGTTCTGGGGTGGTGGCGGTGGAGGTCGAAAAGCTTGAGCAGGTTGTTGCGGTGGAGGCTGGAAGGCTTGAACTGGTGGTGGCCGTTGAAGTGGAGGCGATGTGGTAAAGAGGGTTTGTTGTTGGTGCGGCCTAGGATTATATGGATGGCAGAAGGATTTAAGGTTGCCCACTGCTCCCACTTGTTCATTTGTGACCGTTCCTTCGGTAGTGGCACTGTTTGGATTTGTAGTGTTGATTTTCCTTATGAGCCTTGGCTTTGGTTCAAACATGCCCATGATGGGCGAATCCTTCATTTGGGTTTGAATATAGCGAGCCATTTCATATAACTCTTCCATGGTGGTGAGTTTATTCATGGCCAGAATGTGCCGGAACTGTGGAGTTGCATTGGCAATAATCAATTTTACTTGTTCCAGCTCTGACAACGTATCCTTTAGTTTCTCGGCCATTGTTCTCCATCTATCGGCAAATAAAATGAAGTCTTCCTCGGGCTTCATCTTTTCAGCAACAAGGTCGGTCACTGACAATGACGGACCGACATGGTCCCTGTACTTTTGCAAGAACTTCCGCTGGACTATATCAAAGTCACTGGCTTCGGCCGGCTCCAAGGAATAAAATCATTCAAGTGTGGGGTCGTCTAGTGACCTCCTAAAGAGGTATGCCAAAGAGATCTTGTTGTCTTGCCAAAACGACATCTCATACATAAAGTCCTTCAAATGAATGAACGGATTACCCGTCCCGTTATAGCGCCGGAAGTTTGGCATCTCAGATGGTGGTAAGTGGAATACTGGCAAGGTAGGTAAAGCAATCTCAAAAGCGTTCTTCGGCACTGTTACCTTCTTGAGCTGCTCCTCCATACTAGAAATCTTCTGGAGGAGAATAGTATTGGGGTCAGACTCGACCAGGGTCGGACATGAAGGGAATGCACCCGACATAGGCCTCCTTAAAATTTAAGGAGATGGGGGATATTGGGGCCTAGCCACCGAATGGCTTGCTATCTAGGGCGGTGTGACCATGACGGGGGTTGGGGGCATAAATAAGGCTTATGCAAGACCGTCGGGTCATGAAGAGGTGAATGGCCACCCGCGGCCGGTGGAGGGTTGGAAGATGAAGGGATAGATTTCCCGTTCAAAGCTGCTTGAATTGCCTGCCGTTGGGAGTCGTCCAACTGAGACAGGGCTTGAATTAAGTCTTGAACATTAAGTGATGGGGAAGCAGCCCTAGATGACTCTTGCATGGTAGGTTGAGACTGGGAGGGAAGTTCACCCTCTTGGATAGTGGTGTCTACCATGTGAATTTGGGAGTAATGAGGATGAGGGTGAGCATGACTCCCCTCATAATAGGTAGGAGGTTGAGGGTAATCCTCATGGGATGGTGTAAATAAATCCTCCTCATAGTCATCATAAGAGTACCCGTAGTTGGCCATATTGATGATTTTACCTGAACGAAGTTGCATCTTGTAAAGAAGGGACAATGTTATAAACTAGCAATCAGAGAAGTAACACCCAAACAAATAAATGCCTCACACAAGTTGTAATGAGCGCAGGATTTTAAGATTCCAGTTTGAAGATTTAAGTGAATTTTAAATAGGTACCAGATTCTCTTTTCTTCAAAGTGAGTCCTAGTTTCAATTTGGGGTGTAATCTCCTGGTTCTCTAAGTTCTTTCTCTCTCCTCACCAACGGATGGGATATCTAAACTCTGGATCTTCAATGGTACAACTGGCCCGGCGTCCGTGAGGGAATCCACGGGTGCGGGGACTTACGGAGGCCTTGGAAGAGAAATTTCTAATCCAAAGAGACGGAATGCTCAATGGAGGGTCCTTCCAAATCCAAGAGGGTTTGTGGAGTCCTAGAGGTGTAGAGAGAGGAGGTCTCTCCTATTGGACTTCCGGCTTGGACTCACTCGGTGCTAAATCCTCATCCTCCCCAGCGGACTCGTGTAAAAGATCATCAGGTGTAAGTCTACGAATAGACTTAGCAAGATTCGAAAACTCAAAACAGACCTTTTATATAGCATAACATACTTGACCATTATCTAGTGGGAACAAGTTCCTAAAGCTTATCGAGCGAAACCGAGAAGAGCAAATGTCGAGTGAAACTGAGAGGAACAGATGTCAAGTGGAACCGAGAGGAACAGATGCTGAGTGAAACCGAGAGGAATAGCAACAGATGCCGAGTAAAACCAAGAAGAACAGATGCCGAGCAACAGATGTCGAGCAAAACCAAGAAAAGTAGGCCGTACGAAGTCAGTCGAGAGTCGAGTCTGACATAGCCAAGTTCGGCCGTCATGACTAAGCTTGGACGATGCAACTAAGCTCAGACGAAACCAAGCTCAAATGAAACAACTAAGATCGGTCAATACAAACTAGCCGAGATGACACAACAAGACTCAGACAATACAACAAGTTCGAACGATACAACAAAGCTCGGACTTCATGAGCCCAAGCTTGGACTTCATGAAACTAAAGCTCGGATGTCAGGAAACCGAAACTCGGATGTCAAAAGGATCACATGGATTTGGGTTATGGAGACAACTTGCATCTAAGTGTAGCCTGAAAGGAGTTAGAAATCAACTTAATGGGCATATGCATGTGTACAAGTGTAGGAGAGGAACAGGTATCAGAACTTATAAGTTAGTTTCGAACATCAGTTTAGAATAAACAGAATGGATAACAAATGCCAAATAACATATAACAGAGTCAGTAGTAAGCACAATCTGATCACAATTATCGAAAGTTTTGAACTGAACAGAGGACCCAGACACAGTGCCCAAACCACCACTAGATGGTCGAAAACATATACCAAATCACCTAGGCATTGGCGATGAGGTCTTGGTTAACTGAGTAGAACTGGAGGAAAATTTTTCCCACCTTAACCAGTGGAACTTGTCCACCTTCAAGATTTCAACCCCCGTGCCCTTGGGGTCATAAACATATTGATCCTCCCCACAAGGACATTTCTACGGTTTGGCTCCAAGCACTTCTATGACAATAGTGTCACTGTGGTCCACAATTTGTCTCATAACATAAGGGGTTTACAATGATAAGGAATATTGGCTGGGAATACATCCGGGAATTTATTTACTATCGAAATATCTTCTAGCTTAGTATCAACCCTCTGCATCCGAATCGCCTACATATCACCCCTCCATGAGTCAACCTTCCACCATCCATGGTCATCCTTCTGCCTCCACCTCCACATACCCGCCTGTGTCTCCACCTCCAATCAAGGGAACACCACACCCCAAACAGGTGGATGCCGTCCACTAAATACCTCCCCATCCTACTCCTCATGAGCTCGCGCCTAGTCCCTCCACTAGCCGCCACACTCCATTACCTATGCAACCTCCATTGCCTACACAACCTTCACTTCCCTCTCCACCGCTTTCATCCCATACCCCTCGGCATCCCCCTTGCTCAAAGCGGGCTCCTCGTTCTCTGTTGTCAGAATCTTTCATCGACATTTGCAGGGCTTTAATGGTCACTCACGCGTTGCCACTTCCTCCGATTGTGCCTTGCCGACCTGCGGTCGGGGATATGCTTCTGTTCTGTGATTATCATCACCAACGGGGGCATTTGGTTAAGGATTGCCCCGAGTTCTGGGAGCATGTTTATGGCCTGGAAGATAAGAAGAGGATAGATTGGTCTGCAATTCGCAAAGTTGTTTTACATCTCCGCAGCAAGCAACAGCAGCAAGAAGTGTCACCCAGGCACCCGTCTCCATCACTTCAAGACCAGGGGCACCCCTGTGATTCCTCATCTAGCACTGCACCCGCTCCATCACCTGCTCCATCCCCTACCCCATCGCCTGCTCCATTATCCAATTCCCTACCTAGGCCATCGCCTACCCCGTTGCCATCTCCATCTCCATCACCATTACCTTCACCGTCTCCGACCCCACCTTTGTCTCCTCCACCAACCCAAGTCTCTGCTCGGGCTAGTGCTACTTCCCCTTCTTCCTCCACTTCCACCACTTCCCCCACCACTACTTTTGCTCCCGACGCGTTGTGCCGATACGTCGACGGCGGACACCACGACCTCCCTCTTCACCCTCTCCATCTCCATCTCCACTACCCCTATTGCCTGCATCACCACCTCCACCATCTCCATTGCCCAACCCACCACCACCGCTTTCACCGTATCCTCTCCCAAAAACCCCAACTCCACCATCTCCACCACCTTTGCCATCTCCTTCACTATCTTTGCCCGAGCCTAGATAGGCTATAACCCCACCTACACCTCCACCTTCGCCATTTACATCCAAACCTATCATTACCGCCTTACCTATAGCCAAACCTATTGTTACCACATTGTCTTTACCGCCTCCATCTTCACCTTTACGCTCAGTAGGTAATAGCAGGCAAGGTTTAAGTAATTAACCAATTACATTAATGTCATGCGATGAAATAAAAGGAATGACAAATAATGAATTACTCAAATAAGAAGAACAGAGACATATCGTATCCAGAAAATTGGCTGATCAAGCATGTAACAAGCAAGTCATGTAAATAATTCCATATAGGAATTCAATAACTTGTATCATGGCGAAAAGAAAGGAATGATTCAAATTAATGAAATGTCATAGACATCATGCTAGTCATGCACTCGATGCAATACCTTACCATGTCATGACAACTCCCTGGGACACTAGTACTTTTTGGACACTCCTCCCAGGACCAGACCGAGCCCTTATGATGCATTGGCAATGATTTGGTGGATCCAAGATCCCAAGTCATGTCTAGACATTTACTGGACTCGGCCAGGAAAAAGGAATGGACAACGTCAAGCTATAACCTGGAAATAAGCAAGAAACAAATCCAGGATTTTGTTGCAGCATAAGCCATCCACGGCTTGGTCACTGAAGCCCACAAGCAAGCGAAACAAAGCAATCCCTCGAAGCTACGCCGTCGCACCATGGCCGCATAGGACAAAATGATCACTTAGTAGATCGCGGGAGATGAAACTGGGCTAAGGAAAACCCAGCTCGGTGCCAAAGGTAAATGATTCTTTAAGGGATGCTGAGAGTCAAGGATGGTTTGGAATGGGCTATCTGACAGAGTAAAATGATCCATATCCGGTCGCTCAGCATAAAAAGGAATGAGAGCCCACAATGAGCTTTACACGGTCTACACTGGGCCGCCCCAACACCAAATGGTCCACAGACGTCCGTTTAGATGGTAAAATGGTCCAGGGATAACCGCAAACCAAATGGGCAAAGCTAGGCTAGAGCAGTCACCCTAAAGGGGTCAAACGGTCATATTAGGGCTGTGTAGGGACTCAAACGGTCCCATGTGGGCTGCGAATCTGGACAGAAGCAATCAAACGATCTGGTCGAGTTAACAGGTGCAGGACTTAAGGTACAACCTACCCGGCGTCCTAGTGGGAATCCCAGGCTCGCGGGGACTGACGAATGTCTCATAATAAAGGTCCTAGTCTAACGGAAGGAATATCCGGTGGAGAGTCCCATCTATTACAAGAATTGAGGGCTAATAACCATTGAAAAATGAGTATAGCGATCAGTCTGCTCCCCCGGAGTGGAGTGACTGTCAAACAAATCCTAACATTTAATCCCTAGTTTTTTCTTATTTTTCTCTTCACATGGGTGTGAACGGGACGTGGAATAGGATTTTTCACCATTTTCGCCATTTTCGGGCTCGGGACGACGTAGCGGTCGTTCCAGGGACCACTAGGGGGTTAAGCGGTCAGGTGAAGACCGCTAAGGTCCCCCTCTATCAGTTTGTGCCATGTAGTCGTGCGATAGACTGCCACCGGGCCTAGCGGTCTCTAGGAGATCGCCAGGCAGTGCCTTGCAGTTCAGTTGTGACCGTTTGCGATTCGTGTGTGTCAGGGGCCTTGCGGTCCTAGCTGGACCGTTAGGCCGGACCTTGCGGTCCGGAGGAGACCACCAGAATCCCTAGCAGTCCAAAGAGGACCGCTAGGTGGTTTTTCGTACTCGCCGTGTCTGTTTTGAGTTATGTTGGTCTCCAGTCAGTCAGGTTGAGACCCAATGACCGACCTATGACCCTGTGAGTGTCCTGGACACCCTGTGGGGACCGTGACCCTATTTTTGGGTGTCCAGAGGTACCGTATTATATACCTCGATTAGTGTGCCCGTGGGTTTTAAGGGTACAGGCGACCCTCTTGTGTTCTGAGCTTTCGTGATTGCATTAGATCGAGTCATCGTGAGTCGGCATGAGTGCGGTGGGCTCTTCCCCGCACGACGTGGGTTTTTTCGGAAGGTAGTTTCTGAGTGGGCTGTGAGTTCGGCCCTTGGATTGTGAGTCCAGTCAACCAATCTGGGGCTGAAAATTTTTCGTGTGTCCCTTGATTAGGGGATCAACTTAGAGGCTTGTGAGCTACCTTGGAAATTGTGTCACCGTAGTTTCAGACCTAGGGATTAGGCCGGATTGACGACGCTGTGTCGTCACTTGCAGTGGTCTTGACCTGAGTCTCGTGACTCAAGGACCCTTGGGTTATTAGGTCTAGAGGGCTGTCCAGAGTCTGGTGGTCACGAGCCGCCTGTCACTTCGCGTTACTCGAGATGGGTGCGTGCGTGATTTTCAATGTTCATATTTTGTGAGCCCCCACTAGTCGTAGCTTCCCTGCACACGCGGGTGCGGACTCACTTGGGAGTGGTGGAGAGCGTGACTTGAGTGAGACGGTTTTTAGGCTGATTACCGTAGGGCCCCTTGTCTTTGCAGCCTGAGTCCGGTTGGGGGGAAAATCAGCTAGAGGACCCGACCTAGAGTAGATGGTCTGTGTGTGCACGCGTAGCTGGGGGCAGAGGACACGCGCTGACGAGACGGTCACTCGAAGCAATGGAGCTTGCGGGCTGGGCACTCACTATCACGGGCTAGCGGAGCTATGAACTTATATTGAATGAACAAGACACTCAAATATGAGCAAGGGATAGAGCACTTCCTCGATCGGTTTGAAGAAACTGATCCCGTTCGGAGACGTGGGCGAGCGGGGAAGCGTGGATTCCCCACACGCCGCGCTAGTGAAGCTTCGACCTGTTTTAATGATTTACATCACTACTTCCCTATGCAAGGGGGTTGAACAAGGGGAGGGAAAGTTAATATTACATCTAAACACTACCTTCCGCAGGGAGGGGCAGTAAGCCGGCCAGGCAGGGAGGGAAAAATGAAATAGAAGCGAACTAAGCAAGGGATGTCGGTTCTGTCCGCGCTCTGGAACAGGAGATAGGTAGTCGTTGTCGGTGCCGCTACGACCACTCTCGAACTCAATTTTTGACGAGACCAGTGGCAAACTCTTCAGGACTGGATTAGGATGACGTCAATTTTTTGTAGAATTCTCAAGTTGGCGGTGCCGGTCGGGGAAGAGCCACAAATAGGGTCCCTACTTTCTAGTTATGTCTGCTATGGTACCACAATAGCAGGAAGTCGAGGACGCCACGAGTGCTCCTGAGCTCTCAATCAAGCTTGGCTAGAGTTGTTGGAACCGTTGTCGAGTTCTCTTCAAAACGAGATCTACGGGAATGCCATAGGAGGTTAGAGCAGAGCAGAGCAGTCTGAACAGTGATCGGGTGTCTGTTCAGTCCTAGAGTTGACAGAACAGCACACCTTAGGGAGAAAATTGAGAAATCGCTGCTCCGAATTTCGAATGGGATGTCTCTTCTTGGTATTGGAAGAAGACTCATCGTAGTAGGTCTAGGCCAAGCCCTGCCTCCAAATCTTTAGATGGCTTGTCGTGGGAGCCTCTGCAAGCAGCCTCAGGTTGGCAATCTTTAGGGAGACGTGTAGTCTGGGGAGATTGGATCCCTCGGGCAGTCACGAGCTCAGGTTGGGACGAAACCACTGCCATTGCGAAGAAGACACAGAGACGCTTCCGACGGTACCACTTGAGCCTTCATAGACGTTGGTATGAAGTCGTTGTCAGCTCTGCATGTCATTCGTGCTTTGCAACCAGCGAACTGAGAATTGCAGGCTGAAGGTGGGAGGTAGGAAATGAGGTAAATGGGAGGGAAAATTGGGGTGGATGGGTGTGGAGGCACCCTTGGCTGTTAGGGGGTCAGACCTCTAAAGAATGACCCTTTGGCTACTAAAGCCCTATAATTGCACACCTATTTATGCAAGGACATAAATAAAATTAAAAGTACATAAAGGCAAAAATAAAATATGTATGCATGGACTCGATTCCCATCACAACTCGAGATAACATGGCACCTCCAGACACCCTCAAAACACAAACACTAGTCTCACGGTGTCTGGGACACTCTCGAGGTCGAAGGACAACCATTAGATCACAACCGGGTTGGCCAAAGACCAACACAATGCACAACCACCCGGAAAGCACGGGGAATCACCTGACGGTCCAACCTTGAGCCGTCACAATCTTTAACGGTCCAACAATGGAGCACCACAGAAACCTGACGGTCCAACCCTGGAGCGCCACAGCCATGAGGCAAAACAGACTCTAACGCACCTACCTCGGTGCGTCACAGCACCATGACGCACCTCCCTTGGTGCGTTAGAGGACACAACAACATGGTCTCTGGCGCACCTTCCTCAGGGCATCACAGCACCTAACGGACCAATCCTGGTGTGTTAGAAGACACAGGGACATAGGCTCTGACGCACCTTCCTCAGGGCATCACAACACTCTGGCGCACCTACCCATGGCCACCAGAGGAACACGACCTCAACGGTCAAAAACACGTCAAAATACTATAACGATCAAACCCAAGCGCGTCACTCCCTCTGGCAGTTTATCGTGCAATCGTCAGAGCGACCGACGCCCTGCCGACAAAACAAGCCCCTGTGACGCACCCATCTTGGGGCGTCACACACTATGGCGGTCTCTGGAACGACCGCCACACCATTTCGAGAATGGAATAGTGGGAAAACCCCAAAAATCTTTGCCATGCACTCATACCTCCACAAGAGAGGGGGAAAACAAGGGGGAAGCCCCCAAATGACCCCCAACATGCATCTACGGTCTCGGATCGGCCAAAAACGTGGTGAAATGGTAGATCGTCTCACAAGCCCTAAAATATAGATTTTTCTCAAAATCCTCAAATATGCTCGCTCGGCTCACCACGGCCTACGAAACTCACAAAAAATGAAGTATGTAGGTTAAGGATCCGTCCCCGTACCTCCACCGAAGATTTCATGCACCATGGACGTCGATCCACGAAGAAAACGTCGTAAAACCCTCGCCAGCTCGTGATCCCACGAACTGCCTCCACCATCGCGATCCTCACTCCATCCTCGCCGCTCCACGCCCCACGATCCTCGCCGCCTCCCCCCCCCCCCCAACAGTTGTGTCAGTCTTTTTGGCAGGGTTAATTTTATACCTTGTCTGACTTCTGCCATTGTGCTGTCTTCTTCCAAAGTATCTTCCCTCTTTTCTTAAAAACCTTTTGAACTATCAAGTCAGCATAGCTAGCAGATCACCTTTAATCTTTGACCCTGAGGAGCTATGGTCGCTGGATGACCTGCTTTCACAGGAGCTGGCCTTCAATGCAATGGGTCTCTTCTTCTTCTCCAGCTCATCTGTCTTTGGCAAGTTCATCTCATATGTCATGAGTGAACCGATTAGCTCATCGACTTTGGTGCTCTTCAAGTCTCTCGACTCCTCAATAACAGATGCCTTTGTGTGCCAGATCGGAGTTAGGGAACGCAAAATCTTTCTCACCAGCTCATATTCAGAGTACACTTTGCCAAGGCTCCTCAGTCCATTAGTAAATGATCATGAGGCGAGCATACATCTCTGTGATGGTCTCATTCGGCCTCATCCTAAACGCCTCATATTCAGAGACTAACATGTTGGCTTCAGTCTCTCTCACTTGGGATGTCCCTTCGTAGATAACCTCCAATCTATCCCACATCTCCTTAGCCGTTGAATAAGATGAAATCCTGGAGAACTCTGTGGGATGAAGGGCACACTGAATGGCGTTGATAGCGCTCCAGTTGAGTGGACTTCCGGATCTCCTCTCGCGTCCATAAATCCTCATTCTCAGACAGATTAAAGGGTCTTTTCCTAACAACTCTCCAAATTTCATAATCTTTTGCCCTCAAGAAAACTTGCATGCGGTTCTTCCAATATGCATAGTTGGAACCATCAAAGTATGGAGGCTTGGTCGTAGATTGTCCTTCGGCTGTCATTCCTCTAGCATCCATGATGACTATCTCTTCAGGGTGTTAGTCCCTGCAGAAGAGTTAGGCTCTGATACCCCGTGATGTGGATCTAGAGGGGGGGTGAATAGATCAAACCCCTATAAAAAATTCTACAGCAACTGAATAATGTGGAATTAAAGTGAACTGCAATAAGACGATCAAGAAACTCTAAAGACAAACAGAATAGAACAACTCTAGTTGATCGGTTCTTAATCGATCTTAAACATCCATCTATCTTGAAGAGAGCATGAAATGCACTCAAGTATAGACCAATCGCACGAGAGACAGGGATTTTAGGTGGTTCGATCTCCTGCAGAGATCTACGTCCACCCCACACTTAAATCAAGTGTGGCTTCAACCTTCGTGGATTCTTTACTTCGACGGTGCATTCAATTCCAAGGGTTGTGGAGTTGGAGTCGTTCTCCGATCTCTGGAAGGTGTTATCATCCCACGCGCTTGTTAGCTAGCCTTCCTTGCCACGAATAATGTGGCAGAGTATGAGGCGCTCCTCATGGGCAAAAAAATGGCAATGGCACTCGGAGTTAAGGAGCTCCGGATCATCAGAGACTCCCAACTTATACTCCAACAATCCCTCAACAAGTATCAAACCCAGGACCCGAAGCTAAAACCCTACCAAGACTTAGTGAGCAGGGTAGTTCGGTGGTTTAGGAAGCAAACCCTAGTGCACACTCCAAGGGCTCAAAAAATTCTGGCCAATGCTCTCACCTCTCTAGCATCCTCTCTCCCAATTCCCGGTGAAAAGCTATCAGCTACTGTCATAGTGCAAATGATGCACATCCCTTCACACTCAGATCCTTGGTTCCAACAATTCTCAGATTCCTCTCTTCAAGTCCATGCCATCTCTCACGAACCGGAGGTTGACCTTGAGGATGGCAATCCCTAGTTCTTCGACATCTAGAACTATCTCCAGGATGGCTCCCTCCCTGATTATGCTATTGCCCCCGATCAATGAGCCATTCATCGAGCCGTGGAGCGATTTGCCATCATAGGTGGTCGTTTGCATCGTAAATCTCTTAGTGAATTTTACCTCCGCTGTCTCAATGAGATTGAATCTCGTGCAGTTGTCGAAGCTGTGCACTCCAGTGAATGTGGTGGCCATGTGAATGGTCGCATGCTCGCTCAGAAACTCCTTCGGCAATACTACTAGCCTACCATGCACGAGGACTGTGCCCGTTATGTCTGCCATTGCACCAAATGCCAACTCCATGCGGACAAGGTCCACACTCCTTCATCCTCCCTCCACCCTCTTATAGCTCCCTGGCCTTTCGCCATGTGGGCATTCGATGTGGTCGGTGCCCCAGAGGATAGAACTAGAGAAGTCCAAAGAAAATCCTTCATCCTCATCGCTATGGAATATTTCACGAAGTCGGTAGAAGCTGAGAGAATCATGAAAGTCAAAGCATCAACGGTGGTGAAGTTTATCAAGCGCAACATCCCCGCCAGGTTCGGCGTCCATCGTGACATCGTCATCGACAATGGGCCTCAGTTCACATCGTAAGAACTCCGCGACATGTGTGGTAAATATGGCATTAACTTGCATCATTCATCCCCTTATTACCCATAAGGGGGGGTGGCCCCCAGCTCATGATTTGCTTCTTCCCACATTTGCAAGGATGGGTAGCAGGCAACAATGCCCTTGAACGTATAAGGAGCATGTGGGCTACATACCTTGGACAGGCCTTTTCACAGTATTGGCTGCGGTGATAAGAAGTTTCTCCCTGCCAGACATAAGTAGAAGATGTCAGCCGGGGGGGTTGGCCGGGGCTATCGCCTCAACCTGCACCTTTCCTTTCGGTCCTTCCAGGCAGACCCTTTCATATTCTTCTGGGATGACGGGAACCACACGGCTACTCTTGGACACCCAGGTTTGCTTGAACTTGTTCAATCTCGGGACCGCCCCCTCTTTTGCTTTAATTGTGGGCAGAACGCGGCCCATCTTGTCTTAAGCCAGTAGTTGAAAGGGGTTGCAGGCTGGCACCATAGGTATGACCCTGTCGGGTATCGCTTTGGCCGGTCGGCCATTGAGGAAGACCCAGAGTCCTCTGATCAACACAGATCTACCCGAGGTAGACAGCCGGCCTGGTAAAATGCAAGCATCTTTCTTGATGATTCTTCTTCTTATGGCAGTGCACCCCTTGCTGAATGGGGCAGGGGAAGTAACGTGGCGAGGGCAGTAGCCCACCGTCTTCAACTTTTTTGGGGTGACCTTCTCAGCATCGGAGGTCACAATGTTCATTTCTTCGGTGTGAAAGAGCTCCACGAACACCACCCCCAGAAAGTTGGGGAAGCCGATGACAAGCGGGAAGTTGCTAAACTGGATCGGCACGGCCAGGTAGCCATGGGTAACCTAGCTGGCGATGACGAGCGGTCCGAAGGAAACGGCCATCACGATCACAGGAATGCAACCCCCGGGTTGAGGTGTGCTTTTCTTCACCTGCCCCCTAGGTCGGGGGAGGTATTCCTTCTTCAAATGCCCTTAAGCCGGGGTGTATTCTTGCTTCTTATGTCCCCCGAGTCGGGGTGTATTTCTTCATGTGCCCCCCAGGTTGGGGTGTAGCTTTTCTTCGTCTGCCCCCTAGGTCAGGGGGTATGCCTCTTTGCTTCTATGCCCCCAGGCAGGGTGTATTCTTCATGGCTTCTATGCCCCCAAGCGGGGTATATTTTGCTTCTAATGCCCCTAGGCCAGGGTGTAGCTTTATCTCATATGCCCCCATGCAGGGTGTGTTTGGCTTCTTGTGCACCCAAGGCAAGATGTGTTTTTTCTTCACATCCCCCTAGATCGGGGTATAACTTCTTGCCTCTGCAGGGACTGGGAGAAAGGAATCAGCGAAAAAGAGGAAGAAGCCTCGTCCCACGAGGTGAAAGGATGTTAAGCAAAACAAGAACCTCACCTGTGGGTTGGCTGCCCTCGGCCTGAGCAGCGGGCGTCCATGCAGCCACAAACCTCTCGGCCTCGGCCTGCTTCTGTGCCAGCTCCTGCAGACTGATCGTCACAGAGGGGACCCGCACGGAAAGCGTCTTCACTACGGCTGGGAGAAGAACACATGCATGTCATACAAGAGCAAAAGATCTTCCGGGGAGGGTGACCGGACCCCGAAAAGCGTTAACATCTAAAGGTCTCACCTGTGGGATGGCTCGGCTCGACCCGGGGCGTGGCGAATTTGGCGAAGGAGGGAATTGACGGAGGAGGAGAAGCTGGGCCCACCCGGAACACCTCCGCTCTCTTCCGATCCACCTCCTGCTGAGTCGTCACCCTGGCGACGGTGAGCGCCTTCTCCACCGGCGATGTCACCTGGAGCTCCCCAGCGCCTCCGGACGAGCGGGCAGGGGTTGACGGCAGCTCAGACCTGGCCCAGGGTTCATCCGCAACGTGTACCGGCGAAGGCGAAGGTCCCTCCCTAGTTGATGGACATAAAAGGCGCCTGGATGTGAGCATCCAAGGCCAAAATAAAGACAAAGCCATTTCAAGGACAAGCGTGACGAAGGAAATCTTACCGATCGACCGGCTCGGCTCGGCCTGGCCCGCCTCGAACTCTTCGAATGACGGGATTGGAGGCGGCGCAGGAGCGGTCCTCGAAGGTTGAGCAGCCTCCATTTTTCGGCGCTTGGCCTCCCGCCGCCCGGCAGCCTTCGCCTCACCTAAGGCCTTCTTCATCGACGACCGCGCTCGGGGCCTCTTCGCGGGGGGAGGCAGAGGAGTGGTGGTCGGAGCCGCTGGCGCCTCCTCGAAGTATGTCGGCTTCTCCGCCTGCCGGAGGAGATTGTGATATGTTGCCAGCTGAGTACTGTTCAGGTGATCTGCAATAGAAAGGAAACAAGAGAAGCCAGGAGTTAGTCGCTACTTGGCACTCGATAATGACCAACAGAAGCGAAAGGGAAGTATAACATGCGTGTGTGATAATGCATACCGTGCGGGCCAGTGTAAAGGCGAAGCGACACTGGCCAGTAGGTCAAGGAGGGCTCCTGGTCCCAGCGGGCCACTTCCCGAACTAGCCAGCATACGTCCCCGACCTTCTGGCACCGATCGGCGAGGGCGGCTAAGTCTGCGTGCTTCTTGGCACCCAGATGGCACAACAGATTAAAATAGTCCATTCCCCAGCCGTCGGCGTAGTAGTAGGCCAGGTGTAGCGGCTTGTTCAGGATGGCCCTCCCTGGGTCCTCAATCTTCAGCCCGTGCACCCGAAGAAGAATATACATCCAGGTCGTGTCTTTGTAATTTTCGGGCCTCCGCTCCTCGGCCCGCACGAAGGCACGATACGGACAGGTGGGGTCGACCTCTGAGCGCCAGCTTTTCGCCAGGGTGCCCTCCTCCTCTGCCGGGAATGGATAGTTGATCAGGTCCAGGCGTTCGCCCCTGACGCCACAAAGGTCCCGCAGGGTCTTCTTAAAATCATCCTCTGCTATTGGAGGCAGCTTCACTTGCGGCACCGGCTGGGTCTTCTGGGCCTCCTTGCGTGCACGCAGATAGGCGGCCACTTCATCGCTTTTGCCGTGTCACAGTTGGAGGAGGTGCTCCAGATCGACGTCGAGGACGGGCACAAGTTGCCGACTCAAGAATCTCCTCTCCGGTCCATCCCAGCAGTCAGTTTTGTGTAGTCGATAAAATCCGTCCGAGTGTTCCACCACTTTACATACTCGGATGTTACTCGTGGGACCTGGCCGGGGGCTGGCACTCGGAAGGTGGCCGTGTCTACCCTGTGGAAGAAATCCCACCAAACTCGGGAGGCCTCAGCTGTCAGATTCCCCCGGAGATTCCACGTCGCCAGCGTAAATTGGGCGCTGTATGGAGGGATATGCTGATCATACCCGAAATTCCACCCGAAACAGAAATGGTAGTAAGGCTCCAGCAGCAGGCTGTCCCCCTTCCTGAAGGCTAGTACGCTCGGACGGATCGACAATGCCCAATCCCTGAGCTCGGGTTCCAGCAGCGGGCGGACCACATTCTCTTGGCTGATTGGGTGCACATACTTGACCACTTGGTCATCTCTGCACTCCCGCTTATTGTTCACTAAGGGGCTTGAGTGGGCCGCCAGCGTCCAGAAGTGGATGGAGCCAGAAGCGCCTTGAGGAATTGTCATCAGGCGGCCCCAGATGTCATACAGCCTCAGGGAGGTGGAGCTCAGCTCTATACTCGCGAACTCCAGCATCTGAGGCACTAATCCCCAGTCCTGGACAGCACGGGGAGCGAACTCCGGAAAGAGCGAATAGACCCACGCGTTGAAGAAATGCAGTGGGAATACAAAGCGGGCCTGCGGTGGAAACTGGTGGACGCTCACTTCCTCGAGCATCTTATAGATCAGGTAGAGAGCATCCGGGCACAAGGATAGCTTGATCCCCCACGTCATTTGGCACGCGGGGTAAATGGCGTTCGACCGAATGACGGTTTCATCCCCATGCGGCAAAGCAAATGAACATAGCCAGTATGTGAGGAATGTGGTGCAGTGCATCATCGGATCAAGTGCCATCGAGTTTGGCCCACCCAAATGCCCCTTGGAGGGGATCTTCACGTCTGACTTGGGCTTGGCCTGTTTCTTGCGGGTGACAACCGTGCCCACGCATGGGAAATCTTCATACTTCTTTGGCCCGTCGAAGAAGTACTGAAGCCATAAGGTCAAACGGACCCTTTTTTGGTCCCCGCAGCGCGGCTGCTTCTCTCCGTGCGCCAGTTTGTACATCTCCCGGTATGCCTTCATCAGGTACCAGTAAGAATGTCCCAAAGAGTAATAGCCGTCGCCGTTGGTCTCGTCTTTGATCAAGTCCGGGAGACAGACCTCTTCATAGGGCTTCCCGTCGATGGGCAGGCCGCTCAGCTGGCTGAGGCTCCACAGATCCAGGGAGGTCTCCCCCTCCGCGGTGTAAAACATGTTGGTCTCTGCGCTAAATACCTCCAACATCCCGCAGTAGAGTCCTTTGGAGATGGGGTAGTCATACCGGGAGGCATAGACGTTGTGGTACACGCCGGCCCGGATGAGAATGGGAGCGTAGTTGAACAGTACATACTCGGCGAACTCCACCGCTCCCTCTCTAAAGCTGTGCGCGGTCTGAAGCTTCAGCTCACCGAACCAGCCCAGTGAGACCCCCTGCTTGAACCGGATTGCCAAGCAATCAAGGACGAAGGGCTCCTCTCTGTAGCCCCACTTCAACGGAGCCAGAAACAGGCCGTAGCGGTGCTGCTCGCCCTGAACGCGTCCTGCAGTGGTGTCCCATTTGGCGGGAGTGAAGCCCGGGGTCCTCACCAGCTTGTCTTCCGCTGGCAGCACTGCCTCCAACCCCAGCACGGGCTCAGTTCCTATTGTGCCAGTCCAGGAAGATGTGCCTGGCAGTCGCGGGCGAGCGCTAAAGGAATTCTTGTTGTTTCACCTGCCGACATTTGAAGGCCAGACTGACCCGGACGCTGCTAGAACTTGGTTGGATGCCACTAAACGCGTGTTTCGCTCTATGGAATGCGCGGAAGACGAGAAGGTGATGCTTGGTACCTTTCAGCCCGAGTGCACTCACCTGGTGGAAGACCCAGTGGGAGATTTCTTTTCAATCCCGCCCACTTCGTCAGATTTTTTGGACCGAATTCGTGGCTACTTTCGAGACCACTTTCAGCCCGGCATACCTACGCATGGATAAAATGCATCAATTTCTTCAGCTTGCCCAGGGCGAAATGTCAGCGCTCGAGTATCAAAACAGGTTCATAGAATTGGGCCGTTATGCGCCCTATATTCTTGCTAATGAGGCACTGAAGACAGAGTAGTTTTTGCGAGGCCTCCATGAAGAGTTGAGACAGCCGTTGATTGTTGCCCGGATCACCACAATGAATGAATTGTACCAGGCAGCAGTAGCGCTAGAGTTGGATTTGACATGGTCCCTTGTTCCTCCTCCAACATTGCCAGTGCAGCCGACATCTCAACTTCCTTCAAGTTATTTATCTTCTGTTCCTGCGTTTCCTTCTGCCACTTCTGCAGACAGTGGTGCAGCTTCTTCGGGCAGATCTCAGTTTCGAGCTTATAAGAGCAAGAAGAAATCCAGGAGATGATTTGAGCGGCAGACTCCGTCTGAGGCCACTCAGCAATCAGCCCCTTCCTTTCTGCCGTGATAGGGCTCTACAAGAAGTCAATTGAGAGGTTGTGCGCAGTGTGGTACCAGTCACCCAGGCAGGGCATGTTCGCTACCAGTGGTATGTTTTCGATGTGACCAGCCAGGGCATATTATGAGAGACTGTCCGATGCGGCCAATTCTAGTGCAGTTTACTCCTGTAGCTCCATCTTAGCCATCTCAGTCTCAGTTTAGACCTCCACTTCCACCACCGTAGCCATCTCAGCCATTCCAGCAGATACTCCCTCAGGCTTCAGCAACGTCTTCTTGTCAATCTTCTGCAGCCGCCGGTAGGAAGATGAAAGGCAAGGTCACTCATATTTCCAGAGCAGAGACTGTAGCTTCCAACCTCGTTGAAGGTACGATTACTATTTTTTGTTGTGCAGCCTGTGCTTTATTTGACTCTGGTGCTTCTCACTCTTTTATTTCTGACATCGACCATGAACCCTCATGGATGGATCCGCTCTTAGACTTCCTCCTACGACAACAACTTCTGAGTGACTGCGCCGAGGCTCGCCGCACGCGAACACGCGCGGCGCACTTTGCAATGGTCAATGGCCACCTGTATAGGCGATCACTTTCAGCTCTGTTGCTAAAGCGTTTGTTCTCTACGAAAGCTAAGCAAGCCATACAAGAAGTACACGAAGGGCTTTGCGGGAGTCACGTCGGGGGGCTAGCACTCGCATGAACCCTCATCCGACAGGGATATTGGTGGTCGACGTTACAGCAAGATTGCCTCGACTACGTCCGAAAGTGTCCACAATGTCAAAAATTCTCCAACCTGCATCACCAGCCAGCGACACAACTGCACGTCCTGATGGAGCCTCGCCCATTTGCTCAGTGGCGGGTGGACATATTGGGTCTCTTCCCAAAGGCCCAAGGGAGAAAAAAATTTCTCATCGTAGCCATCGATTACTTCACCAAATGGGTCGAGACAGAGCCACTGGCAAAAATTACGAGCGAGGTAACATGGAAGTTCGTGCTATAGAACATCATCTGTCAGTTTGGGATCCCACGTGTCCTCACAATCGACAATGGTAGGCAATTCGCGAGCTCAACTTTTCAAGAAGAGTGCTCGGAGCTCGGGATTTAGAACCACTACACATCAGTGGGTCACCCCCAAGCGAATGGCCTAGTTGAAAATGCCAACCAAACACTCCTCCACGGTATCAAAACCCACCTAGAGCAGGCTGGTGACTCGTGGGTGGATTCCATTCCAAACATCCTGTGGGCCCATCGGACCACGGCTAGAGCCGCTACAAGAGAGACTCCGTTCCACCTCGCATACGGAGCAGAGGCGATCATACCGATTGAAATATCTAACCCATCTCTGCGGGTTGGACAATTCGATGAAGCCAGGAACAACCAGACAATGCGAGAAAACCTAAACCTGCTCGAAGAAGACATGGAGCGTGCCCAGTTAAAACTCGTCGCCTACCAACAAAAGTTGGCCCAGTATTACAACGCTCGCGTCAGAGAATGCCACTTCCTTCCCGAAGACCTAGTGGTACGCCGAGCTAGCGTGGCAGACCCCAGTGCAGCCATGGAAAAATTAGCACCAAATTGGAAAGGTCCATATAGGGTAACGGAAGTGCTTGACAAAGGAGCATACATGCTAACGACGTTGGAGGGATGAGAGATAGCCCAGACGTGGAATTCTGTATATCATCATGCTTTACATTGTAATCATACTCATTTATCTTGCTTCTTGGTCGCTATTGTTTGAATCAATTTCGTATGTATGAATGTTATGGTTTGCCTTGTTCATATTATTGTCCGATTGTTGTCATGATGTTATCCCGGTACACTGTTTATTTTCAACACCCTTTGCCGATAACCGCCTTTCCTTGTAGTGTAGAGACCTCTCCTTTGCCCATTATAAGTTTGATATCTCTTCGTGATACATTTTCTTCTACTAACCTATACATTAAACATGAGATGTTTGCTAATACTATACTTTTTTTGCACCAAAGAAATCTTAGTAAATGACTACGTACGTAGGGTTCAAGTCGACATGCCTGAGCAGTCCGGCCCAACTGGCCCAGTTTTCGTATCTTCTTGAACAAGAAGAGAGATGCCGTCTCACGGCAGTCAGCTGCATAGATTCCAAATTAATGTAACCAATAGAGGATCTGTCACGAACATTCCAAATTCATTAACATTGGTAAGTCCAACACAACTAGACACACAACGGAGAGAGAGGCATGCACACACTAACGCACGCGTACACACGTATTACACAAAGCCCCAAGCACACACAGACAAGCAGCAAGGCATGCATGCTGTTATTAGACCACTGCTCCATTCCTCATCTGAAACAACTCGACAACGGTGAGGGCAAGACCCTCTGCGCACATGCAGCTCCCCCCTGTATTAATTAATCGACAAGAAGATCAAGATCATGCATGGGGCATGCCATCAGAGGCTCCTACGTCCTTTGACCACTCCTCCGGTCTTGGGGTCGTGCCCCGGGTTGGCCGACGGGTCGCTGTAGTCGTCCGTCCTCACGCTACCCTTCACCGCCCTCCCTTTCGCCCGCAGCAGCCGATGGTTGCCTGTTCCAAAGCAAACACATGCATGGATCAGCGTCGCCAGGAAACAAGAAGGGACCAGACCCAGGGATCGACGAGCACCCTTGGGAGCACTGTCTCAGTTAATTCTCAAAAGATCATAACTAGCTAGCTAGGGATCGAAGATGTTTTAAATATGAGGAGCAGATTTCGAAGATATTTTCAGTCTCTCTAGCCAGATTAATTAATGAGTCCATCCACTACCTGATGATTTTTCCCTTTAAAAAAAAACGATTACTAAAGAGATTTAATTAAGTGAACTCATGTTGTTTGTCTTTTAAGTGAGAATGAGATGAATGTCGAAGACACCCTTAAACTGTAGTTATCACGGGGATGGGCAAACCATTACATGCACTACCCTCGCGCAGGAGGGGGGAACAAGGGGAGGGGAAACCAAACTATCGATCTGTGCTTGCTTGTTCCATAGTGTACGCCTAGCTCCGATGTCCAATCATGGTGCTGTCAATGCTTGGACGGAGCCTGGGGGATGCTAAAGGACGCCTGAAAGTCCGACGTCGAGCCGATGTCACTAGAAGGTGGAGGAGGTCACAGCCGATGGCCTGTGCAGTTCTGCCTTGTAGGACTGGGTGGCGCGATCGTGATGTGTCGATAGGTACGCCCGCTGTCGAACTCCAAAAGTGACGGAACCAACTCATGGGCGTAGAAGATAGAGGGCACTACGATCCCTCAAAATCTGGATTCCGTCGGATCGCGGTGCCAGTCGTGGTTGCCGAAATGGTTTTTCTGGTTCCTGGGTAAACAGCCAGATAGGTAGACGATGGCCATGGTGGAATTTCCGGTGCTAAAGTCTGAATGGGACGAAAACACCTGGGTTGGTTTCGTGTCGTCGAGGGGCACAACTTTGGTGAAGACACCTCGGGCCGAAAACTAGCAGAGGAAGGCGTGCCAAGGCTGACGAGTCTGCTGTAGGTTCTGGGTGGACTGGGTCACACCATTCAGGTGCAGTCGTAGGAGAACGGACGCCCCAGGCTGTGCTGACGTCAAAAATGGACGAGACCAGCTCTGGATTGATGGTGACTCGAAGAGGAAGAACTCTTCTGAAGAGAGTTTGGGCTGATTCACGCTGTAGAAGATGGTGAAGCTGCTACCAAAGGGTACTCAGGTGCAGGTGTGAATCTTGCACAGTTGCACGAAAATGATCGACGCGATCAGTGTTGAAGGCAAAACGGGACGGGACCACTTCTGGAGTGAAGTCGTCTCGAAGCAGCACGATGTCTCTGAAGAGTGCAGACACTGGTTCGCATCATCTGGGGGTGTGGCAGAGCATGCAAACTAGACCTTAGGTTCAGTTCAAGACTGCAAGCAGTAGGGTCACCGTAGCTCCAACGCAAGGCCGAGGAAGACGACGCGGCGGACTCCAGGCGGCTGGGAGTCAGCATGAGTGTTGCTGGAGGTGTAGAACACAGTGGGAGGTGGCTGGAAGAGGGCTGGGGCATGAGGAGGCTGGAGAGGGGGCTGCTAGGGTTAGGGCTATGGGGGGCGCTGGTTTGTGGGAAGGAGATGGGAGGGGGCGGCCAATGTGGTAGAGGGAAAGCAAATTAAAATCACTACGCAGTGGAATTAACAACTTTTAACGAGATTGAGGAATTAATTAAACAAGGTAGCTAAATTCTCGTAATCTCACTGTTCACACACGATCACACAAATGGATATAACATGCAAACCATACAATCACACAAAACACAAGGACACGGTGATTTTTAAGGTAGTTCGAGACCACGACGGTCTCCCTACGTCCACCCCTTATCAAACCGGTAATGCTTCACTTGGGGATAAATCTCCAACACGGAGACGATGCTCCAACACACACGGGGACATGCCCCAACACACACACACACACACACACACAGAGATGGAGTCTCCCACACGATCCGACCACCAGATCGCAACACACACACACACACGCTGCAACAAGCGTAGCACAATAAATCGACAATAGTATGCAAACGATTCAAGACATGACCGTACACCGACGGTCCACACACACACAATATAACTTAGTTTGGAAAATAAACTCAAATGTTCAAACATGCTCAGATCGAAATAAAACTCATGACAAACATCACAAAACAACAACTAAAAGATGTAGAAATTGTTCCCCCTTTGATTTCCAAGACGAATAGAAAGCGTAGCTTGATGCTCCAGTCGGATGGTGATGATTTCAATGTCCTCTCGATCCTCTCCTCGATCCACTACTCTTTTCCTTCTTCCTCGAACTCCAGAAACCACTTGGAGGAGATGAAATCTCCCTCTCTTCTTTCCATTTTCTTCCTTTCTCCTTTCTTCACCTGCAAGATGAGAAACTATGAGCTCAAAAATGGAGTTCTCTTCTCTCAAATTCATAGGTCAAGTCAATGTATATATAGGAGATATGAAAAGACCCATATAGTCCTCACAAAACTCTTAGAAAAGCCTTCTAAGATGTATATAATAACCCTAGGGGCAAATGGGTAAAAGTAGGACCACAAAAGGATTAGATTTAATTAAGTTCGAAATCACGTTTTTGGAGTCCGCCGATTTTGGTCGACCTAAACGGGGAGTTCGGTCAACCTAAAATTTACAAGAATATTTACAGAGCACACTGCCAATTTCGGTCGACCGAACTGGGCAGTTCGATTGACCGAACTCAGTAGGCTATCCATTTTACAGAGTTCAGTCCAAATGAATAAAACCTAGTGAGAGAATGAAATGGTTAGTTGATAAAAATAATCAACCAAGTATTCCTTAGTATTAAACAATGTATAAACATATACCAACCACATTTTGACATGACTCAAATAAAAATTACATAGGACTCAAAAATAAATAACTAGACCATGCCAGACGCATCCGAGGTGACGAGGTGGCCGCGAGTGCTGGAATGGATGGTGATGACCTGATCAAGCTAAAAAGAAGTACACTGCCATGGAAAGGACTTGCACGGCCATCATTTGGGTCACCCAAAACCTGAAACATTATTTTCTAGCACATGAAGTGAAGCTCTTGGGGCGCATGGACCCAATCAAATACTTGTTAGAAAGGCCCACCTTGATTGATCGCTTGGTGAGGTGGCAAAGTTTCCTAAACCAATTCGACATCACCTTTGTCAGTAAGAAGGCAATCAAGGGGCACGCCATTGCTGATCATCTTGCCCATCATCCGCTCCCTACCTTTTCCCCAGTCGATGAGAGTTTCCCTAGCGAAGAGTTAGGAGCCATATTCGATGGTGAACCTTCGTGGATCCTCTACTTTGACGGTGCTCTCAACTCCAAGGGTTGTGGAATCCGGGCTGTTCTTTGGTCCCTGAAAGGAGTTGTAATTCCCCATGCTTGCCAGTTAACCTTCCCTGCTACAAATAATGTTACTGAATATGAGGCGCTTCTTACGGGCTTAAAAATGGCATTGATACTCAGAGTCAAGGAGCTCTGGATCATCGGAGACTCTCAGCTCATACTCTGATAGTCCCTCAGCAAGTATCAAACCTGGGATCTGAAACTAAAACCCTACCAAGATTTGGTCGGCAGGGTAGTCTAGCGATTCAGGAAGCTAGCCCTAGTGCACACTCTTAGAGCTCATAACCTCCTAGCCGATGCTCTGGCTTCTCTAGCATCTTCCCTCCCAATTCCCAATGAAAAGCTGTGAACTTTCATCATCGTGCAAAGGCTACACAGCCCCTCGCATTCAGATCCCTGGTTCCAGCAATGTCTAGACCCCCCTTTCAAATCCACGCCATTTCTCACAAGCCAAAAATCGACCTCGCGGATGGTAATCCCTGGTTCTTTGACATTGAGAACTATCTCTGAGATGGGTCCTTTCCTGACTATGCTATTGCCCCTGACCGAGGAGCCATTCGTTGGGCCGCGGAACGCTTTGCTATCATAGGAGGTCTCCTACATCGAAAATCTCTCAGTGGAGTCTATCTCCGCTGTCTTGATGAGATCAAATCCCGTGCAGTTGTCGAAGTAGCACATTCTAGTGAATGCAGTGGCCACGTAAATGGTCCTATGCTTCCCTAGAGTATACAGATGATTTTTAGGTGGTTCAATCTCAAACATGAGATCTACATCCACCCCGCACTCTAAACCAGAGTGTGGCTTCAACTACTGATACACAGCTTCACTGCGGGTAAAAACCCTACAGACCGCTGGGCATTACAGCTTATGCCATCCAGAGAAATCCTTCTCTGCAAACCACTGGGGACTTATAGCTTTACCAATCCAGAGGAGTCCATCTCTGCTCGCTGAGCCTCACAGCATGCTCTGCTGACATACAGCTTGGGAACAGGTTTAGAAAACAAAGACAAAAGCAAACAAGAAAATAAGAAATCCCAACAGGGAGTGTAGCTCAACTGAGCAATCTCAACTCTGGTTTCTGAACCATGAGACCGAGGAACAAACTCTCTCAGATAAACTCTCGAACACTCTCAAGCTCTCTTTCTCTTCTTCTCTCTCTCTGTTTCTTCTTTCTCTTCTTCGCTGGATCATACAGGCTCTCTCTACTTCTGCTTCTTTGAATCAATGCACGATCAGTCTTCTACAGATGGAGAAGTCTCCCTTTTATAGCAGCAGCAGATAGGTGGGCGTGTGTCCTCAGTGCCTTGACCATGTGGCAGCATGTCAGCTCACTGCACTCCATGTGTCACGATCCTGGCACATCCTCTAACTTTGGATCACGTGCCATCCTTATTCTCTAATATGGACACACGCTCAGCAGATATGTCAGTTCAGGACAGTTAGAAATATACTACGGACAGAAAGAAAACTGTACGGAGTTTGTTGTTTTCCAATATGGAGAAAACTGCACGGACTCAAAGAGATGCACGGACTCTATTTTTCAACCAAGGCCAAAACATGCACGGACTCATGCTTTCGAAACTTATGCAAGTATGCACAAAGGTAAAAGATGCACAGACTTTGTTTGAGAAACGTGCACGGACTTGGGTTGACGAATATGCAAGGACTTCATTTGAAGAACGTGCATGGACTTGATTTAAAGGAAATGTACACGGACTTGGTTTGAGAAAAAGTGCACGGACTCGAATATGCATGAATGAAGAAACATGCACGGACTTGATTTTCCATCTATCAAAAAATTGCACGGACTCTGGATTGTAAGGACTCTAAGATGCCAAATGCACGGACTTGTTGTTTATACAAAAACACATGCACGAACTTTGGTGGTCAAACTAAAACGTGCACGGACTTAGAATGCGGTGGTGAAACATGCAAGGACTTCGTTTGCATGTAAGTACTGAAAGAATAGTACATGACTACAAGGCATACCCCACCTCTGGCACACTGACTGCTAGACCTGACCACTAGCACCACGAGAAGCCTCAGAAACAGTGCGTGTAAGCCTCACCTCACTTAAAAAATAAAGGGGTGAGTCTCATCTGATCGGCTCGGTAGGGGTCCCGTAGATCCCTATCTCATAACAACAAGTACAATAGTGGAATAAACAATGACTAGAATAATAAATAAATAATAGAGGAGGTAGAGAATAAAAAATAAAGAACACTACACAGAACCACTACAACCTTCCACAAGACTGTGCCTAGATCACGTAGAATAGAATACGCTGAGCTGCCAGTATAGTAAAGCATGTTAGGAAGAAACCAGAGCCACAACCTCTCAAGTGATAGGAGTACTACCCCACTAGAAGCAAGGCCAGAAGCCTCCACCAACGACTTATACTCTAGCCTTAAGTGTCTCTCTACTCATCGCAGGCAAAAATTGAGACACCAAACACAGTACCACAGAACAAGGACTAGCTGGGGTCGCGCTCGTTAGCGTGTGTCCAATCCCCCCACCAAGTGTGAACACACAGACTATCTGCTCCAAGTCAGGTCCTCTAGTTAGTTTTTCCCCTAGCTAGACTCTGGCTGCAAAGGCAAGGAGCCTTACAGTAACCAGCTTAAAAATTATTTACCAGGGTCAAGCCTCCACCACTCTCTGGTGGGTAAGCAACGACGTACCCAAGTCAGCTATGACTAGTCGGTAGGGTCATTGAAAGTTAGAACTCGCTGTAACCGCAGAAGCCATTGGAGTACCACCACTCCATACTAATTCACCACGAGGTGTCTCGCTAGCACGAAAACCAAGACCAATTGGCCAGATAGCTAATCTACAGACTGTCGATGCAAACGGCACAGACCAGAACCATCAATTGCGCTAATCGTTGAAAAACTAGTTGACAAGCACACTGGGCCTGGGTAGCCAGTACCTTGGCCGCCCAACTGGGCAGAGGCGGCAACCCTGCTGGCCGCCTCCCTATTCAGGGTCTCCTCTAGAAACACCTCCGGACGCTCATCCTCATGCTCGAATCGCCCACATTGGGATTGAAAACCCCCAAAAAATGTGGGGAAATCATCCCCGACAACAATCCCACGTACAAAAACTGATCTAGGCTAGAAATCGCAGGGGAAAAAGATCATTCTATGCTCATGGCCCCGAACATAAATATTCTCTCAAAAATACAACGGCTCAGTGCTGTCGCGTGCGACGGTCTTGACCCGAGTCTTGTGACTCAAGGACCGTTGAGTTTAATAGGTCTAGTGAGCTGTCCAGAGTCAAGTGGCCGTGAGCCACTTCTTCCCTCATGTTACTCGTGATGGGCGTGTGCGTGGTTTTCTGTGTTCATGTCTGTGACCCGTCCACTAGTCGTAGCTTCCACGGCACGCGTGTGTCGGCCTGTCGGGGGCACTTGTGTAGCGTACCTGAGAGAGACGGTGAGTAGGTTGGTTACCGTAGGGCCCCCGCGTACAGCCAAGTCCAAGCTTGGGGGAAATTACTAGCTAGAGGATAGGCCTTGGGCGTATGGTCTGATTGTGCACACGAGGCTGAGGTTTCAGACCCACGCTGACGAGCGCGACCTCAGCTAACCCTTGTTTTGTAGTACTTCTGGTTACTGAGTGTGTCTGAGTCTCGCACTCGGGACGTTGTCGCTAGACACTTGTGGCACGGTGTAAGACGCCAGGGGACACATCCGATCGTTCTTCTAGTGGGTGGTGCTCTCGTCACGTGACGTGAGTTGTCATGTCTCGAGTTTCCATTTCTCGTCTGCGAGACGGAGTTTCAGGTGCTATTTTCGAGAGTGTTTTTGTAGCCGAGGTCTAGGATTTTTGGTGAGCATCACCGAGGGTTTTTCCTAGACGGTGTGAAATTCATGACAGCGAGGTCATAATTGTGTTCCGGACTGTGTAGTTTTAGCTTGGGACCCGCTGTGAGGGCAGGTTTTCATGATTGAGGTGTCGTGGTGTTTTCCTAGTAGTGTGACTAGGGCGGTGCATGTCTGGTTGTTCCCCGACCGTGGGATCGGGATGTCGGGTGCGTAACTTGGTTGTTCCCTCGATGGGAGACTGGGTCGTGTTTTTTTGGTACAGTAGGAGTAGCTGTAGAGCCAAGGTTTCACCGGCTGCCGTAAGTTACTGTTCCTGGTGTTACTGCTGTTCTTTTTGTAGCTAACGTAGCTCTTTCCCTTCCGCCATTCTTTTCTCAGTTGGGGTTCCGCGGGATCCCTACTGAGCCAGTGATAGGAGGCTCAACCCTGATTTTCAGGTGCAGCAATTCTTCCTCGAGGTTCGAGGGTGTTGCGTGGAGGTTCCTAGTTGCCAGCTTGTCGAGCCGAGTGTTCACTTGGCGTGTGGTATATTTTACTACTTTAGACTGTACTTTTGTTGGACTGGACTCTGCTGTAGGTAGTTATTTATTTGTTTACTAGTCTTATTTCCTTGTAATGGTTGGGATCTCCGCCGGATGCTCCTTCCGTCGGACAAGGACCTTCATTACAGGACCTCCGTAAGTCTCCGCGAGCCTGAGATTCCCACTAGGATGTCGGGTAGGTTGTACCACCAAGACCTGAACCTGTTCAAGTGATTGAACCATGGTATTGTGGGTTACGGCTCGATTTGGACCGATTGAGTCATGAACGGTCAAACAAGGACTGTATGTCTCAGTGGGCGGCCCAATAGAGACCATCCATCTCTGGCTAATTGCCATTTAAATGTTGGTCGATTATCCTTGCTCTATCTTCGACCAATTCACGATTTGATCGGCCCAAAAAGCCCTAGGCTGACCAGTAGACAGTGGGCTGGACCCTAGTTTAGTTCCACCCTGCTTATGGCAGTCCAGAGCCCGTTTTGGGTGTAATTCTAGTTTATTGTAAGGCCCAGTGTTGAAGCGGACTGGATTGGCCCGTCCATGTACATGAGCGGATCTTATTGGACCGTTCCTCTCTTGGGCGGCCCTATCAGGCCTGTTTATCTTGTTCTTAGGCTTCATGTGCTTCTGACCCCTACATGGCCCATTATAAATCGTTCATGTTAGTTGAGTGGCCCATTGTTGACCGTTCTTGTTGAAGAGCGGCCCAGCATGGTCCACTTATCCTTGACTTCGGTAGGGCTGATCTTCGGCCCAATTCTTTACAGAGCGGCCAGTGTAGACTGTACAACTCTTGAGCGGCCCAATTTGGACCGCGTATCTTCTAGAATTGAGTTTTCTCCGTGTTTTATGGTATTGAATCTAAGGACCTGATGGTTCCTAATAACTTGAACTTTTTGGACAAGCTATCTCTTTAACTTATCCTTGGATTTTTCAAGGAAAGTTTATACCTTGATATAATTGGCCATTTAATTTGATTAATGTCTAGACATAACTCGGGATCTTGGATCCATTAAATCAATGCCAACTCATCATAAGGGCCCGGTCTGGTCCTGTGAGGAGCGCCCGAAAAGTACTTGTGCCCAGGGGAGTTTGAATGACATGGTGAGACATTGCACCGAGTGCATGACTAGCGTGATATGTATGACATAAATCTATTACTTGAATTCTTCTTGACTTGGTTATCTCTTGCTTGTGGCCAATTTTCAGTTACATCATGTTCATGGTCTCACTTTCTCTTTTATTATGTTACTTTGTCAATCGTCATTTCATTTCATTCTTTTCGATATCTTCTCGGCGAATGCACAGCTCTTTTAGCTGTGACTCGTGAGCCGCGCGTGGTCTGTGAATTCGGGACTTCCTCCCTATCCTTCCCTCGATATAGGGAATCTACTATGTACCTATTTAATGCTTAATGTTAGCGAATGCTTGCATGCTCAAAAAAAAAGGGTAAATAAATGAACAAACAATAATTAAAAAGGGGAACAAGAGCAAAAGACAATACGAAAGATGATGATGAATAAACAGTAAAGTAAAAAAAAAACACACACAAATAAACAATAAATAAAAAGAAACCAAGCAAAAAAATGGACAAACAAACCATGTCGGTTCCGCCACCTCGGTGACACCGACGAAGGAACACCTTACCCGGACCTTACATTTGGGATAAGAAAATAAACCCCTCTTTGCGTTAGCACTGACCCGGTGCCGACGAATACCTCAAGAGACAAACAAATCATGTCGGTTCCGCCACCTCGGTGACACCGACGAACAAACACCTTACCCGGACCTTACGTCTGGGATAAGAAAATAAACCCCTCTTTGCGTTAGCACTGGCCCAGTGCCGACGAATACCTCAAGAGACAAACAAACCATGTCGGTTCCGCCACCTCGGTGACACCGACGAACAAACACCTTACCCGGACCTTACGTCGGGGATAAGGAAATAAACCCCTCTTTGCTTTAGTACTGACCCAGTGCCGACGAATATCTCAAGAGACAAACAAACCATGCCAGTTCCGCTACCTCGGTGACGCCGACGAATGAACACCTTACCTGGACCTTACGTCTGGGATAATGAAATAGACCCTTCTTTGCATTAGCACTGGCCCAGTGCCGATGAATATCTCAAGAGACAAACAAACCATGTCAACTCTGCCACCTTGGTGACACCGATGAACAAACACCTTACCCAGACCTTACGTCTGGGATAAGAAAATAAACCCCTCTTTGCGTTAGCACTGACCCAGTGCCGACAAATACCTCAGGAGACAAACAAACCATGTCGGTTCTGCCATCTCGGTGACGCCGACGAATGAGCGCCTTACCCTGACCTTACGTCTGGGATAGGTGAATAGACCCTTCTTTGCGTTGGCACTGGCCCAGTGCCGACGAATATCTCAAGAGACAAACAAGCTATGTCGGTTCCGCCACCCCGGCGACACCGATGAATGAACATCTTGCCTAGACCCCTCTTGGGCCGAAATGACAAATACCTCCTCATGACTTGGACCTCCCGTCCGGGTCATTTAAATCAATAAACTCTTCTCTCCATCCCTTCGGGTGACAAATACCCCTTTGACTTGGACCTCCCGTCCAGGTTATTTGAACCAATAAACTCTTCTCTCCGTCCCTTCGGGTGACGAATATACCCCTTTGACTTGGACCTCCCGTCCAGGTTATTTGAACCAGTAAACTCTTCTCTCCATCCCTTCGGGTGACGAATACCCCTTTGACTTGAACCCTCCGTCTAGGTAAATCTTCCTCACGGAACCACTCGGCGGGGCCACGGGGCTTGCGTGGTGGAGTTATCCGCTCGTCTCTCCCCTAGGGAGGTGAGCACTCTCCTACGCGCCTCTGCAGACCCGGTCGAAGCATTCTCAGACCAAGCCACCGGTGCAAACTCGCACCCCGCTGAGGAGTGAGGGAAAAAAAAGGAGAGGAAGAAAAGAGAAGGGGGAGGAAGATTCGTGGGCTAGCATACAAAAGTATGTGCGCGAATGATTTTCTATTTCAAAAAAGGAGGGCTACACGTGCTTCAGGGCATACCCCTGGTTACATGTCAAAAAGAAAAAAAGGGAGAAGAGAAGAGAAGAGAAAGAGAGAGAAGCATAGTACAAGAGGAGGGTCAAGGAAAGTGGCGTTTAATCTATCCCTCGGAAGATCTCCTTGAGAGGGAGGATCCCAACACAGGAGAATTCTGCCATGTCGTGCAGTCAGTTCCTCTGCCCCTCGAGGCGCGCCAGCTCGGACGTCACAGACGCCATTTCGACTCTGGCAACGGCAATATCCTCGGCCTCTCTGATCACGACAGCCTCAGCTTCAGCTAGCTCGGCCTCGGCGGCAGCGAGATGATCCCTCAACTTCTCCACCCTACCCGTGAGGACACCCACGCGATGTTGGTTTTCGTCCAGGGCCCTTCCGTGCTGCTCTTCATTGCTTCACCGCACGTCCAATGCACGTAGGTATTCATCCTCCTGGGCACTGACGGCGGCGAGTTCATTGGGAGCCCGGGCTTCGAGGAACTTGCGGCGGTTGACATACTTTAACAGCAACAGGACCCGCTGCGACCATTCCTCCAAAGGGCAACCCAGCATTTGCAACACCCTGGTCAGCTGCGCCACTACGACGTGCACCCCCCGATATGTGAGGGAAGGGTCGGCGAAGATCATCGATCGCAGGACTAGCAGCATTTGCCGAACCGGCGCATCCAAGCTGACGTGACAGATGGAGGGCACGGCCAGAGGGTCGAACTCGACCAAGTCGTCCACTGCCGCCCACAGATCTATGTCCACTGTGCCCGAGGAGGACGGAAGATCAATGGCTAGGTCGCTTGGGCGCCCGACCCTGATAGACGACTCCCGGCTGGTCATCGCCAAAGGAGCTAGTAGAGTTGCAATTGAACCACCCGGCTCCGCCATCGCAAGAGACTGCTCCACCCCGCTCTCGATCGTAGGAAGGGTAGGAAGCGGAGCTGAATCAGATGCCGCTATTGAAGGACCTGCCGCCTCTTCTACCTGTGCTCCCTCTTCCCCGGAAGTCGCAAGGCTGGCGAGCGTCTATCCCAGAAGTTGGCCCTCCTCGGGTGTCATAAGCGGTCGGGGAGGTGGAAGAGGAACCATGAGTTTCAGCCCGCTCCCCAACTGCAGGAACAACACTAAATGCTCCACCTCCGACGCCGAGAGCAGTTGCAGCTCGTCAACCTCCGCAGGGCCCGCTGCCTCCCTCCGCTTCGCAACGGCCTTGCGGGCTTTAGCGGTGCGCGCCTCGGGGAGCCTTCCTTCCTCCTGAAACACGAAAGTGGGATTAGCCTTCCATCGATCGAGGCAGGTTGCCCCAAGCCTCGAGGAGGCGCAAGAGAGGTCCCGGAGGCCCCGTTTTACCTCGGTCACTGGAACTATTCTACCTTCCGGTGCTCTCTCTCCTTCCTCAAGAGCCTCACCGGCCGTTGATACGGTCTCCACGGCTACTTCTTGCTGCAGGACCTCGAATAAGGCGGCCAGCTTCCCCAATCCGGTATCGCCGCCCCCAGATCGCTCTGCTGGTGCATCCGGGATGGGCGCCTCCATGGTTTCTAGCTGGGTTTGTTCCTGCAAGTTGACCGGGGGATAAGAGACAGAGGGCTGAAAGCTAGCCACAAAGGGAGGGCCCCATATGAACCGGCCCACACTTACAACATCCTCACCTGAAGCCACCTCGTCAGAGGAGTAGTCGTAGTCTACCTTCTCGCCTGAGGAAGACTGGGTCGGGGTAGGCTCCTCCCTTGTCGGACTTGTATTTGCTTGAGATCTCCGCTAGATGCATGCCTAGGATCGTCTATATTTTGCTTAGAGTACTCACTTAGATTTCCACATAAATCACATAGTTTAAATTGTTTATCTAAGTCTGCATTAGTTTCTGAATTTGGGGGCGGATCTATTCACCCCCCCTCTAGACCGCCATTCCACCTGCACAACAGTAGCCTTACGACAAGTTACGGCGTGTTGGCCTTTGCGGCAGGGCAGTTCCTATTGTACGATTTTCAAGCTAGTTCCGTGGGCCCCCGGTTCAACTCTAGCATCCTACAGAGGGGGAATACTAGCTAGAAGCCTGGCTTAGGTAGTGAGCCAGTGTGTGCACACATGGTCAGGGGCTTGGACTGACACCGACAGGTGTTACCTTGTCTAGTCACTCACGACTATAGTTCCAGTTCTGGTTCAGCGTGTACCTCAGTCTCCGCTGTCCCAGGCATCCGTAGAGAGATACTTGTGGCGCATCATAAGACGTCAGTGGACACAACTGGCTATTCTTCTAGTGAGGGGGTACTTCCATCAATGACATGTGACTCTCACGTTTCTCGCACGTCGTGACCTTTCCAAGTTAACTTTCCCTCGGCTTTGCCCGAGGTCAGTGTTGTGTCGTGTGCACGACGTCCTAGTCGTGTGTGTGTGGTCATGTCTAGAAGGGCGTGCACGACAATTGAGTCATGTATGCTTTAGGATCTGTCTTGCCTATCTAGGGCTTTTACCCTTTTTCTTGTAGGTCTTTGCCTGTTTGTCGATGGATCGGTGACTCCTAACTTTGTCAGTTCAGAGTTTGCCCTCCTGTTGCCGCCTGAAGTAGCCTAGGGAGCCGAGGTTAGTTCGGCAGTCGTGCTGTGCTCGGTACAGCTTCTTTTCCCTTTTCTTTTAGCTCCTCTACTCCTTCCGCTTTCGGGCTTTCTTTTATAGCTTTGTAGTTTAGCTTTTCCTACTTTACTACTCCTGTTGTTTTATCCATTGTTCCATGTTACTACGTTATTTTTCAGTGGGGATCCACGTGACCTCTACTGAGCCAGTGACACGAGGCTCGCCCCTACTTTTCAGGTGGGTGGCATCGTTCTGCTTCTGCCAGTCCTGGAGTGGCGTGTCCGTAGCTGCCAGTGGTACCTACGTCGTGCTTCCCCCGACCTCAGTGCACGTCTTTCCTTTTCTGTTGACTATACTGCTTGTCTTTCCTTTGGACTAGACTCTGGTATAATTGTTAGTACATGCACTACGCTCCACGCAGGGAGGGGGCTCACGGGGTGGGGGCGACCAATTACAAACTACTACCCTCGCGTAGGAGGGGGGATCGTGGGGAGGGGGGGAAGCGAGCTAACAACCGCGCGCCGAACTGTAGCGGCCACTCAAGATGCAGCCACCTCCTGGACGAAGACCAAAGGACGCTGACAGATGCCTAAAAGCCTGGTGTCGATCTGACGGCACTGGGTGGGAGCGGCGGTCGCAGCAGCAGGCCGGCACGATTCTGGTCGGCTGGACTGGTCGGTGCAGAAGTGGTGCGACGGCTGGTACGGGCGCTGCCGACCTCCAAATGCGGCGAGGCCAGGCCGGGGACGTCGCTGACTGGGAGGTCTGCGAGGCCTCAGAAGGGGGTGGCCGATAGATCAACTTGCTGGGCGTGGTCGTAGGGACGGTTGGCGTCTGATTCCTGGGTGCACAGTAGGATAGGACGTCGAATATCAGGGAAGAACTCCTGGTGCCGATGTCGGAACGTGACGAAACTACTTGCGTTGGTTTCGTTACGTCGGGGGAGGAAACTTTGATGAAGGCATCATGAACTGAAACTGACAGGAAGAAGGGGTGTCGGGGCCGATTTTACAGCAGTCCATCCTGGGTGAACAGGGGCTCCGGATCTGGCACGCCTGTGGGAGTTTGGACGCCAAGGACAGAGACGATGTTGAATGCAGGCAGGACCACCTCTTGTGCGTCGGTGCTTCGGGGGAGCAGAACTCTCGTGAAGAGAGCTCGGGCTGAATCATGCCGGGCCGGGCTGTGTAGTTGCTACCATTTGGGACTCAGGTTCGGACCTGAGCTTGGCGCAGTTTCACGAGAACCAGTGGTGCATGTAGTGCCAAGGTCGGATCGCCACGGGATCACTTCTGGAACGAAGCTAACTTGACGACGTACAACTTCCCAGAAGGAAGCTTGGGTTGGTTTACACCATGGAGGCCAAAGTAGTCTCTGTAAACTTGACCTCTGCTACAGGTGGGTTGCAGAGGACAGCAGTGAGGCCTTCTCGATCTGCGGGATGGCGTAGCGATGACGGGGTGACACCGGGGTGCCGTGGACGCTGGGAGCTGGGGTGGGTGGACCGAAGTTGCAGTAGGAGAGGGGGCTGGGGCGTGGGGTGCTGGTGGCTAGGGTTAGGGTTGGTGGGGGGCGCGCTAGATTGAGGAGGGAGGAGAGGGGAAGGGGCAGCCTAAGTGGAGGGGGAACCTCATTATTCGTAATGACTAACCCTTTGGTTTATCATGCCTTACAATTTGTAAACCCAATAAACCCAAGGGTAGAAATACAAATAAAAGGATACAAATGTAAAAATAAAATGTTAGTGTCCCGTGTTGATTCTCATCAGGTTTGGCTCCGAAGGCCTGCCCCATCTCCTAAAAGGGAGGCATGCAACACTGGAGAAAAGGTAGTTGGTTCGTTGGTTGGTGGAAAGAGAAGAGAAGCCAGTCAAAGAAGAAAGAAACTCCATCAACCTGCGCCTGCGAGGTGAAGAGAAAGGGTGATGCGGGAGGACGATGGACTTGACCAATTTGCATGCGAACTTGGGACTTTAAGCAAGCTCGTGACTCGTCCTGAGCAAGGGAAGCATACGGACGTGCGCGGTTGAGAAACCGGTAATGAGTCGAGGGTGTCAGCTCTCTCACATGCCTGAATCGGGTCACGGGATGATCACGCTCTCATTCTCACAACGGTGATAAAAAATGTATCGAGCTAATTAACCTAACACACTCATGCAGCGACATACAAAAATATACGAGGAAAGCAAATGCTAAGTAGGGAGCGGACACGATACCTCTACGCTCCGGGTGTGAGGAAGATGACCCTAGCCAAGCCTCGTACTCTCGGTAAAATAATTACAATAATTACAACAAGAGTTTCACTACCCCCTCTACGCATGGAGGTAAAGGGCTACAAGTGGGACCTGGGAGGACCGATCTTGGGTTGACGGACAGCAAGCTGAAAGTGCTCTCAAGGAGGAGACGGGCTGCTAGTCTGACTCGACACTGTTCAAACTCAGTTCAGCCTGCTGGACAACAAGCAAACTCGGCCCTTGGGACGGTGGCTTCCGGCCACCTTCTGGTCGCGATGGCTGGCTAGGATGCTGTTGGGGGGTTGCTGGTCGATCCTTGGGAGCGGCGGTCGCTGACTCAGATGTCGAGGATTTAAGGGAGATTTAACTCCTACTCTATTCTGCTGGCTTGACTTGGATCAAATCTCCGCGCCTTCACGAAAATAATTGTTTCGCCCAGATCCGGTGTCGGATTGAGGAGAGATTGGCGTCGTTGGAAAGCAGACGCAAAGGGCTACGACATATAATTATTGCACATCCATTCAGTAAACGGATTGGAAATGAAAACATCTATGGTTTTCTATTACTTCTAGGTCAGAATTACAGACACACAGGACAGAACAAGAGCTGTCTGAAGATGAACTTGAGGGAGGGTGAAAATCATACACAATAGCATCAAAAGTCCATGTTTATTTGAAACAAAAGGGGCTACATCAAAGGCTGGACACTATGGGCCTCAATTTCCCTAACTCAGTTACATAAGCACTCCACAACCCTCGGCCTTCCTCTATATGCACCATCGCCTTCCATGGAATGCTTGTCTTCCACGATGCTTTGATCACCTTCATGTCCTTTGCATCACCTTCTGTGGCCAGCTCCCTCTCCTTAATCAAAGGAAGGTTGGGAGGCATGGAAAAAAGAATGGCGAGGGAGGCCAATTTGAGGACAACACTGGTGCACATTGTAAAGGACAAATTCGGTTGCACCAATGAGTGCGAGCTCTGTAGTAGGAGATGATCTTGCGAGAAGCTCGTGCGGGAGTAAACATGTTTGGCGCGTGAGTAAACATGCCTTCCGCCATGGTATTAAAGTGAGTATGCCAATCTCCACGAGTCTTCAGCCGAGGAACGCGATTGACTACACTCCCACCAAAGCCCAACACATTGGCCATGTAATAAAGGGAGCTTTGTTGGAAGATTCTGGAAGTAGTTCGCTCCTCCTCATAGTAATCAAATTTGAAGTGGAGATCCATCCAACAACTAAGAAGAAGCATGCACCCATAAGGAGGTCGGCCCATGCTGGAAGCCGTGAGACCGCTGTAAAGGTAGGTGAGAATAGCTGACCCCACTCGCTTACCCTCCCATAATCCACAAATTATGCTTAATTGATCTTCCTCCACTATGTTGTCAGTGATAGGAAAAAGGAGAGCTCTGGCAAAATAGATCATGAATCCTTTCATAATTTTCTCCAAATGATCATCACCTGTCGTTTCTCCCAGGGCTTTCATGACCCACTCTGCAAACTTTTGGAAATTGATTTCCTTTTGGGTCTGGATGCCCTTAATAGATCCCCCAGGCATAAAGCTTCCAAGGACATCCTCGGAGGTTACCTTCTTTAGCATGGGTAGGATCTTTATCTTGCCACCTTTCCTAAACTTCTTCAAACCGAGTAGGAGTTCCGTCTCCTCGAGAGGAATAGTCACCTCGAAGGTGGGAAATATGAAGGTGTGAGTTTGAGGGTACCAAGCTTCTACCAAGGCGCCCATAGCCGCCCAATCCAAGTGGACCTTGTCATAATGCTTGGCATGAATCACAAGCCCTTGTAGGTGCCATTTCGAGATAACGGCCCTCATGTCGATGGTGATATTAGAGGTGAGAAAATTCCTACAATCTCTCATTTCCTATCTATCCTCAGTTTTCTAGGCCCGACCCTTGTCCACTAAAAAATCCACCAAAAATCCATACCTCCATAAAAGTCCACAAAAACATACCTTTATTTTCTTGACTGCCATAGCTATAACGTTCGTGAAGATCTCAACACCCAGATCTACCACTACACCCTCAGACAACTCGTGTTCTCAGTCAAGTCTAGTTCTGCCCTGCCAGATCTAGTTTAGTGAACTAGCATCTTGAAAATTCTGCAAAGGCCATCTCTGAGATTTTCTGAAATTCTGAACCAACCTGAGATTGTATCTCTTCAAAAGAGCTTTCCAATTCCACCAACCTCGCATCATTCTGACGTTAGGGCTGATCGCAGCAGTAATTTTCACCGGGTTGCACGCTGTAAAATAGCAAGTTACAGCTCATGGATAGCAAACCCAACGCTTGAAGACTGGAGCCTTCTCGCCTCCCATGAGGCAAACCAGCACATCACCTTTCGAGGGAGCATCCCTCCAGACGCCCCCGCGACAATGGTGTCACTCCGGACCCACTCGGTCCCACTGAGCACGTGGGCCCCACAACCAGCAGCAAGCATCTTCTGGACGGCACCGACGGAGCGGATCAAAGTGCTACCCGTCAACCCAAGAATGGTCATCTCGGGCCCACTGTAGCCCTTTAACTACCTGTGTGGAGTGGGCAAATAGTTTATTGCTATAATATTGTGTAATTAATCTTCACCGAGAGTTACCGACTTGGCCGGGATTGTCTTCCCCACGTCCCGAGCGTGGAGGTACACTCGACACCCCCTTATAGTTGTACTTACTTTCTTAGTATATGCTTGTTTGCCGCTGCTAGAGAGCATGTATTAGGACCATTAGCTCGATATATTCATTTCACCACTGCAAGAGAGAGCGAACCGTGTCGTGACCTAACCCAGGCACGAGAGTTGTGAGTTGGTCACCCTTGACTCATTGCTGATTTCTCAACCATGCAGGTCCGAACGCTTCCCTCGCTAGGGACGAGTGCGAGCTTGCTAGAGTCCCAAATTACATATCCAACTCGGTGTCAAGTCTGCGTCTCCGTCCCGCATCAAATTGGTATCAGAGCATAAGGTTGAGTCTAGGGTAGTCATTGCATGAAAAGGGGATAAAAAAAAGTGTCTTAAGTCTAGGGTGTCTAGGTGTTTGCATTAGTTTTTCATAAAAGAAAAGGACAAAAAAAATGAAAGAAGCATTCTGATGACTAGTGTGAAGCTATGTAAATATGAAAAATTTCCCTGAATGCAGAACATCAAGTTTCTTAAGATTAGTAGACTTCTAAAATCCAGAGGAAAAGAGTCGACACCAAGAGTCGACTCTTAATTATCAAGGTTCTGTCTGGGGACAACTAGAGGAAGAATGTAGACACCAGGAGTCAGCACCTTTTTAACAAGCTTCTGTCTGGCGTCTGCAACACTCATGGCATCAATACAGTGAGCTAGTCCTATAGCCCGAGCTACCGTAGCAATCCGAGCTACTATAGCACTTTGAGCAATGTAGCAGCCTGAGCACTGTAGCTGGCAGAGCTACTGTAGTAGTCTGAGCTAAAGCTGGAGAAGACCAAGCTACTGTAGCAATTCAAGCTTCTGAAGAAGTCTGAGCACTGTAGCAGCCCGAGCACTGTAGCTAGCCGAGCTACTGTAGTAGTCTGAGCCAAAGTTGGAGAAGGACGAGCATTATAGCAATCCGAGCCTCTAAAGAAGTCCGAGCAGTGTAGCAGCCCGAGCATTGTAGCTAGCTGAGCTACTGTAGTAGTTCGAGCCAAAGCTGGAGAAGGCTGAGCTACTGTAGCAATTTGAGCTTCTGAAGAAGTCTGAGCACTGTAGCAGCCTGAGCACTGTAAGAAATCGAGCTATTGTAGTACTCCGAGCACTGTAGCAGTCCAAGCACTATAGCAGCCCGAGCACTGTAGCAATCTGAGCCACTGTAGCAGTCTGACCTATATGAAAGAGGTCTGAGCTCATCTGAGATGACCGAGCCACTGTAGCAATCTGAAGCCACCACAGCAGTGCCGAGCAGAAGGGAGCAGAGAAGGTGAGCAGAGGGACTATAGAGAAGAGATGAGAGAGTATGACTGTGTCGAGCTAGAAAAAGGCGAATGCTCGCACATTGCTACGTCAACTTCATTGAAGATCTCTATCTCTTTTCTCTACTCTATCTGTAACGGTTGTGAGGATTTCTTGAGGATTAAAATAGAACTGTAAACTACTAGCAACATAGATTTTGAGGTCAGGAGGAAGTTCCCATGTCTGTCATCACTACCCTACCTAAACACCTTTCTTGGAGGAAGACATGTCAGTGTCCATACTTGGGACATGACTCTTGTCAAGACCACCTTTCTGTTGTCAACCAATGAGATATGCTCCTAGGAAAGTACTCTAAGCAGTGAAGTAACATGAACCAATGAGAATGCAGACAGCAAACCTTGATCTGTACCACCTCCCTTCTCGCCGAGCGACTGTATCAACCTTTCTTCATCGGGCAGCTCAACATTAAGAGGAGAGTCCTCCGGCACGGGGTGTGCATCGAGGAACTCAGCCATCCCTTGCCCCTTAATTGCCTTGCGCGGGACAAAAGTGATGTCAAACTGATGGCCCATTTTTCCAACCTTCCAGAGAGGACAGGTTGGCTGAGGAGAAATTTGAGCGGGTCCCATTTTGAAATGAGCTCCACTCAATGCGCCAACAGATAGTGCCTCAACTTTTTAACAGCGAACACCAAGGCCAGACACATCTTCTCCATGGGCGAGTAGCGATGCTCGGGGCCGACCAACTTCCGGCTGAGGTAGTAAAGAGGTTGCTCCTTGCCCTCTTCATTGATCTGGGCCAGGAGCGCCCCGAGGGAGGCATCCATGGCTGCAATATAAAGAATGATAGGCTTTCCTTTGTTAGGCGCCCCAAGGACGGGCGGGGCAGGAGATACTCCTTGATCTGCTCAAAGGCCCTCTGACAGTCTTCATCTCATATGAAAGGTGCCCTTTTCTTCATTAGTTTGCCGAAGGGCATACACCTCCCGGAGAGGTTAGAGATGAACCGCCTAATATAGGTGAGCCTTCCTTGGAGCGATCTGAGCTATGTTATATTTCTAGGCGGGGGTAGTTCCCTGATGGCCTTGATTTTGTCAGGATCTATCTCTATTCCTTGATACCTGACGATGAAGCCCAGGAACTTGCCGCTGGAGACGTCGAAGGCGCACTTCATCGGGTTCATCTTGAGCTGGTATTACCGAAGTCTCTCAACGACCTGACGTAAATCAGCTAGGTGATTGTCCCGCCTCTTAGACTTGACAACCAAGTCGTTGACGTAGCACTCGACAATGTCGTGAAGCATCTCGTCGAAGATTTTGGTCATTACCCTTTGGTAAGTGGCGCCGGTGTTCTTCAAGCCAAATGGCATCCTCTTATAGTTGAAGATCCCCTTAGGGGACCGGAAGGCCGTATGATCTTTATCCTTGATGGACATACATATCTGGTTGTAGCCTGACGATCCGTCCATGAAAGACAAGGCTTCATGACTAGTGGTCACATCCACCATTGTCTCAATGATGGGGACAGGGAAGTCGTCCTTCGGGCACACCTTGTTCAAATCCCGAAAGTCGATGCAGACCCGGACTTGGCCATTCTTCTTTTTGACCGGGACTATGTTAGCGAGCGCAACACACTATGGAAGAGCGGAGGAATGGGAAGGTGGAAGCCTGCCTTGAAGGCTTCTACTGAGACACTAATCCCCTGAGGGTAATAGATGCCTAGATATTCAACTACGGTGGAGAAGTGGATGTCGAACTCCACTGGGATTTGGAAGGCCTCTCTCAAGTCTGGGACTATGCAACAAGCGACATCAAAAAAAAGACGAGAAGGACTAGGCTGAGCTCCAGAAGTGCTCGAAGCTCCTCCACAGTTCTCCTCCATGCCATTGGAAGGCTCAAATTCTTGGGGGAGAAAAAGTCTGCTATGAGGGGCCATGGAAGTAACTGGAAGAAGGAATCAAAGGGAAATCTCACTGGAGACAAGTGAAAGCAGGAAGCAGCGAGCACTGACTCCAGGGAAGAAGAGCGTAGAAGTCCCCCCCCCCAGTCATTTCTCGCTCCCTTTGTAGCAAGAGGCACGACAATGGGTTCGTTCGCTACTCTGGGGAAGATCGATAGCCAGCGTTGGTCCAGAGGGCGGGAAAATTGAGGGCGACATCCTCTTGCCATTCATTCTTGCTTCCCCAGAGGCGAAAGGATGCTGCCATGATAGTGATGACGTCACAACCGCACGATCGAAAGTTGCCTTACGCTCCAAGAAAGGCGATAGGCAGCGTGGAGCCCGAAGCTCTGGGACACGGGAAGGCTTGAGAAGCATCTCTGAATGCACTGCAGATAACTGAAGGCCTCTTTGGCGAGCCTCTACAAATTCCTTCCGAGTACTGAGCACTCTCGCTGCTTGAGAGTGGAGGCTAGTGAGGAGGGAGAAACTTACCAAGCCCACTGTGGCCCATTATCAACTGGCCCACACTCCATGAACAATGTCAACCAAGGCCCACCCAAGACTGGCTCAGCCCACAGGTGTGCACTCCATGTACGTGCGTGCTCTACACGCCTTGAGGCCATTTATCGGTGGTCATTATCGCGACAATCATGGAGGTTACCCCAATTAGTATCGGGTCTCCTCTCACGTAGTTGAGACACTCGCCATGATATCGCCTTTCCAACTCTCTGAGAGCAGGTGAGGGGGTAACTGACGATCACGTGATTGGACATGCCATTACTCTATTGATTACAACTTCGCTTAGTCAGGGAACAAATATTATAATGCCTCAGATTTTTTTCAGATTATTTTCGGGGGTCCCAAAGAGTGTTTTGTGGTTTACACGTGTTTTTACCCTGACGAGTTTTCGGAATCTACATCCTCCCCTCCTTTAAGAAATTTCATCCTCAAAATTTAAGGACTAGCAAAGGAGAAGCAGGGAAGAACAACCCGACAAACACAACTACGAAACGACACGAATTACGAAACACAAAGCTTAGAGGAATATAGTCAGACCATAATCACGAGCACACGCTCAAGACTGAGCATGGCACAAGTGAACACAAGTCTAACACCTCCGAAATAGGGCAACGTCACTTACGTCTCACAGGGAAAAGAGACACAACTGCCACGATAATAGATCATGAAAAATGAAACGACAGGCACAGCAAGTATCAGCTTACACAAGGAAACACAGTCCTCACAGCTGACCTCTCGACCACATCATCAGCTCCAGTGCCAAAGGTAACAGGGAACACCTATCACACGGGACGCCAATGACAACAACACTAGACCACAAGTGCAATCAAGTCAGTCCTCACTCAGATATTACGTCTGATCGAGTCGTAAGCTAACTCTACTCGGGAAGAGGAGTACAACAATGCTACTGACAAGACAATGGTCCAAGATAGAATCACAAAATCATACAGAAACAACACTCAAAAAAATCAACACGGCAGCACCTGCAGGATTCTGGCTCTGTACAGCACATAGAACCACAGAACACAACTGTAAGCAGGGTCACATCAAGGCACAAGAGCAGCTAATCACGCGACCATAGGGAATGAGTCATGCATCAGACAGCTCACCAAGAAAGACCCACGACAACAAGAAAATGACAAGAAATCGATAATCTCAGGGGACGCATCTCAAGGACTACAAACACACCTTGAGAACACAACACCCAAGAGACAATACAACAGAGCAGAGGGTACTCAATCAGCAGGAATGTTGACAAATTCCCCAACACTCACAAATACCGATGCCAACACCAGAAAATTACCAGCAACAGCAAGGCAACAGACAACATCAAGGCACAGGAAGCCAAGATGAAGTCACATCGAGAAGAAGCAATTCTCTCGACTGGCCAGAACCTTATGAAAAGATCCTCGACCTATGGGTTATTAGCCCACACGCTTTCGTTGCGCACTCATACAACGCACACAGGCAATAGAAGATATCTCGATATTCGCATCTCAGCACATGCTCGACGTCATTGCAATTCAATAAAATTACAACTTAGCACGCCACGAGTACTGACCTAGCGAACGACCAATCACAAGAAGCCTAAGTGCAACGAAAGAGAGCACCAGCATCAGCACAAAGCCAGCCAGTCACCTAAATCGACCAATCCAGACAACCACCGACAGACAGACACCGCCCTAAACAAGGACCTAAGATAGACGAACACACAATACAAAACCAACCAATGGTCGTCACGGCAAACAGGACTATAACGCACCAGCATAGGGGCGTTATACCCATATAACGCACCACAGGAGGGGCGTTATGCTAACCAGACCTGAAACCACATGCAGATGATATAACGCACCAGCATAGGGGCGTTATATCAACATAATGCACCACGTATAGGGCGTTATGTCAACCAGACCAAAACGAAGTATAACGGACCACCATCGGCACGTTATACAAGCATAACGCATAAGGGTAGGTGCATTATACCCAACAGACTCAAAAACACATTAACCACAGATCGAGGGCACATAACGGACCAAGACCCATCCGTTATAGCCACAAAATGCACAAAGTGAGGTGCGTTATATCAACCGCCATACCCAGTCAAAACATCGGTCAATGGACCATAACAGATCTGCACCTGGGCGTTATATTGACCATAACGCATCAGGAAGAGTCCGTTATGCCAACCGACTGACACGGTCTTCGAGGTGAATAAGATCGTCGAGGGCCTGACATCCAGTCGGCCTCGAAAATAACCCGACCATAACGCACCTAGCCAGGGGTGTTATACTCCACATAACGGACCAGTCTTGGTCCGTTATGCTCCAAGACCTCTGAAGATAAAAATCGATGAACGAAGCATAACGGTCTATCGGGAGACCGTTATGCACATAACGGCCTCTAGTAGGACCGTTATGCCAATCCGATGATCAAAACGGTGAAACGACCGAATCGGCCCATTCCACGCCCCATGCACGCCGTAGCGCAGGGGAATTACACCCAAACGATGGGAAATCCCTCAAGGATTCCAAAAACACCACATGCACGCAACGAAACACCTCAAATCGTGAGATCCGGGCGATTTTGACGAATCGACCCAAATCGAGTACCGGGATTTTTGGACTCCTACCGGCCCCAAATGACGATCAATCGGCACGAAACTGGTGAGGTTGGGATCCTGACATCCCAGTAGTCAGTTTGACACTAACTACATCGCGAATGGTTGCCATTTTTTGGCAAACCCTACAAAGCCCAAAAATTACGATTTATACTAAACTAGCTCGATCTCCCCCGATCGGCCATGAAATTACGCACAGAGACAGGGAAAACGTGCAGAATGCGGCGGGGGTCCATCTCCCTACCTCCACCGAAGAAATCGAGCACCATGGGCGCCTAATCCGCGCCGAAACACCATCGCGAACCGAACCGCCAACTTCGAATCTGCCGTTCGGGATCGCGCCAAATCCATGCCGTTCCTCGCTCCACCACGCGTCTCAGCAAGTCCCACGCGTCGTCACCTCGCCTGCGGACCGCTCCTTCTGCAGTCGGACGCCCATAGGAGAGAGAACGAGAGAGAGAGAGAGTGAGAGTGCGAGAGTGATGAGAGAGAGAAGGGGGTGGGTTATATTAAAAAAAGAAAAAGGAAATAAAATATTTCCTTAAATTTTGAAATTTCATAAAATGTGTCGAAAAAATACTAATTCAGAAAAATACGTAAAAATAGTCGAAACGATCCTCGCGAAGAGTACATCACTGCTGTATTGTCCACGAGTCGATGAATTGAGGAATAAACTCACCGTAGGGTTCCGTAGCTTAAACGGGAGAAAAATTCACACGGAAAGTAAAACTCAACTCAGGAGCTACAGAAGCAATCCGAAACTCCTCCAAAAGGATCCGAACAACCTAACAAAGGCCCACCAAGACCCAATAGAGATCCGGCAAGAATCCAGGATGTTACACCGGTAACTACTCTCTGGGCATAAGCGATTCATCACTCGACCACTAAGCAACACCAGCAGCCAAGAAAGAAGCCGCTACGCACTCAGAGGCAAGAACACTGGCGGTCTTACACTGGGCCGCGAGGTGACTGTGGCGGTCAAGACAAGGCCACTACACTAAGTCAACCCTCGAACCAACCTACTCAGTCAAACCACCAAGCAGTCTAAGATAGACCCGCCACACGAACACTAGCAGTCCAAGCAAGAAGTGCTAGAGACACTGCCCTAACCGACCTAAATGTTTGACATAAGTCAAACGGGACTCATACACAGACAGACGGACCCGAGATAGGCCATCAAGACCAATGGTCACAACAACGGACAAAACCCACTCCACGGTCACCAAGGGGCTGCTCAGGGGAACTGAACAGTCTATAAGAGGACCGCCCAGAGGAACAGAATGGTCTGGGAGAGGCCGCTCAAACGAATCGGCCTGCTATAGTAGCTCGGTCAAGTCGGTCAGAACGGTCCGAGCAGGACCGCCCAAAGCATAGAGCGGTCAAGGATGAACTACTCTACAAACCGCCCCAGGCCACGGGACAGACTATCGACCGACCATCCAGAAGGCCAGAGGGAACGGAAAGGCCAGCCATGGGCCGCTCAACGCACGAGGGGAAACAGAACAGCTAGCCTCCAGCCGTTCAAGGGGACTACACGGTCCATCCCTGGCCACGCCAGTCGCTAGGCGGTCTGTCACACGACCGCGCAGATGCCCACCGACCCAAGACTAAACGGTCAGTATCTCGACCGTACAACGCCCCACACGGCTATTGTTAAACTGTGTAGGCGTCACGGCGGGGAAAACATGGGATCGGCCGGATCATGGCCTTTCCACGCCCCGTTCGTTCCGAAACGAAGGGGAAACAAGCACATCGACAATACCAACCTTCCACACTCTGGAAGGGATCGAAACGACGCTTAAATGGCGAGAAGCTGGCGATTCTTTCGAAACGACCCAAATGGGGTTTTCGGGCTTCCCGGCCTCCTACCGGTCTCGAATGACCACCATTCAACACGAAATCAATATTAATGGAATGTTGACATTCCAGGGACTCGTTTGACACCAACTGATCTAAAAATCATCGCCATTTTTCGGTGAACCCTACGAACTTCTAAAAATTATGATTTTACGTAAATGAGCCTAAACTCGCTCGTTCTAGCACCGTTCGATGTGAAACTACGAGGGAATGTGCAAGAGAAGTAGGTGATCCGTCTCCCTACCTCCACTGAAGAAACTGCGCACCGAAGCGACTAAACCACGTCGAAAATCACCAAATCAATGAACCGTGTCGACTTTGAATCCACCGAGGGATCACGCCACGCCACGCTCCATCCGTCACTCTGTCCCGCTCCAGGTTCACTCCATCGCGTCCCTGCCTTGGTCAGCTCTCCAATAGTGCACACCCCGCGTCGAACGGGCCAGAGAGGAGAGAGAATAAGAGAGAGAAAGAGAGGTTGAGAATGAGGGAGGAGAGAGGGTGGTGAGGGTTAAATAGAAAGGAAATTAGAAAATTTCCTAATTTCTAAAAATTCAATTTTTGTGCCAAAAATCTACTAATTCAGAAAAATACACAAAAATAGTCAAAACGATCCTCGTAAAGAGTACATCGCAGCTGTCATGAACTATTCAGAACGGGGATGCTACTCAAAATGCTAATCCTACCCCCTTCTTATCCGTTTAGGTTAGGCTAAGGGCTTCTTGCCCATTCTGGACCGTGTCGACCACGAATCGAGGTGCAGGAGGTAACGTTGGAATCGGCTCGTCGCGAGGATCATGCCAGTGCCTTCCATTCTGCGGTTCGTGGGGCCTGGGAATGGGACGGGTCGAGAGGTGTGCCGGAGCTTCGTCATCCGCATGCGCATTTATTGAGGTCGTCGTCGCGATCGAGGTAGGGGGATGGACTCCTTACTTTGCTAGGATCATTTTGGTACCACATGCATGCTCATGCGTAGGCATTTACATCATTTTCCGTGCAAGGTGCATTTTAGATATTTTTAGGTTAAAATGCTTGTAAAATTGATTAAGGCCATTGTATTTGCATTTTGATGCATGCTGTAGTTGTAGAAAGTTGTTGTTTTAGCTTCTCCTACCCCTTTTCTTTTTTTTCGCACCGATCCGGCTTGATCGGAGGGGAGTTCAGTTCCGAACTCGTCCCTCTCATTTCCCAGTGGATATAACGCGCCTGCCAGAGGCCGTTATATGCTTAATGGACCCTTGGGGATGCATTATGCAATGCATGGTGGACCACTCTTGGACCGTTATGTGACCGTGGTTTTTGTATGTCTATAGGTTGTAGGGCATGATAGACTAGGCCTAGTCCGCCATGGCCAGTATAACGCCCTTATCGTAGTGCGTTATATGGCGGGGTAAACTGTGAATTTTTCTAACTTTCATACATTCAGGTGACTTTAACGGACCAGTCCCGGTGCGTTATAGTCACATGGCACACTAGTCGTGGCGCGTTATGATCTGTGCGATTTTAATGGTTATTCGGGTGAGTATAACGCACTAGTGGAGGCGCGTTATACTATGCATAACGCCCTAGAGGTGGCACGTTATAGTCTGCATGTCTAGGTTTTGGTATGTGCACGGGTGAGCATAACGGCCTGGGGGAGGCATGTTATAGTCGCATAGCTCCCCGACCCTAGTCCGTTACACTCTGCTGGTTAGGGAATGTTAGAAGAGCATGTTTAATTCCTGTCTAATGCATTTCATGCTACGTCTATGTTATAATCACATTATTTTATGATTATTGACTTGCTCCTAGAACCCCAATGGAGTACTTGGACTTTTCATGTGATGGAACCACTAGACGTAGCCCTAGACTTCACGGATGGTCGACCCACCTCGCCATCGACTACTTTACAAAATGGATCGAAGCTGAGGCTACTGCCAGAATCACCGAGATGGTCGTCTGGAGCTTCGTGTGGAAGTCAATCATTTGTCACTTTGGTATCCCCCGAGTGATTGTGAGTGATAACGGTCAGCAATTTGATTCTCACTACTTCAGAGACATATGTGCTGACCTAAATATTCGCAACCACTTCACTTCAGTAGCCCACCCTCAGGCTAATGGGCTGGTTGAAAATGCCAACATGGCTATACTAAAGGGCATAAAAACCAGACTCGGCAAGGCCAAGGGCACCTGGCTGGAGGAACTATCGAGCGTAGTTTGGTCACACCGAACTACTCCAAGAATGGCCACGGGCGAAGCACCCTTTTAGATAGTGTATGGCACGGAAGCCGTGATTCCACTAGAGGTCGGCAACCTATCTCTCCGAGTCATCAGCTTCTCACCCGAGGCGAATGGCCAGAAGTTGCTGGAGAACCTCGACATGGCGAGCGAGATCTGAGAGATCGCGGGTATTTGAGCCATAGAATACCAGTGACGGTTTGTTCAGTACTACAATGCCAGAGTCTGAGATAGGGACTTCTAGCCAGGAGATTTCATCCTAAGAAAAACTGAAGCCTCTCGACCACTAGAGGCAGTGGGCAAGCTAGCCCCTAACTGGGAAGGCCCCTAACGAGTGGTTGAGACGCTCGAGAAATGGGCTTACCGATTAGCTACCATGGAAGGAACGCCCATCCCTCGGACATGGAACGTGACAACACTATGCAAATTTTATTTTTGAGCCTCTCTCATAAAAGCACATGTAAGCAATATAGAGCAAAAACTTTCCTCTTCTTCTTATTAATGCTTCTTTGATACATCAGATAGGCCAAGGCCATTATAGTGCAAAGTAAAAGAAAAAATAAAATTACATTATCCGCTGGTACAATCTGATCACTCGGAGCGAGCTCGAATGGTACTCTCATAACGAGCCACTGACTCTGCCTCGTGTAGAAACTAGCTCGGCCATTGGGAGGACCATCCCTATTTGCTCGAGATCTTCAGAGGGACAAATGCCGAAAGAAGAAGAAGAGGGAGCCATCTGCCTACTATTTGGAAGAAACCCCTCCAATGGAATATGCTAAGAGAGAGGATGGTAACAGAGAGAAAAAGGAGGAAGAGGTTGATCTAGGGCAAAGAGAGAGGAAGCTTGGAGAGCTGCCCCTCTAGAGGATGGATCGACGATGGTCCTTTTTGATCATGTCAAAGGGGGAGAATTGTTTGACGAGTCAGTGTGAGTCAATGTGACTCATTGTGTATTGCCATCATCAAAAAGGGGGAGATTGATGTGCCCCCTGGGCTTTAATGATGGTGTGTTATTTTGATGATAGCAACTCTTTGAGTCACCACCTAAGATTGCATGTTTGATGATGGTGTGTTGTTCTGATGATAGCAACTCTCTGAGTCACCACCTAAGATTGCATGTTTGATGATGGTGTATTGTTTTGATGATGGCAACTCTCTGAGTCACCACCTAAGATTGCATGATTGCTTAAGATTGCATGTTTGCTTGGGATGAATGGCATTGTTGCCTGATTATTGCCTCATTGCTGCAGATTGCTTGGTCAGTGCTTGCATGTTCATAAGTGTTTGTCTGTGCATATTAGTCCAGGACTTCTGCCTGTGCATTGCATTAAGGCTGAGCCAAGTCCGTGGACAGGGTGTCTTATGCATGCACTCAACTTAAGCATACCAGGCCTGAGTCCTTACATAGTTTGTGCAAGTGTTGCACGCCATTCATTATTGAGTCTGGGTATGTTCATGTTATTGAGTCTGTGCATGAACAGTGCTATGTTGATGTTATTGAGTCCGTGCATGAACAGTGCAAGTCTGTCTGGTAATAGAGTCCATGCATATCTGTTCAAGGCAGATCTCAAGTCTGTGCAGAGTCTACAAGGTGCATCATATAAGGTTAAGGCATGAAATCATAAAGTCCATGCACATTCTACAAGCTTACATTTCTTAAGTCCGTGCAGTTTCTTGGTTTGCATTTCCAAGTCTGTCCATATGCCTGAGTCAGTGCACATTCCCTTAATCAATGTCCATGCATGTCAAGTCCGTGCATCATAGAGTCTGTGCATGTGCACGTTTATACGAAGTCATGAAGTCCGTGGATTTTCACTCTCTTATGCACTCGTTGTGTCCATGCATATACTAAGTCCATGCATATAAAGTCTTTAGGCTTAATCCAAGTCAGAGCATGTACTATAGCAGGGTCAGAGCACATCTGCCTTAGCTACATAGAGTCCGAGCTACACGTCATGAAGTCCGTGCATGGTTTGTGCATTTGATGCGCGACCTACACTCCAAGTCCATGCACACACTTGTTAAGTCTGTGCACGTTCTGACTCTGCTTCACGAAGCCCGTGCATGTAGCAACCCTGAATTAAGAAAAATAAAAATCTTGAGAAATGTTAAAGATGCCTTTCCTACTGACTTACTTGGTCTACCTCCCAAAAGAGAAGTCAATTTCTCTATTGAACTCACACTTGGAGCAGCACCTGCGTCAATGGCCCCTTACAGGATGCCCCCCACAGAGCTTAAGGAATTAAAGAAGCAACTTCAGGAACTATTGGAGAAGGGCTTTATTCAACCTAGCACATCCCCTTGGGGAGCGCCGATCTTATTTCTCAGGAAGAAGGATGGTTCTCTCATATTGTGCATGATGTTAACCCGTATGGATGCCTAGAGATGAAGTCCTATAGATGGAGTGTCTGTAGGAGATCCAGAAAGGGGGAGATTGAATGGATCTATTGCCCGATTAAAATTTTGGAGAGTAGCAGAGACTAATGTGAAATATGAACTTAGACCGAACAGGTTCTATAACCTAGAGCTCATGATTCGTTTATCAAACACCTACTGAGAGAAGAACAGGAAATTAAAGCAAGACAAGCAGCTCATTCAAACACACAATAGACTCAAGGTTTTAAGGTGGTTCGATCTCAATCTAGAGATCTACATCCACCCCACACTCCAACTGTAATGTGGCTTTCACCGCTGATACACAGCTTAAACTGCTGGGCTATACAACTTGCCAACACTGCTGACTAACAGCTTGCGCTGGGGAAATACAGCTTGACCTGACCAGAGAATACTTCTCTGCACGCTGAGGAATTACAGCTTAACCTCTGCTGATACACAGCTTGAAAACATGTTCAGAAAGATAAAGAAACAAACGTAAGAAAACCCGAAGTTCCCGAATGGGAGATGTAGCTCAACACTGAGCAATCTAAGCTTTGGTTTTGAACCAGAAGACTGAGTGACCCTTCTCTCTCATAATTCACTTTCACATCAACTCTTCTCTTCTTCCTCTTCCTCTTCTCTCTTCTTCTTCTTCCGTGGATCGCACAGGACGACTTCTGCTTGTCTGGAAGCTATTTTCGATCAAAAATCTCCAGAAAGGAGAAAACCTTCTTTTATACCAGTAGCAGAAAGGGTGTGTGCCTTCCATGACATCTCACCACAGAATCTTTACACGTGGCAGCATCCTGGCACTGCATCCAATCTTGGATCACGTGCCATCCTAATTTTTCATGAAGCATTGCCTGTTAACACAGAGGCTAACATTAGTTCAGTTAAGAGTAAACTAGGCAGAAAAAGATGCACGGGGTATGCATGGAGTATGAGAGAATCTTGCTGCAAAGAATCTGTAATACTAAATGAGCAATATTAAACCAGCAAGGGATGAGGCCCAGAGCTCACCTGATCGGTGTGAATACACCGATCCTGGTCAGAGATGAGGCGAGCGGGGAAGCGTGGGAACGCGCCCGCACGCTGCACCGGTGTAGCTCTAACCTAAAAATCAGAATAAGTACAACACTACACCTCTCACAGAAGGGGGATCTCAGGGCGGGGATTAATCAAAATTACATCAAAACTACCTCCACGCAGGGAGGGGCTGTAAGCCAGCCAGGCGGGGTGGGGAACGGAGGTGGTCGGGAGCCAACCGACTCCTAACTTCGCCTTCAGGATGCTGTTTCTATCTTCTGTAACCAGTGGCCTCTCTGGGAACGTAAATCCATCTTGGGACGTCCGACGGTGGCGGGACTGGATGCGTTGGACAGCTGGATGCCTTGGCTCACTCCAGGAGGAGGAATCGTCTCATTCTGAGCTCTGATGCGCTGGGAGTGCTGGATTCCGTGAGGCTGCGCCGAGCGTCACTGCTGCAGACTAGAAAGCTGTTGTTTGGGGCCGTACTCCCAGCTGGAGTGACAGATCGAGGCGGGACCAACTCTGGTTGAAAGATAGTCCACTCTACTATATCCCGGCCAAATATCTCCTCCCAATTCGCCTAGACAACTTGATGGCAGCCTCTGGACTCTAGCGGGGTCATGGTGGTCCTGGGACTAAAATCTGAGCATGATTGATGGAGTGTGCAGCTGTCCAATTTGTGGCTGGAACGAGGCGGGGCTAGAGTCTCCACGAAGAGGGACGCCTCAGAGATTCTCCAGAGCTGGAATTACCCTATTCTGAGGTGAGATGCGCTAGCACCGTTGATTCTTGTGAAGTCACGCTACCCAGGATGCCGGCCGGATAGGGGAGGCTTGTTGGGGGCGTAACTCCTAGTGGGAAGATCAGAAAGAGGTGAGATCAATCTTGACTGAAATCTGACTGACCTCAAATTAAGGGCTCGGGCAGAATGTGACGGCAGAGATCGAGGTGCTCCCTATGGTGGACTGCTTGTTCTGGCCACTGGTGACTTGGACTGCAGGACAGGCTTGGGTTGTCGACACCGGTGCTCTCGACGGGGAACTCCAAAAGGGTCGGGACCACTTTTGGATGAAATCTGGACGACCCTAGTAAGGAGTCTCCAAGGGGCCTGACCAGAAGATGGGGGATGAAGCCGGAGAAGCTTCTGAAAGTTGCACAGGTCGCTGGCCAAATGCATCATTGGGTTGCATCCTTCATTTTTATAGCTCATCAATCGATGCATCCATACATTCCTCAGTTAAGCATGTTTGTGAATTTTCATGTACTTAGGTTGATGCATACTCTTGTTGCTGCATAATAAGGTCGATGCTAGTATGTACGTGTACTCACGAAGGTCGATGCACTTTTTGCCTCTACCTGAAGACAGGTTAATGCACATTTTGTATCTGCTTGAAGACAGGTCGATGCATATTTTACATCTGTCTAAGGCAAGGTCAGTGCACCTTTCACTAGCACAGAGTAAGGTCGGAGCATGTTGCTGAAGGGTTGTGAACATGTGAAGCATGAGGTCTGTGCACATTTACATTTAGCAAGGTCAGGTCGGTGCACATGTGTTAGCGATAGTATGTAAGGTCGATGCACATTTACCTTTGTCATCTATAAGGTCGATGCACATCTGTCTTAGTCATCTATAAGGTCGTTGCACATCTACCTTAGTCATTTATAATGTCGATGCACATTTTACATCCTGCATACTAAGGTCGATGCATATGTTGCATGTTGCATACTAAAGTCGGTGCACTTAGTCATTTGTACATACTAAGGTCGATACACATCTGCCTTAGTAATTTCTACGATCGATCCACATCTGCCTTAGTCATTTACAAGGTCGGTGCACATTTTGTTAGACTACATATAAGGTCGGTGCACATTTTGTTAGACTACATATAAGGTCAGTGCACATTTTGTTTGACTGCATATAAGGTCCATGCACATTTTGTTAGACAACATTCAAGGTCGGTACACATTTTGTTAGTCAGCACATAAGGTCGATGCTTCTTTTGTTCTCCAGCATATAGGGTTTGTGCACATTTGGAATTCAGGTCTGTGCATGTATAGAAGTCCATGCACATGCTGGTCTAAGCATGTCTTACGCATTAGGTCTATGCACATGAAGTCGAGGTCTATGCACATGGATAAAGGAGGTCTGCACACATTCATTGTCTATTGTTTTAAAGTCTGTGCTTACACATAGTAGCGTATGTGAACATGATGAATTCGTGGTCTATGCACATGTAATGTCCAGGTCGTTGCATACACTGATTCTAAGTCATTAAGTCTATGCTCTGGGAATTACACTTAATATATTTGCATATGTTTGATCAGAGCAATTAAGTTCTCTGAATTTGATTAAGCATGAATTCTCTTTATCATAAGTAAGGTGTTTGATGAAATGACTATTACTCAAGGATCGTTGTGTCAGTAGGTCTAGTTGTCATCCTGAGTCTGATGGCAGTTTGGTGTGCTGCCTTGTGTCTTGTGCTTGGTGCTTTGTAGTACATAGGACAGTGCGTGCTAGCCTGTCTGTACTCTAGCACTCATGTTTCGGAGTCTCTGTGTCTTGTGAGCCTCCACTAGTCGTAGCCTGACGACACTTTCCTGTGTCGGCCCACCTGGGAGTGGTGGTGGGGCAGTTCTCGATATATGATTTTTAGGCTAGTTTCCATGGGCTCCGTTGCCTTGTAGTAGCGCCCTGCTGGGGGAGAAAACTAGCTAGAGGCTTGGGTCAAGGCATTGAGCTTGTGTGTGCACACGTGGTTAAGGGCATTTGGACGAGTGCCGATGGGCGTAACCCTGACTAGTCACTCATTACTATTGTTCCTTGTACTTGGTTGAGTATCTCAGTTACTGCCATTCCAGACATGTGGGAGATACTTGTGGCGCAGTGTAAGACGTCAGTGGATGCATCTGGCAGTTCTTCTAGTGAGGAGGTGCTTCTGTCACTTGACGCATGACTCTAATATTTCTCAGAGTTGTGCCCTTCCCTGGTTAGTCTTTTCTTGGCTTTACCCGAGGTCAACTTCGTGTAGCGTGCACGATGCTCTAGTCGTGTATACGCTAGTGTTTCTTGTCTGTGTAGGTCGTTTGTAGGGCTTTTGCCTAGCCTCGTAGGCCTTAGCTTTAGACCTGGTGCCTGGTTGACGAATCGGTAACTCCTGACTTTTTGAGATCAGGGTTCACCCTTCTATTGCCGTTTGGAGTAGCTTAGGGAACCGTGTGTTGTCCGACAGTCGTGTTTTTATCCTTTATGACTTTTCCCTTTTCTTTTAGCTGTTTCCACTCCTTCTTTTACAGCTTTCCTTTACAACTTTACTGTTATAGTTTAGTACTGCTGTTACTGCTTTCCTTTCTGCTTTACGACTTTTCTGTTTAGCTGTTGTTTAGCGTGTTACTGTGTTGTTTCCAGTGGGGATCTGTGTGACCCCTACTGAGCCAGTGACACGAGGCTCACCCCTACTTTTCAGGTGTGATCGTTCTTCTTCCATGTGACTCGTGACGCGGTGTGTCAGTTCATAGTTGCCAGTGTTGCCTGCGTCGGGTTTCCCCTGACTTCAATGTACATTCTCTTTTCTGTTAGACTGTACTTGTCTTTATTTTAGACTGGACTCTAATTAATTTAAATTATTAATTTAAGAGGGAGATAAACTGGAGTCCTCCTAGTACACATCTCCCTCCCATTCACTCAACTCCTATTTTCTTGTGTGCTTTGCTCCGTTTTGAAATGAGGAGGGTAAATCCGGTTTGGCCCAGGAACGGCCTAATAACGATAGGCCCATGAAGGATTGTTTGCGGTAAGCCCTCCTAAGGATCGGGCACACGTGCTCGGCCCAACAAGAGGAGGCCCGACCCAGAAAAGCATCAGATTCTACAATGCGTAATAGCTACAGCCCAAGCGCAGTTATCGTCAGAGGACTCTCCTGCGATCGACCATTGCCCCCAATATGTCAGCCTTGACCCCATAACGGGTGAGCACACCCCATGAGCACCGTAAGACTCACCCCGGGACCTGCCAACGCCGAGATAATCGCCCTCCAATGGGAAATTCTCACCAATATAGCGGAGAAACGTTACTCTACTACGGACGCCCTTCCCTATCAAGGGATGAGGCTCCTCGCTCCAGGATAAACCCCTATAAAAGGGAGATCGATAGAAGAGAAGGGCATGGTGGTTCATTCCACTATAATGCTACTCAGGAGAATAGAGCTACTAGCCCTGCTACACAGTGAGAAGAAGAGAGCGACTGTCACACTCTGAGAGAGGTTCCTTCCAGTGACCTTAGCACCCAACGAGCACTCACCGAGTGAGCACTGGGACCGGTGAGCACTCGTCCGGGAGATCTCTACGGCACTTCGACCTCCTATAGCGATCTCTCTCTCTCTCTCTCTCCTGCTCTTCTTTATACTATGTTTTTCTATTGCTGACTTAAGCATGGGAGGGTTATCCCCTGGGATAACACCCAGGACTCCTTCTGACGCCTCTGCTTCCTAGTGATTGCAGGCTTCCACGGGTGCGAGATGACTTTCCCAACAAATAAATAGAGAAGGTGGTACATGGCATAGGAACCATTTTCAAGCCTCTACACTTCGTGGCGTCATTTGTGGGAAGACGAGCAAAAAGTTATGGTGCCCCGTGGAAGCCTCTGCAACACCAGCAACCGAGGCTGTAGGTCCCACCAGGGACCTAGCTCCCGTCGAGAATCGCAAGAAGCTTCTTCCGCTCATCCCCGACAGGAGGTCACCTCGGGTGACCTCGAAGAACTTCGCCAACAAATCTGATGTTGGGGTGATAGGCACGGATTCAGAGGGGGGGTGAATGAATCCTCGTTCAAAAAACTATTGCAGAATAAAATTTTTGCCTACACTCCCACTGTGCCGGATAGCACCGTCCAACACACCGAGGTACACCACTCCTCACTCGGATAGCTCCCGCGGTACACCTCCCACCACCTCTCCACGGCACATCGCTGTGCCGGGCAACACCCCCTCCACTGTGCCGGGCAACACCCTCTCTCCTCCCGGTTCCCCCTCCCTTCCTGACTCTGTTCTCCCGCCGGCGGCCCTCCTTCTGCCGTCCCGGCCCCCCGTCTCCCTCGTGCGGCCATGGAAGGCTTGACCGCGGGAGGCGGTGGTGCCCCTCCGCCTGGTGTCGATGCCTCTGCAGGTGGTTCCCCGCCACTTCCAGCGTCGGCGGCCTATCTCCCAGGTGCTTCTTCCTGTTCTCCGAGCCTCCCCCTGCTTCCCGCCGGTGCCTCACCTGGAAGCCGGTCTGCTCCCTCTCCATTCGCTGATGGCCACGTTTTTCCTCACTTGAACACGCCATCTGATGAAACCGCATCTCAGCCGTCCATCAACCAGCCCCTGTCCTCGCAAGCTCCCACATCTTGCCACATCCCTGTTGACCCCATCCCATCCTCCGCGACATTTGACTCCTGCTGCCCTCCCCTCGACGGGACGGATGGGCCTTCCGATCCCCTGTTTCACTCCAACCACCCCACTGCCGCTGCTCTCACTCCACCACCGCGGTACACCTCCCACCACTTCTCCGCGGCACACCTATTGTACCGGGTAACACCCCAAGAAAAAAAACTGTGCCGGGCAACACCCTCCACCGGCATCACCCTCAACCACATCCCGGCGGCACTCCCCATCAGTTACGGATGGGAAGATGCAATATACTCTTAGCACCTTCATCGAATGTGTCACAAGCATTTGTTGCTGCTGCCAAACGTGTATGGCTTTGGACAAGCCTAGTAGCAGGAGGTCCCTCTTTGCAGAGCTTTGAGCCATCTCAACTTGGCAATATGACAAATAATAATGGCTCCGGAATGGATGCACCGAGGTACTCAAGTGCTGAAATGAAACAACCATTAGATCCCTCTTCTGAAAGCTCTCGTGACAGGAATCAAAAGATTTATGGCAGTGGAAAGTTGGAGCCTCGGTATACGGTGAGAACGGAATTGGAAGGGTGTGAATCAACCCAACATATCCAGGAGCTCTAACTCTGAATTTAAACAGCCACCGGCAGGCTTCTCGGTCTAAATTGCTTAAAGAAGTTCACAGATGCTCTCAGCACTGACAAGGTGTGGACTTTTAAGTCTGACGAGGGTAATGGTTCTCAAGCTATGTTTTCAATTGAACAGACTGATCGCCTAACAGATAAGAAAGGAACATTTATATTGTCATCTTGTATAGCAAGGGATACCAGTGACTCTGTGAGCTTCCAACAGTCACCTTTTCATGTTGAGATGCCGGGTGTAGCTACGGTTGTCGCATCACTATCAGGGTCAAAGCTACTTGTGACTCAGAGTAGAGAGAAGGACTCTCCTAGCTATTTTGGAAATTTGGGGTCACTCTCAGCTACGAAAGGAAATACATATCCCACAATCTGTACTTTCGTGGAACCATGAAAAGACTCTGATTGCTTATGTTGCAGAAGAGCCATCTACTAAACCAACATTCAATGATCCCAAGCTTTAAGACAGAAGGAACGTCTGATAAAACTTTGGTAGCTGGAGGGATCAAGGAAATTTGGAACAGGATCGGTGTGAAAACTATTCAGGGAAAAGGAGGCCCACACTTTTCATTCTTGATAAACAGAGTGGAAAAGCGCAAGCTGTCGAGGGAATTGACAAATCTCTAACTATTGGGCAGGGTGTGTGGGCTCCATTGTGTACAAATGCTCCTCACATATACTTGGTTCTTGCTGGCTGGGTACCAGAAAATAGAAGGCAAGAGGCATCAAGGAAGCCTGGTACAAAGTACCGCCATAGCAGGTCACGTGCCTTATATGCAGTCAGGGTGCTCATTATTTGGCAGAGTCTCTGTCCGACAAAGAGCAGCCATCTCATTCGGCAGTGGCCTCTCCCATCCGGCAGGGTCTGCCCATCAGGCAGCACGTGAATAAGCCGGTGGGGACTCTCTGCACCCTTTGGCGACTCTTCCCTACGGTGACGGTCACCCTCATCCGGCGCAGTTACTGTTCACCATCCGGCACGCCCTCAAGCGGCTATACCCGGCACGCTTGCTGCTCACCTTGGCCGGCACGCCTTCGGTGGTCTCCATCGGCACACCCGCGAGGGTCTTCACCCGGCACACCTGCGAGCAGCCTCCCCCAGCACGCCTGCGAGCGGCTCCTCCGGCACGCCTTCGGTGGTCTCCACCGGCACACCCGCGAGGGTCTTCGCCCGGCACGCCTGATGCTCACTGCAGCCGGCACACTGCCGAACGCCCCCACCCGGTGCAGTCCAAACACCCCTTGGCCGGCACACCTAGCTGACCCCTCCAGCGACATGCTCATCACGGCTCTCACCCGGCACCACCGATGGCGCGCAGCAGAGGCATGGCAGCCCATGCCTGCACCTTGCTGGGCTGTCCTCTTCCCACCTGCTCCCGTCCCGGCCGTGTTCAGCTGCACCAGGGGTATAAAAACCCCTCCCTCGGAGAACACAAAGAGGAGACACAGAGCAACAGACTGGGGCTAGCTGCCTGCCGTCGCCTGCGTGAGGAGAAGAGTCAAGAGAGAAAAGAGGAAGAGAAGAAGAAGGGTGAGCAAAGAGCGGGAGTGAGGCCAAAGAAGGGAGGATCTAATGCTCCATCTCTTCCATCCCCACACTGTATTTTCACTTTTTTTTCTCCTTTGCGATGTATTAGCCCATGTATTCTCCCTTTTTATAAAAAAGAGACATGCAAATGTTCTATTTTTTTCCTTTTCTTCTTCCCACGGACACTACTTTTTTGGCATTTCCTGTTGTTTCACTTTCGTCAGGATTCTCCGCCGTCTACACTCACCTCTGCCTCCCACAGGTGTTTTCCCCCCGCTAGTTATTCCTTCCTTCACGGAATGGCCTGGTGGTTTGTCTCCCCCTCTGTTTGAACACCGCGGGACTCACACTATAGCCTTCCTCCTCATGACCGTCTTGCATCGTGTTTCACTGTGATCGTCTTCGGTGTTGCCGCCTTTGGGCGCATCATAAATTTTTGGGGCCGTCACTCCTTGTGGACGTGCACCCGTGTTATTCCCCTTCCATCCCGGGTTCGGGGGAGATGCTGCCGAAATTTTGTCAGGGTTGAAACTAATAAAAGAAGTAAAAACGCAACATAATTTTAACCTCCAAAACAACGATAAATAAGAAATGCCTTGCATAAACGCCTGGAAACCCGATGCCTTTACCCGGCACGGTCTTTCAGTCTTTACCCGGCGCACTCAACCCACCCTTAGTCGGCACACCTTTTGGCCCTTTACCCGGCACACTCTTTCACCTTCTACCTGGCACACTTTTTTTTGCTCTCTACCCGGCACACTCTTTTACCTTCTACCCGGCACACTTTTTTTTTTTGCTCTCTACCCGGCAAAATCGGAGCTCTACCTCTCGGCACTGCTCCCAAGTCATACCCGAGGAAGCAAACTCCTCGTAGAAACAGTAAGGACCGTTGTAAAAGTGTGTGACCCAAGCATTCAGAGTCACCCTCGGCATCCATGCAGCTCTCTCCTTGCCCACAAGGGCCAAGTCCCTCCAGGTCTTCATCAAATACCTGAAGCAATATGGCAGGAGATATTGACCTACTCCATCTGAAGCACTCAGATGCATATCATCCAGGGACAACTCCTCGTATGGCTGTCCGCAAACGGGAAGGCCAGAAATCCTATGGAAGGCCCACAGGTCCAATGAAGTCTCTCCCTCAGCAGTCATAAAAGTGTTCCAGGGCCTATTGAACCTCTCAGCTAAGGCCTGGATCAATCCTGTATGGCAAGGATACGAATACAAGGCTGTTGTCACCGCATGGCGTATACCTACCATGTCAAGTGCTGCCCTGTACACTGTCAACACGCCCCATAGCCACTCTGTGGCACCTCGATGGTAACAGTGGGAAGGACTGACGGCCCACCTCCCATGCCAACTCGGGGTCTTCTGCCCCAGAATCCGCTCCAGCAAGCAGCCACGGCCATAATCATCATGTGCAAAAGCCGCGCCAGAGGGAGTCAGAAACATCCCGTCGATAGAGACGTCTGCGGCCCTGTGATGCCCGGCCATATGCCAAACGGCTGGTGAAGATGGCACTGCTCGAACGGTGAAACTGTCAAACTCCCTGAAGAAACCCAGGCTCCTCTGGTCAGGGTACTATCGTTGTCGCATAAAACCCTCTGGGAAGCTCGGGTACAAGAAACTGCAAGTGCCATGCATGCTGTCCCTCCCGAGTAATATGACGCGCTCAAGACGGCGCCTCTCTCCCGGCAGTCGGGAGTCGTCAGCCTCTACTCCAGGAGGCATGAAACTCTGAATGAAAGGCAGAAGATGGCGATCCAGTGGGAAGTGCGAGGGATAGCCGCCTGAGCGATCATAAACATAACCTCCCCACCTTCTCGTAATCCGGGAGACGTCAACAGCACCCTCAGCGGTAGCAGCTTCCCCTATCGGGCCCTCAGTGACCCAAGTAAACCCGCGGTCCACCGCATCAAAGCTCTCTGAAGTGATGCTGCGAGGAGGGAATGGTGACATAGGCCTGTCCGTCCTCTGCACATAATGGTCATCAGAACCGCTGACTCTGGACCTCCGGGAGGTCTCTCTGCTCCGGCTAGGGCGTACCTGCATTGACCAGCATCAGTCTTGTTAAGACAACATAGCCTAACCTACGATGCCATAGAAATGCAATGAGTTCTTTATTAGCAGTAAGGCATAGGTTAGAATGAGATAGTTTATCTAAATCTATCATGTACATATTGTTTATCCCTTTTCCAGAAAATTTTATTTCATCAGAGTCAGGTTCATATAACCTATAGCATTGAGAATCAAATACAACTCTATGCCCTTTGTCACACAACTGGCTGATACCAAGAAGATCATATGCTAAACCCTCAACCAGCATGACTTCCTCAATGCAGCAGGTAGTGCACTTACCTTCCTCACCTGACTCGATTAGTTTACCCTTTGTGTTGCTTCCGAAGGTGACAAGGCCTCCAGTCTTCTCTGTCAGCATACAGAATTTGGCCCTATCTCCTGTCATATACCTGGAGTAGCCACTATCCAAGTACCACATATTGCTCCCGGCTGCCAGGCATACCTTCAAACACAATCAGGTAGAGAATTCTGGGACCCAAAATGATTTAGGCTCTGAAGCAGAAACAGAACAGTTCAAATAGGATAACAAAGCTTTTGGAATCCACATTTGTTTTAACATGGTTGGCTTAGTGGATTTCACAGTATTAGCATTCTTTTTATTATTTATCTTTTTCTCAGCACCAACAGATTGAATTTTCTTTTTCTGCTGTTGTGCCTTTTATTGTGTTCTAGCACTCATTTTATTAGCAGTAAAATTTTTTTGTGCCAGTGCCTAAGCCAATAGGTATGCTGAAAGTTGTAGCCCACAGTGGTCCTAGGCTGACCATAGAACATCTATTCATTAGGACCCCATGTCCTAGAATAAGTAGCCCAATTTCTAGCCAGCTGAGATCTATAGGACTGAGTGGGAAAATGTTGGTAGCTGGACCTCATTTGAACCTGATTCCTTCCAAACCTATAGAATGGTTGTGGCTGAGTGTGATGATCAGTTTGGGCTTTGGGCTGGCAATATTAGGTCTCCTTGCCACCTTTGACCCACTAGATTTGTGCACTGGTTTATGTTGGGTCTTTTTTTGAGCTGGTGGTGGTGGTAAAGGAGACTTAGTGACCTTGCTATGGGGTTTAGGTTTACTTGGAGGCTGACCCCTAACCTGGGACTTACCTTTGGGTGAAGGGCACGGTGTGCTCGGCTCACCAACCTTCTGCTTCCCCTTGTCCTTAGCACTGGACATTTTTGATTTGACATTTTTAGAAGCGAGGAGTTTACTAAACTCATGACTAATGAGTTTGAAATGAGCCTAAAGGGTGAGCTTCAATTCTTTCTTGGCTTGCAGATAAATCAAAGGAGTGAAAGCTGTTTCATTAATCAAGCCAAATATGTGAAAGAGTTGTTGAAAAGATTTGACCTGACCAAATACAAACCATTAGGAACTCCAATGGGGACTGCCACTTCGTTGGATGCAGATGAACAAGGTACACTTGTGGATGCAAGGAAGTATAGAGGTATGATCGGTTCATTACTCTATTTAATTGCATCTAGACCAGACATTCAGTTCAGTGTTTGCCTTTGTGCTAGATTTCAGTCTAGTCCTAGAGAGTCCCACTTAACTACTGTCAAGCGTATCTTTAGATACCTTTCTGGCACTCAAGATCTAGGATTATGGTATCTTGCATCCTATGAGCTTTCTCTTATTTCATATTCAGATGCAGACTATGCAGGCTGCAAATTGGATCGCAAGAGCACTAGTGGCTATTGCCAATTCCTAAGTGGGTGTTTGGTTTCTTGGGCCTCTAAGAAACAGCACTCAGTTACCCTCTCCACTGTAGAGGCAGAATATATTACTACAAGAAGTTGTGGCACCCAAGTACTGTAGATTAAACACCAACTTCAAGATTATTTAATAGATCTTGGATGTGTTCCCATTTTATGTGATAACACAAGTGCTATAAATCTTACAAAAAATTCAGTCATGCACTCTAGGACTAAGCATATAGAAATTAGGCATCATTTCATTAGGGATGAAGTCCTTAAAAAATATTTTGAGCTCCATTTTGTTGACTCAGATAATCAGATTGTAGATATTTTCACAAAATCCTTAAGCAATGACAGGTTTTCAACTTTAATGAGAGAGCTAGGTCTATGTAAACCTCAATCAACTCAGGTTTGAGCTATTTACTCCTTTTGATGCACAAGATACTTGTCGTTGCTATGATGGTTACAAGCATATCTGATTTGTCTAGAGATGGTCCATTGTTTGAATAAACTATTTCATGAATGGTGGTCACATTCAGGGGGAGCTTGTGTGCATTTTGATTGTTTTGCATTGCATGTCATACTTTTGACTACATGGTATCTCAAATGCTGAGTTGTGGAAAGTCGGGCTATGCCTGTCAAAAAACTCTCACCATGCGTGAGGACTGACCTCCGCCAAGTACCATGAGTCAGAATTGCATATTAAGAACTGCATAGCTTATGTTTAGTGCATAGAACTCTTCCCAGACTCTCGACTGCTCTCCTTCCCTCAGCTTCTCCAGCTCTCAGACACTGCTTCTGATCTTCTCCTTCTATATACCTTCATTTGAGAGATCATGCCTCTATTTATAGGCTCGTGAGAGATTGGGAACGTGGAAAGCACGTTCCCACCCAAGGAATTTTGAAAGAATGCACTGTTGGATGTCCACGTGTCGAACGCTGAAGGTTCGCTATCCACGTGGCTGAATTTCCAGTTGAGACTTACCTTGGATCATGTGCCTGTGGATAAAGACCTCGAGCCACGTGACCAAACTGAGTGTAAGGCATGCTGCCTTTCATATGTTTGACCCTAGGTCTTTCAGTGACTTTAGGGCTCTTCACACTTAAACTGCTGCCAACAGTACATAAGACATTTTATCAAACACTTTGTAAGCATGAGTGGATAACTAATATGCATCAACCTATTTAAAGTTGAGTCATGGCATAAGTGATAGAGTAGACTTAAGATGCACAGACCTTAGTTCAAACAGTGCAGGATATGCACATACCTTAAGCATGAAATGCAAACCACTAGCATCGACCTTTTCATGCAACAATGAACATGTGCTCCGACCATGACTAGTATGCTCTGACCTGATCCCTTCATGTGCACTGACTACAGTAAAGGTGCTCCGACCTTATAATGCACACTAGCACATATGCTTAGACCTTAGAATGCAAGATGCAAGATGCGCATCGACCTTAGTATGGAAGATGCAACATGTACATCGACCTTAGTATGCAAGATGCAAAATGTGCATCGACCTTAGTATGCAAGATGCAAGATGTGCATCGACCTTAGTATGCAAGATGCAAAATGTGCATCGACCTTATAAATGACTAAGGTAGATGTGCATCGACCTTATAGATGACTAAGGTAAATGTGCATTGACCTTCATATGACTAAGGCAGATGTGCATCAACCTTATAGATGTCTAAGGTTAATGTGCATCGACCTTATATATGAATAAGGTAAATGTGCATCAACCTTACATATGAATAAGGCAAATGTGCATCGACCTTAGAGACACATGTGCACAAACCTAGTTCAGCATGTTTAAAGATGTGCATCGACCCTGTAGAGTATGCTATAGTACATGCATCGACCTTAATGTGTACAAGGTAGAAAAGTGTATTAACCTTGCTTTGCATAAGGTGTAATGTGCACTGACCTTGTATTCACACATAGTCAAACATGCACCGACTCCCAGGTTCCCAAGTCTCGTCGAAGGAACAACAACAAGGGAGGTCAGAAACTCAACCTGATAAGAATCTGGGTTACCTCAGAAGAAGCCCAAGCCGTTCAGTGGGAACATACTACAAACTCCATTTGAGCGCTCAGGCGTGGCGAAAGATGAGACACAGTCGATTCCACAACATCACCGTTTGACGACTCCCAGCCACCCATTGTCCCCCATCTGAATAGGCGAAAATAAAGACGACCTCGTTCCAGGTCCCACCAGCACCCAGCTCTGAGCTCTCCCCCGGTCGATCGCCTAATGGAGGCTCCACTACAACGAACCTCAGTCTTTGATAGACTGGGGGCACCCGTCTACCCTGAGAAGTATTCCCAGAGGAAGCGGACGATCTAGTTCATCAATGATGCAGTTAGGGTGTTTGCGTGTTATGCTACTAGACACCAACCCGAGACTCAGTCTGATGATCTGAACCAGCCTCTGGCTCAACTTAGGAGGCCTCGTCACCAGACTCAGCCTCTGGCCCCGGTCGGCCATGTCAACACTTTCATCGGACCTCAGGCATCGAAACGTGTAGAAGAAGTTCCAGCCGAGGACCGTGTCGCTCCTGTCAATGCAGATCTAGTCAACAATGATCCTCCAGCAAAGGAGGTTCATGAGGTGACCCTCGAGACTCTCATGAAGGAGAACCAGCACTTGAAGCCCCTCTTGCAAGACCTTCTTCAGGAACGAGACCTTCACCCTCAGCCACTTGCTAGGCCTCCGAAAGAAGCATCGGCCCCGCCAATTGGGCACAACGGTGCCAACGCCTCAGCGACAGCTGCCCGAACCCCAACAACAACCGAGTTTGGCATGCCCCCAGCCGAAGCTCAACCACGAGCATCCAATACGCCAGTGTTAGAAAATCTTATTGCACAGCGCCAGATGATCGAGCAGATTGTTGAGACAAAGATCACCTAGTATGGGCAAGGGGTCGCAACTATAGATCTCTACAGTGTCCCCTATCCACTACATCACTAGCAAAACATGCTCCATCTGGAGTATGCCAAGCCCCCGAAGCTGCAGAAGTTCGATGGACAGGGGTCTCCACATGAGCACTTGGTCTATTACATCATGGCCATGGGCATGCTAGCATTAGATGAGTCATATCTCCTCCGCTACTTTGCCACTTCACTTATGGGAATGGCCTTCCAATGGTATTCCCACCTGAAGCCTAACTTAGTGATTGACTGGGCAGATCTAGCAACAGGGGCGCCTTCTACTAAAAGGTGGCAGCTCCTGGGGCGCCTTCTACTGATAGGTGGCAGCCCCCTCGACGCCTTCTATCAACCTGTAGTTAATCGATCAGTTAAGTTAAACCCTAGCCACTTAGCTTAACCAGTGTTTAATACCCTCAACCATTAGTTAAACCTCTGTTGTCATTAGTTAAACCTCTATTGTCATTAGTTAAACCATTGGTTAAACCTCTATTCAACCAGTTAATCGTCTAGTTAACCCTTAGGCATCAGTCTGATAGGCGCCCAACCTAGGGGCACCTCTTATTAAGATAAGTCTGCACCAGGGGCGCCTATCAGTGATAGGTGGTAGCCCCTTGGGTGCCAATTTCCAGAAGGTGGCTGACCCCTGGGCACCTTCTATCAGCCATTAGTTAAACCTAGGTTGGTTAAACCTCTATTGCCATTAGTTAAACCTAGATCAGTTAAACCTCTGACTTAAGTAGTCAAGCCCAGTCATTTAGCTTAATTAGAGCTTAAAACCCTCAAACATTAGTTAAACTTCTATTGTAACTAGCTAACCAACAGCCATTAGTTAAACCTCTGTCACTAATTAGCCTGGAGAAAATAACAACTTGATTGATAGGCGCCTGGCCCTTCGGCGCCTATCACTGAGAGATGGAAGCCCTCAGGGCGCCATTTACTAGAAGGAGTCTGCACCTAGGGCGCTAATTTCAAAGAAATGGCAGACCCATGGGCACCTATTAAACTTGGCCCTATTTTAAAACGTGGTTGACCCTAAGGAGCCTATCACCTAAGACATGGCAGGGGTATGGGCGCCTATTAATAGAAGGTGGCAGCCCGTGGGCGCCAATTCCAGACCCTGAACCTGACCCTATAGTCCCAGAAGCAAGCGCCCTGTACCCAGTCGCCTCTCATTGAAAGGTGGCAGTGACCCAGGCGCCTATTAAATAGATCCTGAGTTTTGGTTTTTCCAAGACCCAAAACCCCTGAATGACGCACCCTTGAGGCAGGACGCCATTCAATGATAAATGGCAGCCTAAGAGGTGCCATTTAACTCCTGACATGATTCTCTAAACCTTGTGTAGTTCCCAGGAAGGGCATCCTGCTGTAAGGGTGTCATTTCTGAACATGTCAGGTGTCCTACAAGGCACCGACCTCACCTAGTTTTTCCGTGTATTACACATTACTGACTTTTACTCCTAGTTTGTCCCTACATATCAATACGCCATTGGATCCCCTACCTAGGGTTAGGTCTCTAGCTAGTTCCCCCTCCTAAGGACGCTACAGTAACCGCGGGGGCACACAGTAACTAGCCTACAAACCGTTAGTTTGAAAATACCCCTCCACCTCTCCCAAGTGGGCCGACACTAAGGTCACTGGGCTACGACTAGTGACTCCATCATGAGGAAAGAAAAAGTAACTCTACTGGGACATAAAAATATATTTTTATTCATAAAATGACTTAAACAGGGAAAAAATGCATTAGGAGAATAGTTTATTACTCTTGGGATAGCTGAGAGCATAACGGATCAGAGCTACCCCGTTATGGTACATAACGGATCAGTTCTGGACCGTCACCACGTATAACGGATCAGGTGGGGTGCGTTATCTTAACATGACGCACCTCCCCTAGCCTGTCATCTCCATCTACTACAATCCCAGACTCGACGGTCATGGCAGATCACTAGGGGTGCGTTATATGAGCATGGCACGCCTCCACTGATCCACTATGACTACCCGAACGATGTTTATGAAGATTTAACTACTCAGAAATCATGGCGGTCTACAAGGGGTGCGTTAAAGTCACTAGAACGTGGAAAATCCACAGGAAACCCCTGACCATAACGGTTGCTCGAGGGGGCATTATACTAACGACCTACCTACGGAATGCATAAGCATAACGGACCGATGGTGGTCCGCTATACGAGTATAATGTACCAGAGGCAGTGCATTAAGCTCATGGCGGTCTCTGGTACAACCACCATGTGCGCTGGGCGACGAATGAGCACGGTTTAAAACCGAGCCATTCCCCGGTCGATGGAAATCGACGGGTTCGCTTACAGAACTTGAAAAAAACTAAAAACCTGCCAAGCCCCGCATTCGTACAAGCCCACAGAAGCTAGAAAATGCATTTGTAATGCCTATAAATGATTAAAATCATAATTTAACACATTTTAAGGAAAAACATAAAAATGGGCGTAACTGGGCCAAACGGCCGTGAATGGGCGTGCATGTGACATGGAAGTGTTCCTAGCGAGGAGGCGAATCCATTCCCCTACCTCTTTCGTCCTGAAATCAGTGATTCGGTTGCATGCGGGCAAAGTAGGAACCGCACCTTACTCACTCCATCTCGCTCCACCGTCCCTCAAATCACGCGATGAAGGGTGCCAACGCGTTCCTCTCGTCACACTGGTTCCGACAGTACCCTCTGCGTCGCGGTCCGGCCCTGAAATGGACAAACCGAGTCGTTGTTTGACGAGCTTGTCGTAGGCTCGCGCCATGCGGGCCTGGTATACTTGTAGGTGCTTGTAGGCTTCGAGCCGTATGCCTTCTAGATCGGTGAGCTCTTCTAGCCTTCTTTGGTATTCATCTTTGTCGGGGTCGGCTAAGCCGATATGTACTATCACGCGGTACGAGGCTAGCTAGACTTCGATGGGGATGATGGCTTCTGCCCCGTAAATGAGGGAGAATGGGGAGCATCCCATGGGGGTTTTGTAGATCGTTTGATAGGCCCATAGTGCCTCGAAGACCTTCTCAGCCCAATCATGCTTTCGGTGGCTAACAATTTTAGCCAGGAGCTTGCAGAGGGTCTTGTTGAAGGCTTCAGCTAGGTCGTTAGCCTTGGGGTTGTAGATCGAAAAGGTCCTCCATTCGATGTGGAACTTGGCCGCCAATTGATATATGGCCCTGTTCTTGAAGGGTGTTCTGTTGTCGGAGATTATACGGTTGGGAGTACCAAACCGGCAGATGATGTCGTGCCAGACAAACCTAGCTACCGCCTCGCCAGTAACCTTGCGTAAGGAAGGGCCTCCGCGCAGTGAGAGAAATAGTCGATGGTGGCCAAGATGTACTTATGGCCCTTGGAAGATGGCGGGAAAGGCCCCGCGAAGTCCATCCCCCACTCGGCGAATGGCCAGGTGGGGTTGTGGGACGCAGTGGGTTAGGAGGTCTTCTAGGTACTGGGCCAAAGGCCTGGCATTGATGACACGTACGAGCATAATAGTTGCAGTCCGCGTACATGGTTGGCCAGTAGAAGCCTTTGAGCTTGATGTTGTGCTTCATTCGATCTTCGGCCTGGTGCACGCCGCACAGTCTAGAATGGACCTCGTGCATGATGGCTCGAGCCCCAGTGGAGGAGATGCACCACAGGAGAATCGACTTGTCCTTCTCGTGGATAACTCGGTACAGGGAGTCACCGATCAACTCATACGATGCTGCTCAGTGGACTAGCTGGACCCTTTGAGCTCGGTCAGGAGGGAGCCACCCATTCTTGAATTTGATGATGGGCTCACGACAATCTTCTACTTCGGGAGGAGTGTTCTGGTCAGGGTCTTGGACCTCATAGACAGTGAGACCAGAGTTGCCTTCGAGTGAGCCCGATATCAGTGTAGAAATCTGATAAATTAAAATGACAAATAAATTTTTTAAATGAATTCTATAATTAAAATTTTCATGAAATAGTTAAATTATATTTTTTTGACAAATGCTTCTTATATATGCAGGTGAGGCACCCGAATTCCTTTGTCCGAAGGTGAGCGCGCCGAATTAATGCCCACGTTGCGCTGATTTACTGTCGAGCTTCCACATTCGCCACGCCATTGTCGCCATCACCTGCAGGGGCATGGGCGGCCGGCTGACGACATGGGCGCCTGGGGAAGCGGGGCTCGAGAGTTTCTATTTGAAGCATAAACTTGGTTGCCCGCCGGATCGAAGTGGAAGCTTTAACCACTTCAGGCTTGTTCGTCGCCATGCCATTCCCAGGAAATAGGGGACCGGCATGATGACGGGATGGGTTGGTTGCGGCGCCGTTTTAACCACAACAAGGGGCGCGCCGGGTAAACACTTGAAAGAACTTCTTTTAGAATTTGGCAAATGGGCACGCCGTTTCAGTGCAATGTAGATGCAACTGGGTGGCGCCGTTTCAGTGCTTGAAGGAGGATGGCCCCTTCAAGAAGAGCCCGTCGGATAACCAAAGCAAGGAGGGGCGCGCCGTTTCAATGCAACACAAGGGGAGGGGCGTGTCGGTTTGGGGCGCGCCGGTTAAGGGCCTCATCGCACCATTTTAAGGCCTCTTCGTGCCGTTTTAAGCGCCGAACGGATTTGTTTTGAAGTCGCAACCATTTATACAAGTGTTGGCACTTTCAGAATGCTTTAGTTGCGACGCACGGCGTCCATGATGTTTCATTCGTAGCTTCTGGGGCTCGGCCCAGGACTTTGCGTGACTTCCGGCATAAGCCGAGACTGTGCCGAAATCCCCGGTTTTTCTTTGATTCACCTCTCGGCACGGCCGATCGTAGAGATCTTCTGCCCGGGGGCTCCCTCAATGAGTAGCGGACTGTCGAGTGGGTTCTCGTCCTGGCCGGGCGAGGTATGGGTTTATTCGGCCTTCCCGCCTTCGACTCGCACTTGAACGCGTAGTCGCAAGCGTCGTGGGATCCTCGTCGTCATTTTTTGACGTCCACACGAGCCTTTGAGTGTATAAGGCTGAACGTGCTCCAATTTCCTTCACATTGACTTGTTGATGTTGTTTGACTGAGCACCCTAATTGCAATGAAAATCAATGCATTACTGTGTACATCTCAGTTGTTCACCATTATCCACCAGTCACCTGTTTCACCAACCATAAACAAATAAATGTAAGATGTAAGTAAAGATCAATTCTCCATGATGTACTAATGCATATTGACTCAATTTAAGCAGAAAGATTCAAATACATTCATGTGTTCGAACAACTTTAACATTCATTTTGGGGTTCATTTAACTCAATTTATGCATTTGGAAGGCCTTAAACATTTGAACGTTTGATTGATGATCATTGGTCTAAATCGCTTTCAATGCTCGCTCTTGAGCAGTTATGCATGACACGAGGCAGAAACCAAGTTCAGAATTTTGTTATCATCAAAATCACCTGGAGAAACTCAACACACCTCTATCGTCTCGAACTAAGACCAAGCTTACAGTAGAGGGAGTCGATGAAAGGTATAGGTACAACAGCTCCCCAGGAACTAGCTTCGACAACACTAGAGGTGATACCAGGAAATCTTTCAGCTCGTCGAACGCCTTCTGGCACTCGCTATCCCAGGCAAAGGTGGTAGATGCTAGCTTAGGCCCCCTTAGTAGTTTAAAGAAGGGTAGGCACTATTTCGTCACCCGGGACAGGAAGCGGTTGAGCGCAGCAATCCTCCCAATCAGGTGCTGGACATCCTTGACGCAAGTAGGTGGCTGCATGTCGAGGGTGGCCTGGACTTTTTCGGGGTTGGCTTCGATCCCTCACTGAGTCACCAGGAATCCTAGGAACTTTTCAGACCTAACTCTGAAGGCACACTTGGCGGGGTTGAGCTTCATGTTGTACCTCTGGAGGCTGTTAAAGGTCTTGACTAAGTCAGTGAAATGGTCTTCGGCCTTGGGTGTCTTGATGAGCATATCATCATTGTAGGCCTCAACATTCTGCCCGATCTGGTTCTCGAAGATGTGGTTGACCAGTCTCTGATATGTGGCTCCAGCGTTCTTCAACCCGAAGGGCATTTGGGTGTAGCAGCAGACGCCAAAGTCGGTGACAAAGGCGATCTTCTCTGTGTCTTCTGGGTTCATTCGGATCTGATGGTAACTGGAATACGCGTCCAAGAAGCTGAGAAGTTTGTTACTCGAGGTTGAATCGACCAACTGGTCAATGCTTGGTAACAGGTAATAATCTTTAGGAGTGGCTTTGTTAAGGTCGATGAAGTCCACGCACATCCGCCACTTGCCCGAGACTTTTGGTACCAAGACGACATTCGCGAGCCACGTTGGGTAAAGGACCAGATGAAATAGCCAAATTTTCTTTCCCTTATTAATCTGCTCTTTAATGATCACCTACTTTTCTGGGGCATGCGTCTTTCTCCGCTACTGGACGGGCCTTACCGATGGATCGGGGTTGAGTTTGTAGTTCGGGTGACAGGCCTTCTTGGCATAATATCTTGCAATGCTTTTGCGATATACTTGTGCGTGATCGGCCACGATCATTCATTTCTCATCTAATAGTTCCAGTTGGGCCAAGAGGTTTTCTCGCCATTGCTAGGGATCGAGCTCAGAATCCAGCTGCACTCTTAGTGAGGGGACGAATATTTCATAGGGGAGCACCACATCTGTCCCGAAGGTGAGTGCATACGGGGTTTGACCCGTAGGAGTACGGATAGAGGTACGGTAAGCCTAGAGGGCCTTGACGACGCGATCTGGCTAGTCTGAATAGTGATGTGATTTGTAAGTTTTCTTGATGATTCCAATGAGAGTTTTGTTTGTATCTTCAGCTTGTCCGTTTCCTTGTGGGTAGTATGGAGATGAATGGTGCAAGTTAATGCCATATTTACCACACATGTCATAGAGTTCCTAGGATGTGAATTGTGGTCCATTGTCGGTGCCGATGTCACGGGGAATGCCAAACCTTGCAAGGATGTTGCGCTTGATGAATTTCACCACTGTTGATGCCCTGACTTCTGTGAACGCCTCAGCTTCTGCCCATTTCATAATGTATTCCATAGCGGTGAGGATAAAAGCTTTTCTTTAGATTTCTCTGGTTCTATCCTCCAGGGGACTGACCACGTCAAATGCCCACATGGCGAAAGGCCAAGGAGCTATGAGGGGGTGGAGTGAGGATGAGGGGGCGCAGACCTTGTCCGCGTGAAGTTGACACTTAACGCAATGGCAGACGTAAGTAGCACAATCCTCATTCATCGTGGGCCAATAATATTGCCAAAGGAGTTTCTGAGCCAGCATGTGACCATTTACATGGCCTCCGCATTCGCTGGAGTGAGCGACTTTGACAACAGCTCGAGATTTGGTCTCATCGAGGCAGTGGAGATAAACTTCGCTGAGGGATTTACGATATAGGAGGCCAGTTATAATGGCAAAATGCTCCGCGGCTCGGCAAATGGCGCGCCGATCGGGAGTGGTAGCATAATCGGGGAAGGAGCGATCCCTAAGATAGTTTTCTATATCAAAGAACCAGGGATTACCATCCTCGAGATCAACTTCAGGCTCGTGAGAGATAGATTGGACTTGCTGAGAAGGCTCGGAGAATTGTTGGAACCAAGGATCTGAATGTGAGGGAATGTGCATGCTTTGCACGATGACGTTAGCTGATGATTCTTCACCGGGAACCGGGAGAGAGGATGCCAAAGAGGCTAAGGAATCGGCAAGAAGATTCTGTGCCCTAGGGGTGTGTATAAGAGTGAGCTTCCTAAACCACCGGACTCTCCTGACTACCAGATCTTGGTAGGGTTTCAATTTCGGGTCCCAGGTTTAATATTTGCTGAGGGATTGTCAGAGAATAAGCTGGGAATCTCCGATGATCCGGAGCTCCTTGACTCCGAGCGCCAAAGCCATCCTTAAGCCCATGTGGAATGCCTCATATTTTGCCACATTGTTGGTAGCAGGGAAGGTTAGCTGGCAAGCACAGGGAATGATAACACCTTCCGGGGATTGGAGAATGGCTCCGATTCCACAACCCTTGGAATTGAATGCACCATCGAAGTAGAGAATCCACAAAGGTTCACCATCTATGATGGCTCCTAACTCTTCGTCCGGGAAGCTCTCATCAACAGGGGAGAAGGTCGGGAGTGGGTGGTGGGCAAGGTGCTTGGCAATGGTGTGCCCCTTGACCTCCTTCTGACTGACGTAGGTGATATCAAATTAATTGAGAAAACTTTGCCATCTCACCAAATGATTAGTTAATGTGGCCTTTTCTAGCAAATATTTAATGAGATCCATTCGCGCCAAGAGCTTCACTTCATGTGCGAGGAAATAGTGCTTTAGCTTTTGGGCGACCCAACCGACGGCCGCGCAAGTCCTTTCCATGGGAGTGTAACGCTGCTCAGCAGCATTGAACAGCTTGGACAGATAGTAGACCGCGCGCTCCCTTTTGGCGTCGTCATATTGGGCCAGCACTGTAGCAACCCTGAATTTTTGGAAAGAAATAAAGTTTAAATAAAATTATAAATAGTGACTTACATCAAGTCGCCATTTTATTAAATAACGGCCCTTTGCACAGGCGTCCCTTAACCAACTAATGGCTCTTATTAAGGCCTCAATTAGTTTCGAACCATGGTAAGAGTCCTTCTTGGAATAAAAGAAGTAATTAATGCCCCTTGATAAGGCGCTAATTAATGAAATGAAGACTTGTGCACGGATGTCAATTTACTAACTGACGCCCTTGTATATATCGCCAAATTAAATGACGTCCCACGACAAGGCGTCATTTCACCAGAAATCAGAAAATGGAAACTTGTTGCCGTGTTTTGCTCGAACAGGGAACTGAGAATTAGAAACGGAACTCTATGGGTAAGAATCAAACTGGGAAAGGATTAGGATGGGGAAATAACTACTCTAATAGGATTCCTAGACTCTTTAGCCTATAAATACCCCTGCCTCAACCCATGAACCCCCTGATCGTTGATCTCTGCCAGCAACGGTAAGAAGCATAATGGTGTTTTCTTACTATCTATTCTCCCTCTTCTTATTCTTTTTCCTGTGGGATACAGGAACGGCGGAAGCTAGTTGACTCTCTTGCAACCAACATCGTGCAGCTGTCTTCTTCCTCTTACGAGCTGCTCTTGGCGGGTGTGGAGGCTATATTCTTCCTGCTGTTTCCTTCTCCCTGCTGCTGCTACGGCTGTTACTCTGTTCATAACAGAGTACTCTTTCTTCTTCCCCAATTGCCCGAATCATCACCCAGTTAGCATCCAAAAGAGGTAGGATTCTAAATCTCAAGTCTGGATCAAACTACGGTTAACAGAGCATGCATAACATATAGTTATAGACTTTCTGGTTTCCACGACGTTTTATATATTTCTTTCTATTTTCCAAAGAAATAGCGACATGTCCTCATGCGCTGTTTCTCTTATACACGCATTCCCTCAAGGCGTCAATTAATAGACGACTCTATTCAAGTCGTTATTTACAACAGTATTTAATAACTCCATGCATGATCAAAATTTAATAACTTGAATCCCTGCTAGTTTAATTCCTGCATAAATATAGTCCTGATATCATGTGATTTTTCTCTACCTGATCATGTTCCTAGATCCATGATTTGTTCCTGTTAAATTATTGATACTGTTCCATGACCATTCACTGTGTAAACTGAAATAACGCCCTGACCTAAGGCGTTACTTTCAAATTAAACGCCCGATACAAAGGCGTCAAATGATAAAATAACACCCTGATAATTATTGTCATTTTACTGTGATATTTCTTGAAAATTATTTAAACTGATGTTCTAAAAATATATATTAAACAACGACTGTCGACACAGTCGTCAAAACTTGAAATAACAACCCAGATTAGGGCGCTCTTTCTGAAAATATTAAAATAATAATTTTTCTGTAATTATGATAATATTGAATTAGCGATAGAGTAACAGGCGCTATATCTTGAAATAGTGACCTAGATGCCTCATCAGCCTCTTGGGTGGCGTCCCCAGGTCTTGGTATCGGTTTACCGGTACCCGGATCTCTGGGTCGTTACATGAATGTGCACCGACTTGCCTCTACCTAGATATGCAACATGCCTCGACCTTATGAATGAACATATACACACTAGCGTCGACCTTAGCGAGTACCCATACACACTAGCGTCAACCTTAGTATGTACCAGGTCTATGCATCGACCTTAACCTTTACATGCTGCACTGGCGTCGACCTTATGTGACAGAATACACATATGCATCGAGCTTAGTTAACACAAGATGCAAACATGCATCGACCTTGTGAACCTTGCTAGTTCATATGCATCGACCTGCATGACAAAATGTTATGAAGATGCATCGACCTTATATGCATGATGACATTATATGCATCGACTTCCTATTGTACTATGACCAATGTGCACCGACCTGATAGCTCAAGAAGAGGAAGATGCATCGACCTTAAGGCACAACAGAATGCATATGCATCGAGCCTAATAACATGGATGTAACATGTGCACCGATGTTAGTACAACTGATCTAACCATGCATCGACCTATTTTGCACACGCACCATGTTCATGCACTGACTTAAGTACATACTGACTAAACATCCATTGGCTTGAAATGCTATAGAGTTGAAATGTAGACCAATGATGCATTGACTCAAATAAATGTGTGTTGATCTGCATGATTATGAATGTATGGATGTGCATTAGATTTGTATGACAAAATGCATGAATGGGCGTAGATCAATGACAAACCTGCTATGATCTGATTTTAAGTGAAAGCACAGGATGCATGAATGCACAGAATGAATCAACATGAAGAATCACTTCTTATCACAGTAGCTTAACATGCATCGTGCATCAAGGCAAATGTAACATCAAAGCAAGTGGAAATGAAGACGTAATGCAAACACACTCACAGCAAGTGCAACACAAACACATATCACTCATTTTTACTCATGCAGACTAACGATAATAGAAAATATTTGACATCATCAAATGAGACTTAGTATTTCACATCATCAAGGCCGCAGTGTAACGACCCAGAGCTCTGGATACCAATAACGCGGTGTAACATCGGATTACCACTATCAGAAACTGGGGAAGTCACCCAAGAGGCTGATGAGGCCCCTGAAGGGTTGGAGGAGTTTGTCGAGGAAGCATATAATGAATTGGAATTACACCACGTGTAAAATTAATTAGAACAGTAAGGATCGGCGCGCCTGAGGAAGAATGAGCTGCCACCACTATCTCTTAACCCCCATTTTGTTCTCTGGTGCCGCCAATGCCATAAAACATATAGCGGCTACATGGAAGAATGAAAAACATGTTATCCCAGTGGATTGGCGTCCATACATTGGGGCTTTCAAGCCTTTAAAGAGCGCCACTGTCCAAGATATTGTAGCTTCCTCCTCCCGACGAAAGTCCACTTTTGGGTCCCTAACTACTTATTCATGGTGGGAGCAATTCTGGGCTGAATGTGGCTTGAGGAAGAAAGGTTGGTTCAACAGCCTGCTACCCGAGGATAATTTTGTCAACGAAGCTTTGGGTAATTGGAAAGCTCACATCATCAATGCCATTGGTTCTGCTAGCATAGTGGAATACATTTCTTATGTTGAGATAGCCTATACGCCGAAGGACATATTAGAGACTGTAAAGAAGGCAGCTCGGGTGCTTGTGTTGAAACCCGAGGCCATTGTTTTGAAGCCATTAGGACAGCTCAGGTCTACAAGTATGGGGTTGTCCTTTACACATCCTTTGTCAGTAGGATTTATGTTATGCCCTAGCTGAGCAATACGTCCTCTCTTCCCCCTCCCTTTTTTGGACAAAGAATATTCACAATGACCATGACGTGGCAGCCTCTCCTGTGAATGACTCTCCAGGCCTAACACCAGATGAGCCTCCCATCGCTTCAAAAAGGCAACGGGTAGATAATAACGGGGTGGACAACCGACTCACCTCCCATCCTAGGACTGAAGAGGCAACCCCTTCCGGGAATCAGGCCGCAAGTATATGGCCTTTTCCGGGTTTGAAATGTTATTACTCTCCAATGGGCAACCATAATCGTCTCACCCCTTTCACTTTTTTTCAATGCAGGTCCTCCTAAACATGTGACGGAAAAGACCTTTTCCCCGACTCTAGGGGATGTCCCTACATAACAGGAAACGACTAGGCAAGAGATGACCCTTGACAAATTGGCGCGCCTCCTTGACGACTATACGCCAGTTACTGATGCATCTCCTTTACCGGAAGTTGAGGGGAACTTCATGAGGCACTCACCATATGTCTTCAAGTGTTTTTTTTTTTGCTACTTATTCACCGGATAAAAAGATGAGGGATTATTTTTCTCTTCTCTCTTTTCTTTAAATATTTGCTTTACTTTGCAGAAAATCCAAGAGACCACACTTCACCTACATGTCACGATGCTAGAAATCCAGATTTTTGTTTGAGGGAAGCGAACTCTCCTGCCTTTCTTTCTCGAATTCTCTCCGAAAAATACTTCTCATTGAAGTGTTCTAAGAATTCTTCACACGTTACTTGATCATCCTGTAAAGTAGCTTCCACCGACTCCCACCACGCTGCTATCGGTTCGGGGCGTGACACTTCTCGGATTGATGACCCTCATTACCGCAATATTTACACTTCTCGGTGCTACCCCAACATTGCCCGTTGCCATCAGAGCCACAGCCGTCCTCCTTGGGCACTTGTCGCGAACACGCTCCCCCTTCCCCTCCCTTGTTCCGCGCTCTGCATTGCTGGCCCATCGTCGCCCTCATGCCAGCCCCTACAGGACCTCTGCGACCGTTAGCTGCGAATTACTGGGACAGCAACGCCACCCAGCCGGCCCTAGATCCTCTGCCGCAGCCTTCGCCCACCTGGGCTGCTCTTGTCGCAGCCTCCACCGTAGCACCGAGCTGCCACCAGGTCGACTTTCCTTCCTCTGCATGACACCCGCAAGGAGTTCAAGGGCCCAGACGAACCTAACCGCAGTCGAAGAAGTCGACGGCCCAACATGTGTTTACCTGTACCAGTCGGTGTTCCCACATGAGTTCAGTCAGCTCCGCTGTCCGAGGACTCCTCCACATCAGAGCCCGAGCTGACCGGCCGTGTCTCCCCCGCGTGACCCTTGCCCAGAAGTCGTGCTCGCAGATGCCGCGGCTTTGTCTTTAACACCAACCAGTGACGTTAAACGTTGTCCGTCCTAGCTGACTCGTCTCTCTATCTGCACATGGTTGTTCGATAATTGCATATTGTTGCCTCCAGAGTCATACATTGATACCATCACCATATACATGTAATTGTTCCCAATAAACAAATACATCATATTTTGAATATTCTTCCCTTACTACCTCATCTGTTGTGCGTTGCTATCTTTAGTTGAGTGTTGAGGAAGACCCTAGCCGATGGTTCCACCCATCTGCCGATCCGCTTCTGCATAATTTGAATTGTTTCATGCTTATTAACGTGCTTGCTATATCGTTTTAAACTCCCGTGATATCGAAAGCTAAATTAGCATAGACGGAAGACTCAATTGATGAGAATTAACATTGCTGAGAATTAATGAATAACCTGTAATTAAATAGACATGTGTGCATGTTTCACACCATTTTTTGTATCAGAGCCAAGTTATGGTCTTCATTAGTTAGTATCATGATAAAAAATAGAAAAAAATGGATGGATGCCTCGGGGCAACAATAAATAACAGTAAGAGAAATGACTCGACTCATTGGCAAAAAATGGGTGTCAACACCAGACAGTCACTGATCGAAGCGAGGGAGGTACCGTTGGATTGGTCACGTCGCGAGGATCACGTTGATGCCCATCTTCCCTCAATCCGCGGAGCGTGGAGCCGAGTCGGGCCGGGAGGCGCCGCATCGCCCTCTCGCCGGATCGGCATCGAATCGCTATTTTTGTCGTAATCCAGGTAGGGGGATGGACTCCTTGCCTCGTTAGGACACCGCCGATACCACATGCGCCGTGGTCCGACGCCCTCTTCCTCATTTTTCATGCATGTTTCTGTTTAGTCTATTTTTAATTCTAATTTCATGAAATCGTCTCCATAGGCATCGTCTTTTAATTCTAGTGACATTAGTAGGTTTAAAATGTTGTTGTGGCATGGTATGGCATGGTAGGGTAGGTTAGAATTATTTTTCCCCGCGTCCCCTGTCGATTTTGATCGATCAGGTGGGGAGTTCGATTTCGAACTCTGAAACCTTGAAACCCAGATGATTTAACGCGCCTGCCCTGGTGCGTTATAGTCTTCTGGCGCACCTGTAGAGATGCGTTATTTCCCCTTGTGGCGGTCTCCCTTCGGTCCGTTATAGTTGTTTAACGCCCCGGTATGGGTGCATTATATCATGCATGAAACTGTGGGTTCTCTGTGGATTTTCGAGTTCGGGTGTCTTTAACGCACCTGTTATGGTGCATTATAGCCCTCATCGTTCGCGTTGGGTGCCTGTTGACTTTAACGCCCCTATCCCCATGCGTTATAGTCCTATAGCGCGCCTGCCCTAGTGCGTTATAGTCCTGGTTGACTGTGAATTTTCATGAGTTCTGTTGATCATGGCGGTCCTGCCCCAGTCCGTTATAGTATGTGACGGGGTGGTCCTGATCCGTTATATACCTGGAGATTTCAAAGGCATGTTTATGTAATTTATAATGCATTTCATGCTTCATATACGCCATGTTTAAAGTATTTTGTACACTGTAGGACTATTTTACATCCCAAAAGAGCAGTTTTCTCTTTCCTTATGATGGAACCACTAGCCGTAGCCCAACGACTTCCGTGTCGGCCCACCTGGGAGAGGTGATGGGGTGTTCCCATTATACGATTTTTAAGCTAGTTTTCATGGGCCCTCTCGCATAGTCAGTAGCGTCCTACTGGGAGGGAAAACTAGCTAGAGCTGATTGACATGATTGATAATAGACATCGTCACGCCACATCCGGGTTCTATCTTCCGCTGGCTCGGGGCGTGACAGGTGGACAATGATAGCACTCTGGGCAGAGCGAACTATCACTCAATGGCTACGCGAACTCGACAGTCAAGGAAAGTCGCTACAAGACCAGAGTCAAGGACACTGGCAGGTCTAGATCAAGTCGTTAGGGTACTGACACAGTCAAGGAAAAGACCACACCCAGTCACCTGAACCGACCGATCTAGAAACCACTGACGTATAGACATCGCCCTAGAACACAAACCTAAGACAGACCAACACACGAACAGACATAGAACCAAACAACGGCCATCACGGCCAACAAAATGACTGTAACGCACCTCCATAGGCGCGTTACCTACTCTGACGCACCAGGGTAGGGGCGTCAGGGCAACCAGACCACAACTCGGATGAAAGGGCATGTAACGGACCTATATAGGTGCGTTACACTAGCCTAACGCACCAGGACAGGTGCGCTAGGGCCAACAGACCCAAAACCACTAACACGAACCATGCAACGCACCAGGCTAGGGGTGTTACACAACGTGACACACAAGGGGAGGTCCGTCAGGGCTAACCGACTAACCCGATCTTTGAGGTAGACACGGTCGTCGAGGAACTGACAGCCACAGTCCTCGAAAACCACAGCATGTAATGCACCAAGCCGGGCGTGTTATAGCCGTGTGACGGTCCTATGCTGGTCCATCACACCCAGAACGTAACACACCATGCTAAGCACGTTACAGCCATGTGACGGTCCTATGCTAGTCTGTCACACCAACCCAGTCTCGAAGAATGCAAAATAACCAACGGTTGTGGCGGTCTATCGTGGGACCGTCACACAGTGCGACGGTCACTGGAACGACCGTTACACAAATTCGGCGAGTAAAATAGGGGAACGGCCGAATTGGCCCGCTCCACGCCCCATTCACGCCGAAGCGCAGGGGAAACAAAGCCACACGATGATACAACACTCCTAGGGTCGAAAAATGACACTTGCACGCATTAAAACGCGAGATCGGGGCAATTCCGATGAATCGACCCTAAATGAGTCATCGGGGTTCCCAGACTCCTACCGCCCAAATAACAACCGATCGACACGAAACTTACGAGAATGGGATCCTGACATCCCAGTGGTCGTTTTGACACTAATTTAGCTAAGAATGGTTGTCATTTTTCAGCGAACCCTACAAACCCTAACCGAGGGGTGGGGAACTTGAGCTTTTGGTGGTAGGAGGAAGGGACCCCCCTGAGCGTACCGAGGATTCCTCGGCCGAGAATAGCATTATATCCTGTCATCGCCTTAACTACTGTGAAGTCAGCGAGGAAGGTCACCTCTTTTGGCGTGGTTCCAAATGTGATCGGCAGTGAGACACGCCCTTCTGGGCGGACGGTCGTGCCCGAGAAGCCATACAGCGGTGTGTGCAATAGTTTAAGTCGAGACATATCCACACCCATGAGAACGAGGCAGTCGTACGCAATAACGTCCGGTCCACTTCCATTATCCACTAAAATACGCCAGACAGTACACTGATTGATGGTGGCCGAGACCACCAATGCGTCAGAATGGGGCGTCGTGATGCCCTTTAGGTCATCCTCGGAGAAGATAATGGGATCTCCTGAATGCTCCGAGGCGGGGGTTCCACGCCGGGAGTTGTCGTTGTAGCCGTTGTTACCGACCGCCGTCGCGTACCACCGCCTCCTGCTCGCGTTGTCGCCTCCTGCCGCTGGACCTCCAGAGATCATCATAATCTCTTTGTCATTGGGTCGATTGTCGATGGGCGGGGGCATCTTCTACCGTCGCTGCGCAGCCTTGGCGAGGAACTTCTCGAGGAGCCCCCTCCGAATGAGGTCCTCGATAGCGTCCCAGAGGTTGATGCATTCGACGGTGTCGTGGCTGTGGTCGCGGTGGTAGTGACAGTATTTCTTCTTATTCCTTATGCTCGGATCTGACTTCATCCGGGGGGGCATTTAAGGAAGGGCTCCTCGCGGATCTCCATCAGGATCTGGTCAGGAGGAGTAGTCAAAGGCGTGTAGTGACGGCATGCGCCTTTCTCCCTCTCGGATCGGTCGCGGCGATCCCCGTCACGCCGCTCGCGCTTGCTTCGACTCTCTCGAGGAGGGTCGGTCGATCTTTTACGGTCGGATCGCTCGGTTTCGACCACGCGGTCCAGGGCCACAGTGTTCTCCTCACAGCGCGCATGCTTCTGCGCCAAGGCGAGGAGGTCGGGAAGGGTCGCCGGGGCCTCAACCCCAAGGGCGCGCTGAATGATGCGGTCTCGCGTCCCCTGGGTGAGGGCGGTGGTGGCAATGCCGATGTCGAGGTGTGGGATCCTCAGCGCCTCTACACGGAAGCGGGAGACAAAGTCCCACAGCGTTTCTTCCTTGCCCTGCTTGAGAGCGAGCAGGGTGACAGCGGACTTGGCTACCTAAGCTTAACGATGAACTAGTTCTGTCCACGGGACTTGAACAGTCAGAAAGTGGAACCTCCGCGAGGAACTAGTTCCGTCCAAGGGGTTTGAACAGTCAGAGAGTAAAACCTCCCCGAGGAACTAGTTCCGTCAATGGGATTTGAACAGTCAGAAAGTGAAACCTCCGCGAGGAACTAGTTCCGTCCACAGGGATTGAACAGTCAGAGAATGAAACCTCCGCGAGGAACTAGTTCTGTCCACGACGTTTGAACAGTCAGAGAGTGAAACCTCCGCGAGGAACTAGTTCTGTCCACAGGGTTTGAACTGTCAGAGAGTGAAACCTCCGCGTGGAACTAGTTCCGTCCATGGGATTTGAGTAGTCAGAGAATGAAACCTCTGCGAGGAACTAGTTCTGTCCACGGGGTTTGAACAGTCAGAGGGTAAAACCTCCGTGAGGAACTAGTTCCATCCATGGGATTTATTAGCAGAAATTAAGATGGGGAAGGGGATGTGCTGAAATCAAAGGCGGGAAGGGAACTGCCAAGGGGAATAATCCTCCGCGTGGGTGAGGATAAGAATTGAAACACGACCAGAGCGGGATTTGACTCCGCAGGTTAGACAAGACAAAACATGGAAATAGGATCAAAAGAAATGAAAGCGCATGTGGGGGGGGAGTGGGATCGCCAGAGGTTGTGTACCTCGAGATGGGGAAGTGATCGTGACTCGTTTCCGAGTTGAGGGAGTACATGGGCTCCTTCTTCCTCTTCCTTCGACCGGCCCAAGGAGAGGGTTTTCCTCTAACGGTTACCCTGACAAAAGAGAATAAAATAATGGATCAAAATGATGACAGTGCAGCATCAGTCCCTTGTGACCACAATGATAAATTCATGGGCAAAACACACCTGGTCGGTGTTGTTTTAAACCCCTCTTGGATCGGAGGGTATGGGATGAAATGATGAATGACAATTATGAAGAAATAGATGGACTAGAGGAGCATGGTATGAACTAACATGACGAGGGATGCATGCAGCTAACAGAGTGCAAGTAAAATAAAATGAGAGAGTAGAGAAAAGCTTATTGTGACGCCGATGATGGGCTTCGAGAGATGATTCAGCAACGCGAGATCGGCATAAGTGAACGGCGACCTCCTTTTTATTTCACAGAATTAGGGACGATTGACTATACGTATACATATAAATATACACAGAAATATAGATATATACATGACTACATACAACTATATATATATACAACAACACCCCTTTGGACATAGTCCTATTTGAGGACCTTACCTTTGACGGATACCACCCTAGTGCATATCTAGAGTGAGAGGAAAATATGGACAAATCCTTTAAGAGGAATCCAATGACCGAATTCATGAGAGTCTACCTTGCCAAAAGTCGGCTTGTACGTCATGCCAAAGATAGGTGGCGGTTCATTGAGCGATTAAGGAAGGTTATGCCTCAGAACCTTGGGTTCTAGTGTGAACTGGGTTTCCACCTCAACAGAAGAGTTTGGGTGAACGGCCCAATATTTCTAATGGGCCTAGTTTCATCTCATTTGGTTGACTGTGGGCCAACATATCCTTATTTCAACGGGTGACTATTTTTCTGTAACTGCTTTGACACATTATCACCAACTCCCTCTTACCCCTTATTAGACCCATTTTTCAGGAGTTATACTCTTCTCAAAGTTTTTCCTTACCCAATGGTCATTATGAGGGCTTTGATTTCACATAATTCTGACCTCCCTATATTAAGTTACAAATTTCCTAAGGATCCATCAATAATCTATCTATATTTCAAGCTTGTTGAGCTTATGGGCCTGAATTGTACTCAATTGGGCCAGTGCCCAATTGGCGGTCATAACAAAAATAGTAGACCCCACATTGTTTCGAGGTATGACTGGATCACTACTATACTTAACTGCATGTCATCCTGACATTCAGTACAGTGTATGTCTATGTGCCCATTTTTAATCAAGTCCTAAAGAATCTCACTTATTGGTTGTTAAACAGATTTTTTGATATTTAATTGGCATAATAGACTTCAGCTTATGGTTTTCCATCAGTAGTTCTTTTGATTTGATTGCATACACTAATGCGGATTATGCTGGATGTAGTGTTGATTGTAAAAGTACTAGTGGGTATTGTCAGTTTCTTGGTGTGTGTCTAGTTTCATGGACTTCCAAGAAATAACATTCAATAGCTCTCTCAACGACCGAGACTGAATATGTAGTTGCCAAAAGTTGTGGAGCCCTAGTACTTTAGATCAAAAATTAATTGCTTGATTTGAATGTTGAAATAAAATATGTTCTAATTTTATGTGATAATACCAGTGCAATCAACTTGTTTAAAAATCATGTTCAACATCCTAGAACTAAACACATTGACATCTGACATCATTTTCTTAGAGATCATATAGGAAAATGGGTCTTTGAATTGAAATTCATTAACACACATAATCAGTTGGTTGACATCTTCTGGGTGTTGGTCTGAAGGGTTTGGGCATGGGTTATTAGGTCTTTTGGTCTTCTATTTCCTGCCCTTTATATACCCTACGAATTCCATCGGAGGAAACAGTCCCTTGTGCTAATATCTCTCTGTTTGCTTGCAGGAAGGAAGAGGAGGGCGTTGCCCCATCTGGAGGAGGAAGAAGAAGAAGAGGAGGATGCCAAGAATGAGCCATTCTCTATCGATTTGAACCAACTGGGAGCGAGGTCATCAACCATTCTCCCTAGGGCTCCTTCTACGAGCATAGAGCAGCTTCCACCCCGCGGACAAAACGTTCCAGCGCACCCCACTCTCCCTTGGACGTGGCTTCACTATTGATTTAAGGGGGAATCATTCTTCTCTCATTTCTATACTTCTATTCGAGCATAGTTTGTCATTTAGGCGTTTATTTTATATCTTATTCTTCATAGAACTCAATATAACACTGTGTGTGAGTGGAACTGTGTCTCCACGTGTGTGGGCTTCTTGTGGGGAAACTATCCTCGTGTTTAGTTGTGTATGGATGGAGCTTCAACTCGGTGTGGTTGTCATGTTCGTGGAACGTACCCCGATTGTGTGTGTGTGTGTGCTGCAGTGGCAGTGTGTTGAGGCAAGGCCTCGTGCCATCGTGCGTGTATTGCTGCGAAAGTAGCTTGTGTGTGGTTAGGATTCGTCCCCATGTTGCTACGAAAGTAGCGTGTAGTGAAGCCTCACTCAGTTGGGTGAGGGGTGGACGTAGGGAGCCCGTCGTGGTCCCGAACCACCTTAAAATCCTATGTTATGTGTGGTTACATGTGCGGTTGACCATCTCTTCTATCTCCCTTCGCAGGTCAACTTAAAAGGTTTTTAGTTCACTGCACAACACACATCGCTTCATCCGCTATCTGTGTGAGAATTAGTTTCATTGTTCTATGCATTGATCATTCGAGTGAGTTCGGAAAGGTTGAGAGAACATCCATTGTATCTCACGTTGACCTTAATTTCACTTTGGTTTGTACTAATCAATTTTAGTAATCTTGACTCCACTACTGTTTAACTAAGAAAGTTTTTAAAATTCGCCATCTCGACAAGGGGACAATTCAACCCCCGTTCTTGTCCGCCATCTCTCTGGGCCAACATCCTAAGATGAAAATTTGAGAAAAGTTAGTCCTTACTATTATGAACAAAATACCCTAAAGAACTTACCTCTAATTTACCCTCTTTACCTTAGTTTCACACGAGCACAGGAACAAGGCCGGTGGGATATCTCTATTTTTAACCCCATCTTTTTTGAAGTAGGCATCATGTCAAGGCGTGGTGTCTGACTGTCGATGTCAGCAGTTGATTACTGGCTAGGGCACGGGGCCTTGCGCCGATGTAGAGTGATCTATTCGTTGGCAAGACAATAATGCCAGCGCAAGAAGGGATCTTTCACCTACTCAGACGTAAGGTCTGTAGTGGCGACGTTGTACATGCATTAGCTAGGACAGAGTGTCCTGGCGCCAGGGTAGGTTTATTCGTTAGCAAGAAATAATGCCAACGCGAAGGAGGAGTTTCTGTCGATTCGAGCATAAGGCTCAGAACGGCATAGCTGTTTATTCTATTAGGGTCTGGCTTGGGTAGAATGTCTGCCAGACCAATAAAGGGTGACTCGGCTGGGGCGGAGTGCCATTGGACCAATGGAGGGTAACTCAGTCGAGGCGGAGTGCCACTAACCAAGGGAAGGTGGCTCGGCCAGGGCGGAGTGCCACTAACCAAGGAAAGGTAGCTCGGGTAGGGCAGAGTGCCACTAACCAAGGAGAGGTAGCTCGGCCAGGGCGGAGTGCCACTAACCAGGGAAAGATAACTCAGCTAGGGTGAAGTGCCACTTAACCAAGAAAAGGTAGTTCGGCTAGGGCGGAGTGCCACCAACCAAGGAAAGGTAGCTTGGCTAGGGCGGAGTGCCACTAACCAAGGAAAGGTAGCTCGGCTAGGGTGGAGTGCCACTAACCAAGGAAAGGTAGCTCGACTAGGGCAGAGTGCCACTAACCAAGGAAAGGTAGCTCGGCTAGGGCGGGGTGCCGCTAACCAAGGAAAGGTAGCTCGGCTAGGGCGGAGTGCCACTAACCAAGGAAAGGTAGCTCGGCTAGGACGGAGTGCCACTAACCAAGGAAAGGTAGCTCAGTTAGGGCAGAGTGTCACAAACCATGGAAAGGTAGCTCAGCTAGGACGGAGTGCCACTAACCAAGAAAAGATAGCTCGGCTAGGGTGGAGTGCCGCTAACCAAGGGAAGGTAGCTCGGCTAGGACAGAGTGCCACTAACCAAGAAAAGGTAGCTCGGCTAGGGCGGAGTGCCACTAACCAAGGAAAGGTAGCTCGGCTAGGACAGAGTGTCACTAACCAAGAAAAGGTAGCTTAGCTAGGGCAGAGTGCCACTAAAAAATAAAAGTTAGCTCGGATATCGCGGATAGCCGCTACAACAGGAAAGGAAGCTCGCTGGCTCTCTGAAGAATCCTCAGACTCATCTGAAGACGAGGAGGACTTACCTGAAGGCGGGGAGCCTACACCCGCGGGCGGGCAGCCCGAGAAGTTGTACTCCTTCCCGCTCGAGAAGACTCTCGACATATTCTATGCATGCCAACGCGCGGGACTGATCACCCCGTCGCCTATTGAGCAGACACCAGGGGCTGCCTTCCATCAAGGCTATTGCCCATATCATGAGGTGGTTGGTCATATTATCTATAATTGCCAGCCCTTCAAGAACCTCACCGAGGACCTGATCAGGCGAGGGAAGATTAACATGGGGGAATCCCTGGTCGACCCACCGCAGTCGCACGTGCGGAGGAGTCTTCACTTCTCCGTCAATGTCATACATGCTACAGCAGTCTTCTGGCTCCCCGAGCCGCAAGAAGAGGGAGTCAGTTCCCAGGGAGCTAGTTCCCAGCCACCTAGGTCCACACTCTGGTATCCAGGGTGGCGTCCTTCCCATCAGTGTTCTTTCCCCAAGGAAGACACCAAGAAGATCTTTGACAAGCTCCTGGAAGACGGTCGGGTATTGACCCATGATCCGCTGTCTTACTATAAGAGTCACCCCCGCTATTGCAAATACCATGCTCGGGTGTCTCACCCTACCTGGTAATGCCCAGAAGTCCAAGACTGCATCGAAGTCCTCATCTAGAGAGGGGAGGTCGATGCTCAGAGGAACTCTATGACAAGGCGGCGTCTTGAAGAGGCCGTCGAGAAGACTCTCCAACAAATTCGGGAAGAAACTGAGATTTTCTCTCAACTCACCCGACCGAGCGAGCCTGCGGAGAGTAGCAAACCTTAACTAGACCCCAAAGGCAAGGCTACGTACGAGGGCCCTAAAGCCCAGAGCCTAAAAAGTCGAGCCATGGGAGAGGGTTCCAAGCCCCGCCCCAGGCCGAGTCAACCCGGCATTGTCATAAGGGAAAACCCTCTGCCCAGACAATAAAAGCAGGGCGAAGGTAAGGGAGCCTCCAGTCAAAGCTCCCGTCAAGCTAGCGAGGCCGTCAGGTGCAGAAAGGCCTCAACATCTTGAGCTCGTGAAGCCACCAGTCCAGGCAAAGACGACGGAGTCACGATGCCCCCAATGGCCCCACTCCAGATTGGCAGAGTTCCAGGAGCTGTCGCCTGAGATAATTGCTCAGGCAATCAATGCCACTTTCCAGGTTCAGTCAGAGGAGGCCAGTTGGACCAAGGTCACCCCCCGCCCCCAGGGAGGAACGGGGGGGTTGACCAGGGGTGACTATTCCCCACTCCCCCAACGCCTCCTGCTACATCAAGACCCTCTCTCACTCTCTCTCTCTCTTACTCTCTTCTTTGGTGGTCGTCGGGGGGGGCCTCCTCCTTCTTCTCTTCTGTTGGTCTGCTCCGAGAGGTTGCAGGGGGTGGACCTCTGCTCTATCTCTTTGTCTCTCTTCCTTGTATTCTCTTCTCTCTGGTCTGTCTTCCTTTTCCCTCTTGTGTCGTGTTCGTTCACTGGGGAAGAGGAGCAATTTATACTCCAACAGTGGCGGAGGCTGGAACGTGGTCGGCATTAATGAGGATTTGACCTTGGTCATCCTCAGTGGAAGGAGGGTAGCCAGCGTGTCGCTTCCTCCATCTGACACCTCAGCATACTTACTGCGTGCCAAAAATCCATGGGGGAATGGAGTAATATCTTCCCTGCCGGACGTGTCGCTGAAGAAGCATGCCTCTGAAGGCACTTGCAGCATGTCATTGAAGAGCGTTGGATGCGTGCCGGCGAAGGGCACCTGGTGAGTGTGCCGCTGAAGGCAGCACGGAGCGGGCCGCTGAGCGGGCTTCAATGGTGTGCCGTTGAAGGGCCCCTGCAGGTGTGCCGGTGAAGGGCTGCAAGGTGTGCCATTGGAGGGCGGGCTGGGGTGTACCGCTGAGCGGTGGCCAAGCTGGGTGTGCCGCTGAAAAGGCACCAAAGTGTGTCATTGAGGGATGACCGGGGCACCGTTTGTGACGCATTCAAGCCCGTCATGAGCACAAGTTGTGGTTTATTGGATTTTCTTCAGAGCCCATAGATTGCGGGCTTCCTGGGGGTTGATTTCTCTTCACTGTCGTGACTCCGGATATGGCTTCACGGTAGTGTATGTTTGTTCAAAGAGTCTGAATGGCCAGCCTTCTCCGCAATTTCTTCCGTTGAAGTTGTTGATACTGAACTCATCGGGACATATGGACATGCAATTATATGCGTCCACAAATGCCCCCCACTCACGGGTAGCGCGGGCGAGGGATGAGCCGAGCGGTGCCCATGGGTGTACTTGATCATCCGGGATTGGAGTCAAGACCTCGACGTCCGGAGAAGATGGCGCCTCGTTCTTGTGATTCTGTTGCTTGTACTTGCGTGTCATGACGCGCCATTATTACGTATGTGGGTATATGTATCATACTCACACATGTATATGTAATTATTATTATAGATATCATTTCAACAGGGGGAGGAGGCCCAGAGACAGGGGGCCGACGCTCTGTCTACTTCTACAGTGTAGACTCGTGCCGACCGCGCAGAGCAGGAGGCAGAGTTCTGGCGGATGGTTGATCGGGCCAAAGCAGCCGAGGCAGCGCTTGCCGAGCGGGTATGTCCTACACTTCCCTTTGTGAATTATGTTTTTATATTAAAATGCAGTTGACTAATGGTGAATGCATGTGTCCAGGTGACAGAGCTGACCACCGCCATAGGCGAGGGTGACCAGTTGCGAGAGGAGCTCGTACTGGTGCAGGATGAGGTCGCCCGTCTGCGTGAGGAGCTGGCGCAGAGTTACACTCTGAGAGAGGAGGTGACCTGCCTGTGTGGGGAGTTGGGGCAGAGCATCCACTTGCGGGAGTTGGCAGAGCGAGGGCAGACTGAGGTGGAGGAGGAGGTAGCCCGCCTGCGGGAGTGGTTAGCACAGGCCAGACCGTCGGATTTAGTGGAGATGGCGGTCCTCCGGGCCGAGGTGGAGCGACTCCGGACCACGACCTCAGAGCTGGAGTGTTACCGACAGGAGGCGTTCAACCTACGGGGTGAGGTGCGGGCCAACAGAGAGATGAGCCGCTCCCGCAGCGGGATGAGTGGCAGTCGTGCGGCCCCGAGCAGGAGTCCGGCTGCTCACGGCTTCGTCGGGCACTTCCTCGCGACTTCCTCTCAGTGGCAGAGGAATAAGGAGGAGGACCGGCGCTGATGGCGAGAGAGGGAGGAGGGTGCGACCTCTACGATGGGCCCGCCATCGAAGAGGCATGAGGGAGGAGGTGATAGTGATAGGCCAGAGGGAGCAGCCTGATTTTGCTTTGTACTCCGGCACCTGCACATTATGCGATGTGATAGTGACCTAGCTTGTCTTTTTTCCCTTTTTTGTTGATTTTCTTATGTGATGCATGTATGCATGAAAAGATGCAAATTTAGACCATGGACGACTGACGGGTGAGACACGCGGGAGAGGCGAGGCATGCTGACTCTACGAGGGAGACGATGTGAGAGGAGCGAGGCACGCCAACTCTATGAGGGAGATGACGCGAGAGGAGTGAGGCACGCCGACTCTACGAGACTGACGATGCGAGAGGAGAGACACGCCGACCCTACGAGAGAGATGACAAGAGAGGAGAGACATGCCGGCCCTATGAGAGAGACGACGAGAGTGGAGAGAGGCACGCTGACCCTACGAGAGAGACGATGCGAGAGTTGATGAGACCGCCCCTTAGCGGGAAGAAAGAAAAAGAATTTCTATATTTGAAAGGTTGACCTTTCCGGAGCATGTAAAAAGGAAGGTCCACCGACAAAGAAGAAGAATGCAGATCTTTACCTACAATATGGCTAGAATATCCAGCCGATATGGAGGGCTTCCAGAAGATCCTCACGAATTGGCTCGATTGGCCGCAAGACCAAGGCCGAACACTCAAAGGGTATAAGCCGCACAAGAACTGTTGGCAGCAGCTAATGGAAAGCAAGCCCTGGTCTACCACCAACATGATGATGAAGCTACTATTCTGACCTTCAATGTGGTGACGGCGGAAGAAGAAGATGATATCTTGCTCGACATCCTACCTGAGGGTGCATCCGGGGAGATGACAGAAGCTATCCCCAACACTGTAGCAATGGACCCATCGGTCCTAATGCTATTTCAAAGATACCGGCAAGAGATAGACCTGCTAAAGAAACAGCTGATGGAAAAGACAGAGCAATCATCAACCTCCAAGCAGCCTGAGATGTAGGGCGAATCATCATGGGGAGCTGTCAACCAGAATGACCCTCCACCGCCCTACACTATGCCCCAGCCGACAGAACCAAGCCTGGCGACAGCTCAACAACGGCTACCACAGCCGCTGATACTACCAGTGCTACCTCAGATGCACCAGGCACCTCCATTGTTGCGTCCTCCTCCGTAGACGACCACTCTGGTCACCCCCTATCTGCAACCGGCACATTTCTACCCAGAGCCAGTTGATCCTACCATCATGAACAAGATGATGGTGGAAAGAATGATCAAGTTGAAGCTCACTGAAAGAAGTGAAGGCGACTACGTCGCGTTCGATGCATACAGAGTGTCATACCCATCGCATCATACTGCCAAGCGGCTCCCTCTTGGGATTAGCAAGCTGCCAAAGTTCGACAAGTTCAACGGGAAGGGATCCCCGAAAGAGCATGTCGCCTACTACATAACCGTCATGGGTGATTTGGCCACCGACGAGTTATATTTGCTGAAGTTCTTCAGGTCCTCGCTGACGGGGATCACTTTTGAATGGTACTCTAGCCTCCCGGTTGGGTCAATCAGCGACTGGTCGGATATGCAGAGGAAGTTCAGAGAAAGATTCCATGTCACAGAGTGGGAGGTCATAGTGGCCGAACTCTATTTAACAAGACAGAGGGCGGATGAGATGGCCCTTGACTATGTCAAGAGGTGGAGGAACCTCTCAAAAGTAATGGTCTTATATACTTTTCAATTATTATTATTATAAAATAAAGTTAGAGTTTTGAGTAATTACTTCATTTACTTTTATGTGATTATTTTGCACTCTAATTTCTTACTTGCGAGAGGCTTACTATGCCGGCTGTCCACATTCCCGAGATTCCTTCTGCTGTATTAAAAGCTCGGGACGTGGCAATAGGCACTGCAGAGGGAACAACACCGGCCGCAGTAGGGGGTAGAGCCAAGGCACCAGCTAGATAAGGATAGGAGTAGGACGACAGCGTGACAACAGCCTAAAGGAGGGCTCTATAGTACGAGCTCCTCCACCAGCAGCGAGAACGACCAAGGGGATGCCGGCAATAGGCACCACGACGGGGTGAGGTACAATAGGAGACATTAGAGGATCAGAAGCTGGAATCTACAGGCCACCAGTAGGAGGGGGAGGGCACATCCCAGGGGAGGCCACCAGAGCTGGAGAGGAGATGGCAAGCACTGCGTCTGGAAGGAGACCACTAGGATGGTGAGCACCTCCAACTCCAGTGACGGGCAGCACCTCCATCGACAGAACACCACCAGCAGTAGGGAGGGCGGAGGGGAAGGAACTAAAGCCAGCTGCATCTCCCTGGACTAGGGGAGAGAACCCACTGGGTAGCCCACTGACTGCATGCGAGGGGGAAGCAGAGCTGGCGCCACCATGCAAGAGCAAAGGAGGGGTCCCGACGGTCAGCCCACTGCCAAGAGATGAGGAAGCAGCAGGAGAAGCACTGGAGAGACAGCCTGCACTAGCAGCAGCATGAGCGACGGGGGGACGGGCAGGGACCAAGGGAGAAGGCAAGGCAGCTCTAGGAATAGGGGTGTCGGAAGGAGCAGTGCCAACCATAGTAGAGAACGGTAGAGTGGAAGGAGAAGATCCCGAGCCAGTCACAGGAGGACCCCAAGGTCCATAGGAGGATGAACTTCCTGCACCAGTAGTTGTAGAAGCGATGGATGGCGAGGCTCCAGAGGCGACAGGCTAGCAAGAGGATGACCTGTAGTCTCCCGCCACTGGTTGCATACAAGAGGGAGCAAAGACATGTCAAACCTGGGCGACGTAGGTGTAGAAACCCGATAATTAAAAATATGAAATAAAATTTTTAATTTAAATTTCATAATCAAAATCTTCATGGAATAATTAAAATAGAATTTTTAAAGCTAGTTTATTGAATTTACTTAAATTAACTTAGAGTAAATAGAAACACTAGAATCTTGGATCACGTGCTAGATAATTTTGATAGAGAGCGCCATGAGACATATAGATAAAAGCCTCGAGCCACGTGACCTTAAAAAGTGTAAGGCATGGTGCCTTTCACATGTTCGAACTTGGGACTTTCAGTGACTTAAGTCCTTGTCAAGAGAAAGAGCATTTTATCAAATACTTTGTAAGTGTGAGTGGATATTCAATATGCATTGACCTTATGAGAATTGAGTCATGAAATAAAAAATAGAGTAGACTCAAGATGCATGAGCGTTATTTCAATCATAGCAGGATATGCACAGATCTCACAGACTAGTGTGAAAGATGCACAAACCTATCTAAGCATTATGCACATGTGTTCAGACCTTAAAGGTGCATGCTATGCTACGTGCATAGACTTGACAATGTTCAATGCAAATGTGTACAGACCTGAACAATGCATATGAACAGACCTAGAAGATGTATATGCGTAGACCTTGCCTTACACAGGACACAATGCTTATCGACCTTGCTTTGCACAAGGGACATGTACACAGACCTTCTATATGCTCAATGCAGATGTGCACAGACCATCTATATGCTCAATGCAGATGTGCACAGACCTTGTATCGGCACAAGACAGATGTGCATTGACCTTAGTATGGCAAAGGCAAAATGTGCATCGACCTTAGTCTGGCTAAGACAAGATGTGCATCGACCTTACTGTAGCTAAGGCAAGATGTGCATCGACCTTAGTATGACTAAGGCAATGTCATGCCCCGATGCGGAATGTCGGAACGCAGCAGTTATAACATTCATGTCAATCAAAGCATACATTGTTACAAGAGACCATACATCAAGGCCAATAGTTAAAAATGTAAATAACAAAACTTTATTTATAATGAAAATGTAACGTACTTATTACAACTGACATCTTGTGGACTTTACAAACACGTACATCGACTAAGAAAAAATTACATAGAACCTAAATTAACATGACTCAACAGCTAACTAAGACATTGACTCATCACATAACTGGAAGGCTCACTCCACGTTTACTCGTTCCTGTTCCCATCGGTGTGCACATCCTCATCCTTGCTACCTGAAATGGATTGGAAAGAAAGGGGGGTGAGTGAAAGCTCAGTGGGAATTACACTCTCATCAGGCATTATTTATGTAATTAACCATTTAACATGTGCAATAATATAAGAATTGATCACAACAGAGTAAATAAATGAACATGATGATTCAAGACTGCCAGCTTTGGAGGGATGTTAGGGTGAAAATTGGGGATCAGCAAGAAGTTCCAAGTCCCGCTACCCAAGGTTATACCCACCCCGTAATACTGGGTCTTCCAGCCCTTGTGGGAGGAATCTCTGGAAGAGAGGGTCACGCAGCTCCTTCCCCTCTTTGCCTGGAGGAAGAAGAAGCCCTTACCTGCGTGGGCATGCTCCTTCAACTCAAAGAAAGCGTGGAAGAGATCCAGCGAAGGCTCGATCCCGCACGAATGGCAAAAGAAGATGAAGGAGAATACGAAAGTATAAGAATTGGAGACCAACTGGATTGGAGCCAGTCGGTAGAACCGAAGCAGTTCGGCAACGAAATGATGGAGAGGAAGGCAGAACCCGCACTTCCAAGCCAAGAGAAAGGAGCAAAAGAGGCCGGAGCGAGTGTCCAGACTAGACTCATGGGGCTCCACCGGAGAGAAATAGTACTTCCACGGTAGCCCATATCGGCGCTCCAGCCGTTTCACCTCATCCTCAGTCAGCTCACTATGCAGAGGTTCCACTGGCACCGTAAATGCCCAAGAGTTCCGCCCAACTTCTGGCACCTCAGCCTCGGGATGCTGGTCCGCCATGGAGCAACCAGGAGAGCTGGAAGAGGAAGAAGAGGACACTGTGTCGAATGACTCAGGGGGTGGCAAAAGTTGGCGAATCGCCGCCACCGTAATCTCTGCAAGCTCCGCAAAAGCCGCTGCCACTCTTTGCCCTTTAGGGTCAGCCTCGCGGTGCATGAGCCTTTCACAAACACAAAGATGATGGAAAAAGCCCTAGATAATGGAGGTTAGGAACGACAGCACGCACTACGCTTATGAACCCCTCGGGGAAGCAGCGCAACGTTCCAATCTTCAAAAAGAGGGCTCCACACATCAATTCGTAAGAATTATCATCATTATGGGCGCATCCTCAGGACAGTCGCAGCAAGTGGCCCCTATCAGAGAAAGTCCCCACTCAGCTCGAGCAACTTACACCTGCCCCAAATACTACTCGACCGAGCCTAATCTTGGCTCGGGAGTAGGAGGGGGACAAGTGGAGAGGGGGATTTCTACAGCCCAAATAGAGCGGCCAAACGAGGTCCCAATGGACCAAACGAGGCCCAGCTCCCATGTGACAGCCCCTCCGAGGGCCCACTAAGCCTAATAACTCATTCGGATTAAGCGCTTCCTAGGTGACCATCGGGTTCGGAAGTCCGAGCGTCAAGTCGTATGGATGTTGACCCAACAGGATGTCGGAGCTAACGAACCATGCTTAGACAGTATGTCCTAGACAAAGGCAGACATAAAACACTATTGTCGTCTCGACACTATGTCAAAAATGACCAACCTGGGAGAGACATAGGGTCTGGGCCAGGACAGAATATGGATGTTGACTTGACAGACTTGCTGAAGTCAACTAACTTGGCAAAGACGTGAGGCCTAGACCAAGGGGAGAGTATAGGATATGGGTGCTGGCTCGACATCATGTCGAAGCCAACGAACTTGGCAAAGACGTGAGGTCTAAGTCAAGGGAAGAATATAGGAGATGTGTTGACCTGACAACATGTCAAGGTCAACGAACTTGACGGAGACGTGAGGCCTAAGCCAAGGGTATAATATAGGATAGGTGTTGACTCGACGTCATGTCGAAGCCAACGAACTTGGTGGAGGTGTGAGGCATAAGCCAAGGGCAGAATATGGGATATGTGTTGACTCGATGTCATGTCGAAGTCAATGAACTTGACAAAGACGTAAGGCCTAAGCCAAGGGTAGAATATAACATAGGTGTTGACTCGTCATCCTGTTGAAGCCAACGAACTTGGCAGAGATGTGGGGCCTAAGCCAAGGGTAGAATATAAGATAGACGTTGACTTGACGTCTTGTCGAAGTCAACAAACTTGGCAGAGGCGTGAGGCCTAAGCCAAGGGAGGAATATAGGATAGGTGTTGGCTGGACATACTGTCGAAGACAACAAACTTGGCCAAGATGTGAGGCCTAAACCAAGGGTAGAATATAGAATGGGTGTTGACTCGACATCCTATCAAAGCCAACGAACTTGCCAGAGGCGTGAGGCCTAAGCCAAAGGCAGAATGTAAAATGGGTGTAAATGTTGACCTCACGCCATGTCAAAGTCAACGGGCCCTACCCTGATAGAAGGTTTGGGGTGAGGGTAGACCAGATGGTGGACGAATGAGAGGCCCAGACCCAGGGCTAAATATTGATGTTAATTCAACGAAATGTCAGAGTCAATGAACCTTGCTCAGATGGAAACAAGGGTAGAATGTGCAGATGAGAATGTCAACCTGACGTCATGTCAAAGTTGACCAACTTAGTAGAGACGTGAGGTCTAAGCCAAGATAGAATATGGACGTTGACCCGTGGAGATGATGGGATCACCAAACCTTGCCCAGACGAAGGTTTGAGACAAAGCGAAGAGGTATTTTATTGGTTTATTAGTTTACAGACCAGCTTTAACTCTTAGGCTAGTCCGCGTAAATCCCATCCAGGGGGTTTACGCGGACCAGCTCCAACCCCTTGGCCAACCCACGTAAACCCCTTGACCCTTCAACTTCCCTATAAATTCTGCCCTTTGGGAGATCATCAAGAATGAATGATCAAGCATCAAGCCCAGACTACAAAGGCGCGCTAAGGAGAATTGTGTGTGTATGCTAGGCTCACGCCGAGGGCATGTCGCATAAGCATCCCTCATACGGCGTCTAGCCCAAACACCCATCTTCGGGAGATTTGTGCGTGTGTTTGCTAGGCTCACGCCGAGGGCATGCCGCATGCGCATCCCTCATATGGCGTCTAGCCCAAACACCCACCTCCGGCCCCCTTGCTATAATGAACGTATGTCGTCTCGATAATTGTGCGTGACCCCAGATCTTGCTTGGCGAAAGCACTCTGCCCGAGCCCTACCTCGATAGTCATGCGCCCCCAGATGTCGCTCTACGGGAACACCCGGCTCGGCCTTGCCTTGGCATTCGTGCATAACCCAGATGCCGCTTCATGAGAGCGCCCTGCCCAGCCCCTGCCTCAACGAGTGCGTACTATCCAACGTCGCTCGATCGAGGCACCGTGCCTTGTCTCTACCTCGATGTTCGTGCATGACACAGTTATTACTTGATGAGAGCCCCTACCCAGTCTCTGTCTCACTGATCGTGTGCCGTCGTACGCGGCCCAATCGAAGCGCCCAGCCTGGTTCTTTATCTCGATAAGCGTGCCCTCAACACCGTTACCCAGACAAAGGGCATACTTCACAAGTCCCGGCGCAAGATGAAGCACTAGGCCCCTACCTCTATCAACGGGCCCCGAGCACGTGGATCAAGGTCTAGTGGAGCCCGCCAGTCACTCCAGTCACAACGGTGCCTCCGGCACCCGATCACTCAACACTTCGGTCACAACGGCGCCCCCGGCACCCGACCGCCAGCCACTCCAATCACAACGGTGCCCCAGCATCCGATCACTCAACAACTCGGTCACAACGGTGCCCCCGGCACCTGACCGCCAGCCATTCCAGTCACAACGGTGCCCTCGGTACCCGATCACTCAACACTCCAGTCACAATGATGCCCCCCGCACCCGACTGCCAGCCACTACAGTCACAACGGTGCCCCCGGGACCCAACTGCTGATAATTGCATATTTTTGTACATCTATTCATGTCACACTTATTATGTCTGGGCTTAAATTCAAACCCAGTTCTCAGGCAGATCCCAATCTGCCCAGTTGGTTCTGAGACTGAGAACTAGTCCGTTCAAAAAATCCCCTGAGGAAAATCCAGTAACATAAAAATTCCTATCAAAGCCTGGGTCTGTAGATCTCTGAAAGAACTTCACAACGGCGTCAGTTCCACGTCAATCTGACTTCAGATCTGGTCGCAGCAGGTGTTTTCGCTGGATCGCGCAGCTCTGAAACTGCAGACAGGTCCGTGGACAGCAAGCAACAACGTCCAACGGTCTAGCCGCCTCGCCTTCCACAAGGTGAACCAGCGCGTCCCCCTCCCAGGGATCATCCCTCCAGGAGTCTCCGTCGCAGCGGTACCACTCCCAGCCTGATCGACCCTCCGAACTAGGACGTGGACCCCACATTTATCGGTATGTGCTGCTGTTGGAGCTGTCCCAAAATGTTGCCCGTCAACCCGAGCCCGCTACTCACGGGTCCCACGTGTAGCCCTTTACCTCCCTGCATGGAGTGGGCAGTAAATTCAGTGCTGTAATTATTGTTAAATATTTGTATCGGGAATACGAGTTATGGTCTGGGTCGTCTTCCCCACGCCTAGAGTGTGGAGGTATCGTGTCCGCTCCCCACTTTGACATTTACTTTCCTCGTATATATTCGTATGCTGCTGTAATTGATAGGATAATTAGCTCGTTATAATTTTGTCATCGCTACGAGAAAGAGTGAGACCCGTCCCGTGTCTCGATCCGAGCACACGAAAAATCTGATACCCGTGACTCGTTGTCGATTTCTCAACCGCGCACATCCGCATGCTTCCCTCGCTTAGGGACATCCGTGAGCTCGTGTCTCTTGGTCCCAGGTTCGCATCAAGTTGGTGTCGAGTCCGCTGTCCGTCCCACATCAAATTGGTATCAGAGCGAGTTTGAGTCTAAGGTAGTGTTTGCTTTTTAAAAAAAATGTCTTGAGTCTAAGGTCATATTGAGCTAGGTTTGCATATCATTCCTCTATTCGGTATTTCAAAAGGCGTTACACGAAGGATAGGTTAAGCCTATTTGGAAGGTAGCCCATTTGCGTGAGAGGATCTTCGGATCACCTTCTCCACCATGTACTGGATATTGGTTCGAGTCTAGGTTGGTATTCGAGTCTGTATTCCAACTTTGGATTGTTGTATAGGGTCGTGTCTAGTCCATTAGAGTGTCACTCAGTTGTCTACATGTCCAACTACCCACCAGCCCATGGCCGTCCCTCTTTTGTTTTTCATAAAGTTGGAGTCATCTTGGTAAAGTTGCTTATTTGTGTTTGTTTGTGTTGTTTGCATTCTTGTCAAGGTACCACATTGCATGGGGAGTTACTTCTGATCTTTAGAATCATCTCCTAGGGACAATTCCTTTTTCACATTTTACGTCAATCTACTGTTCGAGTCAAACATGTCCTCTTTTGATCTTCCCCGTTCCCGAGAGGAATCGCTTCTTCAGGGGCTTCTACAAGACCCATCTCGGGTCATCTCTTTTCCATCTCGAAAGGGGTCTGTCCCTCCTCCATCCTATGTCTCTATGGAAGGTGCGCAACCCTCCCTTTCTTCCCCAAATTTTGTCAGTCACATAGTTCAAATTATGGCCCAGTTGGATCTGGCCCAACTTCAGGCAATCTATTAGGTCTTATAGGGGTCCAATGCCCCATCCCCCATGATTGCATAGGGTCTATCCAATCCTTCCATTATTCAGTCTAGAATTGATGGGCCCAGAGTCTCACCCATTCTGATTGATCTTACTCCCATCCAGCCAAGGACCATTTGATTCTATAATCAGGAGGAGGGCTAGTCCTCTGGATCCACCTATCAAACTCTAGATAAAGGGAAGACCATCGTCCCTTCATCTGTCCAGGCTGATTCATATAGGTCCGTTCTGTCGGTGCCGCAAGTTCTCATTAGCCCATCTTACTTCACTCGCCCTCAACTAGGGGCGGCCCAGGTCTGTCTCAATTTGGGTCATACATCGGCCCAATATCCTTATTATGGTCCTTCCCCTCCATCTATTTATCTCTCAGCTCCTCGTCTTGAGCCTACTCCTTTTATTCCACCTACTCCATCCCAGGAGCAGGAACTACTTGACAAATGGGCCGCCATGCAACAACAACTCGATTTCCTTCCAAAGTGGGTTGGCCTACAGTCTTTAGCAGATGTTCCGGTTCCCAGTTTCCACAACATCCGGTTCCCTCCACAATCTGAGCTCCCAACGTGCCGCAAATATGATGGGAACAATAATCCCTTTGTTCATGTGAGAGATTTTATATGAGTCGGCTCAATTTCAATATGATGATCGCCTTATGGCATACCTATTCTACTGATCACTAGAGGGAGTGACCCTTGAGTGGTTTTATTCTTTACCATTGGAAGATGCTGAGGTCCCAAGAGGGCTGTGACTCAGAACAACGATAAATACGCGATTCAATCGAGGTAACAGGTGCAGGATTTGCAAGAGGCGTAATAGTACCAAACCAAGTAACTAGTCAGAGTAACACTCGTCAGTGTTAGTCTAAGCCTCTGACCACGTGTGCACACACTGACTCCTGCCTGAGCCAGGCTCTCTAGCTAGTTTTTCCTCTCAGTAGGACGCTACTGTTGGCTGAGGGCCCACGAAACTAGCTTAAAAATTGTGTATAGGGAATGCCCCTCCACCTCTTCCAGGTGGGCCAACACTAGAGGTCACTGGGCTATGACTAGTGGCTTCATCACAAGGAAAGTGAAAGTGAGTCTACTGGGATCTAAAAGTAAGCCATTATTTTATAAAATAACTTAAACATGGTGTATATGTAATATGGAATGCATTAGAAAATGAACATGCAATATTTAAACTGCAAAGGTGTGTGACGGCCTAACACTGCCCCGTCACAGTGTGTGACGGTCGAAGGGCGGTGCACTACATGGGCTATAACGCATCCCCATAGGGCCGTTAAAGTCACCCGAATGTTTAAAAAAGCACAGTTTTCACAGAATGTAACACACCAAGTATGGCGCGTTACAAGGCTCTAACGGTCTCACGACAAACCGTCGGGCCAACTGCCCTACTGGGTCAACCAGGGTCAAAGGGCTGTAACGGTCTAAGGCTTGGCCGTTACAATGGCCGTGACGCACCTATGATGGTCCATCACAAGACTGTAACACATCCAACGAGGAGCGTTACCAGTGTAATGGCTCCTGGAAGGACCGTTACATCGTCTGGGTTGCGAATGAGGTGGAGTTCGGACCAAACCCCCTACCAGTCAACCAAAATCGACGGGAAATGCGGTGAAACCTGTTTTCCTGTCAAACCACGCATGTTCATGGTGGATTAAAACATAAAGACGATGTTCATGGCATGAAAAATGAAATATTGACAATGGGCACGCTTTATAAGATATAACAACGATGGGCATGCTATGGGGAAGGCTCCTAGCGAGCTTGGGAATCCATCCCCCTACTTGGATTGTACCGAAAAATGAGCTAAGGCCGCATGTAGGCGAAGGTACCACCATTGTCCTCTTGCCCCGTCTCGCCTCCACAAGCCATGAACCGCATTGAGGTGGGCGTCAACGTGCTCCACTAATCGCGAGGATTCCAACGGCGTGCCCCTCGTCTCGATCCGTCGCTGTCTCGCCCGAACCCAAAGGAGAGACAGAGAGTGGCGATCGTGAGAAAGAGAGAGTGTGAGGGAGAGAGAGAAAGTAGCACAACACCCAAGAGAGAAAATGCAGAGCAAAGGGTACTCAATCAGCAGGAATGTCGACCAATTCCCCAACACTCGTAAATGTCGATGCCAACACCAGAAAAATTACCAACAACTACATGGCAACAGATGCCATCGAGGCACAAGAAGCCAAGATGAAGTCACATCGACAAGAAGTAATTATCTCGATTGGCCAGAACCTTACGAAAAGATCCTCGACCTATGGGTTATCGGCCAACATGCTTCCGCTACGCACTCATCCAACACACACAGGCATAAGAAAATAGCTCGGTATCTACATCTCAGCACATGCTAGGCGCCATCGTAATCTATGAAAATCACAACGTAGTATGCCACGAGTGCTGATCCTGCGACCGACCGATCAGAAAAAGCCTAAGTGCAATGGAAAAATAGTGCCAGCTTCAGCATAAAGCCCGAGAAAAAGTGCTAATCTGAGCCTACCTTCACGTCTTGAAACAGTTAATGAGCCTTCACAACACATTGACTGCTGGACACGGCACGACAAAATGCGGTACACAACAGCTCTCGACACAGAGATTAAGTCCAAAGCCAGGCAACCATAAAGCAAAGACAAGATCAGGCTCAGATAAAACACTATCCACACTTAAGCAGACACAGGACAAAGGCATTACTAAGACAACAACTCCAAGGCTTACCTTGAAAAGACTCCACCAATAGGATGAGAAACATCAAGCTCGACCAACAGAAGCTCACCAGGATGGGAAAATCTTAGGTTCGCCCGAGCATCTTCTCAATCAAGGAATCTAATCGAGCACTTCATCAGAAGTGAAACACATCAGGAGCTGAACAGACTTAAGCTGGGACGACCACAATAACATAGGAATGTGAATGGCCATCAAATGAACGCTGAAAGTCAACAGCAACCTGAGCAACTCACGAGAAAATCTCAAACAACGTACTACAGATTCGAGCCTTTCGGCGAACACTGTCAAGTACAACATGATCGAGACAGACATCACGATGGAAAAGAAGCACCTCGTCACATCCTGACGAGAGCAGGACCATCTCACACAGTGCTAATCCAGCACGCACAAGATGACACATGGAAAATGAAGCGATCATGAGTCGCAAAACCTAAGCCAACTGAAGACTGTACTTGATGGGGTCATCATCATCCGATCCCGCACTCGGGGCCCGTCTTCTCACCACGGGGACATCAAGCATGGTCTAATTATCTATCTTCGAGTCCGGAGATATCAATCTGAAGACCAATCTCACACAAGGAGACTACCTTCCAAATAGGCTTAACATATCTTTCCAGTAACACCTTTTGATATACCAGGTACTGGGTTGAAATGCAACCCTACGACCTTAGATTTAAGACTTTTTTTCTTTTTTTTAAAGCAAAGACTATCCTAGACATAACTTTGCTCTGATACCAATTTGATGTGGGACGGGATGCGACTCGAGACCAATTTGGAAGCGAACCTGAACTCTAAGTGACGACGCGATCAAGTTGATGACACGACCAGCAAAGACGCGACGAACTCAACACAAGCTCGCTACTCGTCCCTAGCAAGAGAAGCGTGCAGATCAGCGTGGTTGAGAAACCAGCTAAGAGTCAAGGGTATTCAGCTCTTCCGCGTGCTCGGGTCGAGTCATGGGACAGGTCACGCTCGCTCACTCTCGCAGCAGTGATAAAATTGGAACGAGGTAGATATCCTGACACTCAAGCAGTGGAAAACAAACACTTATATGAAATAAGCAAATGCAACAAATAGAGGAGCGGAAACGTACCTCCACACTCCGGGCGTGGGGAAGACGATCCCGGCCAAGAATCGAAACTCCCGGTATAGTAAATGTTAATAATTACAGAAATGATTTTATGGCCCACTCTACGCAGGGAGGTAAAGGGTGACAATAATGACCCGGGAGTACTGATCTCGGGTTGACGGGTAGTAGGCCAGAAGAGCTTTCGGACCAGAGGCGGGTTATTGGTCTGACTCGGCACTGTTCAAACTCGGTTCAGACCTGCTAGACGGCAAGCAAACTCGGCACTTGGGATGTTAGCTTTCGGGCATCTTCTGGCAGCGGCGACTGGCTAGGACATTGGTGGGAGGTTCCTTTTCTATCCCTAAAGTCGGCGGCGACTGAATCACAACCGAAGGACCGATGGGGAATTTACACTACTGACCTTTCCCGAAGCCCTATGGCTGGGCAGATCTACATGATCTGGCAAAAATAATTGCTGCGGTGAGATCCGGAGGCAGATCAGAACGAAACCAATGCCGTTGCGAAGCAGACTTGAAGGGATACAGCATAGATTAATTTCACAACCATCCAGTAATCGGATTGGAAATGAAAAAACTCTATTCCATAGTTGTTGCTTCTGGATCGGATTACAGACAGTCAGGACAAATTGGGATCTACTTGAGAATGGACTTTGACTGAATGAAAAATGGTCGATCTGGATCTTGGGGTTGAAGCAAACTGTGGGGACTAGGACGGGCATCTTTTGTCCATTCAGAATGTTAAATGCTAAGAATAGAACGGTCCTCATCAGACCGTGGACAACAACGCGATTTCAGACAGGCCATGTAAGTCCAAAAGTTGAGAAGCTTGGGAAGGGAATGACACGGTCGGCTGGGGACCGTGGTTTCGCTGAACGGCTAGGGAGTGGCCGTTAATGGGCTGGACACAGGAAAACTACACGGTCCGAATTGGGCTGTCCATTAGGTAGAGCAGTCCATGGGTGACCGTAGATCTCTAAAGACTGATGTTCGGACGGTTGGGATCAAACCGTTGAATGACAACAATGGCCCATATGTGACCATTCATTTTATTGAACCACATTTTCTTTTCTTTTCCCTATCTTATTCACTTAATGAAATGCATAAAATAAAAAAAATAAAAATAAATAACTAAGCAATTATCCTAAAATGTATGTAGGAAAAGTGTAGGACCCAGATCTCTTGGCTACAGGTCCGGGCAGTGTACCTCGCACTACCCGACTTCCAGCAGGAGAGACTAGCGGCGATGGGACTCGCCGAGTTCCTGAGCACTGAGGTCAACCAATTTGACATACCGCTCCTCTATGCTCTACACGACCGCTGGGACCCAGTGAGTCGTACGTTCCTCTTCCTGTGGGGCCACAAGGCCCCCTGCTAGAGGATGTAGCATGGATCACTGGCCTACGCATGCATGGGTCCCCGGTCAGCGGCAGGACTTACCCCGACTACCGGGAGATGGCCCAGGAGCTACTAGGGTTGGAGCTGCTACACCCGGAGCGGCAGTCAACGACGCTGACCAGAGAGGCACTCCAGGATAGCCTCCGGCTAAGGTGAGCAGGGATCGCGACCGGTGAGCTACCCGGGCAACATCTCCAAAGGCTCGTGGATCAAGCCAGACCGAGAGTGGCAGTAGAGCAGGGACCGAAGGCAGATCGAGTTCTACGGAGGTTTTTAACACTATTCTTCAGACGGCTGCTGTTTACGATGAGAGCGGACGTCATCAGCTGTCGCTTCCTACCGCTGCTAGAGGACTTAGCACACATTGTCGACTATGCGTGGGGGGTAGCAACCCTCGCCTTCCTGTTCGACACGCTGAGCTCCGCCAGCTGGCATATGATGCTCGGGGGCTTCTCCCCTCTACTCCAGGTATGACTCTACCCCTAAACTAGTTATGCAATTTCTATATGCTTCCTATATGCATTAAATGTTCATTTAAAACTTTGTGTATATTCTTCATTGAATGGCATAACTGATTGAATATGTGAAATTTTCACCTTGTGCAAACATACATCACTCATAGTTGTCATCATCAAAAAGGGAGAGATTGTTGGAACCCTAGTTTTGATAATGACAGTCTATAAATCATGATTTGGACTGAAATGCATAAGTAACTTCCGACTAAATATTTCTGAATTTCTGTCTAAGTGTTAGACAAAGGTCAATGCACATTCAGTCCATAATCACCTAACGTCGACGCATATTTAGGCAGCCTTCAACTAAAGTCAGAGCATCATTTTGCATTAAGTCTCATTAAGTCAATGCATGTTCACTATACTGCATATAAAGGTCGATGCATGTTTAGTATAGTGCATATACTAAGGTCGATGCATGTCTTGCCGTAGCCATACTATGGTCGATGCATGTTTAGCCTTAGCCATACTAAAGTCGATGCATGTCTTGCCTTAGCTATACTAAGGTCGATGCATATTTTGCCTTAGCTATACTAAGGTCAAAGCACATTTCTCAACATACAGTGTAAGGTCTACGCACATGCATTGTCTAGGTCAGTGCACATTTGCATCCTGCCTCATATAAGTCTGAGCATGTGTGCTAGCTTGCAATTGCAAGTCTGAGCATTTGTGCTAGTGTGCAATATAAGGTCAGAGCAGGTTGAGTAACATGTAGACAATGTCGGTGCACATTTTGGGTGTCTGCATATGAGGTCAGTGCACATCTTGCATAACTGCATACAAGGTCGGTGCACATTTCTAATCATGCATATAGAAGGTCTATGCACATTTTTAGGTCTGAGCTTATTCAAGTCTGTGCAGGTCCAAGGTCGGTGCATGTTGCATACTTCAAGTCTGTGCACATTTGCATGTAGCATTCTAAGGTCAAAGCATATTAGTATCTTGCATACTAAGGTCAGTGCACACTCTCATTGTTGCATAAAAGGTAAGAGCAAATTCTGCATCATGCATAATGAGGTCGGTGCACACTATGCCTTGTGCTAAACTAGGTCGATGCATATTTTGCATCCACCATATAAGGTCGGTGCACCTTTTCCAAATCTGCCTATCAGGTCAATGCACATATTGCATTCTGGTCTAAGGACATCCTAAGGTCTATGCACATTCAGGCTTCAAGGTTTACGCATAGTGTGTAGTCTATGCCCATGTAGGTCTGTGTATGCTTTAAGTCAGTGCATCTTTATGAAGCTCGAGGAGGACTTTATATCGTTTGTCCACAGATGGAGGACTATGGCTAAGAAATTAAAAGACGCCCTGTCAGAAACATAACAGGTTAAAATGATTATATCAAATTCTACTCCACAGTTCCATCATATTCTGGCCATGAACAGGTTAAGCACTATGGAAGAGCTTTATGAGAGAGCTAGGTACATACAGACTCAGATGAAAGATTCACCCATCATGGGCATGTTTGAACAGAAACCCAAGTTGGTCAGGAAAAACACTAATGTTAACAATAGTGGCGGCACAACCGAGGGCACCGTGACTAATGAGCAGGTAGGTGTAATTGGCAACCCCGCACCTTTCCGCCACCCCAACCCAAGACCTCCACAACCACCACAACAACTCCCCTTCTTTAATTCCACTCCTCAAACAAATATGCCTCCTAGACCCTTCCATCCTCCTCCACAAAATCAATCCGTCACCCGAACCCACCAGTTCCTCAGCAATACCACCAAGTGCCACCACCCACCAACTATGGCCCCCAGCAGCCAAGAAGACCACTAGGCCCCAAAAGGGCTCAATACCCTCCATTACCCGAGAGCCTTCCTGATATCTTTAATGCACTCATGGCCGCCAACCTGCTCACCTTGCCAAAAGAAAGAACGGCCTGGCCCGCTACTGTGGATACCTCTCGGTATTGCATTTTTCACCGACAGCCTGGTCACAACATAGATCATTGCTTTCATTTTAAGGACTACATTTATGATCTGAATGATCAGGGCGGTATTAATTGGGACGAGATGAGACAATTCATTGCTACTTTAAAAGCCAGAAGGCCTCCTCGACAGCAACAGGCTCAGTAGCCTTCTCAGTAGTAAGTTCAACCTCCTCCTCAACAGCAGCAAACCCCTACACCTTAACCTGACATGGGGATCGTCCATAATCCACTGTCGGAGCACCTTTCAAACCAGCAAGTAAACCATGTTACTTCCTTCCATAAAGTGGAAAGAGGACAGGGATGGCATGAAGAGAACGCCTCTGTCAGGGCTCTAAATCAAACTCCAACCCAACCACCCCATCTCTTGCGAGCACCTCTCACTCCAATGCCTTCTCACCAACTAACCCATAACCTTTTATGCTCCATTCCTTCCATCGCCAGTAATCCCTCACCATTACCGACTAGACCTCTTCTCGTCTGCACCCCACCATCTTCCATAACGCAATGAATTCCCCCTCCAATTATCAACTCTGTGCCTTCGCCATCTAGGTTACTCCTCATTCACCCCTCACCAACTACTAATTCCTCCGCCAATAAAGATTCCTCCACCATCCACCAACCCTTCATTTTTACCTAGACCCCCCCTCATTCAGCGTACACCTCCCTCAGCCGTTCAAACACCCTCTATTCCTCCAACTACCACTCTCCCTCAATCAGCGAGGCCCCTCATAAGGACTCCTCCTTCAGTCACTCCCTCAACACCCGTTAATCCCAACATCCCATCCTCTTCCACCAACCCTCCATCTACCCATAACCTGATAGAGGTGTGATCATCGCAAACTATGGTGTTCCACAGTGGACGGATGTCCCATCGTGTGTTTCCATAAAGGGAGCAAGAGCCCACACAGGGGCAAGAGGAACAAGAGCAAGAACAGGAATCTATACCAGGCACACAATATGACCTGCTAAAGCACTTGGACAAGACCCTGGCAAGGATTTCCATTTTAGAACTGATAAAGAGATCCACCATCCACCAGCAAGCTTTAAAAGAATACTTACAGAAAGTGATGGTTAATGAGGACATTCGAGCTGAACAGATCACGTCAGTTTTGACACCGGCATATGGTCAGCCGGCCATTATTTTTCATGAGCATGAGTTAGCTTCGAAGCCAGCTAGGAAGTATGCCTTGTGCATTACAGTTGCCATCAACAAGGTGGCAGTTAAGCAATGTTTGATAGACACTGGAGCATCCATCAACGTGTTGCCACCAAGTACTCTAAAGATGTGTGACATTATGGATAGTCAGATCCGGCCACTACTATTACTATCACTGCTTATGATAATACTAAGAAACCTCCTCTAGGCATGATTACTTTAAAATTCAGTCTAGGTCTGATTTCAATTACAGTAGATTTCCACATCCTGGATATGGACCAGACGTTCAATGGCATTTTAGGCTGCCCTTATATTCAAGAGCTTGATGTTGTGCCTTTCACGAATCACTAATGTCTAAAGTTTCCCCACAAAGGGCACATTATCAAAGTTACTAGCATGCCTATTCTGCCATCAGAAGATATACACTCAGCAACATCGGTTCCTTCCATATGGCCTTCCAATAAGCCGTTGCTCTCAGTATTAGATGTTGCCGACCCGCGCATGATTTGTTAAGGTCTCCAGTTAAGACACCTACATCAATTTTTATGACACCACTATCCTCCAAGGGAAAGAAAAAGAAGAACATGATGAACACCCCGGGGTGGAGTATTTTAATGAAGATGGGGTATAGATCCGGCAAGGGCCTAGGTGTTAACCTCCAGGGCAGAGTCAAGCCCATTAAGCATCAGAAACTAATTACCCAGGGCGGCCTAGGCTACAAAGGGCCGAGCAAGGATGAAGGAGAGCCATGGGCTGTTATGGTTTCCACTCTCAAGACAGATCGGCAGCCTCTCACATGGACCCTGCAAACACACTTTGTGAAAGGTGGCACTCAATATGATGAGCAGACTACATTAATTACCTCTTTGTTGGATCATCAAGATGTGCATGTATGACAGTTTGCTCGCCATATAGCCCCACTGGCCACATACAAAGCTCTGGAGACTTTGAGGCCCGACAAAAGAAGAAAAATGGATGACCCCGAATGTGACTGGTATAGATGGTTTGATATGAATGACATTGCCGTTGTTCTAAGCCGTCTATTCATGCCGACTGATCCGGAGTGGCCACCACTTACTCACGAGCTCATTGAAAAATCGACAGTGATTACTGACAAGAGGCAATTGCTAAGCAACTATACAGACATCGGAGAGCCAGATGTGCCATTCGAGGAAGGTTTCACCGTGGATAGGCTGTGGACCGGCCTTTTCTCTCTTACTTCTGTGCATCCATCACTTATTACCTCTTGGTGCTCCAAATTGATTTCCTCCGATGTTCCTAGACCGCCCGCGGTCTTGATTACTCTTTCTCCGGATTTCTTTCAAGTTTTCGCAATTCCTCTTTTGCTCCCCGAGCAATTTCCTCAACTTACAATCACGCCCCTGGGCAACCACTCCGTTATCCAATCTTTTGCTAAACTTTCAGTTTCAACATCTTCTTCTGCTTCTCCTTCCCACTGTCTTGTTCTAGAAAATGAAAACAAAAAAAAATGAAGTCTTGCACCGAGCAAGGGTTTATTCGTTAATAAGGGGTTAATGCTAACGCAAAGGAGGAGTTTTGTGCCGATTCGAACGTAAGGTCTGTGACGGCGACGTGTGAGTGGCATCACAGGCATGGGGTTAATGCCTATGCAAGGAAAGGGCTTTATTCATTTCGTACGGATGTAAGGTCTGTCAGGGACATTGTGCTCTGATGGGACTTACGCTTTGCCATGCGGCGCCCTTGGGTTCGTTCATTCTTTAGGTGTCGGTGCAGCCACCCGATATAACTTCATGTGCTTCCCATTGAGAGGAGAGAATTGGACTGCGCCCTTGTGATCCACCAGGACATAAGCACCTCCTTCGTAGACCCAATGTACAACATACGGACCTATCCAATTTTCAACCAACTTCCCTTTGGGGTTAGCCGCCATTACTTCTCTTCTTTTGACCATAACGAGGTCACCCTTTTTGAATTCTCGCTCTTTGACCAACTTGTCAAAAGCACGGGCCATGCGAGCCTAGTATAGTTGAATATTCTATTGTGCTCGGAGACGCTTTCCTTCGAGCTCGGCAAGCTCCTTTAGTCTTCTTTCTACGTTAGTTTACTCGCTACTAGCCAACCCATGATGAATGGTGACTCGTAGTGAGGGAACCTCCAGTTCAATCGGTACTATAGCCTCTGACCCATATACAAGGGAGAATGGTGAGAAGCCAGTTGGGGTTTTATAGACTGTACGAGAAGCCCAAAGTGCTTCGTACATCCTTTCTTCCCAGTCTTTTTTATTGGATTTGACAGTCTTCGCCAGCAGGGTGCACAGCGTTCTGTTGAAGGCTTCTGCAAGTCCATTGGCTTGAGGGTTGTACAGGGATGACATCCTCCAATCAATCTTGTACTTATCCGCCAGTCAAACCTTTTGGTTCCTGAAATGACTGTCATTATCGGAGATAATTTGGCTGGGGATCCCAAATCGAAATATTATATTTTGACGAAAGAATTTGGCGACCAGCTCCCCCGTGACTTCTCTTAGTGCTATCTCTTCTGCCCATCTAGAGAAATAATCTGTAGCTGCTACGATATACTTGCATCCTGACCAACATGCTAGTAGTGGCCCCACCACGTCCGTGCCCCATTGAGCGAATGGCCAACTTGGTAATGTGGGATGGAGCGGTGCTGGTGGTCTTCTTGACACAGTGGCATGCTCCTAACATTTCTAACAAGCTTTAGCAAACTTGCAGTAATCGTCAAACATCGAGGGCCAATAATAAACCAGCTTCTTTATTTCAACCTTCATTTTCAGACTGGCCTGATGTGTCCCGACTGACCCAGCATGGACTTCTTGCATCACTTGCCAAGCTTCTGCTAGAGACAAGCAACGGAGTAAGACTTTGTTTTGGGCATCCGCCATTATTCGGAACAAGGTTTCGTTCCTCATCTCATACCCTTAGGAGCTTCATTCTCTGTTCTTTCTCCTTCGGGCGCTGTTGGTGTCAGAACCAACATAGTAGATACTCCCGCCAATTGGGCTGTTGGATTTCTTCCACAGTTGTCGCTTCATTTTCTTCTACATTAGCCAGGACCTCTATCATACTAGGGACCTGTCGTCAGTTAATTACTATTATGTTCAGGCTTGTATCTGGCGAAACTGCCAAGGAACTGGCCAACTTTGCGAGTGCATCTACCTGAGCATTTTGTCCTTGGTTGATATGCCTGACTTTGATGAAATAGAATCTTGCCATCAGGCGAAGTGCCAATTGGTAGTAAGGGAGGAGTTCTTGCTTCCATACATCGAACTCTCCTTCCAACTGTTTTATAACCAGCATGGAATCCCCGAATGCTTCCAACATCTGAATTTCCAAGGATAGGGTAATATGTAACCCAATTATCAGAGCTTCATATTCTGCTTCATTATTTGTGCAGGGTTTGTTTATTGAGTAGGATGTATATATGACTTCTCCCTCCGGGGATTTTAAGACTATACCTACCCCTACTCTGACTCTGGCCGATCCAGTTGCTGAGGTGTCAATTCTAGACACGCCATCAAAGTACAGTTGCCACAAGGCGGGCTGCACTTGGTCAACTTCTAGAGTCTCATCTTCAGGGAGCTCTATCTCTAGTGGAGAGTCTTCTGGTACTAGGTGTGTAGCAAAGAAGTCTGCAATAGCCTGCCCTTTGACAACTTCCTATGGCACATAGGAGATATCAAACTCCATGAGGATCACCGCCCAATTGCCTAGGCGGCCTTTGAGTGCCGGTTGGGACATCATATATTTTAGTGGATCCGCCTTAGAGATCAGCTTAATTTCATGCGACAACATATAGTGTCGGAGCTTCTTGGCTATGAAGACCAGCACCAAGCAGACTTTCTCAATGAAAGAGTATTTCTCCTCAATTTTGACCAGTCTTTGACTGAGGTAGTAGAGGGCTTGTTTCTTTTCTTCTTCATTATTCTGGGCCAGCATTGCCCCCAGAGTAGTGTGTGGCTGCTATATACAGAATTAGCGGCCATCCCTTCACCGGTGCCCCTAGCACTAGAGGAGTTATCAAATAGTCATTCAACTTGTCAAAGGCTATTTGGCATTCTTCATCCCAATAGAAGGGGACATCCTTCATCATCAACTTATGAAAGGGGTGACATCGGCCTGACAAGTTGGATATAAACCATCGGATGTATGCCAGGCGGCCCTGTAGAGATCTCAGCTCAGAGAGGTTCCTCGGGGAGGGTAACTCCTAGATCGCCTTGATCTTTGCGGGGACTATTTCAATTCCCCGGTATCTGACAATGAAGCCTATGAATTTGATGTTGGACACCCCGAAGGCACACTTCATCAGGTTCATCTTTAATTCGTACTACCTGAGCCTCTGAATCATGACTCAGAGGTCCTGAGGATGGTCTTCTTTTCTTCTGGTCTTGACTACCAGGTCATCTATGTAGCACTCGATGTTGTGGTAGAGTAGCTCATCAAATATTCTAGTCATCACACGCTGATAAGTTGCGCCAGCATTCCTCAATCCGAACGACATCCTCTTATAGTGATAAATGCTCTTAGGGGTTTGGAAGGTAGTATGGACCCGATCATACTCCGCGATCCATATTTGGTTATATCCGGAAGACCCGTCCAAGAATAACAGAGCCTCGTGGCCAGTTGTGGCATCAATCATGACTTCCGTGACTGGCACCGAAAAGTCATCCTTGGAGCATGCTTTATTTTGATCTCGGAAGTCTACACATATCCGGATCTGCCCATTCTTCGTTTTCACGGGCACAATATTGGCCAGTCACGTGGTATATTGATTTTTTTCGACGAAACCCACATCAATGAGTTTGCCTACTTCCTTGCATACTTGAGTGATAAGCTCTGGTCTCATGCGCCGTGGCGACTGCTTTACTGGCTCTGTTTCGGGGTTTATAGCCAACTCATGCTGTGAAACTGCGGGGCTAAGTCCTGGCATCTCCTTGTAACTCCAGGCGAAGCAATCCCGGTATTCTTGCAGCAGCTGGATGTACAACTCTTGCTCTTCGGAAGATAGTTGGGCACTGAGGAAGATTGGCCTGGGATCATCCTCACTTCTCAAGTTGACTTCTATCAGCTCATCGACTGTGGCTTGGCCTCCGTCTTCTATCTCCGGCGGTGCCGGCCGGAGGTCAATGAAATCTGGAACATCATCCTCAAGTTTGAATACTTCGACCTCTTCATTATGTTGCCCCCCGACCTCGTCAGGAGCTTCTAGTTCAGCCGGTGGCGACTGTGTGAATTGTTCTATCAGCGGGTCTTCTGTAGCTTTGGCTTTGGCAGATGTGCCAGCAACTTCAATTTCTGCTGGTATGTTGGCAGCCTTGAAGGATTGGCAGTTGTTTATTGCTGAGTTGGAGGAGCAACATTCTAACTCCGTAGTCCACGAAGATGATTCTGCCCTCACGCTTCCTCGAATCACCACGTCTTTGGTTGAGGCAGCCCGCTCTTTTCTGATAGCGGGCATTTCCCGATCGGTCTCAATAGAAACTTCCTTGATCAGCATAGGGGGTGCTGCTGTCGCCGCTGAAGGAGGGCTGCAAGGGAGGGAAGCCCCCGTTTCTTTAGTGTCTTCGGCCTCGTTGCTACTGGCCATGTCAAATTTGGCTTGGAAAGCCGTCTCTTCAGGGTCAACCTGCTCCCAGCACCTACAGGAAGTTATGGCTTCTGATTCTGGGTCTCTCGATTGAGCCGACCCGGTATGTTCCCGGAGAGTCATGTCTCGCATGAAATAACTAAAACTCACCGGTCAACCCGACCCAAAACCCGAAGGTCGAAGTCACTGGAACCGACAGTCTGTCACTCCCTGTCTAGAACAAGAGTGCCTCCCACTAGAAGCACAGTCGGTAGCATCCCCTGACATCTTACACTGCATCACAGGTGTTCTGCCTGACACAGTAGCGCCTACCGGAGGCACGGATACTGTACAAGTAACCACAAAGTAAGTGACTAGCTGGGGTCACGCCCGTCGACGTGGGTCCAACCGCCCCCAACCATGTGTGCACACACAGACCATGCATCCTAGGTCTGGCCTCTAACTGATTTTCCCCTCAGTCAGACTCTGGCTGACGACATGGGGCCCGATGAAAACCAGTCTAAAAACCATCCTCAGGGTAAGCCTCTCCACCTACTCCCAGGTGGGACCACTAAACGTGTAAGTAGGCTACGACTAGTGGAGGGTCGCTGAGGGAGTAGACTCTCAAGCCACGAAAAATAACGTGTCGACCAAGCACAAGAGGTGCTCCTCGCACCAACACCGTCGCACGGTGGCCATGGTCAGAGAAGAAAATGGGACTGCTAACTACCCAGTGCAGTCCAGAGCCTGATGGACCAACCCTGGTGTGCCACAGGCTCTGACATACCAACACTGGTGCGCCACAATCACCTGACGGACTAACTTAGGCGCGTCAGGCACTCGGTGTGAAAATTGCTATAACGCACCTTCCCGGGTGCGTTACAACGCCTGACAGACCTAACCAGGTGCGTCAGAACACGAGAGAAAACAAACTGTAACGCACACCACTAGGGGCATCACAGTCCCTAATGGACCACCGCTGGTGCGTTAGGCCACGGAACGAAGCTATCTATGACGCACTCCCCTCGGGGCGTCACAGTCCCTAACGGACCACCGCTGGTGCGTTAGGTGGAAAGGAGGCATCAGCCCTGACGCTCCTACAGAAACACAGTGTCTCGGTCAGGCGTAACACGAAAGCCCGGAACACGAGAAGTCACCCGGACTCTCAAACCCACTGGCACGCTAAACGTGGTAGCATGATCCTCCCGACGCCCTCAAAAGACGGACACAGAACCCACGGGTGTCTGGGGCGTTCACGAGACCGCAAGTTGACCACTGGGTCACAACCGGGTCGACTAGGGATCCACACATCACGGAATGTACACGACGAACACGAAAACTCACCTCGGTGCAACACTGTAATCTCCACTTAGGCCGCCCCTTCCCTCTCCTCCCTCCTCAAGCTAGCGTGCCCCCCACCAACCATAACCCTAGCCACCAGCACCCCATGCCCCAGCCCCCTCTCCTACTGCAACTCCGGTCCGCCCACCCCAGCTCCCAGCGTCCACGGCGCCCCGGTGTCGCCCCGTCATCACTACGCCGTCTCGCGGATCGAGAAGGCCTTACTGCTGTCCTCTGCAACCCACCTGCAGCAGAGGTCAAGTTTGCAGAGACTACTCTGGCCTCCACAGTGCAAACCAGCCAAAGATTCCTTCTGGGAAGTCTTACATCGTCAAGTTAGCTTCGTTCCAGAAGTCATCTCGTGGTGATCCGACCTCGGCACTGCACGCACCACCCGTTCTCGTGAAACTGCGCCAAGCTCAGGTCCGAACTTGAGTCCCAAATGGTAGCAACTCCACTGCCCACCCCGGTGTGATTCAGCCCGAGATCTCTTCACGAGAGTTCTGATCCCCCAAAGCGCCGACGCACCAGATGTGGTCCCGCCTGCATTCGACATCGTTTCTGTCCTTGGTGTCCAAACTCCCACAGGCGCACCAGATCCGGAGCCCCTGTTCACCCAGGACGGACTGCTTTCAAGTCGGGCCTGACACCCCTTCTTCCTGTCAGTTTCAGTTCGTGATGTCTTCACCAAAGTTGTAGCCCCCGATGTAACGAAACCAACGCAAGTGGTTTTGTGGTGTTCCAATATCAGCATCAGGAGTTCGGCCCTGATCTTTGACGTCCTATCCTGATGTGCACCCAGGAATCAGATGCTGACCGTCCCTGTGACCACGCCCAGCAAGTTGATCTTTCGGCCGCCCCCTTCTGAGGCATCGTAGACCTCCCAGTCAGCGACATCCCCGGCCTGGCCCCGCCACATTTGGAGTTTGGCAGCGCCCGTACCAACCGTCGCACCACTTCTGCGCCGACCAGTCCAACCGACCAGAATCACGCCAGCCTGCTGCTGCGACCGCCACTCCCACCCATCGCCGTCAGATCGACACCAGGCTTTCAGGCATCCATCAGCATCCTTCGGTCTTCGTCCAGGAGGTGGCTGCGTCTTGAGTGGCTGTTACAGCTCGGCGCGCGGTTGTTAGCTCGCTTCCCCCTCCCCGCGATCCCCCCTCCTGCGCAAGTGTAGTAGTTTGTAATTGGTCGCCCCCACCCCGTGAGCCCCCTCCCTGCGTGGAGCGTAGTGCATGTACTAGCAGGTACTGATTTTCTTCATGCCTACTTAAGCTAATCTTCATGAAAATGCTTAAATTTGAAATGAATCCCTCTTCAAGTGGAACTATCATATTTGGTTCAAATCTGTTGCACACAATTTGTTTTCTGAATTGAATGTTTGAAATTTGCATTTTTATTGTCAATAGAAACTGTCTTGGTTTCTCAATGCAACAGATGGGGGGTAGCTTGTGTCACATGACATATCTGCATGTAGATAGGGGGAGTTCAGGCATTTTGCAACATTCACAAGTACATGAAGCTGTTTACACTAATGCATCTATTTCAAGGCAAATTGCATGATTTACTTGCTTAGAAGTCAGAATTGATTGCTTGACATGCATCCATATACATAGGAGAAGTTCATGCTTTCTGCTGGTTGGCTATGAGCACTAGACTATTCACATACATCATTAATTTTGAGCACTGACAACATTCTTACATGTCTTCCTTTGACCTTGATATGTCAACCTGGATGGCTCATGCATATTTGTTTAAGATTATCATCCTGCATAGTCTTCATGTCATGTTTGAATGCATCCTGAAAAAGGGGAGTTCATGCATTTCATCATTCAATGATATGCATTTGTTTACTCTTATGCAACCACTGATCTCAAATTGATTGCATATCATTCATATTGAAAATCCCAATAGATTGAGTGCATTCTGTCAAGGGGAGCGTTTAACAAGATTTTGTATTACATGTCATCATTTCATAATTGACACTTCAAAAATTGTCATATAGCTCATATAGACAGGGGGAGTTCATGTTAAGAAAACATTGTGTCCATTGCATACATTGCATACTATTAGGAACAGTACTCTTGCTGCACTTCTTAATAATCCTGATTAGAAGTGTCGACACCATGAGTCAACATTGGTTTGCAAGTGTTCAATTTTATGCACTTTGTGAATAGTGTTAACACCACTTTTGATGCACTTCTGATCTTGATTCTGTCTTGATTGGTCAATCGAATTCTTCACTGTCTCTTAAATTGATTTGATTTCAGCTGGAACAATATTTTCATGACTTCACATATCACTTGCACTCCACTGTCAGCTCAAAAATTATTTGAGTTTTTCATGATTCTGAAATCCTATGTTTGTTACTCCTACATTTGCTAAGAGCTTCAGAACTTCTATTTACATTCTCTAAAATTTCAAGAAGATTTCAATGCGAATATCCTGATCATATATCTGAAAGCAAACTTAAAGAGGAATGCTCCACTTTGGCCGCCCCTCCCATCTCCTTCCCACAACCAGCGCACCCCTCCTCCACACCAACCCTAGCCACCCACTCCAGCACCCCACGCCCCTACCCTCTCTCCCTTTGCAACCCACATCCGCCACCCCCTGCTCCGTGCCTCCACAGCAGCCTCGGACCCGCTCCGTCGACGCTACGTCTCCCCGTGGATTAAGAAGTGCTGTTCTGCTGCTCTCTGCTACAAGCCTGCAACAGAGACTTGGTTGGCAGAGCTACTAGTGGCGTCCACAGTAGGATTCGGCTCAAGGCATCTTCAGAAGAGTCATCCACCTTCGAGTCGTTCACGCTCCAGAAGTGGTCCCACCTCCGTTCGTCAACGGCATCAACCGCTACAAGCATTTCCGTGCAACTGCACCCAGACTACATCTGTTCTAGTGTGCCACATGGCAACGCCCACACCGACTGCCCCTGTGCGAATCGGCCAGAGCTCCCTTCATGAGAGTTATTCTTCTTGGAAGCATCGATGAACCAGAGGTGGTCCTACCTTCTTTCGACAATGCCTCCGCCCGGGGCATCCGTTCTCCCTCAGTCACGCCAGACCTAGAGCCCTCTGTTCACCTAGGACAGCCTCCTGCCAAGTCAACCCTGACACTCTCTCTTCCACTCAGTTTCAGGTCAAGCAGTCTTCTGAAAAGTTCTGGATTTCGACGATATGAAACCAACGCAAGTGGTTTCGTCTCGTTCTGACATCGGCATAGAAGATTCCTCCATGGCCATCGTTGACCTATCCTACTATTCACCCAGGAACCCGATGCCATCCATTTCGGCGACCGCGACCAGTGAGGTAGTCAAACGGCCGCCAACTTTTGAGGGTTCGTAGAGCTCCCTGTCTGCTATGTCCATGAGTTAGTACTTTCACTTTCGGAGTTCCACAGCGAGCGTGCCGGCCAACGTACCACGGCTACGCCATCCAGTCCTGCATGGCAGAACTGCACATGCCTACAGCTTCGACCACCGCCTCCTTCCAGCGACATCGGCTCGACGTCTGACTTGCAGGCATCCTTCGACATCCCCCAAGCTTCATCCAGGCATTGGCAGGATCTCGATTGGAGGTCGAAGCTAGGCGTACGATTGTAGTTTGGTTTCCCCTCCCCTCGTTCCCCCCTCCTGCGCGAGGGTAGTGCATGTAGTGGATTGCCCCACCCCCGTGATCCCCCTCCCTGCGTGGAGTGTAGTAATTGTAATAGCCAGCCATCGGGGCTTGAAGCAGACAGATGTTCAGCCATCGGGACTTCAATCCGACAGATGTTCAGCCATCGGGGCTTTAAGCCGATAGATGTTCAGCCATCAGGACTTCAATCTGGTAGATGTTCAACTGTTGGGGCTTTAAGCTGACAGATGTTTAGTCATCGGCGCTTTAAGCCGACAGATGTTCAGCCATCGGGACTTTAAGCCGATAGATGTTCAGCCATCGGGGCTTCAATCCGACAGATGTTTAGCTATCAGGACTTTAAGCTGACAGATGTTCAGCCATCGGGGATTCAATGTGGCAGAGGTTCAGCCATCGGGGCTTTAAGCAGATAGATGTTCAGCTATTGGGGCTTTGAGCCGACAGATGTTCAGCCATCGAGGATTTAAGCCGACAAATGTTCAGCCATCGGGGCTTCAATCTGACAGATGTTCAGCCATTGGGGCTTTAAGCCGATAGATGTTCAGCCATCGGGGCTTTAAGTTGACAGATGTTCAGCCATCGGGGCTTTAAGCCGATAGATGTTCAGCCATCGGGGCTTTAAGCCGACAGATGTTCAGCCATCGGGGCTTTAAGTCGATAGATGTTCAGCTAATCGGGGCTTAAAACTGGCAAACGCTAGATGTTCAGCTAATCGAGGCTTAAAACTGACAGATGTGCGATGCTCAGCCCATCGGAGCTCAAGCCAACAGATGTCAGGTGTTCAGCCATCAGGGCTCAAGCCGGTAGATGTTCCACTGATCAAGGTTTAGGCCAGTAGATGTTTAGCCATCAACTCCTGAAGACTAAATAAAGTTCAAATGGCTCGATAGTCCAAGCACAGCCCCCCCAGGTCACACCGCCCCCGACGGGCCTTACGTCCGTACGGGCGAAGATAACTTTATCTCTTGCATTGGTATTTAGTTCCTTGCCAATGAACAAACCCCTTTCCGACGCAAGGCTTCGTGCCCTAGCCACCTTCTCTCATGCAATATCGCCATTGTGGGCCTTACGCCCGAATCGACAGAATCTCTATCCTTGCACTGGCATTAGGTCCTTGCTAACGAATGAATCCCCATTTTCATGGCGCAGGCTTAGTGCCCTAGCCAACTCTCACACGATATCACCATTACGGATCTTACGTCTGAATGGGTGGAAATTCTCTCTTTGCATTGGCATTATCTTCTTGCCAACGAGTGAACCCTGTCTTTCAGTGCAAGGCTTCAAGCCCTAGCCGACAGTTACATATTAATCTTGTGTAAAGCTCAAGTTCTCAAAATGGTTGAATATTTCCAATTGAATAAAACAAATCAAAACGAATTACAAAATGCATGGAATATGTACGTACATGAAGTCATTGTCATATGGATATGTTTCATCGGGCTAACACTTCTATTTTGCAGGTCTGGGATGTTTCGATCGACCAACGGACTAGGGTCGGTCGACCAAAATTGACAGAGTTGAAAAACCCTCACCCTGTAGGATCTTGGTCGACCGCCGGCCATGGGTTGGTTGATCGATTTTTCCAACAATGAAAAGTGCTCACCCTGCAAAATTTCGATCGACCGACCGCATGCCTCCGGTCGACCGACCGGATGCCTCCGGTCGACCAAACCCCCTTGAGCAGCTTATGTTGACGTCCTATTTTCAAGCACTAGGAGAGGCCTTATCTCCCATTTGTTTAAACCCAACACCCTCAATCAAGCCATAATTTGTGGATCTAATCTGGGGCATATCTCTTGACCACCCAAGATCTATAAATATATCTCATTGAGGTCAAAAAATCCTAAGGAGATCTCAAGAAGGTTCAAGGAGGTAATCAAGGGAGAAAGAGGGCGTCACTATAGCTCCGTGAATAGTGATATGTGGAAGAGTTCTTCATCCAAGTGCTAGGATCTCAAGAGCAATCTGCAGGCTATTCAACTGGAAGATCGAGCTGGGAGCTAACTTCATCCAATACCATCTTCATTCACTAAGGAGGAGCTTGAATCTTTATTTTCATTTCCTGTCCTCACCTTCCATTCTTGTTGGGTTTAAATCGTGTATTCTTGTAATCTTTAAACACTCCAATGTGTGTGTGGATTGTCCTAGATTCATGTGTGTGTGGTTGATTTCTGTTAGAATCATGTGTGTCTAAGTGTATTTACACCTTCGTGGGAGTTTCCATCTCCCTACGTGTGTGTATTTTGATCTTGTAATCCTTTACAATATAGTGTAGGAATCCTCACAGATCGTGAGGGGTGGACGTAGGTTGCCGTTGTTGGAACCGAACCACCTAAAAATCATCATCCATTGTGTGGTTTGCTCCATTTCTTCTATCCCTATCCTATGTAGCATACACGTAGTTTAATTTGATTAAATTGTGATGTGAAACGAACCTCAGACCTACACAAGCAAGCACAAGTGCGAACCGAATGGGCCGAAGTCGGCGGCCAACTCACACGGCACTCACCCGAACCCGTGGGTGACTCGGCGATGCCGACACTAATTTATGAACGAAAGAAGTGACTCAAGAAGTTGCTATCATCAAATCATCAAAACAACACTCCATCATAAGTTACTATCATCAAAACAACACTCCATCATCAAAGCCCACGGGGAACAGCACCCCTCGGTATCAAAACCCGTAAGGGCATACCGGAAAAAGCTAAAGGGGGCCAGCTCTGGCGCAAACCCGAAAGGGCGGTAGAGCTGGTAAAGAGAAAAAATAAAATACTTCTCTTTCTCTACTCCTCGCCGACAGGGGCCATCGATTCCAACATTCTGTCGATGGCTATCTCCAGATCACTCCACAGTGAGGGCGACCACTACTCCCTCAACGGCCTCGTGGCCTCAATGCCTTCACAGGCCGGTCACCCAGCTCCAGCCCCAGTCCTCAGTCCTAGCCTCGTGGCCTCAACGCCTTCACAGGCAGGTCACCCAACTCCAGTTCCAGTCCTCAGTCCCAACCTCGTGGCCTCAACGCCTTCACAGGCTGGGCGCCCAACTCCAGTCCCAGCCTCGTGGCCTCAACTCCTTCACAGGCTGGTCACCCAGCTCCAGTTCCAGTCCTCAGTCCCAGCCTCGTGGCCTCAACGCCTTCACAGGTCGGGCACCCAGCTCCAGTCCCAGCCTCGTGGCCTCAATACCTTCACAGGCCGGTCACCCAGCTCCAGCCCCAGTCCTCAGTCCCAGTCTCGTGGCTTCAACGCCTCCATAAGCCAGCCACCCAGCTCCAGTTCCAGTCTTCAGTTCCAACCCTGTGTCTTCAACGCCTTTTCAGACCAGCCACCCAGCTCCAGTATCAATTGTCAGTCCCGGTAGTGCGGCTTCAATGCCTCCATAGGCTAGCCACCTAGCTCCAGTTCCAGTCCTCAGTTCCAGCTCTATGGCTTCAATGCCTTTCCAGGCCAGCCACCCAGCTCCAGTACCAATTGTCAGTCCCAGCGATGTGGCTTCAACGCCTCCATAGGCCGGCCACCCAGCTCCAGTTCCAGTCCTCAGTTCCAGCCCTATGGCTTCAACGCCTTCCCAGGCCAGCCACCCAGCTCCAGTACCGATTTCCAGTTCCAACAACGTGGCTTCAACACCTTCACGAGCCAGCCACCCAGTTCTAGTACCAGCCTCCAGTCCCAGCACCATGGCTTCAATGCCTCCATAGGCCAGCCCCCCAGTTCCAGTCCCAGCTCCCAATTCCAGTATCATGGCTACAACACCTCTATAGGCCAGCCACTGTGGCTCCATCACGAGGAAAGAGAAAGTAACTCTACTGGGACATAAAGATATATTTTTATTCATAAAATAACTTAAATATGGCGAAGAATGCATTAGAACAATGACCCATTACTCTTAAGTTAGCAGAGATTATAACGGATCAGTGCTATCCCGTTACAGAACATAATGGATCAGCTCTGCCCCATCATACATCATAACGGATCAGGTGAGGTGCATTAAAGTAACATGGCATGCCTCCTCTTGTCTGTCATTCTCATTGGCCGTAATTCCAAACACAGCGGTCATGACGGATCAGCGATTGTGCGTTATATGGCATAACGCGCCACCACTGGTCCGCTATGACTACCCGATTGATTTTTGTTAAACTTAACGACCCAGAAACTATAATGGACCAGGTGAGGTCCGTTAAGGCCACCCGAACGTGGAAAATCCACAGCTTGCCCATGACTATAACGATCATGGAAGGGGGCGTTATACTAACGACCTAGCTAACATATGCATGAGCATAACGGACTAGTTGTGGTCCGCCAAATGGGCATGACGCGCCAAAGGTGGTGCGTCAAACACATAACGGTCACTGGAGTGACTGCCATGTGAGCTGGACGGTGAACGGGTTCAGTTTGAAATCGAACCACCCCCTGGTCAGTCGAAATCGACGGGGTTCGCGATAAAAACCTATAACCTACCATGCCACGCATCCATACCACTCGATAGAAGCTAGAAAACATAAATACAATGCCCATGGATAATTAAAAACACTAATTACCATATTCTTAGGAAAAACCAAAAATGGACATTAATTAGGCTAAACAGGCATGGATCGGCATGCATGTGGCGTCAAAACGTTCCTAGCGCAGAGGCGGTCCCATCCCCCTACCTCGTTCGCACAGAATCGGCTGTTCCACGACATTGTTGGTTGGAGAGAGAGAGAAAGCTAAAAGTTGGAGGAGTGTTCGAAAGCGTTCTTCGTTCTTAAACTTCTTCTTCTTTGATCTTCAACTAGGTAGGTTTTCTCTCAGGCAAAACTTAATTAGATCTTCATACATGTTTCTTTACATGAGTATTTCGATTCTATGTAAATTTTTCATGATCATGTATTTATGACTTATTTTAAGATTTAAAGTTTAAAAATAGGAGTTTTTATTATCATAATGTGTTTCAATAACGTGAATCACATATGGACCATGATTTGAGTAGGATAACCATGCCCGATTTACCTCGTTTATATGTCCCCCACTCTTTCTCTCTCTCCCGTTCACTCTCTCTCTCTCTCGAAACCTCTCTCTCTCTCTCTCTCTCTCTCCCACGTTTCTCCCTCTTTCTCTCTCCTTCCTGATTTGTCCATTTCAGGGCCGGACCGCGACGTAGAGGGTACCGTTGGAACCAGTGCGACGAGAGGAACGCGTTGACGCCCTCCATCGCACGATTCAAGGGACGGTGGAGCGAGATGGCACGAGTAGGGCGTGGTTCCCACTTTGCCCGCATGCAGCCGAATCACTAATTTCAGGACGAACGAGGTAGGGGGATGGATTCACCTCCTCGCTAGGAACACATCCATACCACATGCATGCCCATCCACGACCGTTTGGCCTAATTAATGTCCTTTTTTATTTTCCCCTAAAAATATGCTAATTGATGTTTTTGATTGTTTATGGGCATGGAATTTATGTTTTCTAGCTTTAGGTGACTTGTATGGGTGTATGGCATGGCAGGTTTTATGTTTTTTATAGGTTTTGTAAGCGAACCCGTCGATTTTTATCTACCGGGGTGTGGTTCGGTCTCAAACCAAACCCACTCGTTGCCCAGCTCACATGGCGGTCACACCAGTGACCGTTATGAGCTTAACACATCGCCCCAGGTCCGTTATGCTCGTATAGTGGACCACCCCAGGTCCGTTATGCTCATGTATTCTATAGGTAGGTCGTTAGTATAACGCCCCTCTCCATGACCGTTATAATCATGGGTTTTCTGTGGATTTTCCACGTTCGGGTGACCTTAACGGACCTCCAGCAGATCGCCATAGTTTCTGAGTAGTTAAACTTCACAAAAATCACTCGGGTAGTCATAGCAGACCAGTGGAGGTGCGCCATGTTGACATAACATGCCAACACCGATCCGCCATGGCCGTCGAGTCCGGAATTACAAGAGATGAGGAAGACGGACCAGGAGAGGCGCGCCATGTTAACATAACGCACCCCACCTGATCCGTTATGCTCTCTGACGGTCCAGGACTAATCCGTTATGCACTATAGCGGGGCCGCTGTGATCCGTTATATTCTCTGCTATCCCAAGAGTAATAAATTGTTATTCTAATACATTCTCCGCCCAGTTTAAGTTATTTTATGAATAAAAATACATCTTTTAGTCCCAGTAGAGTTACTTTTTCTTTCCTCGTGATGGAGCCACTAGTCGTAGCCCAGCGACCTTAGTGTCGGCCCACCTGGGAGAGGTGGAGGGGTGTATGGTCATCCCTCACACGGCGTCTAGCCCAAACACCCATCTCCGGGAGATTTGTGTGTGTGTTTGCTAGGCTCACGCTGAGGGCATGCTGCATGGGCATCCCTCATACAGTGTCTAGCCCAAACACCCACCTTCGAAAAGGTGGACCCCAGTTGTGATGAACGTATGTCGTCTCAATAATCATGCACGACCCCAGATCTCGCTTAGTGGAAGCACTCTATTCGAGCCCCGCCTCAATACTCGTGCATGACCCTGATGCCGCTTGGTGCACTCTACACGAGCCTTGTCTTAGTAATCTTGCACCCCCAGACATTGCTCGACAGGGATGGCCCACTTGGCCCCACCTCAATGTTCGTGCATGACCCAGATGTTGCTTCATGAGAGCGCCTTGCCCAGTCCCTGCCTCAACGATCGCACACTATCCAACGTTGCTCAATCGAGGCACCCTGCCTCATCTCTGCCTCGGTGTTCGTGCCTGACACAGTCGTTGAGTGATGAGAGCCCCCTACCCAGTCTTTGCCTCAATGATCGAGCACCATCAGGCATGGCTCAATCGAAGCACCCAGCCTGGCTCTTTGCCTCGATAAGCGTGCCCTCGGTGCTGTTACCCAGATAATGGGCATACTTCACAAGTCCCGGCGCAAGATGAAGCGTCAGGCCCCTGCCTCCATCAACGAGTCCCGAGCACGTGGATCAAGGTCCAACGGTGCCCATCAACTACGGTCACAACGGTGCCCCCGACACCCGACTGCCAGCCATTCCAGTAATAACGGTGCCCCCGACACCCGACTGTCAAGCATTCCAGTCACAACGGTGCCCCGGCACCCGACTGCCATCCACTTCAGTCACAACGGTGTCCCCGGCACCCGACTGTCAAGCACTCCAGTCATAATGGTGCCCCCGGCACCCGACTGCCAGCCACTCCAGTCACAACGGTGCGCCCGACACTCGACTGTCAAGCACTCCAGTCACAACGGTGCCCCCGGCAGCCGACTGCCAGCCACTTCAATCACAATGGTGCCCCCGGCACCTGACTGTCAGGCACTCCAGCCACAACGGTGCCCCCAGCACCCGACTGTCAAGCACTCAGTCATAACGGTGCCCCTGGCACCCGACTGCCAAGCACTCCTGCCACAACGGTGCCCCCGGCACCCGACTGTCGAGCACTCCGGGCACAATGGTGCCCCCGGCACCCGACTGTCAAGCACCCCAGCCACAACGGTGCCCTCGGCAACAACATCTTTAACAATCATCAAACCAATATCATCACAATGAAGTTTAGTTATCATCAAAACCATAGCTCAACAAGCTTAGGCTTCGTTGTTAGTCAGTTAGTGTCAAGCATACACACATTCATTCACACATAACATTCATTTGCAAAACCAAAAAAAAAAAATGTCATATCATGTCATATCATATCATCCATATGTACAAGAGATGAATCTAAGGTACATCAAGCCTGTCCCTTGGGGCCCCCGCTGTCACCTGTCCCCTCATGCCTCTTCGATGGCGGGGCCATCGCCGAGCTTGCCTCCTCCTGGTGCCGTCAGCACTGCTCCTCCTCTCCCTCGTTCCTTCGACGGTCGGAGGAGCTCGTGAAGTACCCATGGTAGGAGCTGTGCGTACCATGTGTACCATGTGTACCATGTGTGCCACTCGGAGCTCTGCTACGCTCCAGCCTTCGGCTCATCCGCTCATACGCCCGCACTTCATCTCTCAACTCTACCGCCTCTATACGAGCACACTCAGCCTCGACTCGGTAGTGCTCCGTCGCTGCTGCCTCCACACGCCAACGCTCTGCCTCAGCTCTAGCACACTCGGCCTCAGCTCGGAAGCTGCTCACCTCGGCTGCCTCTCTCTGACGGTGCTCAGCCTCAGCTCGGGAACACTCTGCCTCCTCCCTCAATTGGGTAACCTCACCCAAGGCCATCGTCAGGTCAGTCATCTGCATGTACACGTGTCATGGCCAGTTAACTACATTTCATAAATCATAGTCAACTAGGAAAGTGCAAGTGTTTACTTACCCGCTCGGTGAGTGCCGCCTCAACCTCCTCGGCCCTTGCCACCATCCTCACGAACTCTGCATCCTGCTCGGCACGGTCCACGTACGGCTGGGAGGAGGAAGCCGGTGCGTCAGCTCCCAGACGCTGGGTCCCCTCGGCTCGCTGCATTTAGGAGTCTAGGTTAGTCAACAACATAAGCATATGCACAATTAAGTCCAAGGTTCAGTAAAGCTCACTAGGAGGTCCAACGCCTGCTGGAGCTTGTTTCGCTCCAGGATGGTAGAATGAAGGAGACCCTAGAGCTCTGCGATCCGCCCCTGGGGGTCGAGCTACATATAGAAGTCAAATGTTAGTGCATCATAATCAAAAGCATATTAGAAAGAATAGAGTTTAGAGTCGTACTAGTCGTCGAGGGCCACGGAAGACCTGGTCTCCGTAGCGCCGGTCATAGGTCGTTAGAAGAGGGAGAAGAAGGGATGAGTAGAGGGAATGGGATACAATGGGGAAGAGGGACGAAGCATGAGCTTGTCCCCCTTTTCTTTTCTCTCTTCTCTCTTTTCTTCTTCTCTTCGTACGGGCGACGATGGTCGGAGCAGCGGCCCCCTCTCTCTTCTTCTCTTCCTCTTCTTCTCTTCTTCTCTTTTTCTTCTTCTCTCCTCTTTGTGGCAGCCTCTACCTATCTGTGTGTGTGTGTCTCCCTCTTTTCTCATCTCTCCTTTTTGTTCGCAGTGAAGGGAGGGGTTTTTATACCCCGATAGCGGCGAGATCGGTCGAAGCCGGGAAGCGCCAGCGGCTGGAGGCATTGAATGGGGATTTGATTTGTTCGTCCTTGGTGGCAGGGGGGATAGCCTGCGTGCCATCGTCTCCAGTCGACACCTCAGCTAGTCCATTGCGCACCAAGAATCCATAGGGGATGGGCGTTGGATTTGATTTGCCGGAGGTGTCAGTGAAGAACACACCCATACGTGTCGCTGGGAGGCCGGATCAGCATGTCGCTGGAAGACACAGAAAGTGTGCCGCCAAAGGGCCGCCAAAGCGTGCCGTTGGAGGGCCACTAGGGCGTGCCACTGAAGGCACTCAGGTGAGTGTACCGGGTAAGGGGGCTCCACTGGTGTGCCGGACAAGGCACTTAGCAGGGTGTCCCGCTATAGATCTACCCCGAGATGTGTCGGGCAAGATGCCCAGCAGAGTGTGCTGCTGGAGGAGCCAGCAGGGCAGGTGTGCCGCTGACGGGGGAGGTAGCGCTGGTGTGCCAGACAAGGGCCCAGAATGGTCGTGCCGGCAAAGAGGGCACAGGGCGTGCCACTAAAGGGGCTGCGGAGGCGTGCCGGGGAAGCACGCCACTGGTGTGCCACCGGAGGCCCTCTGGGGTGTGCCGCTGAACGGGCACGGGAGCGTGGTGCTGAGTGGGAGGCTGGGGGTGTGCCGCTGAAGGGCTACCCCATGGTGTGCCGCTGAACGGGCGTGGGAGCGTGCCACTGAGCGGGAGGCCGGGAGTGTGCCGCTGAATGGGCGTGGGAGCGTGCCGCTGAGCGGGAGGCTGGGGGTGTGTCGCTGGGCGGGGTGTGCTGCTGGGCGGGGTGTGCCGCTGAGAGCACACTAGAAAGTGTGCTGTTGGGGCACTTCAAGAGTTTCCTTTTCTTCTCTTCTTCTTCTCATTTTCTCTTCTCTTCTTTTCTTTTCTCCTCCTCATAAGTTCATTGAGTTGGGCCGGTATGCACCCCACATCTTTGCCGATGAGACTGTGAGGACTCAGCAGTTTCTGCGCGGACTGAAAGCAGAATTGAGCCTGCCACTGTTCGCTACCCGTGTGACTGAGTTGGACTCTGCATATCAAGCCGTCATCGCGCTAGAGTTAGAGTTGGCGAGGACTCGAGGACTTCTTCAGACTGGGATGGTTCCATCGACCGTGCAATATCAGCCGCCCCACCAGTCATCTGTTTCAGGAGCTTCTCCCGCTTTCTCTCCTACCGATGGTGCTTCCTTCTCACAATCTCAGAGTAGGGGTTTCCGATTTAAGAAGAAGAAGAAGAGGTTTGATCAGTCGGCATTTTCGGATCCGAGTCAGCAGTCTATTTCCTCTGTTCGACCGCATCAGAATTTTGTTACTTTTCAGCCAAGGTTATGTTCCAGGTGTGGTGGCAGTCATCCGGGTGTGCCGTGTTCTCTGCCGGTTGTCTGTTATCGCTGCGATTAGTTGGGGCACATTTCTCAAAATAGTCCGTTGAGGTCGCAGATGATGCAGTTCTCGCAGACTTCTCAGTCGCAGCAGCCGCAGTTCCGTCTTCCTCCGCTGCCTCAACCTCAACCGTTTCAACCACCAGCTCCCGCTCCTTCTCAGCAGTCATCCGTAGCTAGCCGTCTGCTGAGAGCCAGAGTTACTCACATCACTCGTGCGGAGGTGTTGGCATCTCATCTGATTGAAGGTACGATTTCGATTTATGAGCGCTCAGTGCGTGTTCTTTTCGATTCAGGTGCAACCCATTCTTTTATCTCCGAAGATTTTATTGCTCGTATTGAAAAGCCGGTGAATGAAGTCTCCTGTGAGATGCTCGTGGAGTTGCCGTCTGGCGATTTCATGTCTACTCCTCTGTGCCTGAAAATTCTCTGGTTATGGTCAGTGGTCAGAAACTGCCAGCGAGGCTTTATGCATTACAGTTGGCCGACTACGACGCGATTCTAGGTATAGATTGGCTGGAACTTTATGGTGTCGTGGTTGACTGTTGTCTCAAGCGAGTCTACTTCATGCCACGTGAAAAGTCAGCCTTCTATTTTCAAGGTATCTGTTTCTGTTCCTTTCAGTTGTCTTTTTTGGTCGATAGGGTGTGTCGTGTTGTCAGTTTCCTCCTTATCCTTTCAACTAATTTCGGGGATAAAATTTCTTTTAGGGGGGAGGGACTGTAACACCCATAGTTTTAATGGAAATTATCAGTGTTTTGTTCTTTTTGCCTATAGTAGGGTCCCCGGTGGTCTTCATTTCCCATCACCTTCATCCATCATAGCCTCTTTATTTTCACCCATGCATTTTGTCCTTGCATGACACCTAATGGCATTTACTGAGGCTGTGCCGGGGAGCAATGCACATGGCGTGCCGACGAATGAAGCACATAGTGTGCCGGGGAAATGCATCTGGAGTGTGCCGATGAGGAGCCTCATGGGCGTGCCGACGAAGGCCGCTTAGACTGTGCTAGGGAAGTCAGGTGCTGGCGTGTCGGTGGAGACCCGCAGGGTGTGCCGGGGAAGCCAGGTGCTGGCGTGCCGGTGGAGGCCCGCAGGGTGTGCCAGGGAAGGCAACCATGGGTGTGCCGGCGAAGGGCCAAAGGGTGTACCAGGCAGGGGCACCCAGGACTGTACCGGTGAAGGCCGCAGGGGTCGTGCCGGCGAAGGCCCCTCAGGGCATGCCGGGGAAGACCTGTTCAGTGGGGTCTTAGTCTGCTTCTTTCTTCTTTCTTCTCCTCCCTTTTGCTTACAATGGGACCTTCCCTTCCCTTTATGGTTTTAACTTCTCATTGTCTGCAGTTTGTTCTGATCTTTGTTCGTTGCACTTTTGTAGATAAATGGCTGCCCCGAGTGGTTCTTCTGCTCCCGTTGCTGCTGGTGCTGGACGTGTCCCTCCGCCTCTAGTGCCAGCCGTCACATGGTTCAATGTTGAGGATTTGGACCGAGATCATGCCGAGGTGGCGGCACTGGCAGAGTCCTCAGGATCGGACACCGAAAGCATGGACGTTCAGAGGCTTGCCAGGACTGAGAAGGGCTTCACCTTTAACCGTACTATGGGGATCTATAGGGGAGATTTCCCAAAGGACAGGCACTTGCTCCGCTTCCTTAAGCAGTCACGGTCTCAGGAGAGGCAAGAGCTGTGGATTGTGAAAGCGATGGAGCATGCAATTCTACATGCTCGGGACAGCTTGTTACACATTGTCCCTAGAAGCATCCCAATGTACTTGGTGGGCGAAGCCCGCGAGTGGGAGCCCGTACTAGGGTTGGAGGCCGTGCTACCGGCAGAAGATAAATTAGTGAGGACTCCCGGCTTTATTCCAACCAAATGGGACATGGCCGCGGGTCGGGTTCAAAGTGAGCAGCACCGCCCGAGTCTATTCCTGGCTCCTTTGAAGTGGGGTTACAGAGAAGAGCCATTCATTTTGGACTACCTTCGGTTACCGGCTCCTCGAGACGAGCAAGGAAATCCTCAGAAATAAATGAATGAGTGGCACCTGAATCGAATAGAACGTGAGCTGGATGACCAAAAATCGAAACCATACCTTCTACGAGATTAGACGCAATGGCTTCTGCACGAGTGATGTGAGTAATCTGGCTCCTCGATTTTCGACTAGAGGCTGCAGAAGATTGCTAGGAAGAAGCTAAAACTTGCAAATACGACGGCTGAGGCAGAGGTGGTGCAAGAAGATGAAATTGAGACTACTGCGGCTGGGTAACTTGTGAGAACTACGCCGGTACAGATTTCATCGGGCAATCTCAAACAACATAACCCGGCTGATCACAGCGATAGCAGACTATCGGTGAGGAAGATGGTACACTGGGATGACTGCCACCATACCTCGGACACGGTCTTAGCTGACTCATGAGAAACTCTCGACGCTACAGAAAAGGAGAAATAGACTATTGAATAGAATCAAAAGACACCGATTACTACTACACAAAACCCGAAGACGCCTGACGGTTAACTCGATTCTTGGACTTCCTAAACATCCGCCTCAAAAGGCCACTGGAAGTAGGTGCGATAGATGGAATTCCAGGTGCTGACGGCTGAAAGGACTGCTGAAACTGCACAACCAACTGAGCAACACTGGACTGAGAGAACCCTGTAGACCTTGCCAAATCGAGCTCAACCGCGACTGCTGCCTGATATGCATCATCCATGACATTCACATGGGTAGCAAGTAGCGGCACTCTCAATTTGACTCTCAAACCACGGAGAAATTGCTCAGTCTTTAAGACTTCATCAGCAATAATATGCGACGCATACCGACCCAACTCAATGAACTTGTTCTGGTACTATAGCACGGTCATCTTACCTTAAACCAAGTCTAGGAATTGGTGCATCTTATCCATTCGAAGACAGGCCGGACTGTAAGTGCGCTCAAAGGTAGTCACGAACTCTACCCAAGTGATCTGACGAAGTGGTTAGAAACGGAAAGTAACTTCCCACTCCAAACTCCACAACATCAACGCTGCACCCTGAAGTTGAAAAGTATCAAGCATGACCTTCTCATCCTCCGCGCATTCCATCGATTGAACACACGCTTAGTCGCCTCAATCTAAATCTTGACAGCATTCAGATCTGATTGACCTTCATAAGTCGGCGGGTGGAATAGCAGAAATTCCTTGAGTGCTCTACCACGGCCACCGGGTAAGTCATCTTGCCAGCTCAAGAGGATGCGCCTGGCAGTCGCGGACGTGCATTAAAGGAATTTTTGTTATTTCATCTGTCGACATTTGAGGGCTAGACCGATTCGGATGCTGCCAGAATATGGTTAGACACCACCGAGCGCGTGTTTCGTTCTATGAAATGCGCGGAAGATGAAAAGGTGATGCTCGGTGCCTTTCAGCTCCAGGGCATGGCGTTGACCTGGTGGAATACTGAGTGGGAGGTTTCTTTTCAATCTCGCCCACTCCGTCAGATCTCGTGGACTGAGTTCGTCACCACCTTCAAACTCACTTTCAGCCCGGCTTATCTTCGCATAGATAAAATGCATCAGTTCTTACAACTTGTCTAGGGAGGGATGTCGGTGCTCGAATATCAGAACAGATTCATGGAATTGGGCCGTTATGTGCCCCACATTCTTGCGAATGAGGCATTGAAGACAAAGCAATTTCTGCGTGGCCTCCGTGCTGAGTTGAGGCAGCCACTGATTGTTGCTCGTGTTACCAATATGACTGAAGTATACTAGGCAGTAGTAGCATTGGAATTGGATTTGGCAAGATCTCTTGTCCCTTCTCAGGCATTATCGGTTCACCCGACAGCTCAACTTCCTTCAGGTTATCTGCCTCCTGTTCTGGGATTTCCTCTTGCCACTCCTGCAGCAAGTGGTGTTGCTTCTTCTAGCAAGTCCCAGTTTAGAGGATTCAAGAACAAGAAGAGACTCAAGAAGCGATTTGATCGACAGGCTTCGTCTGGTGCTACCCAGCAGTCAGCCCCATCTTTCCAGCAGCGACAGACATCTACGAAAAGCCAGTTTAAAGGTTGCGTGCGATATGGTGGAAGCCACCCAGGCAAACCCTACTCGTTGCCGATGGTGTGCTTTCGATGTGACCAGCCAGGTCATGTAGTGAGAGGCTGTCCGATGAGAGCCATTCCAGTGCAGTTTGCTCCAGCAGCTCCATCCCAGCCATCTCAATCACAATTCAGGCCTCCACTTCCACCACCGCCACCATCTCAACAATTTCAGCAGATTCTTCCTCAGGCTTCAGCAGCATCTTCTTTCCAGTCTTCTGCAGCTGTCGGTAGAAAGATAAAAGGCAAAGTGACTCATATTTCTCGGGCAGAGACTGTAGCTTCCAATCTTGTCGAAGGTACGATTACTATTTTTGGTTGTGCAGCCCGTACTTTATTTGATTCAGGTGCTTCTCACTCCTTCATTTCTGAGGATTTCACAACAGTTTGACGCACCCTTCACAGGGTGTCGACCTCATGCTGGGTCAATCAACCGAACCCCTCTGGGTCGGTCGACCAAACCCTATAGCAGACCCACTTTTGGCTCTGCCAGAATCAGTTGACCAATTGGTCGACTGATTTCGGCGACCCAGCAATCGGGGAACCCCACGGGGGCTCTGTTCCACACCGATTCACCTTCGAGGCGGGCGGGAAGTTTGGGGAACCATTCCCCGACTCTGAAAACAGTTAATGGGACCCAACGGGTCACGAAACAGTGATCGAAACCTCAAATCCTACGATCACCCCGAATTAAGCCCGGTTTCCCCTAAACAAGAACAAAACCCCATCTCAGCCTTACCACGGCCCGAAACCATGGGGAAAATGCGGGAAATCAAGGGAGAAACACTCCTCAACATGCAATCTATCAACGCCAAAAACCATCGCCTAAATTGACGAAATCGTCTCTCGACCCCAAAACATGCTCAAACCCGCAACATGAAAGAAACCTGCTCATTCTCGCTCCGATCAACATGAAACTAAAGGGGAACAATGAGGGAAGGGTAAGGATCCGTCACCCTACCTCTTACGAAGAAACCACGGCGATCGGACCCCGTTCCGAGCTCGAATCGCCACGATCCGCACGAAACCGCATGCCGCGCCACTCCTCCCGATCCGAGTCCCAATCCACGTTGATCATCTCTCCGAACTGCCCCCCACCTCGTCGTCGATCCTCTCCGTTAGTTGCCGGAGAGAAGAGAGGCAGAGGGGAGAGCGTGGGAGTGAGAGAGAGAGGGAATGGGAGTGAGAGGGAGAGAGGGCGAGAGTGAGGGAGAGAAACGCAATGGGGTGTTTTAAAAAAAATTTTTTGTTTTTTTGTTTTTATCTTTCTTTCTTTTTTTTGAAAATGTAATAACATTTGAAAAAACCCCGAAAAATATAACTTGACTCTGAAAAATTTTAGAAAAATATTGAGCTGCTCCTCACAGCGCCACGTACCCAAAATAATTCAGGAACACACTGCTAAAGGGGTCTGGTAATCCGATATAAATGTCCAAAACTTACTCGGACACAATTCAAAAATCTGAGGTGTTACAGGTGTTGTCAGGAAAAACTACGTAGGTGAATCTTTACTTACGTGACAAAATTCTGAAGCTATAGGGTAGTTAATACCTACGACATCCTCGCATACTTATAGGGTGGTCATTGCCTACGAATTTATATCACATAGGTACTAGATCAAAAGAACAACTCTCTTCATTAACTTAAAAGAAAGAGTACGGATCTGCCTTTTATATCTGCGAGCAGAATCTTGTGGTCCCCACAAGATTCCAGTCTGGCGTGTGGAGGGAACATTCTCGCCAATAGCTTTTTAGAAGAGAGAGGTCCAATGAAGTCCATGTGGCAAATCATTCTGGTGGACTGACAGTCTTGGATCATGTGTCAATTATCATAACTTTCGAACCACGTGACCACTTACGTCTTTGACACTTTCTGCTCTTCAAGTGTTTGATCATGTTGCATAAGTAGTTTGATACCCTTTATATTGAAGTTCCTGCCAGAGATAGTATGGAATTTCATCATACATCTTATCATCATGTAGATTACAAGTTGTTAAGAGAGATGTATAAGAGATGCATACTTATACTGGTCAATAATAAAGATGGGCTAAGTGCTGCTAAGTCATAAAGATCAGATAATAACATGTAGCATGAAATAGTGCAGATGCATAGATTCATTCATCAAGTGCATCGACCTGTGAGAGTATACCTCAGCACGAATGCACTAGATCAACTACAGCTGCATCGACCTGTGTGAACCACAGGTAGACCTGATATGCCAAGAGAGAATGGATGAAGACAAGACTTATGGGGATGCACCGACCTGTGTGAAACACAGATTGACCTATCGAGCTAGAACAAGTGTAGATGCACTGACCTGTCAAGGCGATGGCTAGTACAGCTAGTGCTTAAGCATCGACCTGATGTCTTAAGCAAACCTGAATTCATTGACTAGAGTCCAGTGAATGACATATGTGCATCGACCTGTTATGATCTAGACTCTATATGTGAATCGACTAGATAGAGCATGTTGCTGCATGTGCATCAACCTGATGGATATAATGCTTTTAAGTGTGTTGGCCAGATAGACTGAATGCATGTATGTGCATTGACCTTGTTGAAGACAAGGGCCTTTGATGCATCGACCTGATAGAATGATGGAGTGTACATGCACCAACCTAACAGACTTAATGTGTGTATGTGCATCGGCCAGACAAGGTGCAAACATGAATGTGCATCGACCTGATTAGCTTAATGCATGTACGTACATCGACCTGATAGGCTACAGACTTGAATGTGCATCGACCTGTATGACTGATAGAGCATATGTGCATCAACCTTATGTTCCTGATACTTATGAACATGAAAAAGCTTGAAAAACATTCAAACTTACGAAAAAAAAGCGTGAAATGAGAACCCCCATCATTAATCATAGTCCTGGGACATCTAAATCTAAAGAAAATATTTTTCTTCACAAATTTCATCACTACCTTGTGATCATTTGTCCTTGTGGCTACAGCTTCAATCCATTTTGAAACATAATCTACCGCCACCAAGATGCATTCATTCCCAAAGGACGGTGGAAACGGTCCCATGAAGCCATGGTGCACACCCCGGTGCATGGCCATTAATTACACCTTGCACTTACAGGCACACTTCTTGGACTTGTGATCCTCTATGTTGGATATTCCTTCCATCAGACTAGGTGATCTTGTTTCAACACCTCTGTAAGTCTTCGTGAGCTTGGGATTCCCATTAGGACGTCGAGCTGGTTGTACCCTTAAAACCCAATTGTCTAGAAAGCACTTACACTACTGGCATTTTTTTGAGTCCTAGCTAGAAGCAGCCATCAGATGACCGCTATTGTTCATTAGCGGTCTGACCATGACTACGTCTGTCCAGATTACTCTATGTCGACTCTTTCCTTGTTCTAATGTCGACTGTCGAGAAATGTCCCAGAATGACTGCCTTTTCATAGAAACGGTCCTGGCTTGACCACGTATGTTTAGAAATGGTCCAGAAGAGGCCGCCTCTCTCAGTTCTTATCTAACCCGAGGTTTGACCTTTGGGTTTGTTTCCCTAAGTTCCTAGATAGTCTATTGATTATCTAGAACCTAATACTTTGTTCCAAAGTTATCTAAGAAATTATGGAAGTTAAAGATGTCATTATGCTGCCAAAATCCTTCTGATCATGCATTTATTGTTGAATTGAACATTATTGGCCAAAACCTTATCATATTCTCATGGAAGTAGCTTGATCTGTAACTTGACGATGCAAGAGCGGGCATAGATAGTGTCCAAGGGCTCCACGCTAGCCTCCTCGACAGAGAGTCGAAAACATGCTAAAAATCATGGGGTACAATGAATACTGGCATCGTATTACGCCGAGAGTATCTTTTTTATAGACGGGTGAAAACCATGAGACAGACTTGTGATAATTTACATGCTTGCTCGTACTTTCTTATTCATGACTTTCTCGTGCATAGTCTTTGTGATTATGGAGTACATTCTTGTTAACGAAAGGCCACTTTACCTTATATCACTTGATCATGCTCTATTGTCTAATCCTATTCTTCATATCTCTATAGTTCATGTCTTGTTACTTAGATTTCATTCGTGTGTTTTATCGCATTCTCTTTTACCTTATTCACTAGAGCAAAGATGTAATTACTTAAAGTATGCCTCCATGTTGATACGAAGATACCTACTGGGTAAGTATGCTTATACCTACTTTTTTAATCTTTTCAGGAAATTCAAGTGAGTCAGATTCAGATTATTCTAGCAAAGGGTCCGAGAGTGACGATGAATGATGATCGAGAGAAGACTTAGCTGGTCCTTAGTCATTAAGTTGGTCTAGAGTCTGGTCATGTAATTTTCACTTTATTGAGTTGTACTATGTAATTTTCATTTTCTTGAGTCTAGTAGGTCAAGAGTCAACATTATGTACTTGAATCATTATTATCAATGAAAGTTAGAATTTTGGTCAATTCTTGTGCATTTCTCTTATGTGGATGTTATTGCGCTCTGATTAAATTATTGGCTTGAGGTGTATTGCCGACTGCTCACATTCCCGAGTTGCTTCTGCTATACATATATGGCTCGGGGCGTGACAGTTCAGTTGGTTTCGGAGCCTAGGCATAAGTCCTAGGAAAATGCCACAGGCTAAGTCCAAGGTTAAGGACCTATACCTATGAACAAGGAAGAAATGTCCAACCCATGTGACATTGGATAGAGCTGGGATTAGATAGTTAAATTAAAAATTTTCTCTAGGTTAACCTTTATTAATTCCATAGGGAATTAACTATTGGTTATTTTCACAGGGACCCTATTTTTGCAATGGCTCACAATGTCGACTGGGATGCGGTGCAACAAACTGTTGCAGGACTTACCCAGGCACTACAGAATATGGCCCAGGCTAGCACGAGGGCTAGTGCCGGTGATTTACATCAGAATTTCCCAAGCTTAAATCCTCCACGATTTTCTAGCTCTTCTAATCTAGATGAAGCAGAGAACTAGATAGATGAGATGGAATAAATCTTCAATGTTTTGTAGTGTACGGATCAAGAAAAGATCCGTTTGGCCACCTTCTAATTAAATAAAGATGCACGTACATGGTGGAAGACCACTTCGTCACAACCCCAGAATGCCCAGCCTACATGGAATGACTTTTTACACTCTTCCGGGTGAAATACTTCTCCGAACACGTTAAGGAGCTAAAGGCTGTACAATTCACTTCTTTACGCCAAGGCATGATGTCCATGGTAGAATATGAACTTCAATTCTCCCGTCTGGCCCCTTATTCTAAACATCTCGTGAGCACTGATATTTTAAAGGCCAACCATTTTCTGGATGAGTTAAGGCCTATCTTTATTCAACAACTTGGCTCACAGAATATTCGGACCTATGCGGAGATGGTCCAACGAGCACATTTATATAAAAGAACCTTGGAAAAGGTCGAGAAACTCAAAGGCAAGGGAGAAGAATCTAGCCGAAAGATGAATCGGCATGGGAAGAAAGAGAAGTTTAGCATCACGGATTCTTATAAGTCCCGTGATAATAAGAAGAGATCCCGGAACTGGAGTGGTAGTGGCTACCACAAGAACAAGAAGACAAAGGAGGAAGACAAGCAAGTCATGGCGGCTTGTACATTCTGTGAAAAATTCGGCGATGCGATCGAGGAATGCTAGAGGCGTCTTGGCGCTTGTTTAAGATGTGGAAGCCGGGAGCATCGCATGCCCGATTGCCCCTTGATGAAGGAACAACCTACAAAAAATGACGGCGGACGAAGGCGGCAGACTCGTCTCAATGCTGTCTTGGACGAAGAAACTACTAAAGACGGAGAACTGTTGGAAGGTACCATTCAAATTTACTCGCATCCTATATTTGTGTTATTTGAGACTGGTGCTTCTCATTCATTTATTTATAGCACTTTTACAAAAACCTTGCCAATTTCACTTATTTTGTTACCTTCAAATTTATCAATAAATACACCCTTAGGTCCTGGACCAGAACTTAAAACTTATCTCCCCGATGGTGAAATTGTCATAGAAGGTCACAATCTCCCCGCAAATCTCATATGCCTCGATATAGAGGGCTACGATGTCATATTAAGAGTAGATTGGCTTTATGACCATTATGTCGATATTAATTGTCATAATAGGCGAATTTCTTTTCATAAACCAGATTTCCCAAAGTTTGTCTTCCTTGGCATTAAGTATAGAAGCATCCTGCCCTTATTTCTTCTCTTCACACCTATAAACTCATTTCACAAGGGTGTGAAGCTTTTATTACTTCCGTTGTCATTATTGAGTCCAAGAATTCCTTCACAGACTTAGTGGCCGAAAAGATGAAGGCTGATGAAGATTTTGCAACTTATGCAGATAGATGGAGGCTTCCTCCTTATGCAAATATCCTTCCCCTTTCCTCCTCTCATTTTTCCTTACCCAATCAAAATTCAAATCCTTTCCTATATTCTCTTCCCCCCACCTTCCCAACTAGGGAAGAAACCCAAGGGCACCTCCATCCTCCTCCAAACCCTAGCGCCCAACCACCATGCTATCCAAGCCACCCAGTCCTCTTTCCCAACTAGACCGACCCCCCTTCCACCCTCTCTCACCCCAACCTGCCCTCCTACGACCTAGACCATCCCCTCTTCTCTGCACCCTCTCTTCCACATCGTCCATCCCCTCCCCAGGCTGCTTGCACCACCCATCTCGCTGAGCATAATCGTCTCGCAGCAAGCCAAAGAGCCTGGCGTGCAGATCTACACCCAGAATAGAGCACCTGAAACTCAGCCGATGCTGGCACCCTAGCAGAATTCCAGGGTGAGTCCTAGAGTGTAGAGGTGCTCCCGCACGTCCTCTCCACCTTCAGCTCGAGCCGACAGCCTTCTCAGCCCTGGAGTTGTACGGAGTAGCCTCTTCCGTGACCCCACACTGTGACTGATGACTAGTTTGCCAGCCAGTGAGTCGACGGCTTGGTATACCATCCACAGCCATCCTTTGCACATTCCCTCCATGTGGTAGGCTCCTCTCCACCTCCCCTCCATCTTTTATGAACCTTGCCATCCATCTCTTCCAGCTTCCCTGTAGAACGGGCCCCGACAATGGCCCTAGTTCTGCCTGCACTAGTCTGCCAGTGCCGACAGGCCAAGGTTCTCACCATGCCTATGACCTCTTCCTTGCTCTACTAGCACCGGCCAACCTGGGAACCCTTGAGGACGACCCCAGGGTCCTCTCCAGGGCCTGGATTGAAGGGTTGTCCCCATAAACACCCCGAGACATCCTCAACATTAGACTAGTTAACTACCGCTGAGCCAGTTCCACTGCAGGAGCAGTAGGTTGCCGACAGGAGTTCCCTCCTTCTTGCTGTCATGCCTGAGCTACACAACCTGGGAGCCACTCCCCTGGCTCAGGTCTGACGTCTAGAAGCTCGCCTCCTTGCCCGGTCATGAGTGGACTTTCCTCAGTCACCGATCTGAACTACCTCTGTAACATCCCAGAGCTCAGGGCACTGATAACCCGATACAAGTACCGAATTACTGCCACCAAGAACTGGGGATGCCACCCAAGAGGCTGATGAGGCCCCTGAAGGGTTGGAAGGGTTTGTCGAGGGGGAAATATGATTGACGAACAGAGACTCTATGTTGGAGGGCAAGGGTATTTATAGGCTTAAAACCCTTTAGAGTTTGATTGGGATTGGGGTCCTTCCATTCTAATCCTTTCCTTAAGTGATCTTACCCAATAATCCTGGTTCGAACAGAAAACGGCAAGCAGTTTCCATTTTACGATTCTCAGGTGAATAGCGCCTTGATAAGGGGCGCTCTTTAAATGGCGACTATGTGAGGGGCGTTGTTTTATAAATTGACGTCTTGGAGGGAATGCTCCGTTTTAATAATTGGCACCTCTATAAGGGGCGTTATTTATTGGTTTTATTCCAAATAGGATTCTTACCATTTTATTCGAATCAATTGATGCCAATTTTGAAGGGCGTCTCTTATTTAATTGGCGACTTTCAATAAGTCTCTATTTAATATTTTGTCAAGATTTTTATTTCCAAAATCCAGGGTTGCTACACATGCCTTCAGCTAGTCTGTGCACGCTGTCACGTAGTCTGTGGAAGCCAAACCCCGTGCATGTTTGGTTTTTAACACTAAGTCCATGCACTCCTTCACAATGACCGTGCACGTCAAACCCCGTGCATATTTCCTTATGGGTGCAAGTTGTATTAAAGTCCGTGCATGTTTTGATGTTTTCTTAAAACCTTCATCCGTGCATGTTTTGGTTGCTTTATAAAAAGACTTGCATCCATGCAAGTATCCTTGAAAATATGCATCCATGCATATTCGCTTTGCTTTACTAATTCCATCAACTTGGCAAGCATGTCCATGCACATTATACCCCGTGCACATTCCACTTGCCAAACCCCTTGCATGCTCTGCCTGCCATCGGCTATGGAGTTAGTCCGTTCATGTCCCTGCTCTCTTTGTAAAAGTCGGTGTATGTCTGAGCATACACTGTATCAAATACAATACATGTCCCAGCATATGCATAAAGCCTTCTGTGCAAGTCTGAGCATGCACCTACATCCATGCATATTTTGCTCGCCGATCATCGAAGTTGGAGCATACACTATTGCAGAGTCAGTGTATGTCCTCTTGATGTCTGAGCACATAACAACCCAGTGCATATTTTCTAGTCAGGGTAGGCTCTGTAGCTAAGCTGGCCAAGTCCGAGCAGGTCTGTATTGAGACTGCCTTAGCTGCAGTAAGTCCATGCAGATCCTTTGCAGCCAGTTCACTTGTACTCTAAACATACTCCATGCCTACCCCGTGCATCATTTTCTATCTAGTACGAACGCAGATATTGTGGTCCCCATGAGTTTTCAAATTGGGTGTGTGGAAGGCACACTCCCGCCCAAGGATTCCTTTTAAAAAGTGTACTTCGAAGGTCCACATCTTAGGGGTGGAAGAAAACTTGATCCACATGGCAGGATGTTCAGTTTGGCCTCCTGCCTTGGATCACGTGCCCCTAATCAATTTCACTTTCAAGCCCATGTGAGAATTAGGATGTCTCCCTTTATGCATCCAAGGTGTTCGAGCAAGAATCTGGGTTATTTCTTGATGACCTTATTTTTCCTGTCAAAATAAAGGTAGATATTTATTAACAATCTCATCATTATATAGCTCATGAAGCAAGTAATAAGTATCAAAAGAATGTAGCCTCAAATGTTTCATAAGAACTAGCAAATCATATAAATGGGTATGTAAAGATATGCACATGCATCGATGCACAATCTCAGTGCGCCGACCCGCCCTATTGATGAGAAGAGAGAAATGCAGCAATATGACAAAGGAGCATCGACCTGTATATTGCACAGGTAGACCTCATTCAATCAGAAAGACTCTAACCGCATTGAAGGGGCATCGACTTGTCAGTGCACAAGCAAGTACTTCAAGAACTATAACATCGACGTGCCACTTAGGCAAGTCAGCTTGTCCTAGTGATGTTTAATGAAGATGCTTAAAGCATCAATGAAGGACCTTACTGCATCGATCTCTCTTCAAAGCAAATGCACAAGGTGCACCGACCTTAAGAAAGATAACCTCTATCTCACTGACCTTATGCAGCAATCTCTGGCTCACTAGCATCGACCAGTCAAAATATGTGCATCGACTTGATGATGCACCATGAAGCCTATACTGCCTATCAACATCGACCTATGTACAACGTGCATCGACCTGATAGTGCAAGACTTCTGCATCCACACCGACCTTCTAGATTAGAATGCATATCTGCATCGACCTGTTTGTTCAATGTAGTGGGAGATGCATCGACCTTTTCAATGCAACACTTCTACATATGCATTGACCTTCTAGACCAATATGCATATATGCACTGACTTGTTTGTTCAATGCAGTGGGAGATGCATCAACCTTTCAATGTAACACTTCTGCATATGCACTGACCTTCTAGACCAAATGCATTTATACACCGACCGGACAATCTGAATACATGAATATGCATCGCCCTTATATAGAACAGGATCTAATTCAAACTTAATGGAATGACATTTGACACACAGCGGGTCTAGCTGCATTTAGAAGCAAGTGTCATGCATATAAGATTCATTCATTCACATAGAACAAAAGTGTTGAGTTCAGCATTCATACCGATCATCGGGTGCCGCAGAAGACTTGGCCGCCGTATCGACGGGCGTAGGCTTTCAAATATGCCTCATCACTATCAGCCCGCTCTTTCACGGCCTTGCCCTTTTGCTTCCAATCTTGGATATACTTTCTGGCTCGGTCACTCCAATCTATATCGCTAGCAATTCCTTTTGCAGATTTTCCCAGGCGCTCATCGTGTCGGTGAGGGAATCTCACCGCAGGCTGATGCACTCCCCGCACCCTCATGATCAAGCGATAGTGAAGCGGCTCGATCACATTGATGCAGTGGAGCCAAATATCCCATCCTCTGTAGGCCAGGGAAGTCGCTACCCACGACTGCCCCGCATGTCCCTCATCCCCGTACGGTGTCCAACGCACCTGAAAGGGCCGTTCAAGTCATTTTTCTGCATTTGTCAAACATATAGGAGCATATAGGAAAGGTGTAAATTCAGGCTTTTATCGATGCATGCAGGTATGAGTCAAGATCTTCTTGGATCGCCCCAGTCAACCTCTGAATTGACCCCGTGCCTCAAGCTATGTTCCACCGCCTCGCGATGGGGATCCGCTAGGGATACAGCTCGACCCCTCAGCCAATCCAGGGTAGGTATATGAAAGCCCAAAACTGCATTTTAGAGATGTCAGCAGATAGTAGTTAAACGCATAATAGAAAGCATGTAGAAGCATTTGGGCATTTACCTGTAGGAAAGGCGAGAAGCCGCCTAGCATCGTCACTCGGTTAGTCACTCTGAGAGACTAGAATAAGAAGGCCAACACCGCTGCCCCCCATGCATATCTCCCCACTCTGCTCAAATCCGCTAGCAGGGGTAGGAGCTTGCAGCTGATCACATCAGCTCGGGTCATGAACAGGAGCTTCCCGAACAAGAGCATCAGGAGGCGTCTCAAGACCCTATCTCCCTCCTGTCCTGCCTCTGCCGGTGCATCCAGGCGTGCCTGTTTGACCACCCGATCGATGTGCTACTCCGGTAGCTCTCCGACTACTATTGCCACTCTCCGGAGTCCCAAACTCTCTTGTAGTACCGATCGCGATAGTTGGGACGATGGGTGCCCCGGCCTCATCAAGTCTAAACCTAGCAGCTCCTGGGCAAGCTCCCGGTAGTCAACATAAGCCCACCCGGTCACCGCCTTGCTCACTCGAACATGAACACACTTGTGAATGCGTGTGGACAAGGGTATGTGATTGATGATTGAAGTGGTGTACGCTCTACTCACCGTGAAGCCCACTCAACAATGAACACGCAAAATCAAACCACAAGTGACACACAAGGTTTTTAGGTGGTTCGGGTACACTATCGTGTCCCCTATATCCACCCCTCACTCTTAAGGATTAAGACTTCACTATAAAGTGAGCCACACACACACACTATGTAAAATAGCAACCACACACACACGGCACCCGATTTGGGCTGCCACACACACACACACACGTTTGTGTTTCCGAACATGAACATGTGGATGTGTAAAATCGCACGTCTGCATGTCTCAACCAGTCCAGCGTCAACAACAACTTCCACTGAAGAAAACGCAGAGAACGCGTCCCATCCGGACCCTCCGAATAAACATACACTACTATGAAGCTACCTCTAGAGTCACAACAGTGAAGAGGAACCAACCCCCGGTGAGCTCACGATTCGTGGGCCCCGAAGAAAATCAGACAGGTCTTAAGTCGTGCTCTTGACGGCCTTGGACGTGCCCTTAACGGCACGCCTATCAGCCTTCAACGGCGCGATCAAAGGCCTTCGCCCACGGTGTCGCTTCCCTGGCACACCCCCTCCAACGGCACACCCGTGGTGTCGCTTCCCCGGCACACCCCCGTGGGGTGCCCTCAGCGGTGTGCTCCTTATGTGCCCCCCTTCGCCGGCACGCCCCTGCTAGTTTCCTCAGTAGCACACCTTGCCTGCGCCTTCACCGGTACACCCAACTGGGTGTTTTCACTGGCACACCCCAACGGGCCTTCAATGGCACACCCCTGAAGCCCGCTCAGCGGCACGCTCCCTGCTGCCTTCAGTGGCACACTCACCAGGTGCCCTTCACCGGCACGCTTCCAACGCTCTTCAATGGCACACTACAAATGCCTTCAGTGGCATGCTTCTTCAATGACACGTCCGATAGGGAAGATCTTACGCCATTCCCCTACGAATTTTTGGCGCGCAGTGAGTGTGCTAAGGTGTCGAATGGAGGAAGCGGCATGCTAGCTACCCTCCTGCCACCGAGGACGACCAAGCTCAAATCCTCATTAATGCCGACCATGTTCTCGTCTCCGCCATCTCACGTTTGAAAGCCCCTGCCGTTGGAGTATAAGATGATCCTCTTCCCCGGTGAACGAACAGACAGAACACACAAGAGAGAGAGACCGCGAAAAAGGGAGGGGAGGACGCTCAATCTATCCCTCGGAAGATCTCCTCGAGAGGGAGGATCCCGACGTAGGGGAATTCTGCCATGTCGCACAACCGGCTCCTCTGTTCCTCGAGGCCCATCAGCTCAGATGTCACAGACGTCGTCTCAACTCTGTCAACAGCAAGCTCCTCGATCTCTCTGATCACGGCAGCCTCAGCTTCGATCAGCTCGGCCTCGGCTGCAGCGAGATAGCCCCTCAACTTTTCTACCCTACTTGTGAGGGCGCCTATGCGACGTTGGTTTTCATCCAAGGCCCTTTCGTGCTGCTCTTCATTGCCTTTCCGCACGTCCAGGGCGCGCAGGTACTCGTCCTCCTGGGCACTAATGGCGGTGAATTCATTAGGAGCCCGGGCCTCAAGGAATTCATGACAGTTGACGTATTTCAATAGCAACAGGACTCACCGCGACCATTCCTCTAGAGGGCAGCCTAGCACCTGTAGCGCCCCGGTCAGCTGTGCCACCACAGTGTGTACCCCCCGATATGTAAGGGAAGGATCGGCAAAGATCATCGACCGCAGGGCCAGCAGCATCTGTCAGACCGACGCGTCCGAGGTGACATGGCTAATGGAGGGCACGACTGGAGGGTCGAACTCGACCAAGTTGTCCACGGCTGCCCACAAATCTGCGTCCACCGTGCCCGAGGAGGATGGAAGAGTAGCGGCCAGGTCGCTCGAGTGCCCGACCCCGACTAACGACTCCTGACTGGTCATCACCCAAGGAGTCGACAAAGCTGCAACTGAACCGCCCAGCTCCATCATCATGAGGGGCTGGCCCACCCTACTCTCGATCGGAGGAAGGGCGTGGAGCGGAGCTAAATCAGACGTCACTGCTGAAGGACCGGCCACCTCTTCCGCTGATGCTCCCTCCTCCCTGTAAACCATGAGGCTAGTGAGCGTCTTCCCCAGAAGCCGGCCCTCCTCCAATGTCATGAGCGGTCAGGGAGTTGGAAGAGGAACCATAAGCTTCAGTCCACTCCCCGACTACAGGAACGATACTAGGCGCTCCACCTCCAACGCTGAGAGCAACTGCGGCTCATCTACCCCCACGGGGATCTCTAGTTCCCTCCGCTTCGTGACAGCCTTGTGAGCTCTAGCGGCACGCTCCTCTGGGGGCCTTGCTTCCTCCTGAAACACAGAGAATGGGGTTAGCCTTCCATCGATCGAGGCAAGCTACCCCAAATCTTGAGGAGATGTAACCACTATGCTGAAGGGTGGGGGATGGACCACTTCAACTTGTATTGTCATCTCGCGGCCAAGAAGCATGCTGACCTGACCGCCTTTGCCGATCGGTGCCGGAAGATTGGAGATGTATGCTGGCTGGTCAGGGAGGTGGCCCGTCGGGACCAGGTACCCTCCCTGACCTACTGGCCAGTGTCACTTCGCCTCTACACCGGCCCGCATGGTACGTTTTACCACACGATTAGAGATATACATTTTCTTGCTTCCGCTGATTACCGTCGAGTGCCTAGTACCAACTAACTCCTGGCTTCTCTTGTTGTTCTTTTTTATTGCAGACCACCCGGACAGTACTCAGTTGGCCACATATCGGAACCTCCTCCGGCAAGCCGAGAAGCCCACATATTTCGAGGAGGCACCGACGGCTCCGACCACCACTCCCCTGCCTCCCCCCGCAAAGAGGTCCCGGGCGCGGTCGCCGGTGAAAAAGGTGATAAGTGAAGCGAAGGCGGTCGGACGGCGGGAAGCCAAGCTCCGAAAGATGGAGGCTACCCAATCTTCGAGGACCATCCCTGCGCCACCTCCAATCCTGTCATTCAAGGAGTTCGAGGCGGGCCAGGCCGTGCCGAGCCAACTGACCGGTAAGATTTCCTTCGGCGCCCTTGCCCCTGAAGAGGGCTTGTCTCTATTTTGGCTTGGGATGCTCACACCCGGGTATCTTTTGGGTTCACCAGTTAGGGAGGAGCCTCCACCTTCGTCGGCCCGTGCTGTGGATGAATCCTGGGCCGGGTCCGAGCTGTCGTCGACCCCTATCCATTTGCCCGGAGTAGTCGGGGAGCCCCAGGTGACGTCACCGGTGGAGAGGGCACTCTACGCTGCCAGGGTGACGGCTCAGCAGGAGGCGGAGCGAAGGAAAGCGGAGGTGCTCCGGGCGACTTCAGCCTCTCCTCCTTCGTCGATCCCCTCCTTTGCCGAATTCGCCTCGCCTTGGGCCGAGCCGAGCCGCTCTGCAGGCAAGACCTTCAGACGTCAACACTTTTCAGAATCCGGTCACCCTCCCCGGGGAACCTTTTGCTTTTGTGTGACATGTATTTATTTTCTTCCAGTAGAACCGAAGAAGGCGTGTTCTGCGGAGTTCCTCGGCAAGAGGGTCAGCCCGGAGGAGCTGGAGTGGAGAAAGGCCGAAGCCAAGAAGCTCATGGCCGCGATCGCAGCGACTCAGGCCTAGTCCGGTCAGCCCATTGGTTAGAGAGCTCGCCGCTCGGGTAAGCTCTTACAATCAATTAGGCCATTACATGTTCATGAAAAATCTTATATATTTCTTTTCTTTTTGCCCTGCTTAGACTGAGGAGCTACATGTGTCGTTTGCTTGTGTTGCGAGGGAGCGTCGTGACCGCCATGCGCTGGTGAGTTTTATTTTTGTGAATAATTCAGGCATTCATGCATTCTTCCTTTCTTCAAAACTAATGATATGATGATGTGAAATGATGCAGGCAATGGAGCTGACCGAGGCAAAGAAGCAGCTATCAGCAGCGCATTCCGAGGTTACCTCCCGCGACGAGCGGCTTGCCGAGCTTGAGCAGGCGCGTGGCCAGCAGGAGGAGTTGCCTACCGAGGTGACCGAGCTGAGGGTGCTCCTTGCGATGGAGCGGCGGGAGCGCACGCGAGAGAGGGAGGAGCGGATAGCGGAGCAGCTAGCACGCGGGCGCGAGCTTGCGGACCTGAGGATGCAGCTAGGCGTCGTGCAGGAGCGTCTCCGGATGACAGAGGAGCGCCTCCAGAGGGGCCGTGAGCGAGCACGAGTGGTCGGGCACTCGAGTGCCTTTGCCAGCACTTCTTACATGACTGGCTCCTCGATTCGCCTGAGGGGGGATGATGCAGAGCAGCGGGCCTGAGCCCCGTCAGCTTCCCGGGGGTCCAAGCCCCCCCACAGACGTGCCCTCAGGAGGAGAGCGAGGCGGAGAGGAGGGTGGAGGCGAGAGCTAGAGAGATACTTGTACTCCTCCACCTTCATGTTTTGTACTCATTTGATACACATATATATGAGATTTTTGTTACCTGTTCCTGAGCACTTGTGGACTTGTCTTTATTTTCCTCCCCTTCCGTCCTTTTCGTCCCTGTGGTTCACACTTGAGAAAACAGATTAATTCATCCGTTCGACTTGGCCCCTTGCCCAATAAACAGGAAGTTTATCATTCATTCTGACCTTCATAACGAGTCAAGGGGCCAAGCCTAATTTAATAAAGGTAAACGACGTAAAGATAGGGAAAATGCAATCATGCAAGCAAGCCAATACAAACTGGAAATAAACAAATGCTCACGCGAGATGCAATCAAGTAACATGAGAAACCCACCCCCTTTTTTTTCATTTTCTTTTTATGTTTTTTTTCGTAGTTTTTTCGTTATTTTGTAGAAAATGACGACATATATTAGGTCGCTATTTAACCAATTGACGCCTGAGTAAAAGGGCGTTAAAAATATAAAAGACACACAAAAAAAACACACAAAACAAAAAAGGAAAGAAAACACCACAAAATAAAAAATAAAAATAAAAAAATAAAGAAAAAACATAACAAAACAACAAAAGAGTAAAAAAAAATCTGCATCCGTGTGATCACATTTGTGTGCTGCATTTCATTTTATATTCTCGTTCGCATTCGTGTGCCTGCGTGTCGCATTCATCATTTCTACTTTCACCTTGATTGATAAAGGCTTGGCTCCTCGACCCATTATCAAGGTCGGCTCTGGAATCGCCACGCACTTATTGAGCAAGGGGCCAAGCCAGAACAAAAAAACTAACTTGTTCCTCTAAGCAATGGGTGCAGGAGTCGAAAAAGAAAGAAAGAGACAGGAAAAAAGAAACTAAACATTCCATTTTTTCCTTCCAAAAATTTGTACATTAAGTTCTACCCTCTCTCCCAGCATTGGTCCTATCATCACTCTCCAGGCGAGGAGTCCTGGAGGGTGTCGTCAAACCATGCGAGGTGGTACCTCTACTGCCTTGCATTCCCCTTTCTGTCTCCGCGCTCCGTCGTCACTTTGTGGGGGTAGTGAAGAAACTGCTGACTCGAAATCCTCATTCGCATGCTCTTCGATAACGCTCCTCACCGTCCCCCAGCCACTGTTCGGTAAGACCGAGGCTAGTTTAGAGCTCCAATACTTGGGCATCAAAGGCCCTCTTCTCTTCTCTCTCGGTCAATCTTTTGGCCCTCTCTCTTTCTCTGTCCCTCTCTTTCTCTGCTCGTTCTCTCACTCTATCTTTCCTTTCCAGTTGGAGGGTGATCCTCAGCTCCATGGCATCCCGAGAAATGTCATCGCCTGAACGGCGCCGCAATTTCTCCTCTAGTTCTTCTATCTTGGCCTCCCCTTGTACGGCACGAGCAAGCGCCTCTTACATCTCTTCGGTCTACCATATCCATCATTTTAGGGATGCACAAGTCGTGAATAAAATATCCAATGGTGAAACTCTTACATGTGCAGTAAGCATTCCCTCTGCCTCTGCGGCACGCTGCATGGCACAAGCAAGTTGCTCGTGAAGCAAGTTGAATTTTGAGGAGGGGACCCACAAACTGGAGGAGGCACCATCTGCCCCTATTGCTGATGAGGTTGCATCGAGTTGGGGGCGTTGTAACACATCTGAGGTGACAATTAGTGACTTAACACCAGGAATCTAGGGTAATTATTAGGAATATGTATTTGCATACACTCACCGGTGACGTTCCCTAGCTCCCCGCGTTTCATTTCCGTGATTTCTAGCCCGTCGTGAGGCCGAGAGGGGTGTTTTTGAGCAGGTTAGGGCAAAACCATACTTTGGGGAGTGATCGCCCGATCTAGTGATTCACCACGTTTTTGGCCGATCCGAGACTGTAGAATCATGCTTAGGGTTATTGGGGAGCTTCCCCTTTGATTTTCCCCTCTCCCGTGGAGGTATGGGGGCGTGGTCAACATTTTTAGATTTAGTTCGTTGTTTCGCCGCTGGGACGATATAGCGGTCGTCCCAGTGGCCGTTATGTGCATAAGGCGCCCAGGCAGGGGCGTTATGCTTCGCGTGTTTTGAGTTTGGTCTTCGTGGATTTAACGGCCCCACGACTGACCGCCATGTCAGACATAACGCCCCGGTGCTGGTGCGTTATGGTTTTCCGACCGTTGATTTTTGACCGTTGGGGGTCCTGGTCGCATAACGTGCCTAGGGAGGCCCGTTATGTACTATGGCGCCCCAGAGGAGGTGCGTTATGCTTAACGCCCTTGCCTTCCACTTAATGTACCAGAGCTGGTCCGTTAAGGTCTATAATGCCCCTAGAGGAGTGCGTTATAGTCTATTTTCACCCTGTGACATAACGCACCATGGCTGGTCCATTATGTACATAACGCCCCTAGAGGAGTGAGTTATGTTCCCTTCCGTGACTTGGGGCTTAACACACTTGTGTTGGTCCGTTAAGCACTATAACGCCCCTGGGCAGGCGCGTTATAGTCTGGTTTTTGCTGGGAGTGACGGACGGCTAAGTTGGACCGTCTATTCTCCCCCGCGTGACTGTGAGTTAGCCGTGCATCCTTGAGTGGCCAATGATGGACTGTTCATCGTCTGAGGCCTAGTCGATGGTTTCTTCCGTGCCGATTCGAGTCCCGGGTGAGTGGATCTCGATCTACGTGCTAACCCGTGGTATGACTGATGCTGGGCATCATGTGGGGACCACGTGTGGGGCGTCGTGGGGGTCCCGGGGTGTGACGTTTCCAGCTTACGTCACCATGAGTCAGTGTTGTACGAGGAGCGATCCTTGTACTCGTTTACTTTCGGAGTCAATTTTTGTGACTTGAGGGTCTATACTTCCTGTGACCCATCCACTAGTCATAGCTTCCACGGCACGTGTGTGTCGGCCCACTAGGAGCACTGGTGTGGCGCACCCGAGAGAGACGGTGAGTAAGCTGGTTACCGTAGGGCCCCCGTTCCTTTAGATTTATGTACCTTGAATTCAACCTTGCCCTACTGCTCATCTTCATGATCTCTTCATATGCTAGTGCTGACTTTGACCTAAACTATAAGAATGTTGACATCTTCAAAACACAGTTTACTCAGCATTCTCTCCCTTTTTAATGATGGCAACTTATGAGTCATTGTGCTCAAGGTTTTGAATCTTGACACGTAACACGTCACAAACTTAAGTACATGGAAAATCCAACATGATATGCAGTGAACACATGCAGACAAACGAAGGCGACGTTGACTCCTCAACATGCTCTCTCTCCCCTTGACGTACAAACTACAAACTCTCACCTCCTTTGACATCAACAAAAACATGAGGGGTGCTGTAGAAGGAGCAGTGTAGAGTATGAGATGTGGGGAAAGTGTCAAAAGAGAGATTCAAGACTCAGACACATGCAAGGAAATGACTGGATGAGCTCTGAAAATAGATATCTCTCATCACACAAGCATGTCATGGTAGTACGAATTGATGGATTAAAGTCAAGAACTTGTCAGAGTTGAAGCAATTAACAAAGGAACACTCAAAACAAGATTACAAAAGTTGATGCACATAAGAGACCTGAAGTCCTGAATAATCCCCATATAGTTTAACTTATGAGATCCCATAACCTTTTAGGATTAACTACCATGAGTATTGAAGTCAAACAAGCTGGAATTGTGAGAATCTTTTTGAACATGCACCTCTAATTTTTACATAGGCCGAGCTGACAATCAAGTTTAACTTACACCTTTTTAGGTGAGGAATCACATTTGTTAGATGCAAATGCCCCAGTTACTCAGTATAGTTAACTATCATGCCTCATTTTGATCATAGATAGTTTGCCACTTCATGCCTGTCCCATGATCACTTCATTGGTGAAAGGGTGTGGTTTCTCAGTGGACAGGAGCCATTGCTTTGTTAAGCCCTTTTTGTCCCCCCCCCCCTTTTGGGGGGTAAAGAAACTCTATTATATAGAGTTAGTCAAGACATTGCCTTTTAACGCAAACCACCTCACGTCTCAGGTGAAGTGCATCCGGTTACTCAGCAAACCCTAACCATTGCTCAGCAATGAGTGCTTTGAATAAGTCTCACTAGATATGGTCGTTTGATTACAATACTCAATAGAAGTACATCAACCAAAATTGTCACTGAAAAAGCATAAGCAGACCATGGAGCATTAGAACTTATATTATGAGAAGCATCAACAGAAGTAAGCCTATTGAGTCCCTCCTCCAAGTTGCTAGTTTTTAGATTTCAGGAAGTTGTTGACCTTAAGCCTCAGTTAAATTAAACAACCATGATAAAAGGAGATGCAGGAGATTGCTGCTAGAGCGGTTAGTCAATAAGAGCAGTCTTAGAAGGAAATCTCCCCTTGAAACATTCCACAAGAAAATGAAAGGTAGATAAGTGACTAGGACACACTCCCCCTCAACAACGACAGTGATTGAAATGGAAGGGAACATGAATGAACAGTCGCCATGAGAAGCATGAATGCAACACCTACACAAGTGCAACGCACAAGAAGTGAGAGGATAGTGAGAGGTTTGAACAAACTAAAAGATGCCATCGACCTGACTATTTCAGTGCATCGACATAGAACAGTCTCACAGAATGCAGAATTTGGGCGAATTGAACCATGGCGTCAACGCATGATGATCAAGGTGTCAACTCACATGAGTCAGATAGATGAAAAACTTCTAATGTAGTAGACTTTGTTAAGAACCTATCTCAAAGAAAACAACCAACTCCCCCTCAAAACATGGAGACTAAAATGCAATGCACTTAGTATCTAAGCTGGACACTAAGATCATGTAAGGGAGTATGACTAAGACCCATGGGACCACACGGAGAACGTAGATCCGTGGATCACTATAGACGTGTAAATTTCACGTCTATACACTTCTCGATTTCACACCGAGGAGTGAAACTAAAGAAAGAAGACTATGGAGAGATGGGATGTCCAGACTCTAAAGAATCTTACCACCCAACAATGTCTCGTACTTGCACGAGCGTATTAAATAGCAAGGGGGAGAAAGACGCCCCGAATTTACACACTGTCGTGGGTTCGACTTTGAATCCTCAGTGGCAAAGAATACACCCGAGAGGTTTGAGATTCCCGAGCCCCTGAAGAGAATCAACAAATGTAAACTCTACAAACAATGGAGTACTATACTCACCCTGAGACAGGCAAATTAAATCATGGGTCATAGACCTGAAGGAGGCTTCATACGGTGGACTTCCCACCATTTGAAACAATGAGGCCACCCGTTGGGCATTGATACGGCACACCCCCTAGCGTGTGATATGGCGTGCCCACCTGGCGTGTGATACGGCACGTCCCCTGGCAGTGATACAATACGTCCACCTGGCCAGTGATACAGTGAGGCCGCCTAGCGCGTGATACGGCATGCTCACCTGACCGTTGATACGGTGCGTTCCAAGATCGTTTCATACGGCGGGTTCTATGATATGGTGATACGGTCAAGTCACTGGTACAGTAGCTCCAGTGTTATTTTGATGAAAGAGGAAGGCATTGCTTTCCTCAGGTCCAATGGTCATTACCCTTGACCAACAGTCGCCGATTTGGAGCGCAGGGACCTCTGATCAAGCTTGCATGCTTCTGGCAAGCTTCCACAATGTACTTGCCCTGCCAACACCTTTCTGCTCACCCCATTTCTAGAAGCGCGGTGTATGATGGTGACATGTGTCACAGCCTCGGCGACACCTCGTTGACCGCCCACCACCAGAGGAGCGTTGAGGCGAGCCTCTATAAAAATAAGAGAAGAAGGAGAAAGCAATGGCTGGAAGTGGGTAGGAAAAAGGGAGAAGGACAGACTGGAGAGAAAAAAAGAGAGAAAAGGGAAGACGAGGAACAATGACGTGAGGAGGAAGAGAAGGCCACTCCGACTACCATCGTCTAGACAAGAGGAAGGAAGGGAGTGAAGAGAGAAGAAAAGAAGAAGCTGAGGGAGACAGCAGAGTGGAGTGGTCTAGAGGGGGTGGAGCCTGTGCTCCGTCCCCCTCCCCAATGTACTTCCCTCGAAGTAGTTTGCCTTCCCCTATGGTTTTCCCAGTTCTTTTCTTCGTTTCTTTTTTATCGACATTGTAATATCCCTCTGGCTCCCTTTGTGTGTCATCTCTTTTGCAAGGAATAAGAATATGCTTGCCAATGTTTGTTGATCACATGTCTGGATTCCTTTCTTCTTCTCTGCGTCCGTCTTTTCACGGCAGTCTAGTGGTTTGTCTCTCCCCTGGGGTGGCTGACTGCAAAGGCCTATGGGATTCTAAGTTGCACGGGTGAAGTGGTCACCCCTGAGCCCAAAGGAACCTATGATGTGAAACCACCTTGGGGGTGGTAGTCACAAGACCGAATGACCCTCGGACCTAGCAAGAAAACAATGAGCGGACCGGTGACTTCACTCGAGCGGGCTCACTCGCGTAGCGCACACTCGTGCCCGTAGGCAAATCGGTGGGCCTAAGGGAGCTAAGGGGTGACCCTTTAGACCTATATGGATGGACCAATGTAATTTTTAAACACTTTTTTTTTTGAAAATGTCTACCCTAGACTCAAACCAGCTCCGATACCAATTTGATGCGGGACGACAATGAGACTCGAGGTGTGGATGCGCTCCTTGAACTTCTACGAGACGATGCGACTAGTGGATCAAAGAGACCAGAAACTACACGACCAAGTCATCACCTAACGTAGTTCCCGAAGGGACAAAGATGCCCCAAAATAAGAAGCACTCGCTCACGGTCGTCCCCGGTGAGACAAACGAGTCGATCTGCATGGTTGAGAAATCGACGTTGAGTCTTGGGTGGTCGGCTCACTCTCATGCTCAGAACGAGCCACGGGATGGGTCTCACACTCACAACTCACAGCGGTGTTCAACGACAGCGATCTAGGTGCCTAACATGCTCACAAGCAGTGACATCAAGAGCCTATACTAGAAAAGTAAGCAACTAAAGTGTGGTGCGGGTGTACCTCCACGAGCCAAGCGTGGGGAAGACGATCCCCACCGAACCCGTACTCCAAGTACAGCAATTAATAATATTACAAAAGTGATGATTTCTGTGCACTCCACGCAGGGAGGCAAAGGACTACACACGGTATCCGAGAGTAACGCGTTCGGGTTGATGGGTAGTACTCGAGGCCGCTTTGATGGTGGTACGTGCTAGTGCTCGTGGGCCCACGTCCTGGTTGGCGGACCAGGGACGCCGAAGGCTGCTGCTGCGTTGGAGACTCCTGGTTGGGCGGTCCCGGGGGGAGGGAGCGTGCTGGTTGGCGTCGCGGAAGGCGAGGCGGCTGCCTCGGGGGTGGTCGTCGGGTGCCGTCCACGAACCGGAACTGCTGTTCTGCTGTGCGTGACCCGGTGAGAATTGTTGCTGCGATCAGCACCGACGTTGGATCGAGGCGGGGTTGGTGGCGTTTGGAAATCTCTTTCAAAATACTACCACCCCAGGCTGAGAAACGAACTTTGAATCTTTTGTGCTGGCCGTGGCTGAATTTAGAAGCTTCTGATTCTCAGATCTGGGACTGACATGGCTGACAGTGAAGTTTCCTAAGAATAGGTGTTGACCATGTAGTAGATGGCAGATCTGGGTGTTGCACTCTTCATGAAACTTGTGGATCTTGAAGTAAGGAAAACGTGACTATTTTATATAAGGGATTTTATGGAGGTTTCGATTTTTTGGAGGTTTTTATTCATGAAATACATGTATAGAACTTTTATTTGGTTTTCTTTTACTTATGCAGATCGTGCTCGTGGTTATGTTCGGTGGTCCGTTGTATTGATGCGAGTGTTCAGTTATTCAGGATCTCCATGGTCCTTTTGTTATTTCGGCAAAGCCACTTCGTTGGTGTTTGTTCTGTTTATTTGTTGTTTCCTTCTATATTATTACTTTTATTTTATTGTTATTGTTATTAGGTTAATTTTGATGAAAATTCGACAGCATCTCCCCAGGACCCGGGGCATAGGGGAGTAAAAGGGGAACACGCCCACAAGGAGTGACGGAACCCAACAATTCGAGGTGCGTGCCATGGGCAACGACACCTTTGAGGAGACTTCGAAAAACCCAGAGAAATCAACGAGTGGGAGATACGGGGCTAAGGTAGACTGGGGGTGCACCGGGTAGAGTGACAAGCTGGGTGCACCAGGTGGAGGTGGCCCAAGGGTGTGCCGGGAAGGGGCAAACTGAGAGGTGTGCCGGCCAAGGCAGGTTAAGAGTGCACCGGGTACGGGGGTTAGAAGTGTGCCGACCGAGCGGGGCTGGGGGTGCACCGGGCAAGGGAGGTCCAAGGGTGCGCCAAGTTAGAGCGGCTGGGGGCGTATCGGATAAGGGAGTCCAAAGGTGTGTACCGGGCTATAAGAGAGGGCGCTGGCAAGTGTGCCTGATGGAAGGATTGTGCCGGATGGGGGGAAGCTGAGCGGCTGGCCGGTGTGCCGGTTTGAGCACGATGGCAAGCGTGCCGGGCAAGGGAGAGTCATGGGCGACGAGCGGGATCAGCGGGCTCGTCGCAGACGGCGTTAACACTCGGAAAACCCGGGCCAAGTATGGGAAACCGGGTGAATAAGGGGTATAGACAGGGTCTTGGGAACCCCTTTGTGGGCTAATCAAGGTGCGTTGGGAATGAAACTCTCATAGGAGTACAGGGCATGGCCAGGGCCGACTGAGGTGCTCTGGTAATCGAGTCTAAGAGGAAACACAGAGGCGACCTTGCTGTAGTGACGATCGGAGGGAGGCTGGCTCAATGCCATCACATCAGAGACACTACCCATCGAGTTGGATAGACTTTGCGACATTTTGGAGAGTAGGCAACCCAAAGAAAAACACGCAAACGCAAGGGAAGCATGAAGCAAACCACACTATATGCACCATAGGGTGAGGGCTAAGCAAACAAAATGAGAAAGAGGGACTATTTTCATTCTCACATCTGGGAGACCGGGTCCTCAACACTCCGCGTAAAATCCTCCGAAATAAATGAATGTGACGCACCAAAATCAAACAAAACTCACGCCACATAACCCAAAATCATAACAGTACCTTTCACAAGCTACGACAACTTTGCCTCTACTCTGGTCATGTGGGAAACCTAGCCTCGAGCTCTCTACCTGCCCACGCTTGCTGACCGTGGTAGTGGCAGATACTGCCCCTGCTGCTGAAACTACTGTTGTGGGTACTGCTGCTGCTACTGCGAAAATTGGGGTGGCTGACGCGGCCGCTGCGGATAGTCACGTGCCATGTGTCCTAGCTGATCACATCTGAAACATATCACCGGCGCCGAACACTTCCTGCCTGGATGCGACTCACCACAATGGGGACACCCCGCACAAGAACCACCGATCGACCCCTACCGTTGAAAAGGTGGCGACTGCTAAACACTGCCCGAACAAGCCTGCCGTTGCTCTCGGCCCTCCTTCTTCTTCTTCCGAAAACCCTTCCTGAAGAACCTCTTGATCTTGGAGCCGAAAGATATAGAATCCGCTGCTGAAGCCGCCAGAGTCAAAGCTCCCAAACTACCAGAAGGAAGCTGGAACATGCTCTGCTGCTGAGTAGTCGTCTGCTGGCTGCGGCCTGACAAGGACTGCCCCTGGCTAATCGGTCCTCGAGTCCTCTGCATATCCAGCTCCAAAGATGCCACTATACGAGAAGCTATCTCTAAATCAGTGGCAACATTCGCAATCAAATGGTGCCTCAGCTCCTGCCTTAAGCCCTAGATGAACTGCTTGGTCTTCACCTCTCATGCTCCATGATATGGGGTGCATAACAACCCAGCGCAACAAATCGGGCCCTGTACTACAACACAGACATGTCGCCCTGTACCAGCTCTAGAAACTGACGCATCCTCTGTGTAGCAACATACTCTGGGCAATAAGCACGCTCGAAAGCACTGACAAAGTCACTCCACAAGATCTGCTCAAGGGGCCGAGACTGAAAAGACGTCTTCCACTCGGAAGCCCACCACTCTCGAGCCGTGTTCTGCAACTAGTTGCAAGCCAACATAACTCTGTCCTCCGCAGTACACCACATGAAATTGAACACCCGCTCCATCTCGTCGAGCCATCTCCGAGCCAAATCAGGGTATGGCTGGCCGTCATAGTAAGGTGGATGGAACTGCATGAAATCCCTCACTGCACGGCTTGGCCCACCCCTGGTCGACGGCCGGGCCGAGTGTTCACTTGGCATGTGGTACGTTTTACTGCTTTAGACTGTACTTTCTGTTGGACTGGACTCTGTTATAGTTAGTTATTTATTTCTGTTATTATATCTGTTGTCTTGTTTTATTTCCTATTTCTATGTACACCACACCTATCCTCTAGCCCTTCCAAGCTTTCGGGCTCGTGGGCGGCGGGCCGAGGTTCGAGTTGCGCCGGTTCCTTTCTGGTACTCGGATCCCGGGTTGCCACAGTTGGTATCAGAGCTATGGTTGTGGAAGTACATTGGAATTCGAAATATTGCAGTGATCAGAGTCCATAAGGTCCAGTACAGTCGGCAGCTGGCTTAGAGTTTTGCGCTCATTTTCCGCTTCGTTTCTCACTTGAGATCTTGAGTGCGCTGCGTGGCCGTGATGGTGGTTGCTGTCTGCGATTTTTGTGCCAGTGTGGGGTCTGAGGATCGAGGTCGAGAGCTTTCTCCCTCATTGGTGGTGGCCCCAATCGTGCTGCGTTGGGCAGAGGTTGCTGGCAGGCGTGAGCTCGCGGTGCTGCGTTTGAGGGGTCTGCAACGTGGTTAGGTGGCTGGAGAGGATTGTTCGTGGTCCAGTGGCCGTGAGTGTGTTCTGAGGTAGCTATCATTCATGTTGGCCACTCTAGCTTGAGGTTTATCCAGCCCCTGAGGCGTTAAGGCTGTGGTTTGAGGTGTCGGAGTGGGTGCTCTGATCAAGAGGTGCGCTCGAGCGAGCGGAGGATCTTCTCGACGAGTTGCTGATTTTCGAGCCTGATGTCCTCGTTGTGCTCTATGGCGTCAGAAATGATGTGGTGGTCCCAATTGTTTTGTGGATTTCGAGGCAGGATTGGGCGGGGTTGTCCCAGTAAGTTCCTGCTCCTGCGCTTCTGTCAGTAAATGGCTTGTGTTCGCCCTGGAGTTGGCTTGAGAAGTGAAGGCTCCGTGGCGAGTTTGGGACTCAAGGATGGGCGTTGGCGGTTGCCGATTATGGCTCATGTTGCGACTCTTGACATGGCGTCTGCAGTTCGAGGAATTGCGGTGGTTTCGCATCGAGAGATGCTATGATCGTGGTCTGACGTGACACTCGTCGAGTGTGTCAGAGGCGCTGACCTGATAGAAGCAGCGATTTTCCTGGTGCTGGAAGGTGTTGTTCCCAACATGCGTGAGGTCTGAGGTCAGGTCGAGTGGGGAGTTTTCCACTGGTCGGAAGTGTGATTGGGTTCTCCTTTGCATGTTCTGCCTGCTATCAAGCCCATGCATCACCTTGTTAGTCTTGTATAAATGTCAGTGTATGCACTGTTGCAAGTCAGTGTATGTCCGAGCATACACTATAACAAAAGCTCCGCATGTCCGAGCATACATTGTTATAAAGGCTAGCAAAGTCCGAGCATATGCATCATGCCTTCTCTACAAGTCCGAGCATACATTAACACCCGTGCATATTTTGCTTGCCGTTTAGCAAAGTCGGAGCATACACTGTAGTAGAGACAGTGTATGTCCTTTTAATGTCCGAGCACATACACCAGCAAAGTCTGAGCACATAATAACGTCCGTGCACTTTTTGCTTGTTGCATGTCAGAGTCCGAGCATACACTGTAGCAAAGACAGTGTATGTTCTTTGTAGGTTCAAGCACATTGGAGCTAGTCAAACCCCGTGCATGTTTTGAAGTCAGAGCATACACTGTATCTAAGCCAGTGTAAGTCCGAGCAGATACTGTAGCAGCCAGTCTACGTGTACAAAACATACTCTGTGCATCTTTCTTATGTCCAGTACACTTTCAACTGACCTAATGTTTGTTTCTGTGTTGACAGGTAATGTTTCATGGAAGATAAGGATGGCACGTGATCCAAGGTTAGATGTTGTGCTAGGATTGTGACACGTGTAAAGCGGCACGGTTAGATGCTACCATGTGTGGAGCCTCTAGGGTGGGAATTCGTGGAAGACACACGCCCTTTCTGCTGCTGGTATAAAAGGAAGATTTCTCCTTTTGGAGAAAATGATGGTGGATAATTTCCAGACGAGCAGAAGCTGATCTGTGCGATCCAGAGAAGAAAAAGAGAGAAGAACAAAGAGAGAAAAAAGAAAGGAGAAGAGAAGAGGTGTTTTGAAAGTGGAGTGTTAGAGAGCTTGTAAGAGAGAAGGGTCACTCAGTCCCCTACTTTAGAACTAGAGCTGAGATTGCTCAAGTGTTGAGCTACATTTCCCATTTGGGATCTCTATGTTCTATTGTTTTTGTTTCTCTATTTTCTGAACATGTTCTTCAAGCTGTTCATCAGCGGAGGTTAAGCTGTAACTCCTTAACGTGCAGAGAAGTGTTCTCTGGTCAGGTTAAGCTATAAGTCCCCAGCGCAAGCTATTAGTCAGCGGTGTTGGCAAGCTATGAAGCCCAGCAGATTAAGCTGTGTATCAGCGGAGAAAGTCACATTCCAGTTGGAGTGTGGGGTGGACGTAGATCTCCCCTTCTCCTTCCTCTCCTCTTATTCTTCTTCTTCTCTTCTTCCGGAGGTGGTTCTGGTAGGTGGCCTTCCCATGTGTGTGTCTCTCTGTTGGTGGTGGAAGGAGGGGTTTTTATACTCCAACGGTAGGGAGCCTTCAGACGCGACCGACGGGGGCGGGAGCGTGGGGCATTGATGAAGATTTAACTTGGGCGTCCTCAGTGGCAGGGAGTAGCCAGCGTGCCACCTCCTCCATTCGACACCTCAGCATGGCCGTTGAGTGCCAAAAATCTATAGGGGGATGGCGCAAGATCTCCCTTGCTGGACGCATCATTGGAGGGAAGCCAGGGCGTGCTGTTGAAGGAGCGCACGGGTGTGTCGGTGAACAAGATGCATGGGCGTGCCGCTGAAGCCTTGGCGAGGGTGCTGTTGAAGAGCCCAGAGGGGCATGCCGCTGAAGGCCCGCTCGAAGGGCATGCTGTTGAAGGCCATGGGCATACCGTTGAAAGTGCGCTAAGCGTGCCGTTGAAGTGGATTTGGGCCCATTTCGAGCCTGATTAATGGTCCACTTAGTTCTCTTCGGGGCCTACGAGTTGTGAGCCTCCTGGGGGTTGGTTTCTCTTCGCTGACGTCACTCCGGGGGTGGCTTCACGATAGTGTATTGTTCATTCGGAGAGTCCAGCTGGCCTGTCCTTTTCGCAGTTCCTTCAGTTGAAGTTGTTTGTCGATGCTGGACTGGTCGGGACATGCGGACGTGCAATTTTACACATCCACAGTACCTATCCATTCCAACGTCGGGATCAGTTTGTACCTCCTGGCCGCCCTCCCTTCTAGGCGACCAGCCTCCTGGCCGCCCTCCCTTTGTCAAGGTGGCCAAAGACTTGGCCACCTCCCCCCTGTTTACTCGGTCAGAGAACGTGGACTAGCTCGTGGCCACATTCTCCTCCCTCATTTTCCACGATTCTGACCCATGATCCTGTAACTTCTAGCCTACTAACAAAAGGGTCTCTCCCATGTACATTGAAAGGGGAGGGATAGAAGTTGGCAGTTCGGATGAGTTCGGAAGGTGGGAAGAGTTCGGGAATTCTTGGAGGCACGCACAGACACGGGAGGAGGTCTTCTTCCCGGAGGCTGCTTCTTCCTCCTGAGAACTTGGTTTGAGCTCTGTACGTTTTGTTCCTACTGCATCGTGGCTTCCAGGTAAGCATAGTTTGCATGTAGTCTCCCCCTTTAGATCCTAACCTGAGAGGTTTAACGTGACGAACACAATGGTACTTGCCGACGAGCAATCCAAGCCTTGAAAAAATGTGGAGGGGCAAGGGATGCCCCCATTAACCTCACCTACTCCAACTGCTCCCGGAGCCTAGCAACGTCTGCCTCGGAAGCCTCTAGACATCCCTTTAGCTCCTTGCACTTGGCCATCAATGACCCTACCTGCCTGGTCCGACTGGTCTCAAAGTCCTGCGCAACACCACCGAAGTGGTACTGCCATAAGCTAAACACCCTGGCAAGCGCGACGAAGTTCTTCGCCGCCAAGTCCACCAACTAGTCCCAGGCCCAAGACCGAACTCCCCGATCGGGACCTGGGGATGCATAGTCTTGTTTATAAGGGCCTTTGCCTCCATCCAGAGGTGAGACTTGAGGATGGGCTCCCCTGGCGGTAGGAAGCGAGGACTCGAAGGAATGGTAGACGACAGAAGGGGAGCCCTCCTCTCCTCCAAGAAGAGTGATTCATCGTCGAGGGCGATGGCCTTGCCCTTGTCTGGTGCCTCCCTCTCGGGAGAAGACACCAGGGGGGAGACCACAGGCTCTACGACTGGCGGCGACGGGGGAGAAACCTCAGGAGGAGGACGGGGAGCTTTGGATGGCGATGACAACGAGGTCCGACCATAGGCCGGAGCAAAAGCTCTGCTCCTCTTCTTCGGACGACGCTAGCTATCTAGTGCCACCAACTCATCCATGTCCAGCGAGATGTGACTACCGCTGAGCATGGCAGACTCCACTTCAGCAGCGCTGGCGACTTCCTCGGACACGCCCTCCGAGCGCTCGACCCACCACTGACCATGGGTGCCACAGAGGAGCCAACTGCTGGGACAGCCATAGGAACTGGATACTGAAGGCGCCCTTGAGCGAAAGTGACGACAACCTGAGTTTTGACGACAGTCACCTGCCCGACACCTGGCTCGGCGTGGTCCATGGGGCAAGGTGTGCACTGTGACAACCGCACCACCTCGTAGTGCCACTTCGGTACTTCGGTGCCCCTGCAAGAGAACCTAAAGAAGGATCAATCCGGCCCGCCACTGACGAACATTACGAAGAACAAGGATAGCACCCTGAGGCAATGGGGGGCTCAACCCCAGCTCTCGGAGTACCGCCGAAGTTAGTGCGCGATTGGTGACACACTTTTTTGTTTATTATTTTATTTATTTATTTTTATTTCTTTTAGCGTGCCAGTCACTAGGTGACAAATTTATTTATGCGCTCTGTATGTGTTGAATGCACTACGCTCTGATTGACATGATCGTTATAGACACCGTCACGCCACTTCCGAGTTATCTTCCGCGCTCAGGGCGTGACACAATGGCTATAAATTCTGTTAAATGCTCTATGCTAACTCTTTGATGTAATGTCATGCAGGTGTGGGCCTATGTGTACCTCCTCGCGCTACGGAGAGGGGAGGAGACATACCTCGACCGGCTGCCCATTGTAAGGCGGTGGACAGCACCTCGGGAGGTGGGATCCCTGTGACGCTAGGTCCAGGTGATCCAGGACGACCTCGACACCCTTCCCTACCACTCGGTAAGATCTTAAACTTGAATCTTTGCGTAAATGCAACTATATGCTTGTTATGCTGATGCAATTGCCTATTTGACAGGTCCGGTGGATGCCCTACCACAGAGAGGGGCACGAGGGCCAGCCGTGGGTGGTGGCAGCCCTAGCGTACGTGGGTTGGGACATCTGGCTTCACTGCATGAACGTGGTGGAGCCACTCTACTACCGCCTGGTGATGAGGACGATCGGTGTCCACCAGGCAGAGGTTGACTTCCCAACGCCCGAGAAGCCAGAGGAGCGAGTAGGGTGGCAAGCATGGGGACTGGCAACAGAGACCGACTGGACTACTCGAGCAGTAGAGTAGATCCAGGACTGGACATCACTCGGGTGAGTGGTATGCGCCCGGGCTGAGAGCGAGGAGGCCTATCTGATGACCAACGCCTGGCGCTACGGAGACCAGGTCTTCCGTGGCCCTCGATGATCGGTATGACTCTAAACTCTATGCATTCTAATATGCTTTTGATTATGATGCACTAACACCTGATTTCCTATATGCAGCTTAACCCCTAGGGACGGATAGTAGAGCTCAAGGGCCTTCTTCATTCTACTATCTGTTGATAAGTTTTCCTACTGGCGTAAGCTTTCCTTCCTATCCCTCTACTAATGAAATATGAAAATAGACAAACTAGAAATAGAAGGGAATGGAAGATGAACCTGTGATCGCCACCAAGGTGCTGAATGTGATGAACACGCCATACCTTGGAAAGGAGGGGAGACACTCGCCTTTTGACCAGCACTGGAAGGATGCGCGGCTCCAACTGAACCGCTATTATCTTGTACGGCCTCTCGACAGACCGCTCATCAGTGCTGGAGAGGACCGCGGGACGAAGAGCTGTGGATGGATGAACAGTCTGGATGATGGCCACAGGAAGAATATGAATGGCCCTTAGGGCCCCCAGTTCTAATGATGCCGTATCAGTGGCAAATTACACTCTTACCGGCACAGGTCGAATTACTCCAGCTGTCCCTACAGAGGTTACCGTCAGAGCAGACACGACAATCAGGGCTTTAGATGAAATAGTTTCAGGGGCCGAGGGCAGCACTTGATCAACACCCGCAGAGTCCTAGACCAGAATTGAGTCAGCACTGAGCGGCATATAAGGAAAAATTTATAAAGCTGTAATAAAGGAGACTCACTCTCAGGATGAGGTCTATGTCCTCGAAGGACTGTAAGGGAGATGAAAGCTCTGTGGTTAGGGCGATGAAAGGAGGAGTTATATCCACCTCTGTGTCGATACCAACAAATTCCTCATTTGATTCCTCTTCAGAAAGTGGCACCAGCAGCTTGGGAGGCTGGAACGGTGGAAGACCCTTGGTCAATCCGAGCGGTGCCTCCATAGATTTAGAGGTTTCTTCCTCGCTTTCACTAAAATCTAATTCCTCCTCCCTCATGTCAGAAGTGGTGGCAGAACTGCTGGAGGATATATCCACATGCTGACAAGTTGTCTCTAACGCATGCCTGGACACAGACCGGGTGGTTATGCGTCGCAGGGGGATGGTCCCCTTTTTCATTGGCGTCTTATACCCCTCCTGCGGCCGAGGAGCATTTGCCGTCAACACTGCAATGAAAAGGTTTATAAGAATAATGGCAAAAGAATAGCTGAAAGACAAAACAAAGCTAAAAAAGTGCACTTACTCTCTGCCTCACTGGCTGGAGTGGGAGAAGGTAACCTAATATCTTCTGGAAGGATGGTAGGAGCACCCACGTCTACACCCTCTGAGATGCCTACATCCTCCCCGACAGCGACAATAGCAACAGCTTGCTCTTAGACTAAAACCAAGGAAAAGGGTATGCGTGAATGAGGACAGAGCTCTCATGAAATCAGCAGGGAAAAAGGAAGAAGCAATTACAAGCCAGCCGTGTTACCATCGGCAGATTGCTCGGTAGTTTCTCGCTGGCTTGCGAATTCATCAAAAGAAGGAATGTCAGGTAGAGGAGCGTCAATAGTGGCCGCTGCAGGGGCCGGTTGCTGCGAATGGCCCTTTTTGGCCTTCTTAGCCCTTACAACGACAGCTTCGACCTCGGAAGTTTTCCTCTTCTTTCCAGGAGGCAGAGGAGTAGTAGTTGGCGCTGCTGCAGGAATCTCAAAATAAGAAGGCTTCTCAGCCTGGGATGGACGTAGGTCTGGAGGACCGAACCACCTAAAACTTCTTGTGTTCCTGTGGTTTGCTTGCCTTCTATCTGTCATCGACTAGATGCTTGCTTAGGGCCGTGTTTAGATCAGTTCGATCTATCGCTCCATAGGTCTAAAGTTAATTCCATTCCACTGCGTTTAATTTCCAGATTGGGGAAATTGTTTAATCTATTGGTCTGGCGTAATCAGCAGTCAATTGATTTCGTGAGATAAAGGTTTTTAAAGGGCGATTCATTCACCCCCCCTCTGAATCCATAGCACCGTGTCCCAACATGAGGTAGCTTGAGAGAGGCTATAAGAGGCTTGAATTTATGAACTCTGGTTATTGTAACAGCAAGTTGAAACTTTATTTCTATTGGACTATTGTGATGTTGGTATTTGGACATTTGTTGATGTGTTTCATTTCTTCTTCCGTTCTGAATTCTGCACTTTTATTTGTGAAAATCTCAACCCGTCTCTATTCTGTTGGGTGGTTCCCACTGTGGCGTTTCCTCTTATATCCGATGGGAGTGATATACTGGACCGGGTATAGGGTGGGGTGCTACAGAGAGTGGTATCAGAGCTAGGTTGAGAGTTTACATAAGTAAAACCATCAACTAAGTCCATATCCCAAGATCTAGATAGTTCCACTTGTAAGTGACTAAAGAACAAAGGAAAGCAGATAAGTAACAATACTATGGCATCTAACTTGACTTAACTATTTTTTTTTCCTTCAAGGTTATGGCATCCCGTGGTCGTCGTGCTGCTGCCCCTGCTCACGATGAGGAGCCACGGAGAGAGGTGGATGCAGGTCAACAAGGATTATTGGTACTGCCACCATCGTCGTTGGTCGACTATGGTACCTTCATGCAGGGATTGGTGCAAGTGATACAGATGCAGGCAAATGCACAGGCGGCATTGCAGGCTTAGGTGCAAGCTCAGGCCCAGGTATGATATAGATTGGATGGAATTGTACGTTGGATGTCGTGTAGGCCTCGTAACTAATCTGTGTGGTTTGGTTAGGCTCAACCGCATCCGGAGATAGTGCCGAGGATGGCTGAAGGGCCGTCAGCCATGGAGAAGTTTCGGAGGATGAACCTGCCTTCTTTTAAGGGGGAGAGTCAGCCCCTAGTTATAGAGCATTATCTGCGAGTGATGGAGAAGATTTTCCAGAGCATCCGTTGCGATGAGGATGAGAAGGTTAACTTGGCAACTTTCATGTTGGAGGAGCGCTGATCTGTGCAGACCCGACTCAGCACCAGAGCTGACTTCCCTAAGCTGCTCCGCCATTCCCTTTGCTGATCTGATCAAACCCCCTAGTCAGATCTTTTCTATGGACGTCGCCGATGATCTGCAACAAGCGGTGCCTCGATCGGACATCGGGAGCCATTTTTCCCTTAATTATTTGTCTTCCTGTGTAGTTCTATGTATGCAGAACTAGAAGCTGAAAGAAGTCACTGCTGCGCCCAGATCTGAAAGGATCTGAATGCGCCCTTTGGAGTGAGTGAACTTCATCAAGTCGCCAATGTTCTCCAACAAACGGCACCATGATTAGACGTCGGATCTTGGCGTACCGGCCTTCACAAGATCACTGTGCAGAGTGACCAGCGTGGGCAGAATCGGACCGGTACCCAGTCGTCCTCGGGATCGGCCCAGACCCGCCTCCCTCGGCTACTGCGAGTGCGACCCATCAACTCGGACTTCAGCAATCCCAAAATTGATGTTTGTAGCCTGTTACCTCCCTCCGTGGAGTGGGCATCAGGTTCTGAAATGGTAAATTTAACAATTATGTATATTGGGGTTGTTTAGATTCAGCCGGGAATTCTTCCCCACGCCTAGTCGTGGAGGTATGCGCTTCGTTACTCTCTCACTTTGTTGGTTTAGTATATGTTCTATCATGCTGTGTTTGTAAGATTAGGGCCATTAGCCAGCTACAATTGTCGCGATAGTGTGTGAGTGAGAGCCATTCCTTGGCTCTAGTCGAGCACCGAGCTCGGACTGCACCACCCTAGGCGACAATGGTTCCTTAACCGCTGCGGTCCCACGTTTCCCTCGCAAGGGACGATCGTTGGGCTAGCTAGAGTTCCTGTTGAGAGACGTCTCCACCTGGAGAACACCATGGTAGTCAGCCGCTCGTCTTACCTTAGTGTGCTAGTGCTGGCCGCACTTTAAGTCAGTCGTGCGTCTTAGCCCGGTCGCATCATTCGTCCCGCATCAAACAACATGCATGGACTTATTAACAGGACACTAGAACATGCACGGACTTCAACTCAACCTCAATGCAAATATGCATGGACATAGCAACACGTGCATGGACTTAGACAACACTACATGCACGGAGTACCATTGTGCATGCACGGGGTTACTTTTGCTCAGACTGAAAAAATGCACGGAGTTTGATTTCCTTCTAATAGAAACGTGCTCGGACTTTGCATAGACAAAGAATGCACGGACGTTTCAATCCCTCGAACCTCGAGGAAGAACCACCACACCTGAAAACCAGGGGTGAGCCTCCTATCACTGGCTCAGTAGGGATCCCACGGAACCCCAACCGAGAAAACAACGGTGAAAAGGAAAGCTACACTAGCTACGAAAGCAGGAAAGTAACTACAGTGGCTGACAAAACTTTGGCTCTACAGCTACTCCTACTGTACCGAAAAACACGACCCGGTCTCCTGTCGGGAGATAACCAAGTCACGCACTCGACATCTCGATTCCACGATCGAGAGACCACCAGACATGAACCACCCTAGCCACACTACTAGGAAAATGACACGACGCCTCGGTCGTGAAAACTTGCCCTCACAGTCGGGCCTGAGCCGAAACCACACGGTCCGAAAACACAGTCACGACCTCGCTATCGTGAACTCAACGCTGTCTAGGGAAAGCCCTCAGTGACGCTCAATGAAAATCCTAGACCTCGACTATGGGAACGCTCTTGAAAACAACACTCAAAGCCCCATCTCGCAGACGAGAAATAGAAACCTGAGACACAACAGCTCACGTCACGTGACGGGAGCACCACCCACTAGAAGAATGATCGGATGCGTCCCCTGACGTCTTATACCGCGTCACAAGTGTCTAGTTACAACGGCCCGGGCGTGAGACTCAGATACGCAACAAGTACCACAACAAGGACTAGCTGGGGTCACGCTCATCAGCGCGTGTCCTGGGCCCCCAACTACGTGTGCACACACAGGCCATCTACTCTAGGTCGGGTCCTCTAGCTGGTTTTCCCCCCCACCGGACTTTGGTGGCAAAGGCAAGGGGCTCTACGAAAACCAGCCTAAAAATCGTCTCTCACCGGGTCTCGCTCTCCACCACTCCTGGGTGGGTCCGCACGCGCGTGCGCAGGAAGCTACTACTAGTGGACGGGTCACAGATGTGAACACATAAAATCACGCATGCAACCATCGCGAGTAACACGAAGTAACAGGCGACTCAAGGTCACCTGACTCTAGGCAGCCCACTAAACCTACTAAACTCAACGGTCCTTGAGTCACGAGACTCGAGGTCAAGACCGTCGTACGTGACAGCACTACGCCGTTAATCCGGCCTAATCCCTAGGCATAAAACCACGGTAGCACGATGACTCACTAGGTGGCTCGCAACTGCTGAGACTCCTCCCTCGAAGAGGGGACACAAGAAACCTCCAGCCCCAGGCTGGTCGACTGGACTCACAGTCCGAGGCCACAATTTTTAATTTAAATTTAAAATTAAAAAATAATATTAACTGTTTGATAAAAGTATTCTAATTTTTAAAATTTCTGTAAACTTGTTTGGGAGAGAGAGGGAGTGCCCTTTGATCTCCAGGGTAAGGGGACCGCGCAGCTCACTGGCATCACCCGTCGCTCCCACATGTGCGTCGCTGCCGTTGTCCATCGCGAGCCACTGCTACTGTTGCCCATCGCGAGGTGATGCATGGGCTCCATTGGCGACGGCGGCGCCGGCGCCGGTCATCTCGCAATGGGTGAGTTTCTTGGCTTGCGAGCCTCCACCTCCTTGTCTGTCCGCAGCAGCACCACCGTGAGCACAGACGCGACGTAGGCGACCTGCGTCGTGAGCAGCCCGTAACCCCATCTCCCTTGCAAGCACTATTCCTTTATTTTCTTTCCATTTTCCTAAAGTTTTCTCCCCTTTACTGTTCATCTTCCCCTGCTCCTTTCCATCGCGGTGAGCAACCCTGCGGAGACAAGCAGTCCGCGCCACCGGCCACGTTCGCCGGCCACCAGACCACCGCCGCCCACGCGGTAGCAGCCCACTCCGACTGCTCCTGCCGACACCCGCGACCCCCCCAGTCCGTCGCAGTGGCCGCCATCGCCACCTCGTCCCCGCGTGCCCACGACAGTCCCGACGCGGCCTCCTTCTCCTCGCACCTTGCGGCCAGCGCCGTCGCCATCACGGTCCGTGGCCCACTCTCCCGCCAGTCGCCCTTCCCCAGTGGCACCTCCCCTCCACCATCGCCGCCGCCGTCTGCACCACTGTCGCGGAGCCTCCTCTTTCGCCACTGCGGAAGCTACTTCGCCCCGCCGGCATCGCCCCCATGCCACACCACCAGCCTCGCCACCGGCGGGCCAATCATTGCTACGGTTGCTCCATGGCACCCAACCCATCACCGATCGGAGCACAACAGTGCTGCGGGAGAGAGAGAGCGCCGGGAGAGAGAGAGAGCGACTGCCTGGAGAGAGAGAGAGGGAGGGAGAGAGAGGGGAGGGGTTTCGCGAGATCATGTCTCTCTTGAAAAAAAAATAGAGAAAGAATTATTTTTATTTTGAGTGAGATTACAACGGGATAAAGTTTTATCTTAAAAAATTAGAGAGACTTACCAAACATGGTTAGTTGATTGTCCATTCTTAATTTTTATTTTGAAAAAAAAAAAACTATAACCAGACACCCAATTAAGCTGTAACCTTTTTACCCAGGAATCATAATGACAACAATATCTGAGATAAAAATCTTCGTCAAAACAAACAGCATCAAGATAAGCCGGGGCACAACAATTACCCTATTAGTTGGCTTCCACATGTATTGAGCCTGTTGATGCACTGACCTTGTAACATGAAACCAAACGTGCATAGACCTCAGAGTTCACATATGCACAGACCTTATAGAGTTGAGGGCAGAACATGCACAGACCTTGGTATGTTGAAAGGCGAACATTACTCAGAGCTTCTACAACATGCTCAGACTTCGTCTTTATATGTGCACAGACCTTCTAGAGTTAAGTGTAGAACATGCACAGACCTTGGTATGTTGAAAGGTGAACATTACTTAGACTTTGATGTGTCGAAGGTAGACATGCACCGACCCTGGAGATCACATGTGCTTCGACCTTGTTTATTGAAGCAAAACCTACACCGACCTTGGTCTTGTGCCAGCTCTATGTGCACCGACCTCCATAAACGTGCATGGACCCTCTAATGTTGAAAAGAAACTTTGCTCAGACTTTGATGTTGAAGGTAGACATTGCGCAGACCTTATACTGGAATGTGCTCAGACCTGAAGGTGCTTGGACTTATTTACATGCGTAGACTTGGAATCCAAATGTGCACTGACCCTAGATGAGCAAGACAAATGTGCATCGACCTTGTCTGTGTACAAGGCAGATGTGCACTAACCTTGTCTAAGGTCCTACAAGATGTGCACTGACCATATATGCATACAAGGAGAATGTGCACTGACCTTCCATGTAGTCTAGCAAATGTGCATCGACCTGAGTATGTAGTCTAGCAATTGTGCATCGACCTGAGTTACTTTCTAAAACAATGTGCACAGACCACTAATAGTAACACTGGTAGACCTCAAAATGTGCACCAACCTTAGATGCATGTGAACAGTGATATGCATCAACCTTAGTATGAATAATGCAAAACATGCATCCACCATATGTACTACTATAGTAACATGCATCGACCTTAGTTACTACCTAACATGATGTGCACTGACCTTATATGTAGATAAACAAAATGTGCACCAACCTTACAAGTATTCTAGCAAATGTGCTCGGACCTTATATGCAACCTTAACAGAATGTGCACTGACCTTACAAGCACTTCTAGCAAATGTGCTCAGACTTTAGTTAACACAAGACCCAAACAAGCATCGACCTTCATGCAATGAGCAATAATGTGCATCGACCTTATGTGCATGTGAATCCATAGGGAATGGCCCCAGAATGTCGATTCCCCACCGAGCGAAGGGATATGGCTCGGTAAGAGTAACGAGCTCCGAGGCAGGCTGATAGACCAGATGGTCGAAGCGTTGACATCGGTCGCACCTCTGTACGTAGGTCGAACAGTCGCGCTGAAGGGTAGGCCACCAGTAGCCTCGCCGAAGCAGGATCCTGGCAAGTGATCTTCCTCCCTGGTGCACGCCGCAGATGCCTTTGTGAACTTCTTGAATTGTTCGGCCTGCCTCGCCAGCGCTAAGGCACTTAAGGAGGGGACCGGAGAAAGACCTTCGGTACAAAGCGTCGTCCAAGATGACGAAGCGCTGGGCTTGGTACTTTAATCTCCGAGCTTCCTGAGGGTCAGAAGGCACCTGGGAGTCCCAGAGCCAGGAGACGTAAGGGGTCCGCCAGTCGCTCGGGATAGCCGGGTCAACGATCAAGAGCTCGGCATCGATGCTTGGTCGTTCTAACTTTTCGAGGAAGACCGAACGGGTACCTTCCGGGCCGAGGGAGGATGCCAGGCGAGAGAGGGCGTCCGCTCGGGAGTTTTCCTCCCAAGCTATTCGGACTACCTCGAAACTCTCGAATAGCTGAGCTAACCCTCGGACCGTTTGGAGGTATAACCATAGGTGCTTCCCGAGCTTCGTAGTCACCGTTGACCTGTCTGGCGACCAGTTGGGAGTCAGTGTGAATCCTGACTCGCTCGGCCGCTAGTTGTCGTGCCATCCTGGCCCCCGAAATGAGGGCTTCATACTCAAAGGCATTATTGGACGCCTGGAAGTTGAACTTCAAGACGTATTGTAGTTCCGCTCCTTCGGGTGACTTGAGGAGGACACTAGCACCGCTTCCGGCCAAGTTGGATGATCCGTCTACGAACAATTCCCAGATGGGTCCTTGCGCAGACGGTGACTCTTCCTCGATCGAGATGGTGCTCTCTGCGACGAAGTCCGCGAGGACCTGTCCCTTGATGGCTACACAGGGGCAATAGGAGATGTTGTAGGCCCCGAGCATGATGGCCCATTTGACGAGGCGCCCCGAGGCTTCGGGATGAGAGAGGATCTTCTTCAAGGGTTCGCCGATCAGCACGGCGCTAGAGTGACCTTGGAAGTAAGGTCGGAGGCACTTGGCCGAGGTAACCAATGCTAGCACGAGTTTCTCGGTTGCAGGGTACCTTCTTTCGGCCTCGTTGAGCACCTTGCTGGTGTAGTAGACCGGCCCAACAAGACCCTCTATAAGCTCCTGGCTAAAATCGTTAGTCACCGAAAATGTGACTGGGGTGAAAAGGTCTTCGAGGCATTATGGGCCTACCGGATGATCTATAAAACCCCCACGGGATGTTCACCGTTCTTTCTTGTCTATGGAGCAGAAGCCGTCACCCCCATTGAGATCCGGTTAGCATCGTATCGCGTGGTGGTACATATCAGCCTGGCTGGCTCTGATGAAAGTGAATACCAGACAAGGCTGGATGAGCTCACCGGTCTAGAAGGTAAATGGCTCGAGGCCTACAAACACTTGCAAGTATACCAGGCCCACATGGCGCGAGCGTACGACATGCTTGTCAGGCAGCGAGCTTTCAAGCAAGGTGACCTTGTCATGATTAAGGAGAGGGAAGTCATGGGGGGGCGTTCCAGCGACATGCTTCAGTCGAATTGGCGAGGCCCGTATATCATCCACGACACCTATGAGGGTGGGGCCAACACGATCATAGACCACAAGGGTCACAAGCCCTTCCCACCTCTCAATGGCAAGCATATGAAGCTGTATCATGCACCAGAACATGAGTTTGTGGGCCTCCCCAACTGAGGCGCGCCCCCGGCCACAACTAGTAGAGCCAATTTTCTCTCGTAAAAGGCTGAGTTCCAGTCCCCAGCTCCAGTTGCAATTCCAGTTCCAATGCTAGTCTTAGCCCCAGACCCAACTTTAATCTCCAGCTCTTACTCTAATCTTAATTCCTAGCCACCATGCCTCCTGAGGCCATTCGGCCAGCGCGGCCTTAGTTTCTCAGGCTAATGTGAATCATATTTCTGGCTAACAACATGACGCTAGCCAATAAATACCCTGTCGTTCGGTATACAACCGACACACTTCAAAATCACCTCAGTAGCCCTAATCACATGGGCCATCACATCTCCACTGGTCTACGCTTGCCTAATGCAACATAGGCTTTTACCCTTCAGGAGACTAGCCCCCAATACCCAGTTATTTTTCCTTACTTCCCAGTACCCAACTTCTAGTTTCCAATGCCCTGTCTCAATACCTAGCGCTCAGCTCCCGGTACCAGATATCCAGTTACTGCATTCTCCACTCTCAGCCCCCTATTTTCGTGCCCGAAATCGGGTAAGCCCAGTCCCCTGCCCCCTACACCGATACACAACAAGACCCTCTATAAGCTCCTGGCTAAAATCGTTAGTCACCGAAAATGTGACTGGGGTGAAAAGGTCTTCGAGGCCCGCAGGGATTTGTACTGCCACTCTTGCCATACCTTTGATTTCATAATTTTTCTTTTGATTTTCATATTGATTTTGATTGCCCTTTTAGCTAGATTTAGCATGAAAGCTCATTTTCAAGGGTCATAAGATTGCCCCTATTTGAGACCTCTCTCATATTAGGGAGCGTCTAGGTTGGTCATCTCATCCATCCATCTCCTACCCCTGCACTCGGCCCGGCAGAGAAGAGAAAATGCCTTTATACATACCCATGGTATGGTCAAAGTACCAACGATGTTGCCTTAGAGGAGATCGGCTATGACTTGCCGTGAAGTGTGTAAAAACCCATGCTAAAAGGACACCCTCAACAACCAGGGAAGGAAACTGGACTCCCAACACGGAGCTATCACCAGCCAAGGTGCTGCAGAAGTGACTAAACTTAACTAAACTAACTTAAACTTAAACTTTCTAAAATCACTCAACCATGTTAAGGAACCAGCATTATAACCATGCGCAAAGCTAAATCATAGAAAGGATAACATGCTGTTATGCAAAATAAAGATACCTTGCAAATCCATGAAGTGGAAGTAGCGTCCTGAAGCAACCTTGATCAACAGACTTTATATTCTTTGCTTGACATGACCAAGAAAGAGAGGATAGCAAATTGTAAAGATTCCTTGATAGGAAGGAGCGGCGGACACCATACTGGACAAAGAAGGATAAAAAGGAAGAGAGGTGAGAGCTAAAATTCCCTTGCTAGGGTGCAGAGGCCCTAATAACAAGGAACCAAATAAAGAATAAATAAAGATCAACTAAAATAAAGGCAGACTAAAGCCTCAAAAGTAGCATGAAAAAGGGTGAGAACCCCAAAAAGGGGAGAAAAAATGAAGAGAAACACAACGATGAGACTATTGTAAAGGGGAGGATGAAGAAGAGTAACCATCCGACGGAGTCGGAGAACAATCGGAAGCAGAATCCAGAAATTCCTGAGTAAGGGAAGAATCAAATAAGGAAACAAAATTGGAATGAAGGAGAAGATCTAGGGGCTCCGGATGAGGAGAAGAGGAATCAAAAGATATCCTGAAATTGGGACGAAAGGAGGGTCTAGGCTGCGGCCTAGGATTACGGAAATAGAAAAAATCTGGAGGATCCAAATGAGAAGGAGAGGAGTGGGGGTTCATGGACCCAAGAAGAGAGGGGAGAATCACAACAAGAGGATCGGGAGAAGGAAAGTACACCACCCAAGGGTGAGAGCTCCGTAAAAGAAATGATGAATGGGAGGTAGAAGGAGGAGAAGCGGACCCCTGAGTGCACAACTGACGGCCCTTAAACTTGCGTCGCTGTCTCTTCTTAGTAGAAACTTCTTTGCAAAGGACCCTCCTGGTGTGGGCTTGGAGCTTCTCAACTTGTAATGTCTTCTCAAATAGTGGGCCCATCTGGCAGATGACCTGGCCCAGTTATAAACATGTAGCTTCGCTGGGGCGGTTGCCCCCAGACACCCAGTGCTAATAACATGTGGACACTCTTGAATGGATGACTCCTCGAAATGATGAACATCATGGAACCATAAAGTCTTGTCTCTCAGCACAAGAAGCTTGAGATTTTGCAACTCCTCTTGGTAATCAGGCATGAAGCATCGCTCCCTTGATACCAAAGAAGGATGAAGCTGAGGGAAAGTAATAGGTGATGTTGACGTGGCTGGCTTGCTGATGAATCGAGGGAAATTTGATAGAAAGTGCAGAATGTCCTTGGGAAACGCTGAGAATACGACGAACTGCCCCTTGAATATGGCATCCATAATATCCTTGGTAGCCGCATGAGTTATCACAATGCAGGTAGAGAACCCATCTTGACCAGTCATCTGAACAGCAATAGAGCGAGAAGAAATAACAACATAAATTGTGAAATCTTCGGAAAGCAGTGAGATTGCCACCAGTTTCGCTCGAGAAGAAACTGGCACCAGTGCGGGGGGACTCTTTTTGACAACCATCTTCGTAAATACATGCTCATCAACTCCAAAATACCTAGAAACTAGGACGCGGATCGGTATGCGGCAGATAAAATCTTGAAGCTTGAAATGCATAACTGGCAGTGCATCATCCTGATTCAGCTCATTGTCTCCCCAGGGACCAGACTCGAGGGGCACCAAAGGTAGCGCACACTGGCTCCATGGGGTGGAAGTAGATGGGGAAGGAGTAGAGGGAGAAGGTTCAGATGGCGTGATTGGTGTAGGTGAAGGCATAGTGGAAATGACAGGTTCGGGTGAAGGCGGAGGTGAAGGTGGAGGCAAGGTGGCAATGATAGGCTCAGATGCTGGTGGGGGTGAAGGTGAAGGCAAAGGTGCAGCTTGTTCAGGCTCTAGTGATAAGGGTGATGGTGGAAAGACAATGAAGGCGATGAAGATGACGAAGAAGATGAAGATGGCGGAGATGAAGTTGGTGAAGATGACGGTGATGAGGGTAATGGGGGTAGAGAAGATGAAGATGGAGATGGAGATGGAGAGGCTGAAGGGAATGGTGATGATAACGGAGGAGGCAAAGAGGAAGGTGATGGCGATGGAGAGGAGGAAGAAGAAGGTCGCAGTGTCCACTGTCGACGTATCGTCATGATGTGTCGGGCAGTGTTAGGAGTAGAAGTAATGGTGAGAACAATGGGAGCAGGGGAAGTGGAGGTAGTGGGAATAATGGGAGGAGAAGGAGTGGAAGTAGTAGGAGTAATGGGAGTAGAAGGAGTGGAAGTAGCCTGAGTAGAGGCTTGGGTTGGTGGAGTTTGTGGAGATGGCGTGGAAAATGGCAAGGATGATGGGGTAGGCGGAGATGGAGATGGTAATGGGCTAGGTAATCGAATGGGTAATGGAGCAGGTGACGGAATAGGTAATGAAGATGGGGTAGGTGGGGGAGCTTGTAAAGGAGTAGATGATAGAGCCGGTGCAATGCTAGACGACGAACCACAGGGGTGTCCCTGGTCTTGTAGAGATGGAGACGGCTACCTGGGCAACGCTTGCTCCTGTTGCTACTTGCTGTGAAGATGCAAAATAACTTTATGAATTGCAGACCAATCGATCCCCTTCTTGTTCTCCAAGCCATAAATATAATCTTGGAACTCGGGGCAATCCTCAACCAAATGCCCCTGCTGATGATGATATCCATAAAACTAGAGCATATTCCTGACTACGGGTCGACAGGGCACAACCGGAGGGATCTACAATGCGTGGGTGGCGATCAAAGCCCTGAAAATATCTATGAAAGACTCTGGCAATAGAGGAAAATGAGCCCACTTTGGGCAATGAGGATGTCGAGGGATTTGGGATGAAGAAGGTTGTGGAGACGAAAGCGGAGGTTGCGTAGGTAAGGGTGTGTGGCAGCTAGTGGAGGAACTAGGCGAAGGTGAAGAAGTGGGATGCGTAGGTATATAGTGGGAAGCATCCACTTGCTCGGGGTGTGGTATTCCCTTGACTGGAGGTGGAGGCACATGGGGATATGAAGAAGCAGAAGGCTGACTTGTGGAAGGCTATAAATACCAACCCCATTTTCCCATTTCTTTTTCCCTTTTCTTTTTCTCTTCTTCTTCATCCTTTTTCTTTCTTCCCGTTGGAGCTCCCTCTCTCCCGGTCGCAGTTCTCTCTCTTCCCCGGGCGTCTGTGGTGTGGCCACCTCACTCCGACAGTGGCGTGGCGGTGGCGACGGTGGCGAGGCGGACCCGATGGCATGCTTTTCGCGGCGAGAGGCGGAGTGTTCGTGGGAGATAAAGCTTCATTCGTGCAATTTGGGATGATCCGGCGGAGCTCGTGCTCCATTGAGGTAGGGAGAGAAATCCCAATGCTCTTATCATCGTTCCCCGTGATTTGTAGGTTGAGGAGAGGCTGAGAGGGCTATTTTTGAGCCGGGAGGGTGAAAATCATGTTTTAGGGCTTGAGCACCGATCCACCGTTTCATCGCGTTTCAAACCGCTTTGGGGCTTTAGATGTATGCTAGGAGGGTTGGGGGAGCTTCCCCCTTGTTTTCCCCATTATCGGAGGATGATCGGGGCGTGGAACGGGATTTGGGGAATCTTCCCGCCAGACCCATTCTCGGGTGAGAGTGGCGGTCCTTTCAGTGAACGCCAAACTCACTAGCGGCCCAAGGTAGGCGTGCCAGATGCCCTGGCGGCCTAAGGTGGGTGTGCTAATTGTTACTATTTTGTCGATAGGAGTTTACATCGGCTAGCGGCCATACAATAAATCGCCAATTGGGGGGGCGGCCGAAGCTTCGACGGCTACCCTCGTTTTTGACCATTGCGTCTCAAGGTGCATGTTTCTGACCATTGGGGTCACGTGCCTTTAGTGGCCATAGAAATAGGTGCTAGAGGGATTCTAGCGCGCCTAGGTTAGGCCACTAGAGTGCTGTGGCGGCCTGAGGTGGGAGTGCCAGAGCCAGTGTGACTTCTTTTCTAGCGCGCCTGGGTTGGGCCGCTAGAGTCCCTGTAGCAGACTAGAGTTGGGCCGCTAGAGCCTGTGGCGGCCCAATGGTGGACTGCCAGGCTCTGGGCTACACCGGGTGGGTTGCAATCTCGTTTCTCTTCGACCGTAGTTTCCGTAAGTCAGTGCTTACCTCCAATGACACGTCCACTAGTCGTAGCCTTCTTACGGTACGCGTGTGCTGACCTACCCGGGAGTGGTGGAGCGGCTGACCTGAGAGAGACGGTGAGTAGGCTGGTTACCGTAGGGCCCCCACGTACAGCTGAGTCCGGGCTTAGGGGGAATTTCACCCCCTATGACTCTAGTGTTCACCTTAAGAAAAACTTAGGACATCCAGTGCTACAGAGTGAATATGCACAAATCATAGGATCACTTGGATTCCTAACAAACTACACCAGGCCTGATATTGCCTATGCAGTTAATAAGCTTAGTAGATATACCATAAACCCTAACGTGAGTCATTGGAATGTCTTAGAAAGAGTACTTAGATACTTAAAAGGCACTATGACTTATAGATTACACTACACTGGTTATCCTTCTGTTTTAGAAGGATATAGTGATGCAAACTGGATTAGTGATTCCCTACATGTCAAATCCACATCAGGCTTTGTCTTCCCCTTAAGAGGAGGTACAGTGTCATGAAAATTCACCAAACAAACTGTGTTAGCTAGAAGCACAATAGAATCTGAAATGATTGCACTAGACACTACCTGCACAGAAGCTGAATGGTTGGGAGATCTTTTAATTGATATGCTATTGATGGCATGCCCTTTATCTTCTATATCTATTTCATGTGATTGTAAATCAGTAATTGATAAATGTATGTAGGCAAATGCTGATGCGAAAATGAATAGACACTTAAAAGTGCGACACAAGTCGATAAGAGAAAAAATGAAGTAACAGTCGATAGGCTTAAAATTTATGAAATCAGAAAGAAACCTTACAGATGCGTTCACAAAAGGCTTATCTAGAATAGTGGTTGTAGAAGCATCGAGGGGGATGGGATTGAGCTCATAAATAAATAAGTTATCACGGTGGCAATCCAACCTCATGGAGATTCAATGGGTAGAAACAAACTTGATAGGTAAGTATGTTAAGCACTGATATATTTTGCTCTCATCCCTATAGCGTCAGTGCTCACTTAGAATAAAAGGTGAGGATGAGTTTACACTCTTAATGGATCGAAGACCCAAGAGATAGGGTGTTATCTTGCTCACACTCTTTGAAGGATTCATCGACATGTGTGGAGTCGTGAGGCCGTGACTGTGAGATGTGGGTTATCTTCTAAAACACATGTACATGAGATACCTGTGCAAGGTCATTAATAGCACAACCCACTTAGAATCTCGATTAAAATATATTGTATGTGAATTTAAGAAAGTATGAACAATGGTGTGGACGGATTTCGGAGGACGGTTGTTTTTCTTTTGTTTTTTATATGTGGCCTGAGACGGAGATGTGGACGATGACGGGATCGCCCACGGGAACGGGAAGATATGGTGAGATGGTTGCGGGTTTAAGCGGTCTTTCTCTGGACCATTTATCATCTGGGTCAATCTCATTGGAGTATGTGAATCGCCCTTGGTTAGCGGTCTATCTCTAGACCATTAGGAGCTTATTTGTAGCCATAGACCGAACCATTTTTTGATTGCTGAATGTCTTGATGGTTTGATAATTTGCCATATTATCCTACTCTATCTTGCTCCATTTTTATGTGGTTCATGACTCATTTATGCCTTACGCTTATCTTATGAATATAATTGTTGATGGCTAACCCTTTTATTGTCATAATCATGAACGCCATCGCACCATCACATTGCTTCTCGCCAGGTAGGTAAGTCAGGTATGTATCTTGACCCTAAATCCCTTAATGCATTACTATATGGTATCTATGATATAGTACCTCGAGAACTGACTTGTCATTCATGTGTTCTGGGATCTAATGTTCCCCTCTAACAAAAACGATGATGATCTAAGTGCAGATGTTTAATCGTTGGATAGGCTGTTAGGTTGAAAAAGTTGGGGGACGATGGTTCTATCTCACACGCCATGGTTGCAGATGGTGTCCTGACCCTGATTCATCCAGTCTAGCAATACTATTCTCAAGTATCTTCTTATTTTGATCCTTACTTTGCATTCATTTTGATAATTTCCTTTTCTTTAGCACAGCATGCATCATGCACATTTTTGAGCATTCATGTGCCCTCATCTGTCTAAAATGTCTCAGTAATGCTGGATAGCTATGTATCCATGGTCTCGGGTAAGGAGAGTCATTCCACTCAGAGTTGGAAGGTTATCTTTGGTCTATTTTGCTCAGTTTGTGATGTGACACGGCCAAGGGGTCAGCGGATATGCCATGAGAAACCTTGGACCTAGACACGCAAGCACACTAGCCAAGGTCTGTACCCGATTTTGACGGACAAGCTCACCCGATGCACGTCCCTTTCCCGGGGTGACTTGGGGATGGTAGGTCGAGTCCGGGGACCAGACCCTTGCTGGTTGGGGTAAGTACGAGGCTGAGAGGGGATCTCACCCCGAGATATGGAGGTTCCCACGACAACGGTCAAACTACATGCCTTGGTGGGCGTGGGTATCACTCGCTCTCACTCCCGTGATGGCCAATCGAGGTGGCGGGTCGGGCGGGGCTAGACGCTCTCTTCCTCACCGGCGGAGCTCAGAAATGATAAGGGATGATAGGAATAACCATGAGGGATAGGGGCTCACCTAGCCGGCTTGAAGAAGCTGACAATAGGTGCCAGTCCATGAGACGGAATGCTCAATGGAGGGCCCCTATAAGTCCAAGAAGGGGTGTGGATCCTAGAAGGTGTGGGGAGAGGAGGTCTCCCAAGCCGATGCGAATGCTAATGCAAAAGAATATAGAAACACCAGACAGAATGATGCAAATATGAACAGTACATGCAAGACAGAATAATAACCCTGTAAATAGTGAATACAAGCATGTGACAGTGGCGATATAAGAAGAAACAATGGATGCTAATGCAAAGGTGACAGAATGGACATTGATGTACAGGTCATAGAGGATAATGCTAATGCACAAGGGCAACAGGATGAGTGCGGATGCAATAGGTAGATAACAGAATGAATGATGCTAATGCGCAAGCTAAAGAGAATAACAAATGTCTGTGATGTCTGTGAAATCTCATAGGCCTAACAGAGAGATAATGTAGCAGGGGATGCAAATGAATATACAACAAATGAATGTAAATGCAACATGATATGCAAGTGAATGCAACAGGGAGTATGCATTAGGAGATGCAAGTGACATGTAATAGAGAACGTAAATGCAACGTGCAGGGAAATGTGCAACAGGAGATATGCAAATGAAGATGCAGCAATATGCAACGAATGAGTATGCTGCCAATACAACAACTTATATGCTAATGGGAAGTCACAAATGCAACAGAGGTATGCAACAAATGCCATGAGTGAATAAAACTGAGAAGTATGCAACAGGAAGTATGCAACATGAAGTATGCAACAGGCCAGAAAATATGCAACATGGAATATGAAATTGAGAAGGCAAAAGAATATGTAACGGAGGAATGCAAATGAATACGCAACAGGATGTTACAAATGAGCGGGATGCAAATGCAACCAGTTATATGCTAACGGGGAATGCAAGGGACAATATGACAATGCAACATGCAAAGAATTCGGTAAAATCATAAACCACCAATCACAGGAATTGGCATCCAGTACGTTGGGCACAAATTTAAATGAGCGCCCACAATGTTGGATGCAGATTATTTTTTTTAACAGGATATCAAAAATGGAATTTCAAACAACTCTATAAATTTACAATCACACGAGAGAATGGAAAGAAAAGAGTGCTCGTGGAGCACTAATGGGAGATGCACCGTGGGTGCAAACCGGAGACGGCACACGCGGGTACCCGATGGAGAGGGTAACCAAAAGAAAAATAATAGGATGTCCCACCGTGATCTCCAATTTGTAGATCCTGAAGCAAACCACGGGCGCTGAACACGGCCTGCCTGGATGAGAGCCACCGCACCTGGGACACCCGTCCCGAGCACTACTCACTGAGCTCCGACGCTGCAAGGTCACTGGCTGCTGAACACTGCCTACTGACTCCTGCTGCGGCTGCCCCTTGCGACCTCGACGCTTCCCGCTAAAGCCCGCATCCTTGAGCAGCTTCTTGAGCCTCGAGCTAAAGGACGACGACTCTGGCACGGGAGCTACAGACTGCACTGTCACAGAACCACCTGCTGAGAGCTGGACAGTACTCTGCTGCTGAACCTCCATCGGCTGACCAAAACTTGCCCGAACCTGACTAGCACTGTCCTGGCCTCGAATCCACTGTAAATCTCTCTCCAACGTCGATGCTGCCTTACACGCCACACCCAAAGTGGTCAAACCTGACGCAAGAAGATGGTGCCTCGGCTCAACCCTCAATCCACTGATGAACTGGCCGGTCTTCACTTCCTCATCTGCCATGATGTGCGACGCATAACGGCCCAACTCAACGAACCTGGCACGGTACTGCATCACCGACATGTCACCCTAGGTCAACTCCATGAACTCGCGTAGCCTCTGCGTCCTGATGAAAGACTGACAGAAGGCACGATCAAATGCCACGATGAACTCCTGCCACGTGACCTACCGAAGTGGACGAGACTGAAACGCTGCCTCCCACTCAGACATCCACCAAGTACGGGCCGCTCCCTGAAGGTGATGCGTAGCCAACACCACCTGCTACTCCTCAGCGCACTCCATCGCACTGAAGATCCTCTGCAAATCACCAAGCCACTCTCTAGCCACCTCTAGATCTGGCTGCCCACCGAAAGAAGGCGGCTAAAACTGCAAGAACTCCCTCAACACCCGACTGGGACCACCTCGAGAAGACGAACCCTCGCTGGCATCTCCTCTCAGCTGTTGGTCCACCTGCTGCCGCTACTGGAAGACATAATCGAACATGCCTCGGAAAAAGTCATCCATCCTTGGAGCTCGCGCACCTCCAGCGACATCCTCTGGAACTGTGGCTCTACTCTGCTCCTCTGGACCAGTGCTCGACTCCCCCTGCTGGGAACGAGTCCTCCTCCGTGGCGCCATAACACACCTGACATTAAAACAATCGCAATTCAATAAACACGCGGGCCCTAAGCCAGTCGCCGACTGTACAGGACATTCATGGACCTTCTGGACCACTGCAGTCATTTCAGATCCTTATTCGGAAGAAAGTATATTGGAAATGTTCCCAAGGCTGAGCGAGATTACAAATGGGCTGAAGGCGTTGGGAAAGAACTATGCCAACTAGGATGTTGTAAGAAAGGTGCTACATTCCCTCTCACCTCAATGGCACATGAAGCTGACCGTCATTAAGCACTCTAAGGATCTTACCACCCTCACAATGGATGAGCTAATTGGGTCATCAATGACGTATGAGATAAACATCAAGAGGACTGAGGAGGAGAACAAGAAGAAGAAGACGATTGCTCTGAAGGCCTATCAATGATCGTCAGAAGAAAGTGATGAAGGGTGAATGTCTTGATAGTAGTGCGGAAGAACTTGTGGACTGTGGACATGTAAAATTGCACGTCCGCATGTCCTGACTAATCCAGCATCAATAAACAACTTCAACTAAAGAGACTGCAGAAAACACGTCCCGTCTAGACCCTCCGAACAAACAGTATACTGCCGTGAAGCCACTCCCGGAGTCACGACATCGAAGAGAAACCAGCCTCTAGGGGGGATCACAACTCGTGGGCCGCGAAGAGAACTTAGTGGATCATCAATCGGGCTCAAAACGGGTCCAAATCCACTTCAATGGCATGCCCTAGCACTGCTTCAGCGGCACACTAACAGCCCTTCAACGGCAAGCCCTATCGCTACTTCAATGGCACGCCCCTGGGCCTTTCAATGGCACACCCCTGAGCCCTTCAGTGGTACGCCCACAGGCCACTCCAGTGACACACCTCTGTAGTCTTCAGCGGCACAGCTTGGCGACGCTTCAATGGCACACCCAGGGAACCATCGGCGGCACAGTACAATCCTTCAACGGCACAGGTCTTCCAACGACACGTCTGGCGGGGAGGATCTTACGCCATGTCCTATGGATCCTCGGCCCGCAATGGGTGTTGACCCTAGGTGCACGTATGGACAAGAAAGGGGGGTTGAATTGTCCCCGTCGAATGTAATGGCAATTTTAAACTAGAATGCAGCAGATTAAAATTTAACTACTAGCACGAAGGAAAATGGAACAAAGAGTAAGCTACATGTAGAATGATTCTCTCAAGCTTCCCGATCACACACGATTAATAACAATAATAGGAATCATGCAACCAACAATCACACAAGTGCGAGACAGATTTTTTAGGTGGTTCAGGACCACGACGGGCTCCCTACGTCCACCCCTCACCAAACCGGTGAGGATCCACTCGCTTCAATGAAGCGCACGGAGCAGCGGTGATTAATGTATAGCAAGCTAATAATATATCCTACTCACATGCAGCGGCATCTTGAATGCATACTAGCTGAGTAAAGTACGACGAAGAGGGTTGGCGAGTGTACCTCCACGCTCGGGGCGTGGGGAAGACTTCCCGACCGAGATCCGTCACTCCCGGTACAATAATTAAATTAATTACAGCATTCAAATCATGGCCCACTCCACACAGGGTTGGTAAAAGGCCACAACAGCAGCCCGGGAGCACCGTTCAAGGGTTGACGGGCAGCAATTGATGGCGCTCGGGCGTGTGCGGTCGGCCGGTTCAACACAGTTCACTCGAGCCCGCAGGACAACACATGGGACCCGCTGCTGGGACGGCGACGTCCGGGGTGGCTCCGGGCTGCAGTGATTGGCGGGGGCACTCTTGGAATGTCCCTGGTCGATCCCCAGGAGCAGCAGTCACCGAAGTGGTGGTGGGTGATTTTTGGGGATTTATTTCCCAAGGCTGTCCTACAGCTCACTTTCTGGCCAGAACTGTGCACTCTGACGAGATCGGCCGCCACGACCAGCCATGACGTTGGATCGAGACACAAAGGTACCGTTGGAAAGAGAACTCAAAATCCTACGACATAATGAAATTACATACTCATCCAACGATGAGAATGAAAATGGGAGCGACTGCAAACTAACTGTGCACTCTGTCTCGAAATACCAAATAGGCAGGACAAAACCTGAGCTCCCTGATCAAGGGCTTTGAACGAGGACCTAATGAACGAATTTGGACCTAGGATTTTTATGGTGGGTAAAGGGGAGCAAGACGAACACTCACATCAGTCTTTTGCATCAACCTGACATCGTTTATGGGCAGAGAAAATTTGCATCCTAAGATTTATCCCACTGGCCTAATCACAGGCAGATTTTGAGAAGGAAGAACAGGTGGCTGGGAACTGAGCTAAACAATCTCTGATCGACCTCAAATTTAAACTAGGAATGACCTATAATGGGTGGAACCTACCCTCAAAGTTTCGTCACGATCCAACGGTCGGATCTCCCGTACTAGCCCGAACATCGAGCTACTGTCCAGGAACTCTGAGTTTGGGATAGTAAGATGTAGACCGGCTTGTGCTGGCTCAACGGCAGCACGAACGGTGGCGGCGGCGGCGGTGAACGTTCACAGTAGGTAGAGGAAGAAGGGAAGAGGAAGAGATTTGAGGGAGATAGAAGAGTTTGGATCAGATCTAGAGGAGCTGCCCTTTTGATGGCCTTAAGGCCTTTCTTTTCTTCTGTCTTTTACTGGGTATGATTTTAAGTCAATTAACCCCTTTAGGTTATTCTGATTGGGGTGTTTATTTAGTGTCATTCCACGCATTTGTAGCTTTTTCAGTCCTTGTTATGTCTTTATTCCAGCAAAATTTTGGCAGCATCTCCCCTTGATCCCAGACGTAAGGGAGATACGAGGAACGCGCCCACATGGAGTGGCGATACCCAACAAGCAGGGGGTGGACGTCCGCAGACGACGATACCTCAGTCAAACCTCGGAAGACACGAAGGGGATGACGGGGAGGAGGCGAAGGCACAGGCTAAGGGGTACTAGGGCTGGTGGCTAAGGCTGGTGTACCGGTCAGGGGGAGGGGCAATGGAGGTTGTACCGCTGAAGGGAGACAACTGGGGTATATTGTGTGGGTTGGGGACTGTGCCGCTGAAGGGTGGTAACTGGGGGTATGCAAAAGGGCTTCAGCGTATTGCCAGGCCAAGGGGGTAACCAAGGAACTAGGTTTGGGGGAAGGCCATGAGGGGAAAACCATCACACACGGATGTTAATCTAGCAACAAGAAGAGGGAACAACCGGGGGAACCAAAGGGCCCAAAAAAAAGACTTTTATTCATGGATACGGCAACGTAAGGGCTACAATAAGGAAGGAAGGAAAGGAAAGGGTGAGGACGGGGAGGAAGACAGGAAAAGGGTTGGGGTTGAACCAGGGCAATAGGCCCCGTCCTTCCCCCACTCCGTTTGTTACACAGACCCTCTCCCTCTCTCTCTCTCTCTTACTCTCTGCTGGCGGTGGTGGTGGAAGAGGAGAAGCCCAGGAGGTGGACCTCTTCTTCTTCCTCTTCTTCTTCCGGTGCAGGGAGCTCTCACCTTCGATCAGCCAGCCACCGAGCAAACCGGCGAACGAACGAATGAACAACCAACCTTCCAACCGCCCTCCCAGTGGAGGGGGAAGGGGTTTTTATACCCCCACCGACACAGCCTCCTTCGAGCGGGTGCTGCAGGCGGGAAAACGAAGCATTAATGGGGATTTGACCCCCCATTAATGCGTTGACAAGAGGGGCGCCTCCGTGCTTCCGTCTCTGGTCGACACGTCACCTAGCCCACTGCGCGCCAGGATCTTCGTAGGGCAGCGTTGGATCTCCCGTGTCGGATGGGTTAACGCTGTGCCGTTGAAGGGGCTTCCACAGGTGTGCCGCTGAAGGAGGGACATATTAACGATGAAAAATAAGCTATCACAAATTTTCATGTCTAATCCCGCCTTTTCTTGTAGTGAACCCATGCGATTTTCCACCACCATACACTCTGCCCCAACCGGTCGAGCACAGCCAAGCTACTGCCCAGCCATGTGCACCTCAGCTGCTGCTACCGTCGCTACTGCCTCAAGTGCACCAGGCACCTCCACTGCTGCGTTCTCCACCACAGGTGACCACTCTGGTCACCCCATACCTGCAACCCGCACACTTCTACCCCAAGCCGATCGACCCAACCACCATAAACATGCTAATGGTGGAAAGGATGATCGAGATGAAGCTTGCTGAGTGGGGCGAAGGTGATTATATCACATATGATGCTTATCGGGTGCCATACCCGCCGCATCATGTAGCCAAGCGGCTCCCTCTGGGAATCAGCAAACCGCCTAAATTTGACAAATTCAATAAGCATTGGTCCCCAAAAGAACATATTGCATATTATATGACCATCATGGGCGATTTGGCTATAGAAGAGTTGTATTTGCTAAAATTCTTTAGGTCCTCATTACCTGGGCTCGCTTTCGAATGGTACTCCAGCCTATCGGCTAGGTCGATCAGTGACTGACCAGATATGCAGAAAAAGTTCAGTGAGAGGTTTCATGTTATCGAGAGGGAAGTCACGGTGGCTGAACTATACTCAACAAGATAGAGGCTAGATGAAATGGCTCTCGATTACATTAAGAGGTGGAGGAACCTCGGAATGAGATGTAAGCGGCCCACGCATCAGGAGGATGCTGTACAAATCTGTAAGCAGAACCTCAGGAGGGAGGTGCTGAAAAAAATGATTGGTATGAAAATATGGTTGTTTGACCATCTGAACATTGTGGTGGCTGAAATTGAAGCTTTCCTGGCCAAGCATGCCTCGGCTACAGCCAGTGCCATCATGTAGAAGGCAAAGGCAGTAGAGTGGTGCCTGGCACCTAAAGAAGCAAACCCTTGATATCAGAACATTTGAATAGTAAAGAGACAAGGCTAAGATGGCAGGTGCACCCCAGCCTGATAAAGTAGAAGAAAAGAAGGAAGGTCTCTCGCTCAGGGACAAAATGAAGAAGGTCTACTCTTTCCCCAAGGAGAAGACCAAAGTCCTATTTGACTGGGTCACCCAATATAATAAGGTCACTCTTCTTGAGCTGAAAAGGCTAGAAGACCTAAAGAGAAGAGACAGTCCAAGATTCTGCCCTTACCACCAGATGCTAGGGTGCCCGATTGAAGACTACTATGTGTTTAAAGATGCCATTGAAGGCATGATAAAGAAGGGTGAGATAGAAATGAGGGAGTATAGAGTTGATCCTCTACAACCTCATGAAGCACCTTTGAGGAGGGCTACAACCAACATGATTTCTTTATATCAGGCACTGCCTGAAGAGATTATAGAGGCCAGCACTTAGCACACTTATGAAGCATGCTTTCTGGCGCCTATGAAGGAGCAACAGGGATGGCAGTAGGTCCCTACAAAAACCAAGAAGAAGGTTGTGCCTTGCCCGAAGGCAGGGGCACATATCTGTGGTGTGACACCACGACCTACTCCCCCAACTGCAGCACAAGTGTGGGGTAATCAACCTATAGTGATCAGAATACCCATCCATAACTGGAGAAGACAGACTCTGCTACCGATGAATAAAGAAATCAGCCCAGAGCTCTGGTGACTTAAAGCCTACATAGATGGGCTGGATGAATATGAGTAGCCCAAATTGCAGCCCCTGCTGATGAGGGACCATGTCCCATGGAAGGAATCAGAGTAACTTTCTCTGGAGCGGAAGGGAGAGGAAGAGAAAGCAACAAAAGAAGATGCCATACAGCTTGTTCTGGGGGTAGGCACTAGCCAAGGATAAGAAAAAGAAGAGAAGAAAGGCTCGTAAAGCCAAAAAGGAGATATTACTCTCCTGTAACACCCTCTCAGCCCTTTTCAACCTACCTGGCGATGATGATGATGAAGAAATATGTTTTACCCCTGCAGCTAAGGCGAGCAAGGCTGAGGCCACAACTGTTACCCATGCGACTCGGTCGGGCTGAAAATGGGGGTGCCCATTGCCCGCCGCTCGCCAACCGCAATATTATTTTCAGGGTGGAGCAACCCTGCAAAATACACCCTCCAAAGGTCAAGGGAATTCAAATCCCTCCTCCGCCAGAGCTGTACAGTCAAAGTTGGGGCAAGGGTGGTGTCCCTTCCTTCCTCGAATTTATGAAGATGTCTAAGGGCAAGCAGCCGTACCAGGAGGCCAGCCCTGAAACTAGGGGCACCAACCCGCAACCTCAGCAATCCTCTAGTCCGTCGAATGAAGATAGGACCAAGCCAGCGGCAGACACCAGAAAGCTGCAAGACGGCATCACCATACCAGTGGGAGACTCGGACCCCCGGTCTAATGAACCGGGTCCCTCAGAAGCCGCAGCACAAGATTCCTCTAAGCCGAGATGGGTGGAGGAAATGAAGCTATCAAATGTCCGAGCCGCAAGTAGGATAATGAAACTACTGAAGAAGCTCCTTGTGAGATTCACCATCTATGAGATCCTCTCCTTGAGTGAAGAAACCCATCAGGCATTTATTACTACCCTATAGAGTCCTACCCAATATGAAGCTTGTCTGGCTGAGACACTGCCAGGAACAAATGTAACCTTCACAGAGGAGGATATGCTCCTCCCCACTATCAGTCACAACAGACCGCTGTATATGAAGGGACAGCTAAATGGCCGGCACATGAACAGAATCCTTGTAGATCCTGGAGCAGCTGCCAATATTCTTCCATATAGAATTTACCAAAGGTATTACTTCGACGTACGCCTCGATAAAGTTAGAGATGTGCATATCCTCAACTTCAATCAAAAATTTGAACTGCTGTTAGGAGTGGCAGAATTCACCCTCACTATGGCAGATCTCACTACGAGGGTACAGTTTCATGTTACTAACTCCAACACCTCGTATAAAGCTTTACTCGGTCACCCTTGGCTGCATGAAGATCTGGTGGTTCCATCTACATTGCACCAAGGTCTCAAATACAATGAAGATGGAAAGGAAGAAAGGATATTTGTCGACCTCCATCCATTCGGGGTGTTTGAGTGTCATCTGTTGGATGCCTCTATATATGTGGAGCAGTAAAAGAAGAACTCCAAAACAAAGGCCCCTGTCAGGGCACCAAGAAGCACTGTCAGCGATGACTGGTTCCCTCCACCACCACTGTGATATGTGAGTCCAAAAATGGTGTCACACATCGCCAGCACAGGGGATGTGGGCAGAGCCACAACTCCTGCCACCTACCGTGAAGTAAATGAAGTCAAGGTTGAAAAGCATCACAGCCATATCGAGATCTTAGAGGGTCTCGTTAAGCCAATCTCTGGCCTCGACTATCTCAATGTCGAGCCCCTCAGGACACTAGAGGTGGCACAGTTTGAATGTCCCAGCAGCTTATTCTATGCGACTGAAGAGCATGCAGTGTAGGAAGATAATGACACTGATAGGTCAAGTATCCTTGTCAGTCATATCAGAGCTTCGGCTTCCCCATCCTCAAGTTATTTAGTTCCACTGATAGGTCAAGTATCTTTGTCAGTCATATCAGAGCTTCGGCTTCCCCATCCTCAAGTTATTAGGTTCCACTGATAGGTCAAGTATCCTTGTCACTCATATCAGAGCTTCGGCTTCCCCATCCTCAAGTTATTAGGTTCCATTGAGAGGTTAAGTATCCTTGTCAGTCATATCAGAGCTTTGGCTTTCACATTGATAGGTCAAGTATCCTTGTCAGTCATATCAGAGCTTTGGCTTTTCGAATCGTTAGGGCATTAAGTCCTAGTCCTAGATTGAGTTTCTCTGTGTCAGTTATCCTATAGGAACCCAGTGAGAATGGGTAGAACTTGGGGTTAAAGGTTATAAAAGAAAGATAAAATATTTACATTTCATTAAGATTAATTCTTGAGGTAATAAACTATCTCCCCACTCCTCTTTGCAGGAACCTAGATAAAATGAAAGCACCTAAGCCAATCTTTGTCCCTGAGATGGTACTAGTCGATGTTCAAGCTTATGCGGATCTTGTTAGAAGAGTTCAAGAGCTAGAGAAGGCGGTGGAAGAAAAAGAGAGAGATGAAGGGAAATAGCAAACTAATAATTCTAGAAAGTTCACCACTACCAAGAAAAGGGTAAACGAGGGTGATATTTCACCAACGTGTAAGAAATGTCAGAAATGTAAGCAGTGTAATAAGAAGGGAACTTCAATAGGTAACTCACAAGGTAAGTGTAAAGCTTGTGGAAGATATGGTCACCAATTGGAAGAGTGTTGGTGGAGTTCAGGAGCATGTCTGCATTACGGAAGCTTATACCATAAGATTGCAGAATGCCCTATTTTGACCAAGAAGCTTCCAAGTGAAACTCAAGCTGTGGCCGAACTTGCCAAAAGAGAAGTCGTGGAAGGTACCCCTCACCCGTAATCCTAAATTAATTCTTTTCCATTCAACATACTTAAGATTTCCTCTTTACCTGTGTAGTATCATAATGAAATTATAGCTAATTCCCCGTCTAGAGTGGAAGGTGATGTGAATTTGGGGACCAAATTCTTTTAAGTGGGGGAGGGTGTAACGCCCGGTAATTTTAAAATAGGAATAAATATATTTAGGTTTTGAAAAGAAGAAAAGACTATACATAATGATAATCACAAATAAGTTTATAAGGTTAAATAAATAAGAACTTAGGTGTTATTATTGGATTAAACATAAGAATTTTTGAATTTCACTTTTGACGATCCATTGTAACTTGAGATTGTGACGAGCTACAGATGGATATTAGGATTGAATAACTGAATCCGTAAATATGAGAAGATAAAGAGTCAATCCGTATTGGATCGACCGTACTAGAAGAAATGAGATACGTTGAGTCATGACCTATGTATCTGGCACGATCCATGAGTGCCAAATATTATTCCTGCGTTTGAGGATTCTCTCGAATGAACAATGAAAGTGAGAAATGAATAGTAATATCGAGTACTGTTCTCTTTCGGTTCCGTTTGAATTAAGAATAGGATAGCACTAAGATAACTAGTAAATGAGAGAAAAAGATGGGATTCACATCTTTCTCCTCACACACAAACAAATTTAATTAGAGGGAGTCGAATGAGTGGGTGACGGCATGTCCATGCCGCACGGTACTGCCAGTGAACCTGCAGGTCATCCCGGAGCGACGGTCCAGCAAATTAACCATGCATCTAAATATTTAAATCGGGCATGCAATTAACTACGTACATTTAGAGTATTTGAAACGAATCATATGCACCCATGCATGCATGGACAGCTATCTCCCGCAGAAGTTCTGGGTGTGAAAGATGGAGAACCCCCTCCCTCTCGATCTCGGCCGGCCGCCGTCTCCATCATGCATGTTGGTCTCCAATATTCTAATTGTTTGGCTTGTCCCCGCCAACCCAGTTCTGACTTCTGAGTAGTGTGGCTTCTCTTGTGTCTATGTATATGTATGTGTATATAGTTGCAGCAGTACTTAATGTGGCCGGGTGGCATTGTTGATCAGAAGCTGCTCAACAGCATGCAGCGCTTTTATTGGAGGCGATCTCGTCTCCCTTTGTGATCGACGAAGTTGTGAGCTGATCAGTCGTTGTATGGCATTATTGCCAATATTAGGCAGTGCCACCCACGGAGGGCATCGATCACAGGATGTGTACGCCAACATGAGTCCAGGTTGTGGGTCTCCACGATCTCCAGGAATGCCTCGATCGGAGCAGAAAAATTGGCCGCAAGTCCGAGGATGAGCTGAACGTCGGTGGATCTCGGACGAGATTAACTAGCCAGCTCTATGTGCACCTCTTGGATTGGAGGTGCGAACATGATCTCTAACTTAAATTTCTTTTTCAGGTTTAGTTATATATTGTGGGGATCACAAATTCTTAAGGAAAAAAATCGATTTCTTATCAATAATACTCGCCCTCATGCCTCTTCGGAGGAGGCATCGATGATGTGGCCTCGTCCCGCTGACGACGGCGTCTCTCCTCCTCCTTGTTCCTTCGCAGACCGGAGGAACCAGTGAGATAGGTCTTGGGTGAGAACCCGTGGCCGTGGCTGCCACTCGGAGTCACTCGGCTGTGGCTCCGACTCGCCTCGCGAAGCCCTTCCACCATGCCCTCCACCCGGACAACCTGGAGACGGGCCTGCTCAGCCTCCGCGCAGTAGCGCTCCACGTCCGGGCCGCCAGCTCCCCTCGGACTCGTGCTAGCTCGGCCTGGGTCCTCTCAAGCTCCGCCTGGTAAGTGTCCGCATCTGCTGCACGGGCTCGGAGGACCCCTGCCTCGACGATGCCTAGACGAGTGTGCTCGATCTCGCTAACGAGACGCGCTGCGTCCTCTAGCTCCCGGGTCCTCTCCTCCAGCTCACCCCAGAGGATCGTCAGCTCGGCCACCTGCATGCATGTAGCAATGCTCAGTAACCAACGTATAATAATCTTGAGTTGACTAAGGGAGAGTTTAGAAGTGTACCCTCTCGGTGAGCGCTGCCTCAGCTCTCTCCATCATGCCCCGCAGCTCTGCGTCCTGCTCTGCTCAGTCGGCTGGGGCCTGCCTGGAAGAAGAAGGGACATCAGCCCCCTGTCACTGCGTCTCCTCACCCCGCTGCATTCAGAAGGATCAGAAGTCAGTCGTGTCATAGAGTAAGCATAATGAAAATTACATAGTCAAGTCTCAGTTCTTACCAGTAAGGCCAGTGCCTGGCTGTCTGCGATCCTGCCTGCTGGGTCGGTCTACATTTAGAAAGGAAGTGTCAGTGCGTCGTCACATATAGGTTACAATTAAGGAAAGTTTTAGAGTTTAGAAGTCGTACCGGTCGGCGAGCACCCTGGAACACCTGGTCCCGGTAGTGCTGGGCGTACGCTGTGTAGTACGCGCTGTCACTCTCCGCACGGGCAGTCACCAACCGCCCGTGTGCCGCCCAGTCAGCTAACTGGCCGACAGCCCGTACCGTCCAGTCGGTCACCGCAGCTGCTCCCCGTGGGTGTCGACCCACGCGCTCCCCTGGCCTCTCTGCCGTCGGGAACTCTATGACAGGCTGACGGACGTCGATCGTCCTCAGCACCAGTCGGGCATGGAGTGGCTCCACCACGTTCAAGCAATGGAGCCACACGTCCCGGCCAGAGTAAGCGAGGGCCCCAACCACCCAGGGGGCAAGGGGCCCTACGGTGACCAGCCTAAAAATCGTCTCACTCGGGTCATGCTCTCCACCACTCCCAGGTGGGTCCGTACGCGCGTGCGCAGGAAAGCTACGACTAGTGGAGATTCACTAAACGTGAACACAGAAAATCACGCACGCACCGATCGCGAGTGACGCGAAGTAAACCGGTGGCTCGAGGCTACCAACTCTGGATAGCCCACTGGACCTATTAACCCAATTGTCCTTGAGTCACACGACTCGGGGTCAAGACCGTTGAACGTGACAGCACTGAGCCATCAATCTGGCCTAATCCCTAGGTCCAAACCACGGTAACATGGAATCCACGGACACCTTAAAACATGGCCACGGAACCTCCGGGTGTCTAAGACACTCACAAGACTGAAAGTCAACCACTGGGTCACAACCGGGTCAACCGGAGTCCAACACGACACTCAACGGTCACTGGGAGGTAGACTCTCTAGTCAACGAAAAATAACGTCTGAACCAAATGGAGTACAGGGGACCACCCCTCGTACCAACATCGACTCACGGTGACACAAGCTGAAGTCGCCACATCTCGGGACCCCTCACGGGACCCCACACCTGGTCCCCGCGTGATGCCCAGTATCAGTCAGACCACAGGTCAGCACGTGGATCGAGGTCTGCTCACCCGGGACTCGAATCGGCACGAAAACCTACCAGCTAGGCCTCAGACGATGAACAGTCAATCATTGGCCACTCACCGATGCACGGCTTACTTACAGACGTGCGGGGGAGAATGGATGGTCCCACCTAGCCGTCTGTCACTCCCAACAGAAAACAGACCATAACACGCCTGCCCAGGGGCATTATAGTGCTTAACGGACCAACAAGGATGCGTTAAGCCCCAAGCCATGAAAGCGAACATAGCGCACTCCTCCAGGGGTGTTATGTACATAACGGACCAGACATGGTGCGTTATGTCACAGAGCAAAGTAAACCATAACGCACTCCTCAAGGGGTGTTATGGACCTTAACGGACCAGTTCTGGCGCGTTAAGTGGAAGGCAAGGGCGTTACGCATAACGCACCTTCCCCGGGGCGCTATGGTACATAACGGGCCTCCCCAGGCGCGTTATGTGACCAGGGTCCCAACGGTCACAACCAACGGTCAAAAATCAACGGTCAAAAAATCATAACGCACCAGCACTGGGGCGTTATGTCTGACATGGCGGTCAGTCGAGGGACCGTTATGCCCTCAAAGACGAGGGCACGGGTACACACTCTCTCCCACGGTGGTCACTCGGAAACAACGGGCTTGCAGGACCGAGCTCTCTCTCACTGGCCAGCGAAGCTATGAACTAAAATTGAATTACAAGCACCTAAATTAGAGCAAGGAAAGAGTGCTTACTCGACCGGTTTGAAGAAACCAGTCCCGATCAGAGACGAGGGCGAATGAGGAAGCGTGGGTTTCCTACACGCCGCGGCGATGAAGCTTCAACCTGCTCAAGAGTGTACAACACTATGCCTCATGCAGGAGGGGGGTCTTGGGGTGGGCGTTAACTTGTTTACAGTCAAAACTACCTCCACGCAGGGAGGGGCGATAAGCCGGCCAGGCGGGGAAGGGAAGAGATGAACAAGAAGCCCCAACGAATGTTGATTATCGATTCTGCCTACTTCTGGAATGGGGGACAGGTGGACGTTGTCGGTGTCGCTACGACCTCTCCCGAACTCAGTTTTTGATGAAACTAGTGGCCAACTCCTCGTAATTGGACCAAGGTCTTGACTGATTTTTATGGAATTCCCAGGTTGTCGGTGCCGATCGGGGAAGAGCCATGAATAGGGTCTCTACTTCCTTGTTCTGACTGCTACAGAGCCACAGCAGCAGGAAGTCGAGGCCACCACGAACACTCCCAGACTCAGAATCGAGTGTGGCTAGAATTGATGGAATCGTTGTCACGTCATCTTGGAAAATTGATCCACGGGAATGCCAGCTGATGTCAGAGTAGGTCGGAGAAGCTCAAACAATGACAGGGTGTCTATTCAGTCCAAGAGGGGACAAAATAGCATACCCTGGGGAGAAAATTAAGAAGTTGCCGCTCTGGATGTCAAATGGAGTCCCGCTTCTTGGAGAGGGAATAAGACTCGCTGTCAAAGGTCCCGAAAAAGCCTCGCCTCAATATATTTAGGTGGCCGATCGTGGCATCTTCTGCAAACAGTCTCAGGTTGCTGGCTGGACCTCTTCTGCGCAGTCGGGAAAGAATGACTCTCACGGCTAGCTCGGAGCTCGGATGAGGATGAGACTGCCACCGTTACGAAGATGACTCAGAGACGCTTCCACCGGTACCTCTTTAGGCTTCAGAAACATCGGGATGAAGTTGCAGTCGCCTCTTCAAACAAATGGTTCTCTGCTGCCTGTGATCTGAAGGTGCAGGTTGAAGATGGGAGGAGGGAAGAGGAGGTAAATGGGAGGGGAAAGGGGGTGGATGGGTGTGGAGAAGCGTCAGAAGGAGCCCTGGGCGTTACTCTAGGAGACAACCCTCCGATGCTTAAGTCTGCAATGGTTCAAGGAAAGAGCAGATAAGTGCAGAAGAGAGAGGAGGTTGGAGGTCACCGTAGTAGATCTAAGAGATACGTATACCCTCCAGAAGAGTGCTTGCCGCTCCCAGTGGACACTCAACGAGTGCTCGCTGGGTGGTAAGGTCGTGCAAGAGGGGGATTTCTCTCTCAGGGAATGTGGTCGTGCGTGACCTCTCTATCGCCATAGCAGTGCAAGTGGGTCTATTCTCTGTGTAGGGCTTTTTGGCAGAAGTTCAACTGTGTCTGCTTTTCTCTGTCGATGTCCCTTTTATAGGGGGTTATCCTGGAGTTGGAGGCCTATCCCTTAACAAGGAATGGTGTAAGTAGTGGAGTAACGTCTCCCACGATTATGACGAGAGTTTCCTGTTGAGGGGCGAGTATCTCGGAGTCAGTCGATCCCTGGGCAAGTCTTGCGGCGCTCGTGGGGCGTGCTCGCCTCTTATGGGGTAGGAGCCAACATCGTGGGGGGTAACGATCGGTCATCAGAGAGTACTCCGACGGTCATTGCACCTGGATCACAGTCTTCTTAGCACCGTCGAATCTGATGTCGAGTCATATTGGGCCATGTTTTATGGGCTGTAGCTGTTGTGAACTCTTATATGCGTCGGTAGGGCCTGGGCCATCGTGGGCTTGTCATAGACGGGCCCGTTATGGGCGGAGCCAATTCTACCCTCCTCACTAGTCCCCCTACTCTTAGTTGCCGAGTAGTTTGCTGGGAGCTGAGAGCCAAGCACGAGAGGGTCGGTTACTAAGTGGTTCCCTAGTGCCATTGGGACTGGCGGTCCCTGCTGATGGCTTAGCGCGGAAGGCGCCTCTGGCGGTGAGAAATGCCATTCGTATAATCATGATGCGGGCTCGTCGTCTTGGAGTGTGGGCATCAAACGGGTGCCTAGGCCTGGCGACAGTACTATGATAGGGAAAGGTGGCTTTTCACCTTCCCTACGGCTCCGAAGTGGCCATCCTGTCTCAGGAGGCTATAAGAACCATCACAGGATTTTTTATAGAACCATTCCTGAATCTAGGTTATTGAGTTCTCTCTCTGAATCAGGTAGGTTATAACAAACTAAATTCTAATTAACATATATGAATGTAACCATTAGCATGTGATCTTTCATTTGGCATAGAAAGCCCCAAATTTTATAGATCACGCACCGGAGTGCATGCAAAAGTCTAGCCTAGATCTAGCAAGCAATGATCAAAACACGTATGAATAAATATGTATGACAATCATGCAACCATAAATAAACTCAGGAGAGATCAACACCCAATAGCATGGAGCAAATGTAACATGACAATATATACTCAAGGCTCGGGTGCACTGTAGCACAGATGTGCGGTCATGTGAAGACCACCTAAGAGGCATAGGCGGTTCATGGTGAGCCGCCCAACGGCACAGGGTGACAACAGGTGTAGAAGAAAGACAACTAAACTAGCAGGCAATCTTGAGCAAAGAACTGGGCCACTGATGAACGTACCTAGGTAGGCAACCTGTTACAAGCCGGGCAGGTCCTGGAGTGACGCTGGCAAAATCACAGATAGAGTAATGCAAAGCGGGGCGCGTACCTATGCTAGGCAGAAAGGCGGTCGACTGTTGGCCGCAGAACACAAGTGCGGTCGTTGGATGGCCGCAGAAGACAATAGGGTGGCACAGCGAGTGCGGCCAGGGATGACGAAGAGCGGTCAATATCTATCCGTACCACCTCTCAGGCGGCCCTTCAAGAACCGCACAACTTCTAGGGTATAGAACTTGCCAGTCAGCGACCTACAACAACTGAACAGGAACAAAGACTAGCAAACACCAGAAGAACGGAGGGGGGTTAGCAAACACCAACACGATGGGCACTGTGTGTCCCACCGTGATCGCCAAAAAAGTCTGTTGATTGGAAAAATGGCCTTTTCCTTCTTTTGAAAATATCGACAATGAAATCAGACCACCTTTTGCTCCTCACGACTAGGAAAGTACGAAAGCAGCTAAGAAACCAAAAGAGTAAGGTGGAGATAAAACCTGTGTGATCGCCACCCAAGACTCGGGACGCGATAGACACGCCGTGTCTTGAGAAAGAGGGGGACACTCGCCTTTGCTTAACGCAGGGAGGATGAACGGCTAATGACGAACTGCCTAATGTTGTGCGGATCTCTTCAGGCCGCCTAACGTAAGTAGTGTGGTTCTAGATTAGCCGCAGGATGAAGATGAACGGTCGACAATCAACCACTCTACTCCGCCTACCTCTAAATCGTGGGAACTTCCTCCTCCACTCTTTCCGACCGGCCAGAAAGAGTGGGCCTCGTGCTGAATGGCTACTGACCTGCAAAACAACGTGTGACCAGCAAAACAAAACCCAAATTAGATCTACGAAGTGTAGTATGTGCTAGAAATGATAATACATCAAAATGACTCAAATAAAATATAAAAGTTACATGACATGACTCAAAGAAATGTAAGATCACGATGGCACATGATGACGATCCAACCGGGCTTCGAAAAATGTGGAGGGGGTAAATGATGTCCCCATCACTTATGTTCTGCCAAAGGAAAAATATGCACGGGGTTTAACATGCACGGACTTATGTTAAACGAGCAAACAACCAGAAAAGTGCATGGACTTTTACGTGCTCGGACTTGAGATGGATGGGACTGTTCATGCTTGGACTTGGTGAAGGCATGCAAGGACTTAACTCAAAACGTGCACGGACTTGGTTTCAATAAGAAACATGCACGGACTTAATACTGCTCAGACTTGATAAAGACGTGCAAGGACTTGGTTTCAATAAGAAACATGCATGGACTTAATGCTGCTTGAGCTTGATAGAGACGTGACTGTACATGCTCGGTCTCTGCTTTCCTTCTTAAGAGAATGTGCACGGACTTATGTTCTTGACCAAGGTCAGAACATGCATGGACTTATATGCATGGACTTGCTATGCAAAGACTGCTATGCAATGACTGTTCATCCACGGACTTCAACAAGACACACACGGACTTGCTGTGCAGTGGATGCAATGTGCACGGACTTACTATGCAAAGACTGTACATGCACGGACTTGTTTGAAGCGGATGCAATGTGCATATGCACAGACTTGCTATGCAAGGACTGTACATGCACGGACTTGTTTGAAGACTTGCACGGACTTAGAAGGAGTGTGCACGGACTTGTTCAAGACGTGCACGGACTTAGAAGGAATTAACATATAAACATGTATGGACTTGAACAGTGTGTGCTCGGACTCGTTCTGAACATTGTGTATGGACTTTAACGAAACATGTTTGGACTTGCAACGAAACATGTTCAGACTTGAACATGCTCAGACTTGAAACGAAACATGTTTGGACTTGAACATGTTCGAACTTGAAATGAAACATGTTCAGACTTGAACATGTTCGGTCTTGACGAAACATGCTCAGACTTAAACAAGTTCGGACTTGAACGAAACATGCTCGGACTTGAACATGTTTGGACTTGAACGAAACATGCTCAGACTAGAATCAAACATCCTCGGACTTATGAATATGCAAGTCAGTGGAATGTGCACTGACTTATGATATGGCATGAGATGAACAGGCACTGTTCATGCACGGACTTGGACATAAGCACAAGACTCAACAATGCAATGTCTTCCGCCCGGGGGCTCCCTTGATGGGTAGCGGGCTGCCGAGTGGGTTCTCGTCCTGGCTGAACGAGGTATGGGTTTATTCGGCCTTCCCGCCTTCGACTCGCACGTAGATGCGAGTGTCGCAGGTGCCGTGGGATCCTCGTCGTCATTTTTTGACGTCCACATGGCCCTAAGCTATGGTGTGGCATTATTCACCAACATTGTGACTGCTTGGGATTCGAGGATAGGGACCTCATTCGGGAAGCCATGATTCTCTAGCGATTGGCAAACTGGATGAAGTCCTCGTTGGGCCTCATCTTTTCTGTGACCAGGTCAAACAAGGTGGGAGCTATAGTGGACATCTGGCCAAAGTGAGTGAGGAACCACTTGGAGACTATATCAAAATTTAAGAGGTCTACAGATTGGAGAGAGGAGAACCAGTGCAGGGCCTCACCGTCGAGGGATTTTTAGAATAAGTGGACTAACAACACCCGGTCATATAGCCATTGGTGGGAATCCATAAGAAAACTCAAAAGGTGGTAGTGAGGATTGGTAATACCATCATACTTTCGATATTTCAGAGCCTTGAAGTCAAGCAGGAAGTAAGCATTGGGGAGTTTACAATATTGTGCTAGGGAGTGAGGACGGGTGACTGACATGCTTTCGACAACAATTTGTCGAACATAGCTTTGAATTTCCTACCTGGTGATTGAGTCCATCCCCCTCGGAGGGGCGGCCATGGTTAGTGGGATCGAGGGTTGAGCAACCCCTTGAGAGGTGACAGGGTAGCTGAATTGAGGCGGGATTTCTCGAATGGGCCTACTAGAGGACCCTTGGAATGGGGTTTGAACCTGTGGCAGTGTGAAATGAGAGGATGGTTGGGGAGCGACCGGGGCCTTCCCTCGGGAGGCCACAGTGACCAGATCCTCGGGTGTGTAGTGGGACAGCACGTTCATCAATTCTTGATCATCGCGCGAAGATAGTGTGGGAGCCTTAGGGCTAGCTTGGTCATGCTCGTTATGGGATGATGTCGAGTTAGTGTGAGCAGCCTCATTCGGTGAGGCCTAGAACATGCCTATGACAGTAGTTAGACGACTATCCTCTATTTCAAATAGAAGATTGACCTTAAACTCAGACTCATATTGAGGAGCGAGCTCCTCCTCATAGCCAAAATTTGTGAAAACTCGTTCCATTTGAAATTAAGTCCTACCCGATTTTGAATGGCTCACTTTAGGAGTTAAATATGTTATAGTTCTGTCACTACCCCGATCACGGACTGTATTAGGAAGGGCAAATTTGTATGGATGAAGGCCGCTGCTGCTGCCTTCAAGGACATCAAGGAGCGCATGACCCAGACACCCGTCATTCGATTACCAGATTTCTCAAAGGTGTTTGAGGTCTCATGTGATGCATCGGGTGTGGGAATTGGAGGTGTGTTGAGTCAGGAGACCCACCCGATCGCATATTTCAGTGAAAAGCTGAATGACGCGAAGCTGCGATACTCTACCTATGATAAGGAATTCTATGCAGTTGTTCAGACTTTTAGGCATTGGAGGCACTACTTATTACATTAGGAGTTTGTCTTGTACTCCGATCATGAAGCTTTGAAGTTCCTCCATGCCCAAAAGAAGCTTAATGCGCGTCACAGTCGATGGGTTGAGTATCTCCAGTAGTTCACATTTGTGCTTAAACACAAGGCTGGAGTGGAGAATAAGGTGGCTGATGTTTTGAGTCGGCGTGCATGTCTGTTGTCTACCATGAGTGCCGAGGATATAGGGTTAGAGAAGATGAGAGAGGCTTATGTTGATTATCCTGACTTTGGTCAGATCTTTGCCGCTCTCCAGGCTAGACCCTCGAGAGATCATAGTGATTATGTGTTTCAGGAGGGTTATCTCTTTTGAGGAGACAGGCTTTATGTTCCCTGAACTTCGGTTCATGACTTCTTAGTCTGGGAACTTCATGCAGGAGGTCTAGCCGGCCACTTTGGTCGGAACAAGACTATCGAGGCTGTCGAGCACAAATTCTATTGGCCAAGCTTGAAGAGAGATGTCACTCACATTGTGGCCCAGTGCCATACATGTGTCATGGCCAAAATGAAGAAGTAAAGTTCAGGCCTCTACACACCTCTTCCCATGCCTGATGCTCCGTGGCATGATGTTAGCATGGATTTTGTTTTGGGATTGCCATGAACCTCCAGGAAGCATGATTCGGTCTACGTGGTTATCGATCAATTTTTGAAGATGGCCCTTTTCATTCCCTACTCTTAGACTTCGGATGCTTCGAGGGTAGCCCATCTGTTCCTATCTCATGTGGTGTGTAAGTTTGGGTTACCTTGTACCATAGTGTCTGACCGGAATGTTAGGTTCACCAGTTATTTTTGGAAGACACTGTGCCACATGTTAGGTACTCACATCAAGTTCTCCACTGCATATCATCCCCAGACAGATGGTCAGACCGAGGTGGTCAATAGGAGTCTAGGTGACCTTTTGAGGTGTCTTGTTAGGGACCGTGTAGGGGATTGGGATCTCATGTTACCACTGGCTGAGTTTGCATATAATGATTCGGTAAATAGGTCTACAAGTATGAGTCCATTCGAGATTGTCACAGGTCGTAGGCCTAGGAAGCTAGTGGATCTTGTTCCCATGCCCATTCATGCACGAGTATCATAGTCTGTCAAGTCATTTGATAGGCATGTTAGGAGTCTGCATGATGACATTCATCGTCACATCAAGGCCAGCAATGCACGGTATAAGGAGTTAGCCAATGCCCATAGACACCACCATGAGTTCCAAGAGGGTGATAATGTCATGACCAAGGTTAGACCTAAACGGTTTCCCTCTGGAACCATCAAGAAATTGCAAGCTCACGGAGCCGGTCCATTTCGAGTGTTGAAACGCGTCGGATCCAACGCGTGTGTTGTGGACTTGCCCGAAGAATATGGGATAAGCTCTACTTTCAATGTTTCAGATCTAGTTGCTTATAGGGACCCAGCGGTGATCCCCAGTGAGCCTTTTGAGCCGTCTCCTCCCATTGAGAGTGACCCTACACTTGAGTGTCCACCACCCGCCTCATTTCCACAGCAGCGAGAACATATAGATCATATACAGGATGAGCAGGTGACTATTACCAGGAGTGGATTCTACCCGCGCTACCTAGTGTGATGGAGAGGGTGACCCGCCACTGAGGATACATGGATCACCCGAGCGGAGTTGCAGAGGATAGATCTAGACCTACTGGAGCGCTACTAGAGCGATGCAGACCTTTACTCGACAGGGTCGAGTTTCTCCCACCCGGGGAGAATTGGTGCAGACACCAGAGCTAGCGAGAGATTTGACATGGTGAGCCGTCGATACCGAACACGCAGCCCCACTAGAGCGACGTAGGCATCCCTATGGCTTGGAGACAGTCTGGAGTCTCCATCTGGAGTCTGGGTATTTTTTCTATATTTATTGGGTTGTATTTGCTATTTATCTGAGTTGTATTTGTGTGTAATGGGTGTTTGTGTAATTTTGGATTTTATGTCTAGAGGGGCTAATTAGCTAAATGTCTTGGGTTTCATTGCAAAAAGGGCAGTGGGTCTAGCAGGGGTCCCACCTTCTTCCCATTGGTCCACATATGCCCTAAGGGCCCATATGGGGTTGGTCAAAAGTCCTAGGTGACTTCTAGAAGACTTAGACTATTGGACCAAGGAGACAAAGGTAGAGGATGCCCCCTCCTTGTCCCCTATGCTTGTCCCCTACCTACCCTTGACCAATGTTAGTGGATGTCCTTTGGTGTTAGTGGATGTCCTTTGGTCTAGATCTAGGGTTTGATTATTTATAGTCTCTTGTACCATTTATGAAGGAGCTAATGAAAAAATTCAAGGAATTTCCCAAGGAGCCAAGGGCTGCCGCCTCTCCCTCTCTTCTCCCTCCCCTTTGCAGCTCTGAAGGCTGTATTCTAGAGGCATGACCTAATGCGGGACGGACACGCGACCTGGGACCCTAGCTCGCAATCGTCCCTATGCGAGAGAAACGTTGGACCGTGTGCGGTTGAGAAACCGATAGTGAGTCTCCGATATCGACTTTTTCGCGTGTACTTAGATTGAGTCACGGGACGGGTCACTCACTATCGCTCTCTCGCAACGGTGATAACAATATATCAGGCTAAGAATCCTAACACTCATAGCGGCATATGCAAATAGATACGAGTAAAGTAAATGCGAAATAGAGAGAGAGTGGATTTACCTCCACCTGCCGGGCGTGGGGAAGACGATCCCTGCCAAGCCAGTAACTCCCGGTACAGTAACTATTTAAATTGCAGTAGTGAATTTTGATGCCCACTACACGCAGGGAGGTAAAGGTCTACACAAGTGGGCCGGGAAGGTTGACGGACAGTGTTTTGATGTAGCTTTGGCAGCACACGTACTCACGAATGTGGGGCCCACATGCTGGTCGGTAGGTCCGAATGGGCCCAGAGGGGTACCGTTGTAACGCTGGCTACTGGAGAGGCACTCCCTGGGACGGTGGCATGCTAGCTCGCCTTGTGGAAGGCGAGTCGGCTCCGGTCTTCACTTGTTGAACTTGTTGCCCACGGATCTGAAGTTCTATTTTACAGCGCACGACCCAGCGAGATCAGCTGCTGTGATCACTCCCAACGTCAGATCGACACGAAATTGGTGCCGTTGGAAAGCTGACTTGAAGTAATTCGATCTATGGCTAGAGAAAGAATTTTAACTATCCTAGATCTGTCCTTGGTTACAAAAATATTGAAGTCACGCCCTAGTGATAGGGCGTCTTATACAAAACTCACGCCTTCATGGAAGGCGTTTCTTTCCTGCATTGCAGGTTTTCAGCCCGACGGCTATGGAAATTGCAGAAGAAATAAATAAAAAATAAAAAAAATGGAAAAGGGGTGTTTTTGGACTTACCCGTTCGTGCCTCAGGGGTTGTGGCCGGGGTAGAGGCTCTCGTGGCCGCCGGAGGCGTCCACGGGGGACGAGCGCCACCGCCCGCGGTGGCTCGTCGGCGGCATCTCCTTCTTCTCCGTCTCCTTCTCCTTCTCCTTCTCCTTCGTCTTCTCCTTCTTCATCCTCCGTTTCTTCATCATCACTCCCCTCACCTTCTTCCTGGTTCATCGCAGCTTCACCAACCTCGCCACCGTTTCCTTCGTCGCCGGGCGCCGCCATCTCCTCCACGGCAAGGTCTTCAACTTGAACCTCGACTGCCTCCAGGTCGACGACCTCCGGTGCGCCCACTCTTAGCCTTTTGTGAGGTCCGGCCATGGCTGGAGAGTGAGGGGGGCTTGAGGGAGTGAGAGATTGAGGGAAAGAGAGGGTTTGCGGTTTGGGTTGCAGAAAAGTTCGAATGAAGACGGGAGGAGGAAGAAGAAGAGGTTTTTTTTTAGGTTTTAACTTTCGAAACAAAGACACGCCCTTTTGGCGGGCGTGTTTTGTGGAAGTAACGCCTGCAAGTGAAGGCGCACTTTGAATATAAGACGGCGTTGACAAAGGCGTGTTCTGTTTTGGTATGGGGAATGTAACCGTCGTCAGACGCATTAAACAGGCGTTGATTGATGGGATGTGCAGTGATGATGGCTGTTTTTAGAAAACGCCTTTGACCAGGGCGTGACTTGTTTATAAAACGACTCATTAAAAAGGCGTTACTTGTGGAAATTCAACGGATGTATTTTTAAGGATTTTGAATCGTTGCACGCCTGATTTTGATAACGCCTTTGGTCGAGGCGCGTATTGGTTTGAAAACGCCCGGACATGGAGGCGTCTCATTCGCTGGTCACGCCTTTTATGGAGGCGTTATTTGAAATAAATTGCAGAGTTCGGCAGTTCTGATCTAATTTCAATTGATGAATGGCTCAATTCAGAAAACAATTTTTATTCATTGAAATGGGAAATCACATGACTAATGAGCCACTTTGGGCCTTAATTTTTGAAGAGATTTTACATAAGATTTCCATTCCTCTCGATCTTCATATATATATTTTAGATTTTTTAATCAGTGGCCAAAGTGTCGCCTAGGCGACGCCTAAGCGGACGCCTTGTCGCCTAAGAGCTTAGAGACCTCGTGAGCGCCTTGGTTCGCCTTGTCGCCTTGACAACTATGTTGCTACAAGAAGACATATAATGCCCTTGGCCCAGACATCTGAAACATGGGTTAGAGCGGGGACCCGGCTTCTAGGCTGAACCCTCGTGGCCGCCATCATCAAGCAGGGGCTTCCCAGGACCCCTTCTGGAGAACCGATCACCGATCTTCCCACGTCTGCACTCTTGCCCTCGTTCTCATTCTCACCCTCTCCTATAGTTGCCATTCAACCCAATAGATCTGCAAGTCTCTCTCTCCCCCCTCCCCCCCATATAGATAGATGGATAACAAAGGGCCTTGCACAACATGGAATTCCTTGATGAGTATGTCTTCCTTATGTTTTTCTTTTGGGGCCAGGGAAAACAACTTCATGCCCCTCTCTAGGAGAACCACGCTACCTGTTTTCTGATTACCCTCTAGTACTATAGAAGAATGAGTTTCTAAAGCCCCTGGCTTCATGCTGAACAAGGGTAGCTTTAAGTACATGACACCTTACAGAAACATTTATGGGGTCCAACTCAAGATTTCAGGGAGTGACTTAACCTTAAGTAGACCAAACAGGGACACATCTATTTTCAGAAACAGAGCTATGTTCATGTTCGTGGAAGTGATAATTGTAAAAATAGTCCACTTTCATGCATAACAGCAAAAATGCCATTCTTCAATATTTATTGACGAATATAACTTCATTATGCAAATAGATGTACAAAAATGCCCCTGAAGGTAGACACAATAACCTGGGGTCAGATATGGGTCACTTTCTCAAGATAAAATTTAACTAGTATTTAAAAAATGTTCCTAATATCTTGACTTGCCTGTGCAAAAATAATCTTATTAAGTAAGAGCCTTCCCCCTCCACGGAGAGAAGAGGGACCAAAAGGATCAAGTGTAGGAGGGACCACCCCGGGTAGTGGGCGCCAATAATGCTATAGATGTCAAGGATATGGGCACTTTACGAGGCATGCCCATCCAAAGGGTTGTCTAGCTTGCTAGTTGAGGAAGAAACTTCCCCACCCCAAGGGGAACATGAGAGTATGATTGAAGTCCATGAAGCATCACTAGATTGGGAGGAAGAGTATGAGGCCCAATACCATGAGTCGGGTCTAGACCAAACCATGACATGTAAGCAGGTGGGAGTGGGAGGGCAGTGGTGCAGGCGGGGGTGGCATTGCCGCGGTGCAGGTGGGAAGGCGACGGGGGGCCGCGGTGGCCGGAGACGGTGGTCGGAGCCGGTGGCAGCAGGTGGGGGAGGTTGGTGCGTGGCGTATGGAGAGAGCGTGGAGGTGGACGGTCGATGCAGGGGGGTTAGCAGGGAGAGTCGCCGCGGTGTGGGCGTGGGAGAGTGTTAGGGAGTGGACGTAGGACGTGGCTGCGGCCGATGGTGGAGAAAGGAAGAAGATGGAGGGGGGGTCCGGTGGCAGTGGGGTGGCGTCGCGGTGGAGGAGCACGGTGGTCGGAGGGAGTGTGGGAGGGTGAGAGGGTGGCGACGGGAGGGGGAGTCAGCAGGTGGCTGGGGGGGTTTGCGGTTGCGTGAGAAGGTGTGGGCGAGAGAGTGAGAGAGATGGAACGGTGGAGGGGAGGTTGTGGTGACCGGGAGAGAGAGGGGAGTTGGTGGAAGCGGTGGCCGGCAGTGGCGGTGGCGTCCGGTGGCCGGGGCACGGTGGTCGGAGGGAGTGTGGGGCGGTGGTCGGCGGTGCGTGACATGCAGCAGGGAGAGGAGGTGGAGAGGGTGGTCTAGGCTCCGTGGAAAGGAGAGAGAGAGAGAGGGAGAGCAGAAGATAGAGAGAGAGCGTGTGAGAAAAATGCCAACCTCCTCCCGTAAACAGTGAGGATGGGAACTTTTATATTTTGAAACTGGGGTAACAATCAAATTAAAGAAAGATAGGGGTATTTAAAAAAGGGGGGACAAGATCCTACAAATGAGGAAGGATTTAATGTAGGTAATAATAATGTCATTAATATGATCAATATTCCATATATATGTATATATATACACACACATATATATATATATTTATAAAAGCTAGGGAATGGGCCAAGTCAATTTAAATGGGCCAAGCCCATTAAGATTATTTTATAGGTAATGGAATGGGAATGGGCCAAGCCCGTTAACACAAATTTTTTCTTGAAATTATTTATTGGTTTGATGTGTGAACAAGGGATGGGCCAAGCCCATTAGCGTACATTTTTTTTGTATTTTCATGCGGGGAAGGGGAACAGCCGGAAGCCCATTAACAAAGCCCATCAACACGACTCGGTTGTTTTTGATTATGGAGGATTAGCGATTTAATTTGCGTGAGACGAGACGGTCAAACAAAGATCGGAAATCAATCAAATGACCTAATTATGCGAGCCCCTGTTCCAAACAGGGGCACTGTAAACCCTCCCCTCAGCAGCCACTCGTACCCCCCCTGCCATCCATTCCCCCCCCCCTTTCACAGACCACTGCGGCCCCTCTCCCTCTCCCAGTTCCCACATGCCACCCACCCCCAGCTGCCTTGTCCCGCACTGCACTGCGAACGCTCACCCATGATGCCAAAATAAAGCCACCGATCCGTCACCACCTGCAGGACATCCATCGCCGCAACCCCTGTCCACCATTGCAAACTGCATCCCAACCACACAGCCCAGCAAGCCACCCATCGCACCCGCCACCACCGTCTTCTGCCATTTGTCAAGCCGTCAGCCCAGATCACCTCCCGAGCCGTCGCGGCCACCTTCCACGTCCACAACGACCGCCATGCAGAGCACGCCGAGCGAGCTACGAACAGCACACCAACTGTCCGGGCTGCCGCCATCTACTCCGGGCACGTTGCCGGCGCTCGAGCCCACGCCTCGTCGGCACGCAGGCGTCGTCTCCAGGCACCCAGCTCGCCACCGCCATGAATCCCCGCTTACCACTGTCGCACTCATCTCGCTGCCACCCCCCCTCCATTCCCTCTGTACGCGGTGGACTGCTACCCCTCCTCCGAGCAGCACGTCGTGGCCAGGAGGCTACCATCATGTCTAGCTACATTGTCCCCTCCTAGCACGGTGAACACGTCGTCCAGGTTGCGTCTCCATCCCTGCAAAGGTGTTGGCTGTCGCGGCTCCCTCTCCAGGTCGCTGTTCGCCACGGCGAAGTGTTCGCTGCCGTCGCCGACTTTGCTTCCTCGTCACCAACCATGATCCACGATGGCACCTCACTTAGAGCTTCGCCACTCCAAGGCCTGTGGCAGCGATGGCCTGTTCGCAATCTTTGTTGCCATTGCACAGTGTGGTGGCGTCCACTCGCCATGTGTCCCATCCATCCCTAATCGCCAGAGCATATTGCGAGCTTTCTCTGGGTAGCAACGGCAAGATGAGTGACGCGGTAGTGGGAGGAAGGCTAGCATTCATCCCCTCTGCTACTGCACGCCCCTTCGAGCAGCAAGCACGGTGAGCACCACCTCCTTCCACATCCGAGCACACCGCCTTCCCACCGTCGAGCATGGTGCTCGTCCCCCACCTATGCTAACGGCATCCCACTGTCCCCTTCTCTCTCTACACTCACCATCTCTCTCTTCCTCTTTCTCTCTCAATCCTATTCTCTCTCTTCGTGAAGGTCGGAGGGTAGCCGGATGATGACGTTGAGGACGTCCTCGCGTTCCTCTTCTCGTTCCGCTCCTTTCTTCCTTCAACCTCGATCTCAGAAAATGAATGGAAGAAGATCAATACCTTGAATCCTCAGCTCCGCTCCTCTCCTTTCTCCCTTTCTTCCTCTGCAAGAAAACGAATATCACGATAGGGTTCCTCTCTCTTGCACACAGAATCGTAACATACATATGTATATATATGCACAAAGAAAAGTGTCCAAAAGACACTTAAAACCCTCTTATAATGTCTAAAAGACATCACCATATGATAAGGGACCAATGGGGGGTAGTTTCGTAAAGACCCCAAACCATCCCGATCAGATTAAACCCGGTTCGCAAATCCCGTTCTGGAGCAGAGCAAGCCATAGGGTTGACCCATGGCTCACTGCGTTAACCCATTCATGGGCTGCGTCAACCGTTCCAGAAGGCTGTGTTAACTCATTGAGCAAGCAACGTTAACCCAGCCCGGAGGCTGCGTTAACCCTGCCTACCCAGTGCGTTGACGTACATGGGCATTCCAGAGGCATTCAGAAGTAAACCTCCCAAGGCGATAATAGATGCGTTAATGCACTAGGACAGTGCGTTGACGCAGTGTAACTTCCAGTAGCACATGTGAAGGGCAGCCAGGGGCTTTCCAGGGGCAAAGCACCCAAGCTGATAAACAGATACGTTAACGCACTGGGGCAGTGCGTTGACGCAATGGCCAGTCAGAAGCTGAAAGCATGCTGGAAGAAGTGCTGCGTAGACGCAGCGAACACACGCGTCGACGTAGGTACACGAGCGTCGACCCATGTACACAAGTGTCGATGCAGGTACACAAGCGTCGACCCAGTGCCCAGCCAAAAGCCTTTTTGTTGCTGGTTGGAGGAATGCGTTGACGCATCGTGGACAGTGCGTTGACGCAGTGGCCATCCAGAAGCTAAGAGCTTACTGGATGAACTACTGCGTTGACATACTGTCTACAGACCGTTGATGCAGCGTGATTTCCAGTAGCTTTGTAAAGGCAGCCAGAGGCTGCATTGACCCAACCATGCCATTGCGTCAACCCGTTGGGGCTGCTGCGTTAACTCCTTGAGGTGCAGCGTTAACGCATTGGGGTGCAACGTTAACTCCTTGAAGTGCTGCGTTAACTCTTGAAGTAGACTGCGTTAACCCTTCAGTTGAAGATCTGAAAAAGTGAAAATTGGCTATCTTTAAGCATGGAGATCCCTTCATAGCCCCTCCGATCTATCCCGGACGCCCTGGGTTGTCCCTCCCTGGGACAGAGCCTTCTTGGGTTGCCGTTTTCGCCCCTTTCTGGTCCCCAAAACGCCGAGCCCCCTTCACGACTTCTGTTCCCTTCCCTGTCCTCGAACCAACCCCGTTGGCCTTGCCTCCAAACTCGATCAGGGGAAGAACTTCTCTTTGGAAGCACTTTCGTCGCGCGGACGGCTGCTACAGTGCCGTCGCGGGACAGAGCTACAACCCTTCCAAAGGGACCTCCGTGCAATCACCCTGTTTCGACCTGAAACTTTGCGGGCCACCTATACACACCTCCAGCCATCTCCAGAAATTTCCCCGGGCCTCCAGGAGTCCATTTTCTTTTGAGGCCCATGCTCCCCAAAGTCAACCCACAGTTCTGTCTGCCTGAAGACAGAACTGAACCCACAACTTCCACTGCCCGCCGCGCCCAGATCCTCCACTGAAGCCACTGCCGCCCCTTGATCCCCATCTAGCCCTACCAGTCGTCTCCCTTCCAGAGAAAACCCTGCCCCTAAACCCCTCCGGAAGCCCACGAACCAACCGTTCTCCCGGGCCCTATCATAGTGGGCAGGCAAGCAGACAGCACGCGCGCAAGGTGCTCGAGAAATTGCTCCAGCCACCTCCGGCCTCGGCTGCCGCTCTTCTTCCTCGGGCGACCCTGGGACATCCCCACCAGCGTCCACGCCGAGTTTCGCCGCGATTGGGCGTGCCTAGGGGCGCCTACCAGGTCCATCTTGCAGCTGTTCGGCGAGGTCTGCACTGGTTGTACAGCAACCAGCCACTTTCCGGGCGCTCCCCGAGGTCCACTCCGGCTCCAGTAGCGCCGTCCACCACCTGGGAGTGTTCCCCTCGACAGCGTCGCCAGAGGTCGTGCCACTCCAGCCCCTCCCTCCAGGAGGACTACTTCCTAGCAGCAGCACGTGGCGGTACCGGTGGACGACGAGCGACCCCGGCCCCGTGCCCGTCACCCCTTGTCGCAGGATCACTGGACCCGCTGATGTAGCCTATTACCTCCCTGCGAGGAGTGGGCGTATTTTTATGTGATTGTACTTTGTTGATCTTGTACCAGTGATCTTGTGACTTGGCCGGGTCTCTTCCCCACGCCCCGAGCGTGGAGGTACGCATCCCACGTCCCTCTCGGTAGCATTTGCTTGTCTAGTATATTCTCTTGATGCCACGCTAGAGAGCATATAAGATTCCCGCCTCTCCGTACGACTTTTTCGAGACGTGTTTCGCGCGCGCGCGCGACGCGAATCTTCCTCAGCATAACGCCATGGTCCTCATCACCGCGACTCCGGACGCGAAGCCGTCCGGACGAATGGTGCTCCTGAAGGAAGTCGTGCCGGGCGGCGGTTTCCGTTTCTACTCGAATTACGATTCCCGGAAGGGCGGGGAGCTCCTCGCGAACCCCGCGGCCCAGCTCCTTTTCTACTGGCCGTCGCTCGGTCGCCAGATCCGCGTCGAAGGGAAGATCGCGAAACTCTCCGACGCCGAGTCGGACGCGTACTGGGCGTCCCGCCCGCGCGGGAGCCAGATCGGCGGCCTCGCCTCGCATCAGAGCCATCCGCTCGCGCGACCCGAGGACATGGATCGGAAGGTCGAGGAGCTCACGAAGGAATACTCCGGGAAGGAAATCCCGCGCCCGGCGAACTGGGGCGGGTTCGAGCTTCGGCCGGACTATTTCGAGTTCTGGGAAGATCGGGCGAGTCGGCTTCACGAACGCATCACGTACACGCGGGACGGCAAGGCGCGCCCCCTCGAGCCCGGCATGGTCATCACGGTCGAGCCCGGCCTCTACATCGCGCGCGACGCCCAGGACGTCCCCGACAACCTGCGCGGGATCGGCGTCCGGATCGAAGACGACGTGCTGGTGACGCCGACCGGTCACGAGGTCCTCACGGCCGCGTGTCCCAAGCGGGTCGAAGAGATCGAGTCCGCCTGCCGCAGATGACCCGTGCTGTCCGGAGCGATGTCACTGGCGCGCGGCGACCGGACACCCCGCGGCCCCCAGTGCGACCCCCGGTTTGACCGGTAGCGCACCGCGAGCTGACAGCACGCCGCCCGTCTTATCGGGTAGTTAGGAGCCTAGGGTCAACCGTCCCCAGCTGGCACGGTCCGTGATCTTTGTGGGCTCCATGAAGCTTCGCGCATTCGTCATCGGCGCCCTGCTCCTGGGACCCTCGCTCGCCTCCGCCGACGCGCCCAGGCGTCAGATCGAGACCGCGAGCACCGTGCAGATGTTCGGGTTTGAAGGCGAGCTGCGCACCGATGGCCGCGTGATGGCGCGGCAGATGCTGCCCGCCCAGCCGCAGCCCGACGGCACGATCGCCGCGGTCGCGCAGAGCAAGATCATCTACCTCAACAAGAACGGCGTGACGCTGTCGCCCGCGCAGGTCAACGACGCGCGCACGAACAAGTCGACTCGTTGTAATGCGCGGCGCCGGCATCGGCATCCTGACGCTGCTCGCCGTCAACTACCTGTTCTTCCGCACCAACCTGGTTCCGCGCCTCGCGCTTCTCTTTTTCGCACTGCTCACCATCATCGGCCTCTCGCTCACGCGCCTTGCAAAAGCGTTGCTGCAAGAGCGTTATGAAATCCGCGCTCGCGGCACCAGCAGCCCCGAAGGCACCGTGCTCGTCCTCGGTGGCGCCGGCTACATCGGTTCCAGCCTGGTTCGCAAGCTTCTCGAATCCGGCCGCAAAGTGCGCGTCGTCGATAGTCTCGTGCACGGAGACGAACCGCTCCGCGGCGTCTTCGGCCATCCGAATCTCGAGATGCGCATCGGCGATTGCCGCAACATTCAAGACATGGTTGCCGCGGTTCGGGGAGTCGATGCCGTCATCGACCTCGCTGCCATCGTCGGCGATCCAGCCTGCGAACAGGACAAGCAGACCGCGCTCGAAATCAACTATGCCGCAACCCGCATGTTGATCGAAGTCGCCAAGGGTCATGGCATTCAGCGCTTCATCTTCGCGTCGAGCTGCAGCGTGTACGGCGCCACCGACGTCATGATGGACGAAAACTCCGCCGTGAAGCCGATCTCGCTCTACGGCCAGACCAAGCTCGACTCCGAGCACGCATTGCTCGCTGCGCGATCTTCCACATTCCACCCGACGATTCTTCGCTTGGCCACAGTGTTCGGACTTTCGTTCCGTCCGCGCTTCGACTTGGTGGTCAACCTCCTCATGGCCAAGGCGTTCTACGAAGGCGTCATCACCATCTTCAACGGTGAACAGTGGCGCCCGTTCATTCACGTGCACGACGTCGCGGCCGGCATCATCAAGACGCTGAATGCCCCGCTCCCGGTCGTCAGCGGCCAGATCTACAATCTCGGCGACACCCGCCTCAACTACACGTTGACGCAAATCTCGCTCATGATCAAAAAGATGTTCCCCAACACGCAGATCCAGCACATCGAAGACAGCGATCGCCGCAACTACCGCGTTTCGTTCGACAAGATCGAAACGCAGCTTGGCTTCACCTGCTCGTGGCAGGTCGAAGACGGCATGCGCCAGCTTCGCCAGGCGTTTGAGGACAAGGAAATCACCGACTACACCGACACGCGCTACTACAACCAGAAGTTCCTCAAGATCGCCGGCAGCCCGAGCCGCAACCTGCTCGACGAACACTTGATGGCAGCTTTTGCCAACGCTTACCTTGTATGAGTAATCAAATCGAATAGGATAATTTTTAATGAATTATTTCGATTTATACCGATTTATCCCTCAAATAAAGAGGGCCTAAAAAATTACCAAAACGGCCCTCTGTGAATTTTAGTGTGCAAGTGGCTCTGGGGTGCATTTATGCACAAGTGACATCTTATCCATTTCCTTTCCAAATTAATATATTATAATTTCTTTTTTTTTTGTTGGAATGTTGTGGTGCCATGCGGACTAATGTTTTTTTAGTTAGATGTTAAGATACACTGGGTTTGTGTGTGGGGTGTATTTTGTTATATTGTATCTAACCACAAAAAATTTCATTTTTTATCGGTCTCTCGTCTTTATGTGATGGAGGAGCATTGCTTTCAGGGGCATGACAAACTGTCTTTGACCTGAGTGCAATAAGTCTTTCGTTAACGACGCGATTTTGTTGGTGTTCGTGGCATACAAACGAATCGGATGCGGAACGGTGCTTATGAATTAATGTGCGCCGCCCGGACTGTCAGGCATTAGGTTATAGGTTCGGTTTGGTTTTATTTCTTTCGGGCTCTTTGATCGATGAGCGTTAACCCTCATAGAAAATCTGTGTCTGTGCTGGTGCCTCTGGCGCTGCCGGAACCTTATGACTATGCGGTGCCTGACGGGATGCATGTGGAGCCCGGTTCCTATGTTGTGGTGCCGCTGGGCGCGCAGCGTCTTTATGGTGTGGTCTGGGGCGAGGGCTCGGGCAAGTTCGATGAGAAAAAACTTAAAAATATAATCGAAGTGATGGATGCGGCCCCGATGACGGCGGGGCTTCGCGCTTTCATCGACTGGATGGCGGGCTATACGCTTAATACGCGGGGATCGGTGCTGAGGCTCGCATTGCGTTCACCGGCGGCCCTTGAACCGGCACGCGTGCGCGTCGCCTATCAGCTTACCGACAAGCGGCCTGCGCGCATGACGCCTGCGCGGGTGCGCGTGATCAAACATGTGAGCGACGGATTTTTGCGCAATGTGCGCGAGATCGCGGACGAGACGGGTGTGTCGGACGGTGTGGTGCGCGGGCTTGTGGATGCAGGCACCTTGTCGCCCGTCGAGATGCCTGCGGATGCGGATTTTCCCGGGATCGAATTGTCGGCGCGGGGCGAGGCTCTCTCTGACGAGCAGCAGCGCGCGGCGGATATTTTGTGCGCGCGCGTGCGGGCGCAGACATATGCAGGCCTGTTGCTTGATGGTGTGACATGTGACAAGATGCTAACCTCGAGTTTAGGGCGAGAGGGCCGACCCGGATGGTCACAACGCGTAGAAAAACACGAAGAGTCACGTACCATGTGACAAAGCAACCCCTCACTAGAAGAAAGGCCAGACGCGTCTACTGAGCCAATGCCTAGGAAGGCAAAATCTCATGTACGCTCTGGAATGAACCAGGAATAGAACTATCGTATCGAGAACTAGTCAGGGTCACGCCCGTTGACATGACTCCAAAGCCCCTAACCATGTGTGCACACACTGGCCGTAGACAACTAAGTTAGGCCTCTAGCTAGTTTTCTCCCTCTGCGGACGCTGCGGTCGAGGGCAACAGTATTGCCAAATCGGGAGCCCATGGAAACTAGCTTAAAAATCACATATCGAGAAAGTGCCCCGCTATAAGAGCCGTAAGGCGACAAAGAGTGAAGGCTTACGAGACACAAACTCTGAAACATGAGTGCTGAAGTACAGAGAAGCTAATCATACACTGTCACCCGTACTACAGAGCACCAATGGCAGTATAGGAAACTGCCGACAGACTCAGGACAAGGCAGCTAGACCTACTAGCACAATAATCCTCGAGTCACCAGAATCTAGGCCAAGATCATTGCTCACAGCGGAAAAACCACCAATCAGTCTAATCCTAAGCCAGAGAAGATGACCCTCCGATGAAAAGACTCATAGAGATCTGAGGGAACACTGAGAACCCTCAGCACACCTGGACACGTAAATTGAGGTAAGATGATATCTTGAGTGTAATGTCCTGGGTCTTTGACGGATCTTGATTGTGTCTTTTAGGATCATTAGTAGGTCTTTAGGATCCTTTTTAGAGAGTTTCGGATCACTTTTGTAGCTCTCGAGTTGAGTTTTACAATCCGTGTGGATTTTCTCCCGTATAACCTACGAAACCCTATGGTGAGTTTATTTCTCAATTCATCGACTCGTGGACGATACAGTTGTGATGTACTCTTTGCGAGGATCGTTTCGACTATTTTTTTATATTTTTCTAGATTAGTGCATTTTCGGCACGAAAATCAGATTTTTGGAAAATTAGGTAAATTTCTCATTTTCTTCTATTTAAACCTAACCACTATCTCTCATGCCTCATTTTCAACAGTTCACCTTCTCTCTCCGTTCTCTCTCCTCTCTGGTCCGTTCAGCACGGGGTGCACACCGTTGTGGAGCTGGCCGAGGCAGGGACGTACTGGAGTGATCGGTTCGCGGCATGGGGCAGTGGATGGAGCGTGGCAGACACGATCCCTCGATGGATTCCAAGAAAGCGCCATTCCCGTTCCTGGCGATTTTTGACGTGGTTTAGTCGCTTCGGCCCACGATTTCTTCAGTGGAGATGGGGAGATGGATCACTCACTCATCCTCTACGTTTTCCCTATCTCTGCACATCGTTTGGTGCTCAAACGAGCGAGATCGGGCTCGTTGGGGTTTTGTGGGTTTCAAAGGCTTCGTTAAAAATTGGCGACATATTTTAGATCAGTTGGAGTCAATGGATTCCAAGGAACGTCAGCATTCCATTGATACCAGATTCATGCCAATTGGCAGTCCCGGTTGACCGTAAGGAGCCCGGGAAGTTTGGTTGCTCTTTTTGGGTAATTTTGCTAGAATCACCCATTTCTTGCTATTCGTGCATCGTTTTGACTCCAGTCGGGGTCCATGTGATTGCCAGGGTGATTGTGGCTGTATCCCCTTCGTCTCGACACGAACGGGGTGTAGGAAGGCCACATCGGACGAACACTTGGGTTTGCTCACCGTGATGGTTGAGTGGTCACACTAGAGACCACCCAAGGTATGGGCGGCTGGCACTGGACCGTTCATCATCGCTAGATTTTGGGGCTTGTGCGGTCGCACGATAGACCGCACATGGTTTGTGCGGCCCGATAGGGTTCACCCATCCCCCCTTGGGCGGCCATGTTCTAGCTGCCTATCTTACTGTCTGGGATGTGCGGCCAGTCTCTGACCGGTTATCCTAGTTGACCTTTGCTCAACAATTGCGTGTCGATCGCATTAGGCAATCTGGTCAAGGCCATTTTGACTGACACTATAGTATGCCGATTCTGTTAGGTGATTTGGTCAAAATCGTTCTGACCAGGAATTGATCTGGGTCGGTGGGCTTAAGCAGCCAAGACCTTGACCGCTCATCCCCTTGGGCGGTCCTGCCCTAACCACACATCCTCTTTAGCCTTTAGGGGTCGGTCTGTTGTGTGGTTTGTCCCCAACCGTTCATCCCCCTTGAGCGGCCCCATATGGATCGTTCATCCCTTTGAGTGGCCACTGTGTGACAGCCCATCTTGTTGAGTCGTCATTGTCTGGATCCAGTCAACTGGGGGTCACCCAGTGGTTGACAGGTAACCTTGTGTGTCTCGACGGTTCTGTCTAGTTCGAGACATGGTTCTGGCTGTAGTGAGGTATCACCTTACCTCGGCCTGTGTGTCTAGGTGTGCTGAGGGTTCTCGGTGTTCCCTCAGGTTTCTACGTGTCGTTTCCTTCAACCATGTCATTTTCTCTAGCTTAAGATTAGACTGATTGGCGGTTATTCCGCTGTGAGCAACGATCTTGGCCTAGAGTCTGGTGACTCGAGGATCATTGTGCTAGCAGGTCTAGTTGCCTTGTCCTGAGTTTGTCGGCAGTTTCCAGTGCTACCATTGGTGCTTGGTAGTATGGGTGACAGTGCATGATTAGCCTGTTTGTACTTTGGCACTCACATTTTAGAGTCTGTGTCTCGTGATCCTCCACTAGTTGTAGCCTTACATCACTTGGCGCTATGGCAGCCTTTGCGGCGGGGCACTTCTCGATTTACGGTTCTTAATCTAGTTCTGTAGGACCCCAGTCCAACTATAGCGTCCAGCGGAGGGAGAATACTAGCTAGAGGCCTGGCTTAGGCAAGAGTCAATCTGTACACACATGGTCAGGGGCTTGGACTGACGTCGATGAGCGCCACCTTGTCTAGTCACTCGCGACTGTAGTTCTATTCTGGTTCTGACAGTGTCTTAGTCTCTGTCGTGCTTCTTTAGGCGGCAGCACAGACGGGACACTTGTAGGCGCAGCATAAGATGTTAGTGGACGCAGCTGGCTATTCTTCTAGTGAGAGGAGTACTTCAGACACGTGACACGTGACTTCTGTGTGGCTCTCCTATTTCTCGAGTGTCGTGACCTTTTTGGGTTAGCCCTCTCGTGGCTTTGCCCGAGGTCATTGTTATGTCATGAGCACGACGTTCTAGTCGTGTGTGCTTCGGTGGCTGTCTAGGTCATTTCTAGGCCTTCTTTCCTGTCTTTGCAGCTTCGATGAATCGGCAACTTCTGACTTCACTAGTTTAGAGTTTACCCTTCTATTGCTGTTAGGAGTAGCTTTAGGTGCTGAGGTTAGTTCAGCAACCGTTTGTTTGGTACGGGTTATTCCCCTCTTCCTTACCTGCTCCCTACTCCTGCTTCCTTTTCTTTTACAGCTTTCTAGTGTAGTTTTCCTACTCGTGCTGCCGCGCTCGACTCGAGCGGTTCAGCGGAGGGTGCCGCCGTGCCCGCGAGGACCGCGGCGACCGCGTCCCAGCCCCGGTCGGGGTCGACCACGTCCGTGACGCCGAGGCGCCCCGCGTGCGCCCGGCCATCGGCCGCGGCGGCGAGTGCGACCACGCGCACTCCGAGCACGTCGGCCGCCGCGACGAGCGCGGGCGACAGGTGCCGGTCGTCGGCGAGCACGAGCGCGACGTGCGGCACCCCTCCGGTGTGGGCGAGCGAGTCCATCCGGGCGGCGAGCTCTCCGGCGGCGGAGCACCGCGCGACCACCTCGTGTCCGTGCCGGGCCGCCTCGGTCGCGAAACGGTCCTCCAGGTCGATCGGCAGAGCGAACGCGACGCGCACGGGTCATCCCCCGATCGGCACGTCGTCGGGGACGACGTCGAGCGCGACCCCGTCGGCGATCGCCTCCAGCACGTCGGGCAGGTCGGTGCGCTCGACGAGCAGTTCGACGCTCTGCGCGGATCCGCTCGACACCAGCGATCGGTCGTCGACGACCCGGACGACCGTCGCCGACGCGGCGACCACCGCGGGCGGTCCGACGCCGGGACGGGATGCCGCACCGGTCGGGGCAGCCCCGGCATCCGCGTCGACGCCGCCGGAACCCGCCCCCTGTGACGACGGGGACGCCCACAGGTCCACCCGGCTGCCGGCGACCACGGCGGACGGCAGCGCCCCCGCGGTGGAGACGACGACGGCCGCCAGCACCGCGCCCGAGGTCGAGCCGACCGCCGTTCTTGGCACGAGCTCCCCCGCCGCGACCGTGCGAGCCACGATGAGTCCCCGATCGGGCACGGCCGTCGCAGCGAGGTAGTGACGGGCGAGCTCGCCCGAGCGGACCTCCACCGTCACGAAGTCGCCGCGCGAGACGTGCTCGCCCGGAGTGAGCACCGTGCGGGCGGCGAGCACGCGAGTGGAGGCGTCCACCGCGGAGACCAGGGCGACCACCCCGCCCGCGGAGGCGAGCACGAGCGCCAACCCCAGGACGAAGCGAGGGTCCAGCCAGACCCGACGACGACGCGGAGCGGCCGGAGGTACGGCGGGCAGCAGGGAGGATGAGGGCACGGGACGACCTCTTCGACGGACGGTGAGCGGACGGATCGGTCTATGGTGGCGCGCGACGGGAGCGCGCCGCGCGAGTTATCCACAGGCTCGTTCCGGGGCTCCGAGCCCACCGATAATCGACGCGAGCGCGACAAGCGCAAACGAATGGGCGGAAGCCGAGCAAACCCTGAGCCGGGCGGATGCGGTGATGGCAAAGCTGATCGCCGCGCACGGCCCGTATCGCGGCATGCAGCACGAATACCGGCCGTTCCAGGCGCTGGTGACTGCCATCATCAGCCAGCAGCTATCCACCAAGGCTGCCGCCACCATCCAAGGCCGCGTCCTGGCGTTGGCGGCGGAGTTCACTCCCGCCGCGTTCCTGGTACTGCCGCCTGAAGCTTTGCGCGGTGCCGGCTTGTCCGGCGTCAAGGCGCGCTACATCCTGGAGCTGGCGCAACGCGCTAGCGACGGACGCATCAATTTCGACACTTTGCCGCAGCAGAGCGACGCCGAAGCGATGGCGACGCTGGTGGCATTGCCCGGCATAGGGCGCTGGACGGCGGAGATGTTTTTGATGTTCAGCCTGAAACGGCCGGATCTATTGTCGCTGGGCGACGCAGCGCTGCAGCGCGCGGCGCGTTTACTGTACGGGGAAGGGGCCGACCTGGAACAGATAGGGCAGCAATGGCGCCCTTACCGTTCCGTGGCCTCGTGGTACTTGTGGCGTTACCTGTCCTGACAGAAACTGGTTCTGCAAGGCTTAGGCGACGATTTTGAGCGTGCTGAGTACCGCCTGGTTGAAATTATCCGTCGCTGCGGTATAAGCCAGTGCCGGGTTCTGCTTTAGCAGCGCGGCCCAATCGCCTATGGTGCCTGCGGCCGATCCCGTGCTATCCACGCTGGAACCGGTATCCGATGAACTGCTGGCACCGTTAGTGGTGCTGGCCAGGCTGGTAGTGGGCGTGGTCTGCTGCAGGAAGCTGAGCAGGCTCACGGCATCAAAGCCGCCCACGCTGACGCCGCTGATGGTGCTCACTGCGGCTGCTTCAGCCGACAGGTTGACGGCGGTTTCCGCCAGATCGCTTTCCGCAGGGGTACTTGCGACCGGGGTCTTGGCTGCACTATTCGTTGTAGTTGCTACATTGCTGGCAGCTGGCAATGCGCTTGTGATAGTAGACATTGTGTGGTGCTCCTTTAAAAATCTTTAACCTTATAATCCTTTCAACTTGTTATCGGCTAAACACGGCTCAGCTTTATATCAAAACTGTAAATAAAAACGAACAGACACTGAGCGACAAATAAAGTGTACACCCACTTTTATAAAAAACACAAACAATACAAATAAAAACGGGAGCCTAGGCTCCCGTTTTGTATGCAGAGGCGTCGCACCGCGTTGCCTTCCGATCGTTCTGACAAGAGGGAGATCGCGCGGACCGGTCCGACGGCGATCAGCATCGCCTGACCGAAATCCTGATAGAAGGGCAGCCAGTTCTGACGGCCGCGTTCGGTGAAGCGGCCTGGATCGAGCCGTCCGTCCGCCGCCTCCGCCAGCATGGTCCGCATGGCGTCTGAAAGGTCCGGGCGGGCATCCGCGATGGCCGTGCGCCCCGATTCCGGCGGAAGGCTCAGATCGGCGATGGACTGGGCGAGGAGCGGATAGAAGCGGCGCTGGTTGGTCAACACGATCACGGTCAATCGTCGCGACGGCACATACATCACGTCGGCCAGGGCCGGGCCGCCCGTATGGCCGACCGTCGCGAGGCCGTGATAGCGCCCGAACGTCCAGCCGACGCCGAATGCCCCATCGGAGCCATCGGCCAGCCGGACCGGACTGGTCAGCAGCGCGAAGCTCTCGGGCCGCAGCAGCCGGCCGGAGGTTAGGGCCATCATCAGCGTCGCCAAATCGCGGGCCGAGCTATAAAGCCCACCCGCCGCATATGCGCGGATCGGATAGATGAATTCCTCGTCGCGCTGAACGCCGTCGCGATAGCCGTAGAACTTCTTCGGGCGCTCCTTGTAGGGGCGATCCGTCAGCTTCAGGAGCCGATGGACTTCCTTGAACTGAGGCTCCGTGACCCGGTTGTAGCGCCGGATGTTCTGCAGGATGCCCTTGGCGCGATCCCGGTTCTTCGGGTGCAGCTTCCAGATCCGGTCGTCCAGCGCCAGCATTGTGCGCTTGAACTCTTCCGGGATTTCAGGATGCGAGTGCGAGTGCTGCAGCATGTGCGCGCTCCGTCCGCTGTATTGCGGAATCGAGAAGGTTGAGGATGTCGGTGAGCTTCGTTCTGGGGTCGTCGTTGAAGTCGAAGACGTTCTTTCCGACGATGTCCTTCAGCAGCTTGTAGGCCGGGCCGAGGGCGCCGCCGTTGACGTGTCGAAGCGCGCCATCCAGCGAGAACGCGACGGCGTCCAGATCGCAGGGCTTGCAATATTCCCCGGCACCGTTCCTCGCGTCCGGCCCCTTGGTCCATACGCCGGGCTGCTCGAGCAGATTCCGCACCGCGCGCAACTGGATGAGCAGGGCAACGCGTTCTGCCGCCCCATCCGCCCGTACTGGCGCCGGGGCTTCGTAGAGCGCGGTCACGACCGGCCCTCCGCTTTGGCGATGGTAGATGAACGTTTGCTCTTGCCGGTGGATTCACGATCGATCGCAAACAGCAGATAGCCGTAAAGCGATGGATCCACGCCGCGCGGAGCCAAAGACTGAATGAATGCGTCGCCTGCGGTCGCTCCCAAAGTCGTATCTATGGTAAACGCGCCCCCGTTTTCCAAGGTCCACGAAATCGGATACGCGTTGTCAGGCAACGGGTTGTTATTGAAATCGAAGCGACCCGATCCTGATCCACCAAGCAGGATGATCCCTGCCTTATAGGTATTACCGTTTACAACCACGGTATTGCCGCTAGTCATGGGCAGGTTCTGACCTACATCCAGATTGATCTGGCCGGAATTGACGATACTCGCCGACACAAAGCCGGGGCCGGGACCGCCTTGCAGAATAAGATTCTTGCCTACATTCAAGTTCAGCGTAGAGATCGGATCCAACTCGGCAAACGCATTGGACTTGGATGTTCCCGCATTTAGCACAGTGCCTCCAGTCAATATCATATCCCCGTCGATCTTGATCTGCTTACCGTTAACAGCCTGGATGATTGCACTGGCGCTACCGGTAGCAGTCGTTGCCGCGCCGGTCTGGGTAACGGTACCCCCCGTCATATAGAAATTGCCGTGCACTGTAAGATCCAGGGTATTCGCATTAATGAAAGCATTGGCCTGGGCTTCTGCATCGTGCGTACCGCCGGCAAAAGTTACTCCTCCGGGACCGCCGCCTACCACGCCGCTCACCTGGCTACCACCGCCCACTACGTTGAAATCGCCGGCAGTCGTGATCTTAAGCGTCCCACCCGCATCGATGATCGCATTGCTCGACAACAAAGGCGTACCCATGGGACCTATCGGCTCGGAATTGGTGCCAGTGGTTTTCCCGCCTACCACGTTAAACACATTGGCATTGATGGTGATATCGCCGGTAGCCTTGACCGTCAGATCATTATTCTGCGTTGGCGAATAGTTAAGACCCGCCGGTACGCCGCCGCTGAAGGTAACAACATTGGCGAGATCCAGAGTGATGTTATGTGCCAATAGCTTTCCTGGACCATCTATTTCAATCGTCCCGGTTGTAGACAACGAGATATCCCCATTGCCTGCATCTATATTCAGAGAAGCAGGAGTACCCAGCGAGGCCGTGCTCAAGGTGATTTGTCCCGAAGATTTAAACACGATCCCGCCACCTGCGGCCTGCACTACGGAGAACCCGTTGGAATCGCTATAGACTGTCAACGCTCTGTGAGCCCGGGCGCCATCACCAAGCCACCTGCGAGCACTAACGCCAACCTGAACCTCGCCCGCTCTGAACAGGGGGCCCAGCGCCTTGCTCCCCGTGTGGCGGACGTTATGCCGCCCTTGCCGCGTCCCCGTCCGGCAACGCCCGCGACGGAAACCAAGGCGGCACCCCCTGACACTTCCGCCGCCGCAACTCACATGGTCAAGCTCTCAAGCGGCAAAATGGCCAAGGTTGGTGATACCGCCGTCCTCAACGGAGCCATCTGGACCGTTCAGGACAATGGCGACGGCACCGGCAAGATGGTGAAATCCGGGCCGGGCATTCTCGGTGAGGCTGGAAAGAACACTGTCGCAGGCGGCGTAGTGCGCGAGAAGATGGGAGAGGCCATCACAGCCGGTAAGGACGCTGCGGTGGCCGCCAGCAAGCCAGTAATCGATACTGTCACCAAGGCGGGCGGCGATCTGCTGGGGCAGGCCGGTAACTTCCTCGGAGGGCTTTTTGGCGGGGCCGCCGTCACGCCCCCCGACAACGGCCTAGGCATCAAGATTTCCGTGCCAACGACGGCTCCGACGACGCCCAAGGCCGGAACCACCCTCGCCCTGCCTGCCACCCCCAGCGGCGCAGCGCTCGCAGCGCCTGGCGCTGGCCTTACCGCTGCACAACGCAATGCCATGACCTCGCTTGCCGGCACCGGCATGACCAATGCCATCCCGCCAATCCCCGCCGCGATGCCTCCCAATCTGCGAGGCAACGCCCTCCCAACGACCAGCCAGATCACGGTCAAGAAGGCGCCCGTGACGCCTGTCACACAGCCCGCAGCGCCGAAGCTCTATCAGGCCGCAGGCTATGTCTACGCGGCCAAGCCGGGAGGCGGATACCAGAAGGTGGGGAAGGTGGGATCGTCCGCCAGCAGTTATTCGGGTGGGTCCGGTTCGTCTTCCTCCACCAGTTCGTCTACCCGCACCTCGACCGCTGGCCTCAAGCCGGGCGACCGCACCTACAACTTTGATACCAACACGTGGGAATGAGATGACCCAGCTTTTCGACCCGCGCTTTCAGGCGATCGACGCGAACGGCAATCCGTATTCCGGCGCCAAGCTCTACTTCTATCAGTCGGGCACAACTACGCTGATCTCGGTCTACCAGGATTCAGCGAAGGCAACACCGCACACAACCCCGGTAGTGGCCGATACATCCGGGACCTTCCCGGAAATCTTTGTGGACACCGGGTGACGATCACGATCATCGCGACGATGCCGTAGAGTTCGATGAACGCCGCAAGCGGGTGCCCTATAAGCTCGCTCAAGAGCACCGCTCCGACGGTCCAGATGGCAGCAGCGATGAACGCGTTGTAGGCAGCCCGGTCCATCACGCCCCCTCCGTCCGTCGGGTGGAGCGCAGGGCATCAACAAGCCATTCGATATGATCTTCGTTGTGAGACGAGACCTGGATGACCGAGGTGCCGATCAGGATAGCTTTGCCGCGCGGGGTTTCCACAATCGTGGCGTGAGCACATTCGTCCAGAAACCTCCGGTAGCGGCGATGAGCCTCTTCCTTGAACGACTTCATCTCCCCCGTCGCGCTGTCGTAGTAGTAGCCGAGGTCTTGGTTGCCGAGGATCATGGCTGGACTCCTGCCTGTTCCAGCGCAAATATCTCGCTGGCAGTCATATTCATGCGGGAGGGGAACGATGTTGAATTTTCACAAAGCGATAGAGGCGTTTCGGAGCATAAAGTCGCAAATCCAGCGTCCTCAAAACGATCCGAAGTTGTGGGATTTCGCGCTGGGACTGGAGGCGCTGACGGTGGAACTCGACCAGCGCCTGTCGCAGATAGAGCGCAATCAGCATGCAATCCTTCAAGCGATGCGACAGCGCTGATAAAGGCAATCGCCTGCCTCGCAGTCATGGAGCTTTCCGCAATGGATGCGAGGAATCCGGGATGATCGGTGACGCTCATGACGCCTTCTCCATGGGAGAGGGGCCGAAGATGTCGGGACGACGGGAAGCCATGAAATCGCGGACGCGATCTGCCGTATCAGGCCATACCCGGCGACCGTCCCTAAGGCGCTCGACAAGCCGTCCGTTGCTCGCAGCCAAGATGCCGAAACGGTGCTCGCCAAGATTTTCAGCGCGCAAAAACGTCTCGATTTCTGTCAGGAGGTCCCGTTCCATGGAGCCGGATTATACACGCTATCGCGTGCATTGCAATACACGCTATAACGTTCGCGCGCGATTTTTCGCGGCATGGTAACCAATCGGGGATGGAGAATGGCTGGAGAGACCGACTGAAGGACATGATTGAGGCTGACGGGCGCAGCAAGCGCGCCATCAGCCAAGCGGTCGGCTTCGGGGAAAATTACGTCCAGCAAGTGCTCAAGGACGAGAAGGACCCTTCATTCAGTAGGCTCGCCAAATTACTCGCCGAACTCGGCCCGCGAGCTACCGTCTACGTAATTTCCTATCATCAAAAGAAGAGCAAAATAACATCTACATCAAGCAGATGCTAGGTATACCTAGCTTATCTATACGGACAGCACCTTTGATATGTTTTGGAAGTTACTGCTGTGAAAGAAAAAAAAAATTACAATTTGTGTTGCAAGTTAAATTAGCCAGGGACTCAGCCACCTTATTAGCCTCTCGAAAAATATGAATAATTGAATCATTTACTGAAAGAATACTTCAAATTTCTTTGGCATAAGTGAGAATCACCCAAGAGCATGGTACCTTCCTGTTGATCACTTGAACTAAGACTTGTGAGTCACACTCAATGAAGGCCGACTGGGATGTTACAGTCCTCAAATATTTGAGGCCATCCAAGAGAGCCCTGGCTTCTGCCATGATGCTGCTGCCCCGAGCATAATAATGCGAGAAAGCAAGGACAGGTGAGCCTTGAGAATCCCTAATCACACCACCACCACTCGAGTCACCAGATTGCTTAGAAGCACCATCAGTATTCAGTTTTAAATAAGGCCAAGGAGGGTACTGCCATTTGATGAGCTTGATCTGTGGGCCATTGTTTACGGGAACCTTAATGCCAAGTTCAGTCAAAATTCTTTTGCTTTTGTAGTTGTCTTCCTGAAGGTCAGCATACAAAATACTTTGCTTAGCCTGCACAAGTACTCTGTGAGTGAGGCTTTGCGGAGTAATGTTCCTATTGTCATGGATGACAACATTTCAAGCATTCCATATTTCCCAAATGCCATAACCAATAACAGCAATGGTGAATAAACTAAATAAAGAATTTCCTTTCACAACTTTAATAGCATTGATAATGAGACCTCTGGCTGTAGTACCCCAAATCTGTAAACCTTTGGAATGGAAAAAGGACCAAATGGAGGTAGCCCAATCACTCTTAGTGAATAAATGGTTTGCATCTTCCTCATAATGAACTTTATAGCAACTGCACTTAGAACAAAAAGGAATACCACTAGATTTAATGTTCAAATAAGTGGACAGACAATTAAAGATAACCTTCTAGAGGAAAATCAAAATTTTGGTTGGAAGCCATTTAGACCAAGTGCGGTTCCAAATAGAATGATTCTCCATCGGCTGAGAGTATATCATGTTCTTATAGATTGAAGAGACCAAACAATCACCATTTGAGGAAAGACACCGGACAGCTTTTTCTGGATTTGGAGTTAAAATGGTGTGTAAGATAGCTCTTCTAATGTCAATTGGCAGAAAGCTATCACTCACTGGGCCCATACCCCTTCCAACGGACCTGAAACAATGTACTATTTAGAAGATATACAGCATTTGCAAATGCAGCAAAGACCAAGGATTTACACCTTCTAACAAAGACTCACCAAATCAGCATGGATGTGCCAATCGGATCGATTTTGGGGCTAAGTGATCTAACTACAATCTCTTGAACCCCAGTTCTTAAAAGGACTGCGAGAATCAATGGGATCGTGTATGGCTTCGCCAATCATAACTAGCTGTTGGAGATTAAGGCCAGAAATTGTTAGGTTTTTCCTACAGCTAACTTGGTGTAGAGAGGCCTTGAGAGTTATAAATAGCCTCAATCTAGCCATAATGCCCCCATCCTCGATCCTCTCACTCCTTGACCTCATTTCTTTGCTCTTCCCTTCAAAATCTCTCCAAAAGCATTCTCTCTCTCTCTAACACAATGCACACTGACTATACATCTGATATAGCTCTATGAGATGTTTATGTTGGAATAACCAAGTCAGCTTGTTGTAAATCATTTACAATGTCACTGCATGGTGCAGCAGACAAGAAAAAGAGACTACATGTTTAAGTTACATCCATCATTTGCATGTTCGATTAGCACATTCTTAGTTGAGCTTTTTATACTTTTTTGTGATTTTTAGAGGACGGACTGCCTTGATCAGTACAGATAGGGGCAGTTTCAGTTTTGGACAGCCCCTAACCAGCTGATCTGTGCTGATTCCTGGTGCATAGTTCTTTGCTTCCAAACATAAAAAACAATAAGATGGAATCTGACCATCAGAAAGAGTAAAAGCTAAAAATAAATATAGACAGTCCAATGCCTTGATAAACATATCAGCCTTAATACCTTGAATTTTAAACCAATTTTTCCAATATCGCAGGGATCACCATAGCAAATGCCAACAATCTTGCCGACCTCAAATTCACCACGAGGGACAGAGATATCCTCTTCCCCAGAGTCATCTTCGTCTTCTATACAAGATTCTCCTTCGGAAGATGAATTGTTACAGCCAATTAAAGAGAACTTCCGGCAAAGCATTTCCCATTCTCTAAGAAGTGCCAAGAAATCCTCAGCCTTTTCATTCCGCACCTGATAAAGTAAAAATCACTAAATAATTACAAGTTTATTGCTTCACATAATCCCACAATAAGATAACTAGTAGCCAAGCAAACATATATGAACAGCAGGTTAATCTTACACCAAACCTTGCTTTGGAAAAGCACACAACAGTCGCCCTTGACCTCAGGCAGATACAGGTAGCGGCCGCTGTCGGTGTTGCTGTCACCGAAGAAGAAGATCCCGGAAACCTGCGCGTGAGCAGGAGTGCCGAATGCCAGCCCCGCCAGCAGAAGCCACTTCGAATATCGCATCCAAGGCCGCCCCAAAGACCAATATATGTCGTCGAGTCTAGAGTGTTGAGAACGGGACGACATCGTTCAAATGGATGATGACCGGACCGAAGCTCGCAACGGATGACCGTTCAGGTACGGGAGTCTTTGAATTTGCTTTTATTTTTTAAAGGCCGTGCTCGATCCGGACCGGCGCGAGCTGCGCCGCGGGCGGTGGTCGCGATGGAGCCGCAGGCGCAAGGCAATCGGTAACAGCGGAATCGATCAGAGGCTGATCAAGACCTTGCCGCGCAAGGGCGTGCCGGTCTCACCGAGTGAGCGCTGAATATCTCGCAGGCACGCTGGCCGTCGCACGCGTCCCGAACGATTTTTATCCACTGGCGCTGACAATCGCCCGTCATCACGAAGTTGCATTTGCGGCCTAACAAACCTGCCGGCTCGTGCGCCGCTGCCCGCAACGTTCGCGGGCCTTTTCGCGGGGACGTCAGAGAGACGGTGCCAGCCGGTCCAGGCTCGCAATGATTTTGCGGAGGCAGACATGACACGCAAGGCCAAGACTCGCAAAACGAAGGCGCCCGTTCATTCCGAAACCATCGATAACACCGGCGTCACCGGGTTCGACAAGCCCGTCTTCGCTCAACCGGAGCCGACGCAGGACCCGAAAAAGTTCGAGGTCAAGCACCCCTCCGACAACGCCGCCTACAAGCAAATCGACGAGCTGAACAAGGAGCACAAGATCGCCGCGCTTCCCTTCCCGGCGCCGCGCGGCCTGCCCGAGCCTGTCCTGACGCTCGCCGACGCACTTGGCGCCGACGCAAAGGCCTTGCAGCAGAGGCTCAAGTCCAACGGGCAGATCGTGTTTCATTCGGCAGGCGACACCGGCAGCACCCGCGGACCGGAGACACAGAACCTCGTCGCCGACAAGATGGTCAACGACTTCACCGACGACGACGAAGAGAAGCCGCTGTTCTTCTTTCACCTCGGAGACGTCGTCTACAGCTTTGGCGAGGCCGCCTACTACTACGACCAATTTTACGAGCCGTACCGCAACTACCCCGCGCCGATCATCGCGCTCGCCGGCAACCATGACGGCATGGTCGCGCCGAATACCCTACAGTCAGATGCATGTCTAATGAATTTTCTGATTTTTATGTGATTATTTATATTTTTAAATTTTTTTCTGATTTTTTACATTTATTTTGATCATTTTTTATCTTTTTCATTGGGTTTCGGCCGGTTTCGACGGCAGAAACTGAAACCGAAATCGAAACTGAGTCCGAAACCGACACTGCCAACCCTGCAGACAAATTAATAAGGAGGATGGAAGAGAGTGCCTATAAAGGTACCCCCTCTCCATCAGGGTGCCCCAACACACCCAGCTGCCTGTGGCCAACTTGCCATTTCTTCAGCATGTGTCCACTGAGGCTCTAGTCTGAATTTTTTATTCTAACAAAATTGTGGTTTAAATCAAACTACGGCCCTATGCAGAAATGATTACGGTGAAGATCCAAATCTTGGAACTGCTGGCATGACATAATCGTTTACATATGAAAAATAGATGCCTAGGCTTACATGCAAGTGGATTTTGAGGGGCAGGAGAGAGAGAAACAAAGGAGTGAAAGGGTAGATTTTCCCCCAACCCATCTTGAGGTAGATTGTACAGAGACTCAGAGAGAAGAGAGGATTAAAAGTTTGAAAAATGATACCTAGAGACATTAATACTTGTCCTTTTTATGAAAAAGCTAGGGGCATTAGAGTAGAAAAACATCACCATAATCTACAATCAAATAAAACGTCCAAATAAGGTTTTCAACATAGACTATCACCATAAAAAATCCATAATTTTCCTAAATCAATGGGATAGCGGGACTATGAAAATAATCCATAATCCCATAATGTTCCCAAATGATGCCTTAAATTGAACCGGACCAAATATTTGCAGTTCATTTGGTACAGTTCAATTTGGGGAAATTTTCCCCAAACTGGACCAACCCACATGCACAACCTAACTGTTAATTTTTTTGATGGGTTGCTGCAAATTGCAAGAACAAATTATGAAATAGAGACATTGCAACTTCCTCCTAACTCTAATTACATTAAAGATGGAAGTGCAAAAATATGAACTGACATGAAAGTACTGTGATGACATAGTCAACCTTCCAAAAAAGGGGGTATTGTGATGACATAAGGTCTTGGGGATTGGCTGACTCAAGACAATGGGAGAGAAAAGGCATGTAGATTGGAAGAAAAAAGAAGAGGTGGAGAAAACTACGAGAATGAGGATGAAATTGGGTGGCAAAAGGGAGAACAAGAAAATGATAGTTCATTCCAAGGTAAGTAGATCCAAAGAGCCAAAAATTACTGAAGGCGACATGTATCTTCGTGATAAGTTGCTTGCGACCATGGATCAATGGCGTGATGAGTTTAGAAGATTACGGATTAAACAGTTTCCTACAGGAAGTCTGACAATGAATGAGCTGCGATCATATTTAGATCGTTTAGCTTCCGGTAATGGGTTTGAACCTGATCTGCTAATTATTGACTATGCAGACCTAATGAAAGTCAACAAAGATAGACTGCGACATGATCTGACACAGCTGTATGTGGATATTCGAGGAGAGGGCGTACAACGTGGCTATGCTGCGTTTTTGCCGTCTCAGATTAATCGCACAGGGTATGTAGCAGAATGGGTGGACGGCACTCATGCAGCTGAGGCTATTGGAAAGATAGACACGGCTGACAGTGTGATAGCCTACTCACAAACACTCAGCGAGCGTGAGTTTAACGTAGCTAGATTAGAATTACTATTCGCACGCGATATAGAAGTTGGAACCAGAGTCGCAATCAGTCAAGCGTACAGTATCGGAAGATACTGCGTGCAAGCAATCAAAATGTCTCCTATGCTAGAGCGCAAAATGCTCAAGCTTGGTAAGGACGATAAAAAGGAAGAAAAGAAGGAAGGATTAGTATGATCCCAAGCCGGCATATCAGGACCTACTTACAAAGACCAGTAGATGATCATCGCTGGATGAAGCAGCTTACCCACAAACAAATGGATGAGCTGATTAATAGTCTTCGTCCTCGACCGAAACTGTGGCCTGGACTTCACTTGCATCAGAAAATTGCATTCTACTTAGGTGTGCAGTACGGGTTTGAAGATGAAGAAACTGGAGGCGGGTTTTCGTACTGGATCGGCATGGGTGGTGGTAAAAGCCTAATCACCTTAGAGCTTCTCAAGTACTGGCATCAGTGCCGTGAGATGCATCGTGCGCTGGTGTTTGTTCTCACCGATAAAGCGTACCCTACTTGGGAAGAGCAAACTAAACAGTACAATATAGATCTTCCTATAATTGCACTCGAAGGTTCATCAGAAGAAAAGTGGCAAACCTTAGACCAGTTTGATAATGGGATTGTACTCGTCCATTACCCTGGCGCTGTTGCCATGTGCAGTTCAGCGGCGCCCAATAAGAAAGGCAAGTCGAAATGGAAATTAGATCCTAAGCTAGTCAATCGCCTGATGAAAGGTGTTGACGTACTCGTTATGGATGAAAGCACTAGGCTAGGGCACCATCAGTCGCCGGCCCTGCTGAAAGCCTTCCTCGAACAGGTGATGCGTCCCGGCGTGGCATTCGCTTATCCCGAACGGGGCAAGGGCGGCTTCCATCTCCGCCCCGACCGACTGATGGCGCATAGGTTCGCCTAGAATGGCGATCGCAGGCCCTGACAGAAGTTGATGCTTCCGGGCACGATGCGCCCGTTGGCGGCATGGCAGCCCCCGTCGGGATCGAGGCTATACGGCGGAGGATAGCGGACCTCAGCCTTGCAAACAGACATCGGCACAACCTGTCCGTCATTCCCGACGCACCGGTGCGTCGCCCGATCGACGTGATAGGGGGCCGCGGGCGGCGGCTCTGCGGACGCGGCGGAGGCAAGAAAGAGCGCCGCCACAGCGGCGAGAGGTAAAACGCGCATGTTTGGTCCTTGGATTGTCCTGGTGTGCACTAACCGCCACCCGTGGCCAACAAACGAAAACAACCAGCTAAAGACGATGAAGAACGGCTAGATCGCGAGCAAGAGGCCGATAATCGACAACAGGCAGATGCCGATCGCCCCCTGAACCAGTCCATGGCGGTAGGTTTTCTGTCTTCACTCGTAAGCTGCTTTGGAAGGGAGCGTGTCGGCATGGTCTCCGTGCGCGTCCAGCGCGATGGCCCGAATATCAATCGTTGATCCCACGTAAGGGGGCGGTGCGCCACGCGTCGCCCGCAGCCTTACAACCGAAATAACAAGATAAAGACGACGAAGAATAGATATATCGCGGCTGCGACCCCGACTATCGACAACAGGCAGATGCCGACCACCATCAGGCATCCCCTGAGCCAGTCCATGGGCCGGGCTCTTCCGCGTTCAGTCGTAAACAGCGTTGCACGCGGCATATCCGAAAATCCTCGCGAATTTTAAATAAAATGTCGGATATCGGGATCATGTACGTTGAGAACGGCTGTACATGAGGTGCAAATACGCAACATTATTGCTCATAATGTTGCATCTCCACTTATGCCTTGCTAGGAATAACCCGGCAGAGAGCCGAGGGTTCAGGAAAAGGCAGGCGACCTGTCAATCAACCTTTTGATCGGGCGCGGAAAAGCGCGGCGTGCAACATTATGAGCAACTCGGTTGCGAGGAAAAATGCGCGGTCTCGGCTCGACGGCGAGCAAGCCGACGCCAGCCTTTACGCCGCCAACGGCTGGGTCGGCTCGATTACCGAACCCCTCGGCCTCTAGATCGCCTATACGCCCATCGGCATATTCGAAGCGGTGGCCTGGTACTGGCACTTCGTCGACGTGGTGTGGCTCGGCCTGTTCGTGTTCGTCTACTGGCTGTAGGCCCCCAAGGCGTGGGGCTGAATCAGCCCCAGCCACCACAGCAGGATGAGCACGCAGAACAGGCCAACGGACAGGCCCACCCGCAGCACCAGCGCGCGGAACATCGTGGGTGAATCGCCGCCGCGGGCCAGCTGGTACAGCGCTGAACCCATGCAGGCCACGATGCCCGCCAGGATCAGCAGCACAAGGATTCGGGGCCAGGTCTGCATAAGGCTTGAGAGTATAGAACCGGTACACCCATGGCGATGATCCGTATTCCCGTGGGAAGGCGTGTCTTCGCCCCCTCCTGGCTGATGACACTGCTGACGCTCGCGCTGTGCCTGCTGTTCATCCGCTTGGGGAACTGGCAGTGGGACCGGGGCGGGCATGCACAGCGTCAGCGCGAGGCCTTCCTCGCCGGCGGGGGTCCGGCCGTGCCGCTGGGCGGGCGTGACACCCGGTCGCTGCCACGCTTCTCGCACGTCGCCGTCAGCGGCCAGCTCGATGGCGCGCACCAGTTCCTGCTCGACAACCGCTCGCATGCCGGCATGCCCGGGTACGAGGTCCTGACCCCGCTGAATCTGCCCGATGGCCGCACCCTGCTGGTAGACCGCGGCTGGGTGGCCTTCACCGGTTCACGTGCCAGGTTGCCGGACATCGCACTGGAGCCCGCCACCCTCAATAGCATGTTGATTCTCACCGGCCGGCTGGATGGACCGCCGGTGGGCGGTCTGGCACTGGGGCATGCGGCGCCACCGGTTTCGGGTCCCTGGCCGCGCGTCACGAGTTTTCCCACCCTGGCGGAACTTGTGGCGTCCCTGGGCAAACCCGTGGAGCCCAGTATCGTGCTGCTGGATGCCGCGGCGCCCGCAGGCTATGTCCGCGATTGGCAACCACCGGGCATGTCGCCCGAGCGCCATTGGTCCTATGCGGTGCAATGGTGGGGTTTTGCCGTCACGCTGACGGTGATCTACTTCGTCTACCACTACCGGAAGCCTGAAGAGTGACGGCCTATCAAGAGCTCGAGACCCGCTTCGCCCGTATCGGCGGCCTCAAGGAGGCCGTCGCCGTCCTGAACTGGGACCACTCCGCCCTGATGCCGGCCGGCGGTGCCGCGGCGCGCGAGGCGCAGGTGTCGGCGATCGAGCTGGTCTGCCACGAGATGATCACGGATGACTTTAAGTAGATTATAAGTTATATGAATGTAATATAGCTATGCATGCTCGCATAAAACGACGATAAAGAATGTATACCAAGATAGAGATTGTATATCCAAGAGACAGTTGAGTGAACTAGCACGTCTTTCAAGAATTTATGTCAATAATTATCAAGATATTCAAGCAAGAATATTCATCATGTCATGTTGAGAATTGGCTATCAGGTTTCAAGCAAGTATATAATAAATACCTTTTCTGGGTCACGCGAGTTATGTCATGTCAAGTCGAGTCAAGCACAAGAATTGTGGAATGTCATTGAGAATGATAAGCACTTCGGTGCAATGTCACACCGTGATCATTACAACTGGTGTGGACACTAGAGCGATTGAGAAGCATGATACGCCGAGCCACCGGTATCGCACGCAGAGCACCACGCGAGCTACATCAGCTTCCATATGGCTCGGAGATAGTCTGGAGACTCCCCCTTGAGTGACACCCTGCGAGAACTGGGCATCGAACTCGTTCACCTGCAAGTCATCCCAAAGTGCCGACGCCTGACGCTTCGCGCCCGCCAACGTGACACCGATCGGCTTCAACCGTTCAGCCTCAGCGTTCACCACAGTCCCGCACCAGTTGTCCGAGAACCCCGCATACCGGGCAGCGTTCGCTTTCCGCCACTCCTCCGTCGCAAAGTTCAGCGGTTGCTTACCCCCGTAATAGTCCTCAGCCCGATCAATGTCCGGCCGCCGACCGATCAGACGCGCATAGATGCGGTTCACCAAAGCCACAGCAGTAACGGCATCCACGTGGCCTCCTAGTAGTAAACGAGGAACGGTTCCCTCTCCACCTGTTCCCCAGCAGCAAGAGCGTCATTCAACGCCTCATGCGCCAACACATCCGACATCAGCAAGTCGATCTTCTGAACCTCAGACGCCTTCCCAATGAAGTACCGCCGCAGATTCGTCGCCGGGTCCACCGTGCGCATCCGCAACACCGCGTTCCGCATGGACGCTTCCAAATCCGGGTCGCCATCCCATGTGAACTTCGACTCCGAGTTGTACAGGTCCGTCCTGTACCGCTCCAACGCGGCATGCATCGCATTCAGCCGATTCGTCGGCCACTGCACAAACACCTTCGCCCCATGCTCGTTCGCGAGGGCATCGATCTCCGACTCCCACATGAACGGGTCACAGTAGACGCGGACGATCTCGAAGTCGGAGGCGATCTGCGACCACGCCGCACCAACCTCGGTGATCTGGCAATAATCTTTAAGAAAAAGGGGAAGAAAGTGCAATGATTCCGAGGAAAAGTGTGTGGAAAGTGAAATGGATAAGAAATGTGTATGGAAGTTCATTTTAGTCATAATGGGAATGGTAGCATTGTGAACTATCCCGCGAACTGTCTGAATTCTCAGGAATTGTTGGTTTTTTACATGCATACCCCTGTGATCTTTATTTTTGCAAATATACCCTCAGTTTACATGAATAGTAAGAAATGTCCCTAAATGCACCCAAATAGCTGCATTTATACACTTCCAATCCTTGTGCCATCAATTCCGAAGGATCGTTCCTAAGGCTTCACTGTTATTAGCATAAACAAATGAGTGCATCAAAATGTGTCTCAAATCCCCAATCCAGAATGTCACCGGGCGTTACTATGACGAAGGAAACCAAATTAACCTCCATGCAGAAAAAAATGAGTACCCGTCGTAAAAATTTACAATAACTTAAAGCACATTATGTTCTAAGGAGTGTCACTAAATTTGTATGAAATCGAGGAGAGTATATCTCGCCAGCTCATTAGGGCACGTTCACTCGGCCCACCATAGAGGTCCAATCTTCTAGGTCCATCATCTCGGGCGTCGGTCCAACGCACCCCATGCTCCAGCACAGGTCTGACACGGTGGCTTTACCTGCATTCGCCCTCTCCGTCGACGACCACAACACACTTTTTCGATAGCGAATTAATGGCGGGAGGTGTCCCAATTTGGTGATGGGAAGGGATGGCACCACCCACGTCTTCCTTCTTAATAGAGTAATCTCACGCCCCCCATTCGTTGAGCCCTGTCACATTAATGACAGAGTTGCTCTTTCGACGTAGAGATGTTGAGTCAACGCCCATGTCTCCCTGTCTCATCATAATGCAAGCTAGACGTCTCATGTCTTCTCTGACCATGTCAACTTAACGGTCAACTCATGACAACGGTATAAATAAGGATCATGGCCTTACGGTCAGAAAGTATGCGATCTAACCCCTTCAAACCCTTGCTCTCTCACTCTGATCTCCTCCTTCCGCTCTCTCGAATGATTGCTTCCTTCTCACATAATTGTTTGACTTGACCGTCGGAGATTTATCTCCTGTTATAACTCTCAAGACTTCTTTTGACCCTTCACTCGTGGGTGACGTTCCGTTCTTTCTAGTCAAATAATTTTTGGGAGATGTGTATCGTGATTTAGGCGACCATTTCTCGACTGCCACGGGACGCTACACGCCCTTATCCGCCCCTGTCTACGAGATATATGAAGACATCAAGGGCTCGGGCCTTCTCCGCCAACCCGAGCCTATGAAGTCCTACCTAAAGTGCCGTAGCTGACGCAAGCACTGCCAGTTCCACAACAACCATGGGCACTATACCAGAGATTGTCATCAGCTCAAGGATGAGATGAGCGTCTCTTCCACTAGGGACACCTATCTCGATATGTGTCCGAGCAGAGGGAGGATTGTAACATCCCTCCAGAAGAGATTGATAATCAACCCAGTGGAGTCCACATCAATGTCATCTCTGGCGGCCTAGCACCAGGCACAGATAGTAGCTAAGGAAGGAAGTGTCATGCTGAACGGGTGAGCACGGCCTCTGAGCCCCCCAATGCCTCATCGGCAAGCGAGCAGCAGGCCTTGGTGTTCACTAACCAGGACCTGGAATGGGTAATCACCCCGCACAATGATGCCCTTGTAATATCTGCTACAATAAACCATTGTAACGTAGATAGGATACTAGTTGACAATGGTAGTGCCCCTAATGAACTCTCGTACGAGTGTTTTCTTAAGATGGGTGAAAACCCATCCAAGCTCCACCTAATTCGAACCGTCCTCTGCGGGTTCAACGGCCAGGTAACATATCCCAAGGGAGCCCTAAGCCTGTCAGTTACTCTCGGTACCCCTCCCAAGATCGTCATGATTATGCTTAACTTTATAGTGATCAAGCAGATGTCGACCTATAACACCATCTTCGGCCGAGGTATCGTTAGCCGAACAAAGGCCGTGCCCTCCACCTATCACCAAAAACTGAAGTTTCCTACTAATTATGACATCGGGGAAGTCTGGGATAACCAGGCAATAGCTAGAAGGTGCTACGTAATCTCAGTCGATGCCATAAAGCCAGAAGGGAAACATATAGAGGTCGGGGGAGCCGAGGATGAGCCGATAGCATCAGGGCCTGGTGGTGAATTGCTATCCATCATCCTGAAAGGTGACCCGGCTCTCGAAGTAAAAATAGGAGCCGATCTACCACCTAATGTACGAGAGCAATATAAAGATTTTCTTTTGAAGTACATCCATGTCTTTGCGTGGTCCGATGAGTACCTTCCTGAGATCCCGGGGAGATGGTGGTACACAAGCTCAACCTCGACTCGTCGATGAAGCCTGTCCAACAACGTCGAAGAAAGCATGCCCCTAAGAAGCAGACGATCATCAAAGAGCAGATTATTAAGGGAACGAACATAGACGGCACAATCCTCTTCCATGGTGTGCCAGTAAAAGCCTTACTGAATGATCTTTTTAGCAAACATCTGGCTATTGACATGGCCACCACACACACCTGAGTGCGCTTCCTCAACACACTTTCAAACCTCATCGTCGTCAAGACATCTTAGAAGAACACCAGTAAGGCTTCTCTTATAAAGCACTCCTCCAACCAAGGTGTATTTCAAGGCCACCCTCCTTATGGCTTTCCTATCTTTCGTTGTGGCTTCTTCAGGGTATGACTGATCTTTGCAGTATTTGAGAATTTCATAGAACCATGGCTTCTCCTCGTCAGCTAGTTCTTCTTCCAATTCAGCCAACATGATTTCCCTCCTTTCAGTGATTTCTCCTTCTCGAACCTTCCTAAATACTTCTTCTTTTACTCTTAGGAGGGAAGCGTCTTAGATAGCAGGGGTGAGACGCTTGTAGATGGTGATGCACTCAAGCCATCTTCCTAGGGGAAACTTTAAAGATGATGCCAATAAGGCAAGAGCATCGGATAGAATATTCTGGTCACGAGGGACATGGACAAAAATCAGTTTGGTGAACAATTTGGCATAAGCAGAAACTAGCTCTTGATAAGGCTTGAGCTTGGGATCAAGGGTGCGATACTTGGTAAGCACTTGGCGGAGAATAAGCTGACTATCACCCACAATTCGCAGCTCGGTGACACCAAGAGATTGGGCGACTTCTAGGCCAGTTATAAGAGCCTCATATTTAGCTACGTTGTTGGTGACTGGGATGCAAGCTGATATACCTGCGGGATGGTGATACCTTCAGGCGACAGGACAGCAATGCCAACACCTCTCCATTGGGAATTCAAAGCTCTATCAAAATGTAATGTCTGCATGTGATCATCTGACTGGTTGATGGATATTAGTTCCTCATCTGGAAATTCTGAGTGAATAGGGTCAAATTTGGGGAGAGGATGGTGAGCGAGATGCTCGGCTATGACATAGCCTTTAATCACCTTTTGCTTAATATAAGTGATGTCAAATTGAGATAGGAAGCTTTTCCAGCGTGCTAGCCTATCAGTAAGAATGGATTTCTCCAAGAGGAACTTGATAGGGTTCATTAGAGCAATCAAATGGACTTCATGAGTCAAAAAATAATGTTTCAATTTCTACACTACCCAAACAAGGGTAGCACAGGTTTTCTCCATAGCTGTGTATTTCTGCTCACAGGGTTTGAGAAGTTTGGACAAGCCAAACCCTCCCCACCCTCTCTCTCTCTCTCTCGTTCACTCTCTCTCTCTCTCGAAACCTCTCTCACTCTCTCTCTCCCCCACGTGCCCTCTCTTTCTCTCTCCTTCCCGGCTGGATTCCCCTTGGTCACCTCGTACTTCCCCCACCCCATGCAGAGTAAGGAACTTTAGCTTCTGGTGGTAGGAGGAGGAGACGCCCCGTAGCACACCCAGGATTCCTTGACCAATGAGCCTTGTATCCAGTCATACCCTGTACGACTGTGAAGTCTACTATGAAGGTCACATCCCATGGAGCCATCCCGAACATGATTGGGAGTGAGATTCGCCCTTCGGGTAAGACCATAGAGCCAGAGAATCCATACAAGATGGTGTGTAATGGCATTATATATGATAAATCCACACCCTACAAGGCAGTCGTAAGAAATCACATTGGGTCAACTTCCATTGTCTACTAGAATTTGATGCACTGTACATTGGTTGATAATGGAGGAGACTATAAGAGCGTCAAAAGGGGGAGTGGTCACACATGCTAGATCATCATCCAAGAAGATGATGGGATCCTTCAGATGGTCCCGAGTATCATGCATGGTCGCGGTGACTTTCGTCATTGCGATTTATCTGATCGACTCGGGTGGCATATGATCAACGTCTGCTCAGACTGTCTCCCCCTGATGCTGACCCACCGGAGATCATCATGATCTCTTTCCTATTAAGTCAGTGGTGGATAGGGGGTGGTGTTCAAGCTTTCTACTGTCGCCTCTCAGTGGCCTTAGTGATGAATTTTTCCAAGAGTTCTCACCAGACCAACTCCTCGATCACGTCCTTGAGTTGGACATAGTCGTCAGTGTTGTATCTGTGGTCACAGTGAATGTGGCAGTACTACCTCCAGTTCCTGGACGTCCTCATATCGGACTTCATCTTCGGGGGTGACTAGAGGTAGGGCTCCTTACGAATCTCCAAGAGGATTTGTTCTGGTTGGACTGTCAGCGGGTTATATAGTGCATGTATTGGTCCTTACCCCTCGGCCCCTGCTAGTCACAGCATTCCTCATCATGGCGCTTGGGCTTGCTCCGTCCTTCTCATGGGGATTCAGCCAATCTCTTGCGGTCGGGTTGACTGGACCCCGCCGCTCAGCTTAATGAAGTGTTATTCTCCATACAACTAGCATACTTCTGGGCCAGAGCGAGAAGTTCCATCAGCGTCGTTGGAAACTTTACTCCGAGCATTCGCTAGACTATGGAGTCCCAGGTGCCTTGTGCCACAGTAGTCGTGGTGATACTGATCGACATCTAGTTGGTGAATACTGTTGGATCCCCTAGATGATTTTGGTAGTTAAGTTTTAATGATGACAAATCTTGTGTGCTTATGTCATTGAGATATTCAATGAAGAAATTTGCTAATCAAGGTGTTTATTCCTTAATCATCTTGCATTGCAGGAACAACACTCTTGGTGTTTATCATGTGGAAGTGAAATGAATGGATGAATGAGCCATCATGCTGCTAAGGATCAAAAGTAAGTGGTAAATCATTTATTTCCCACAAGAACCACTGGTAAGGCCTGAATCTTCTTAAATCCTTTATTAGATGAATTTCTGGATTAGTAGGCAATAGGTGTCAACACTCTTTGACACAAGCTCTGTCTAGTTTAGCTGATTCGACCTGCTCATGCACTGCGTCGACCTGTTGAGCCTCCCAGCAACTCAAACTCTGCAATCTTTATTTGTTGCGTCGATCCCACCCTAGCATTGCGTCGACCTCACCATGTGAATTTCACGCAATTTTTCTTAATGCACTTCAATCATGGTTTTTCTTGTTGAAATCTTGAATGGGCATTTCATGCATATTATTCATGAGTACTTAATGCCTTGAATGTGTTTTATGCATTTTCTTCATGAGGTTTTGAGGCTTATAATGTGTTTAAGAGTTTTATATCAATCTTGGTGGAAATTGGTTGGTTGATGTTCTTACATTGCATGGATTGATGTGGCACAGTCAAGTATGCCACGGGGTGACAAGATGCGCCTTGGACCTATACTTGCAAGCACACCGACAAGTGATAACGGACTCGATTTTGGTGGTTCTACTCGCACGGCGCACACTTCACCCGGAGATGACTTGGGATGATCGTGAGAGTCCAGGGTAGGACCTTGCTATTCTGAGGACTTAGCTATGCTTGGGCTGACCCCCCAAGGGGATTGGGACTGCCACGATCGTGGGTGGCCAGCACGCCATGGGCGTGGGTTAAAGGTGGCACTCGTAACACACTCCGCGGTGGGATGCATAAATGAGTGAAACGGGGATCAAGCACTCACTCACCATCCGACGGACAGTAAAAATGATACTAGCTAAGAAAAGTGATTAACCAGTAGAGGGAAACTGAGCGCTCAACTGATCAGTTTGAAGAAACTGACCCCGGTCGGAGACGTGGGCGAGCGGGGAAGTGTGGGAACGTAACCCACACACTACGTCGTTGTCGCTTCACCTGAAACTCACTGTTACACTACTACACCTCACGCAGGAGGGTTGGCTAAGGGGTGGAGGATTGAATATTACACCCAAAATTTACCTCCATGCAGGGAGGGACTTTCAGTCGGCCAGGCACGGGGTGGGAAAATGTGTAGGAAGCTGGTTCTGCCCTAACTAGACTCGCAGGACAAGAAGCTGATGCCGAGGACGCCACGGACTCCTCTGGGTGTTGTAGGGTGCGGGGATAGTGCCGAAGTGTCCGGGGACGAGGTAGGAGTTCTCTGTAGAAGTCGCTAATCGTCTGGAGTTCGAGCGAGTTCGCCGCAAGCTGAGCTTCGAGGGTCGACCTAGTTCCGCTCAATCTGGTTAACAGGACAGCGCTGAGGGGTTGGGATCACCACGGGCTCCACCAAGTGTTTCTGGAGGCAGGGCTAGAGTCGACGTTACCATGGACGAGTCTGCTTCGCGATGTCGAAGACAGGGACTCCAAACGAGGTCGGTGGTGGTCACATTGAACATAAAGGTGGTGTGGGGTCCAACTTGAGCCTGGTGAGGACAGTCTGCATGCTTCAGGGACAACGACCGGACTGGGGTGCTACGGTTGTCAAACAGCCTCCTCCTTCCTGGATCTAAAAGAGGACTTGCGGAGGATCCGCTCGGTCGAAGGGTGCACCGGGAAGCTTGAAGGACAGGCCATGGGAGCTTCTGCAACTTGCCTCAGGTCATTTGCCAGAGACAGATTGCGCAGCTTGACTAGAATTGTTCATAGGGGCAGCTCCGATGTCAATTGAAGGTGTTATAACTCCCGTTGAAAAGCCGGCTCGAAATAGATTCCAGGGATTCTATGCTGGTCACCAGGAACTGCTCAAAGAAGGCAGGGGTGCTGTTGTAGTAGGGCTTCTGTTTTGCTACTACTGCTGGACTGGGTAGTAGTGGGAGATAGGGAGGGATAAGGGGGAGATGAGAGGGAGGGAAATGGAGTCGACACAGTAGTTCCCCGGAGCAGTTCTACGTCAACACTATCAGCCCCTGAACACAAGGCCTGACACCTCCATGCACTTGAAGAGGGAGGTGAAGGATGTAGTCAGTTCCTCAGCCAGACGATCCACTGGACGAAGCCCCACATTACAGGACAAGCTGCAGAAGCCCTACTCTTTCCCTAGGGATAAGACTCGAGGGATCTTCGACTAGGCCTGTCACTATGGCAGGGTCTCCCTCCAGAAGTCCAAGAGGCCACAAGATGCCCGAAGAAGTAGTGACCCCTTATTCTGCCCCTATCACCAGATATTGGGTAACCCCATTGAAGACTGTTACATCTTCAAAAATATTGCTCAAGACCTGATTGATAGAGATGAGCTCAGAATGAGAGACTATGTGGTGGCTCCGCCACGTCCCCATGTGACAGGTAGTCCCGAAAGGGGGATCTACACAATATCAGTTCAACACCAGACCCCTGAAGATGCAACTGAGAATGAGCAACCTTGGCCAGCAGCGGCGGAGTAGCCCCAAGCATGGCAAACAATCATTTTGACTCCCATAGAAGCTATCTACGATGACTACCACGAAGACCCTGGAGCGGTCTTGTGCCTCTCCGCGTAGGGGGGCCCCTCAAGGCTGTAGACAGCAAGCCAAGGGGGGTGTGAAGTAAGCAGTGCTTCAGCACCGGATGAGGAGGAATGGGAAGATGCATATGGCGTCCTCGAAGCCGAAGATGGCGAAGATCAAGATTTTGTCGACCTACTGCCGGCACCCCTGGAAATTGACGATGGCAGCTAGGCTACCGTTGATGAGCTCATGGAAATTAACCTCGGCACAGAAAGTGACCCCAGGCCGTCCTTCTTGAGTGCCCTCATACCTCCACAAGAGAGGGAGCAATATGTGAAGTTACTATAAGAGTTCTGGGACTGCTTTGCCTGGAACTACAAGGAAATGCCCGGCCTCAGCCCAGACATGCCTCAGCACATTTTATCTATTGATCCCAAGGTGGAGCCAGTAAAGTAGCCCCCCCGGCGCATGAGATCGGAACTAATAAGCCAGATCTGCAAAGAAGTCAACAAGCTCATAGATGTCAATTTTGTAGCTGAGAACTAATACACCACCTAATTGGCTAATATTATGCTCGTGAAGAGGAAGAACGGACAGATCAGGATTTGCGTGGACTTTCGTGACCTAAATAAAGTATTCCCCAAAGTTGACTTCCCAGTGCCCATCACTGAAGTGATGATTGATGCAACTACCGGCCATGAGGCCCTGTCCTTTATGGATGGATTGTCTGGCTATAACCAAATCTGGATAGCTGAGCACGACTTAATTCACATGGCCTTTCGGTCGCCCAAAGGGATATTCCACTACAAAAGGATGCCCTTCGACCTCAAGAATGCTGGCACCATGTACCAACGGGCAATGACCAAGATATTCGATGAGCTGCTGTATAGCAAAGTCGATTGCTACATTAATGACTTGGTCATCAAAGAAGAGGGGGGACCATCTGAACGACCTCAGAGTTGTCTTCAAGAGGCTTCGATAGTATGAGTTGAAAATGAACCCAATGAAGTGTGCCTTTGGCATCTCTAGCGGGAAGTTCCTTGGCTTCATTGTCTAACACAGGGGGATTGAGATCGACCCCTTTAAAATAAAAGTTATCCAGGAGCTACCCCCTCTGAAGAATCTGGGAGACTTAAGGTCCCTGCAAGACCGGGTAGCCTACATCCGTAGGTTCATCTCCAACTTGTCGGGATGTTGCCAGCCATTCCATAGATTGATGATGAAGAATGCACCATTTAGCTGGGATCAAGAGTGCCAATGAGCCTTCGACTAGTTAAAGGATTATTTGAAGACCCTGCCTATGCTGGGGGCACCAGTTAAGTAAAGACCGCTTATCCTATATATAGCGGCCACCGAATATTCACTGGGGGGCAATGCTCGCCTAGAATAATGATGAAGAAAAAGAGTAAGCTCTCTACTACCTTAGCCGAAGATAGGTGGGAGCGGAAGTAAAGTACACCTCGATTGAGAAAGTTTACCTTGCCTTAGTCTTCACGGTCAAGAAGCTGAGGCATTACATGCTGTCTCATGAAGTGAGCCTGATATCCAAGGCTGACCCTGTCGAGCACATTCTCTCCCAGCCAGTCCTGAAGGGGCGTCTTGACAAGTGGGCCGTACTGCTAATGGAATTTGACATCACCTACATGCCGCAGAAGGCCGTTAAAGGGCAAGCTGTCGCAGACTTCTTCGCAATACACCCCATTCCCAAAGACTCCCCACTGGTCACAGAATTGCCTGAAGGTGAAATATTGGAGGTGGACCAAGTCCAACAAACTGCCTGGCAGCTGTATTTTGATGGTGCTTCGAGAACAGAAACGACCCCATCTTGGCATACCAAAGTGCGGGCTGGAGCCGACATCGTCCTCAAATCTCCAGATGGAGAAGTATTGCACACTTCATGCTCCATCAACAAGCCCTACACAAATAATGAAGCAGAGTATGAAGCTCTGATCATTGGCCTCCAAGTCACCCTACAGATGGAGATCAAAATGCTACAAGTATTTGGCGATTCGCTATTGATCATCAAGCAAGTCCAGGGACAATTTGATGTCCAAAAATCTGAGCTACTCCCTTACCACACTAAGGCAAAGTGGCTCATGGAGTAGTTCTATCTCATTGAGATAGGCCATGTCGCCATAGGAGAAAATGCACAAGCCGACACACTGGCGAAATTGGCAAGTTCATTGGCAGTGCCGCCAGATGGATCGCTCAACATTCGGGTGATAAATCAGCGCCAGGTGCCTAGCATGATAGAAGAATCAGAAGAGGAAGAATTTGAGGCCGCCACAGTGGAGGCCCTCAGTTTACCCAACTGGAGGGACCCTCTTATGCAGTGGTTCAAATACCAGCAATTACCCAAACAAAGAGAAGAGAAGATCAAGCTAATCAGAACAAAGGACTCTTACGAGGTCCAAAATAGGATATTATTCTAGGTCATGGCGGATGCCAAGCAAAAATTACTCCTCCGATGCCTTCCACCAAAGAGGCCTGGAGAGTCATGAAGGAGGTTCACACTGGAACAGCTGGTGCACACCAGGCGGGACCGAAAATGAAGATTGAAATAAAGAAGCTTGGCTACTACTGGCCGACAATGTTTGACGACTGTTACAAGATCACCAAGTCTTGTCAAAAGTGCCAGGAGCACACGATGGTGCCTAGAAAATCGCCCGTTCTGCTGCATCCGACAGTGCCCAGCTGGCCATTTGCCAAATGGGGAATAGACGTCGTGGGTCCACTACCGGTGTCATCCGCAGGGTGCAAATACCTTCTGGCGGCAACTAATTACTTCTCTCATTGGGTGGAAGTTGTTGCTTTGAAGGAGGTGACTGGAGAAATCGTGGTTAGATTTGTCTACCGTAACATCATATTTCGGTTTGGCACTCCCGACCAAATTATCTCAGACAACGGTAGCCACTTCCACAATTAGAAGGTCTACCGACTGGCAGAAAAGCACAAGATTGACTGGAGGACGTCAACTCCCTACAACCCATAGGCCAATGGCATGGCTGAAGCTTTTAACAAGACTCTCTGCACTCTCCTAGCCAAAATTGTTACTTCCAACAAAAGAGACTGGGAAGAGAAGATGTATGAGACACTATGGGCATACCAGACTATATACAAGACCCCAATGGGCTGCTCACCTTTCTCTTTGGTGTATGGCTCAGAAGTAATTGTCCCCATCGAGTTGGAAATACCCTCCCTAAAGGTCGCAATCCAACACGAGCTAGTCCGTCAAGGACAAACAGATGTTGAGCGAAGACTCAAAGAGCTCTCCAACTTGGAGGGAAAGCGACTTCAAGCCCAACAGAATATCCAGGTTTACCAGGCCCGAATAGCATGCGCCTTCGATAAACTCATCAAGGAACGTGAATTCAAGAAGGGCGACCTTGTCAAGGTCAAAAGAAGAGAAGTCATGGCTGCCAACCCCAAGGACAAACTGAATGAGAATTGGCTCGGGCCCTACGTAGTCCAAAAGGTCTACGAGCGTATGTAATCGTCAACCACCGAGAGGAAGTTCAATTCCCACCCCTTAATGGTAGACACCAGAGATTGTATCACACTCCAGTTCCTCCATTCAGTGAATAATACAATTCTCTGCCCCGTCGTGGGTGAATTTGCATTACTGCTATCTGAATGGTTTTGTCACTGTTCGATTTCTTTCAAAAAAGGGGGAAAAGAAGAAGAGAAAGAAAAAAAAGAAGAATAAAAAAAGAAAGAAAAAAGAAGAAAAAAAGAGAAAAGAAAAAAGGGAAGGGGAAAAAGAAAAAAAAGGGAAGGGGAAAAAAAGAAAAAAAGAGAAAAGAAAAGAAAAAGGGGAAGGAGCAAACAATTCCTCGATTCAAATACTTACCCCGTGCTAACAAACACACTAAAAGACAAATAGATCACGTCGGCCCGACACCTTATTGGCACCGATGAATGAACACCTCACTCGAACCTTCTGTTTGGAATTGGGGAATCAACCTCTCTTCCTTGCGTAGGCACTAACCCTGTGTCGATGAAGACACCAATAGACAAACAAACCATGTCGGCCCGACGCCTCGTTGGCACCGACGAAGGAACACCTCACCCGAACCCTCTGTTCAGAATTGGGGAATCAACCTTTCCTCCTTGTGTAGACACCGACTCCGTGTCGACGAATATCTCAAGAGATAAATAGACCACGTTAGCTCCGACGCTCTGTTAGCCCTGACGAATGAACACCTTATCTGAACCTATCATTTGGATTGAGGAATAAACCCCTTTCTTGCGTAGGCACTGACCTAGTGCCGACGAATACCCCAAGAGACAAATAGACCACGTTAGCCTCGACACCCCGACAGGCGCTGACAAATGGACACCCCATCCGTCCCTTCGGGTGACGAATACACCCTTTTGATTTGGACCTCTCGTCCAGATCATTTGAAGAACAAACTTTTTTCTCCGTCCCTTCGGGTGACAAATACACCCTTTTGATTTGGACCTCTCGTCCAGATCATTTGAAGTGCAAACTCCTCTCTCCGTCCTCTAGGGGTCGAATCAACCTACTCAGGTCAAGCACCCCGGTGGAAGGTAGACCGCGTGGCAGGTATGGTGGAGTGATCCCCTCGTCTCTCCTCTGGAGAGGCGAGCACTCTCCTGTGCACCCTCGCGAACCCCGCCAGGCTCTCCCTTAATGAATTACCAGTACAAACTTACACTCTAATGGAATGTGAGAAAAGAGAGGAAAGATTTTGAAACACCATATGCATAGAAGAGGCGTATGAAGTAACATTATTCTATTCCTCATAAAAAATAAGCTACATGTGCTTCGGGGCATACCCCTGTATTACATGTCAAAAAAAAAGAAAGGAAAAAAAGGGGGGGAGAAAAAAAATAGTGGGGGGATTGGTGTTCAGTCTATTCCCCGGAAGATTTCCTCTAGAGGAAGGATCCCGACACAAGGAAAGTTCATCATCTCGTGCAGCCGGTTCTCCTGTCTCTCAAGGCACTCCAGCTCGGTCGTTACGGAGGCCACTTCGACCTCGGGGATGGCCAACTCCTCAGTTTCCTTGGCTCTGGTCGCCTCAGCTTCTGCAAGATCAGACTCGGCCGTAGCAAGGCAGCCCCTGAGCTTCTCTATCCTGCTCTCCAAAGCATGGATGCTGGCACGACACTCGTCTATAACTCTCTGGTGCTGCTCCTTGTTTCCCTTTCGCACCTCTAAGGCCCACAGATACTCATCCCTTTGGGCACTGATGGCTGCGATCTCGGTGGGGGCTTGTGTATCGAGGAACTCGTGATGGTTTACATATTTTAACAATAGGAGGACCCGTCGCGACCATTCCTCCAGTGGGCAACCCATCATCTGTAGGGCCCCGGAGAGCTGCATGACCACCGTATGCACCCCCCGGTACGTGAGGGAGGGGTCTGTGAACATCATGGCCCGCAACGTCAGCAAGGTCTGGCGGATCGGCAAGTCCAAAGCAGCATGGCCTACTGAGGGTACGGCCGGTGGGTTGAACTCCACGATGTCGTCCATGGCTGCCCATAGCTCGGTGTTCACCACAGCTGATGAAGATGGGAGGGCCAAAGATAAGTGATGAGATCCTTCGGCGTCATAAGAGATCTCCTGGCTGGCCACCGCCAAAGGCGAAAGTGAGACCACGGCATAAGCACTCGAGGCCGCCACTTTGAGAGGCTACTCCACTTCCACTGGCTTGGTAAGGTCCGTGTCCACTGTTGGCATCTGCACCACCGGAACTGGAGCCACAACTTCAGCTGGAGAGCGAGTGGCAGCAAGGGCTGAGTCAGGTACCACGGCATACGAACTCGTTGCCATATAAACATCCTCGGTAAGGCTCAAACTCGTCGTCGCCTCATAGGCTGAGAGCGCAAGAGTCGTGGCCTCAGTCGAAGGGAGGGTGTTGAGTAGAGCCGGGTCTGGTACCACTCCTGAGGGGCCTACGATCTCTTCTGCCTGGGACTCCCTCAAAGGTATAGTGATGCCAACCAATATCTCCCTTAGAAGCTGGGCTTCCTCTAGTGCAACTAGCTTCTAGAGAGGCGGAAGAGGGACCGCAAGCCGCTGACTGGCCCCCAATTGTAGAAGGGACACCAAGGGCTCCGCGTCCAATCCCATGAGGGACGTCAGCCTCCACACTACCAGAAGACCGAAAGATGACCGCCATATGGAAATAGCCTTACGAGCCCAGGCGACAGGCACCTCCTCGGGCACCGTCATTGCCTGGCCATGCGAGGCAGGGTTAGCCACTCACCACGTAAGGCAAACTGTTGAATTCTAAAGGAAAAGGGGATGAGCCAGGAGGTCCCCATGCTTACATCAGCCACTAGCACTATGCTACTCTCCGGCGTTATCTCTCCTTCTTCCAGGAATTCAATAATCGCTGTCGGTATGGGAGCGTCTGAAGTCTCCACGGATGCCTCCTGCCGTAAAACCTCGACCATGGACGCGAGTTTGTCTAAAGCCGCAGTGGCCCCCTCCTGTCGAGTGACCTTTGCACCCAGAATGTGGGTCTCCATGGCCTCCGACGGGGTTTGTTCCTGAAGTTCAGAAATGATAGCAACAGAAATCAGTGGACAACCTCGAAGGAAGCCCGAATGAGTAGAGCCACACTTACAAGCACCTTCTCTACTAAGCTCAGAGAGGCGGGTAATGTTGGGGCCTTCAGCACTACTACAGAAGGCTCGAGTTCCCCAGACATGCCCTCGTCAGAAAGCACTTCGTTGGAGGAATAGTCGTAGTCTACCTTTTCACCCGATGAAGATTTGGTCAGGGCAGATGCTTCTTTTATTGGAGAAGGAACCCCTATCTCGGAGCCTATGGCCAACACATCCTCATGCGGGCTCGGCAATGGTGATCTCCCCGACCTCGGTCCCCTGCTCACGTATGTTTGTTTGAGCAGGGGAACCGCAAGAGCCACCATCGGTGGGACGACTGTTGCATCAATGCCTGCCAAACAAAGAATGATTTAGATTAAATGGGGCCTGTAGGATCATAAGAGATGAAGGAAACCAGCTGAGGTGATGAAGAGGAAGTACCTTCCCCAACTTCCACAGAATTAAGAACAACAAGAATTTACTGTAGGAGATAACAAAAGATAACAGTCGATAGTTGGCCATATCAGGTCATGTCCGCGGGCCGAGATCCTCCGCTGGCTGGCCGGCAATTCCGACCTCAGCCCAGATTCGGTCGTCGACATGACCGACGACGTTGTGGTGGCGATCGCCGCGCGGCAGGACGGCCGCGGCGTGGACGGCTCGATCCGCATGACCCTGCGCGAGGAGATCATCAACCCCGACGCCGCCGCGGCGTGGGGCGGCCGCTCGATACAGCTGGACCTCGACCTCGACTGCTCGCGCCATCGGGCGATCCTCGGCGCCCGGCGGCTCTACGCCAGCCCCAACCTGCAGGGCTCGGCCCGCATCACCCGACCCGACAACACCTGGTCCGACGTGCCGTCCGGCACGGTGATCGACGACGTCGCCAAGGTCGCCTGCGGCTCGCCCGGTCAACCGGCCGGGGCGCAGCCGGAAACAGCCGCCATCGCCACCGCAGCTACCCCGCCCGCGCAGGCCTCCAGCCAAACGCCCGAACTCGCCAAGCCCCCCGCCCCGTCCCCGGTTCAGCTGGCCGTTGCAGCCCCCGCTCCTGGCCCGGCGTTGCGGGGTTCCAGGACCGTCGCGTTCGACCCGCCGTCGGAGCCGGACGCCAAGGCCGCGGCGCCGACGCCGAAGATCGTGTCGTTCGACCCACCGGCCGACGCCGCCCCGCCAACCGCCGCGCCTCAGCCCGAGGCTGCAGCGGAGTTGGCCGCCGCCGATCCGTCGCCGGCCCCGACCCCCAAGATCGTCCACTTCGACCCAGCCGGGGAAACGGCGCCTCGAACGCCGGCCGCCGCCGCGACCGTTCAGGTCGCTGTCGCCAATCCGCCCTCCGGGGTCGCTGTGGCGGTGGTTCCGGCCGAGCCGGCCTCGCCGCCGAAGCCCCGGATCGCGCCGGGTCCAGCCGACGCGCCCGCGGCCGTCAGGCCGCCCCCGCGTCCGCCCGAGTTCGCGGTGCAGATCGCGGCGATGCCCAGCGCCGACCTCGCCCGCGACAGCTGGCAGTCGCTCAAGGCCAGGCTCCCGTCCTTGGTGGGGCCGCGCACCTTCGCGGTCGAGCCGGTGGAGGCGCAGGGGCGCACGCTGTATCGCGCCCTGCTGCTGGGTTTCGCCTCGCCCGGCGAGGCGGCCGACCTGTGGAGCGCCAAGAATCTCATAGAGTACCGCCGTCGTGTCGTCGAGCTGCTACATGCATATACTTGGACATACTTTATATACTTGTGTGCTTTAATATCATGATTACTTGGTATATCAAATGGCGTTTGTGGAAATGTGGATTACGTTCGCTCGGAAACATTCCCTATGCGTGAGTAGGGTCTTCAGACCTTCACCTCCACCACGTACCGAAAATTAATTTGTATGAACACATTTCCATATCCTTGACTTATTAGATGTATATAGTCTATTAAACCTTTTTTTGGAATCTTCTAAGACTTTCTTGATCATTTGTGAATCACGACATATACAAAGGAGGAGGATTTATTTCCAATGGTATATACATTTAGGGGGAGTCATAACTATGTTATGACAAATTCATTTTCTACATATAAAATAATGTCCTACACACTTTGCATAAAATGAGATAAACGACTTTGATCGATAAGGATTTCAGAAATTCTTTTCAACACTTTACGAGAACTTAAATCTCTACATGAAAATTAAGAGTAATCGTGAAGAAAAAACTGCCTACCCCACAAACAATCAACAAGTGAAATGTGGAAGTAAGTAGTCAGGAATCCCCACTGAAATAAATAAGGAAACTCGCGTCGAAAGGTGAAGTAAAATCCATAAGTAAAATTAAATGCGTGACGAATCCTAGTAGCTAGGAATCCCCATTGAGACATATGAGGTGACTCGCACCGAACGGTGAAGTCCATTAAAAAAGAATCATAAGTGGGGTTGTGCGAAGCTACCGATAGTCGTAGATTTAAAATGGAAGTGTAGAGAGGTAATAACCCTCTAGTATTCTTTAGAAATTCTGTTAATATCCATATATTTTGAACTTTATTTCTCATTGCTGCACATTTAACTCTTGGGTACTATTGTGATGAATTTGTATCTTGAATTTGTTCTTATTATGGTTTATGCATTACCTCTAGCTTATACATGCACAACCTTTTTTGATTATGTTTCATGTCTCACTTTTTGGTTTGAATCCACTGTTCTATTGCTATCTTTTTACCCCATTGAGGGGGAGTTTTAGAGTTATATGCTTGATGCATGCTTGCTTGCTTGATTGAAAAATTCTATACATATTATACTTTGTTTCATACATCTTTGGTTCATACATGTTTATAACCGGTTTAATAACCCCATTGTTCATCATTTTTTGTTGATGATAAAAAGGGGGAGAATATTGTGCATTTTAGTGCATTTCAATCACATGCATAGTTTACATAGTTTTCATGCTCACATTGCATCTAGGGGTTTGGAATGAAGGGTCTAGATCCCTTCCCACATAAATGATCCACCAAATAAAAATAATAAACACCTCCCATGCATCACTCTTATTTGCTAGATACAAAATCCATGCATATCACGAGAAATCATCGACAATCATGAAACCATAAAGCTTCCCTCCAAGACTTCAAGTTCTGGTGGAACCAAACAAATCTAGATGCAACAGTTGGAGGAATTTTTCTGTTGAAACAATATTTTTGCATTTGAAAGAGGTTGTGGTTTGTTTTCCCTTATTACATGCTTCACATATTTTTGAAGTTTCAAAATTCAATTTAGGAAGTCCTCTAGCTAAATCATGACGGTTCAACTTCCTAATGACATTAAAACTGGTATGCCCAAGACAGTGATGCCACAACCAAACATCTTCACTCTTATTAGCAACTAAACAAAGTTTTTCAGAAGCAAGTTCCTCAAAGTCAACTTGATAAGTGTTGTTACTCCTCACTCCTATGAATTTAATTTTTTATTTATTAGCATCAATGATAGTGCAGTGAGAAGACTCAAAAATAACTTTGTGACCCTTGTTACAGAGTTGACTTACACTAAGTAAATTGTGGTGAAGACCTCTAACAAGTGAAACAGCTTCAATGCAATGGTTGAGATCCTTACCAATTCTCCCGATTCCGATTATCTTACTCTTGTACTGTCCTCCAAAAATTACCATACCGCCATTCTTCTCTGTAAGGTCTGCAAACAGGTGTTTATTCCCCGTCATGTGCCTGGAGCATCCACTGTCTAGATACCATTTATTCTCTATCATCTTCATACAGACCTGCACCAATAAGCAACCATGCTCATTTTGATTTGGGTACCCAAGCGAGCTTGGGTCCCTTCATGTTAGCATATCCAAAAGACTCACTGTACTTTGAAAAAAATATATCATCATCATATTGCATCAACTGGCATATGTACATATCATGCCCTATCTTCCCACAGTAAAAATAAGTGGGTCTTTTCCTACCAAAATTTTTCTTCTTATTTACATTCCTAAAAGTGGAGGGGAAACTAGAACTAATAGTTGGTGTATTGCCATGTGTGTGTGAACATTTTTCATGATGAGACAAACTTTTAATAGCATATTGAAAACTATTTTTATTGCCATGCATACAAATTATATTTTTCTCAATTTATTTTCCTTTTTCTCTCAACATCTTTCCATTGGCATTTTTCACTTTCTCAATTTCAATGATCGAGGAACCGTGCGAAGAGCTGCTGCTGGATTTGTGCGAGGAACCATGGTGCGAGCTGCTGCTACCACTGCTGCCCGATGATCCGCTGCTACCACTGCCGCTGCCGGCCTTGTCTGTGATGGCCGGGTGAAAGAGCGTGCCGGCGCCAGAACTGCTCGTGGACGTGGAAGGAGACGCGCTACTGCTTGACTTCTGGACACCGACGACGCCCTTCCCTTGGCTCCCGGTGTGCTGGTTGCCGTAGAAGGGATGACCCTTGGCGCGATCCCCCTTGGGTGTACCACCCTTCGGCTTCTGGCGCTTGGCTTCCTCCGCGGTCTTTCCCGCCTTTCCCCACGCCTGGCCACTCTTCTTTGTCTTGCTCTTTGTCCTGGGTTTCGGACGAGTCGTCTTGGCCTGCGCACGAGTGTCGATGTCGTCTCGCCCGTCAGGCAAGAAGGCCGTCTCGTCACTGCGGATGTGGGCCGCTGCCTTGAGAGCTTCCCAGTGCCCTACTGCCGCGGCTGCCTTCGCTCGCGTCTCGGGATGGACATGACCACGACCACTGGCCCACCGCTTGACCGCTCCGAGCGCGATGGCGATGGCCGACGACTCATCGTGACCTGATCTCATAAGCGCATGCGCGATAGCACGCACATAGAGGCCCACACCCGTTACAGGATCGGTGTGCGTCACCCAGTTCGGTCCTGGGCCGAGCGGCGACGTATCGAAGCGCAGATCGCTCTGGCTGGGAGCGATGGTCATATCTGTCCCAGCAGCACGGCTTCCAACTCGCCCTCGTGCTGATCCAGATAGTCCTCGATGTCGGCGGTGGTCACTACCGGTGCCGGAGGAAGATTCGGGCTCGTCGGCAATGCTCGGGAATCGCTGCGGCTCAACACGACACCGACTGCTCGGTTGAGCTTCTTGTCGTGCATCTCGCGGTCCCACGGTCCTGTGTCATCGTCCACCATCCCGACGTACGCCGGGACCATGGCGTGACCGAGCTTCTTGTGGGCGAGAGCTCGGTGGTAGCCATCTGCCACCTTGAGCTGATCTGTACCAGGAGTCTTGACGAGCATGATCGGTGCGGCTGCAGGACCTGTGGGGTCGTTGGTGATGGCCTTGGCGATGCCGCGCAAATCGCCTTTGACAAGCGTTATTCCGGAGCTTTCCATCGCCACGTCCGTGCCTGTCCCCATCGCGATGCCGACGTGTGCGGCGGCGAGAGCGGGCGCGTCGTTGATGCCGTCAATACCCAATAAAGACACCAATGAGCAGCACGATGGTCCAGTTTAGTTGAACCAGGACGGAGATAATGAATAAAAGAAAGACAACCAAAAACACGAGGAGTCAAGGAGAACAACGGATGGTCAGGAGACAAAAGCTGAAGCGGTGAGGAATGACCAGGCATTTGCAATGGCATTCGGTTAATAAGATTAGTAGTAGTCAAGATAGCATCAGCCCATGGTATGCATTCTCGCGAGATCTCGTCGAGATCTATGTCTCGGCGCATCCGCGAGACACGAAAACGTCGCGAGTCGGCGTGTCTTAGAGATATCGTGCGCGGGCGAGACCGGCGGGCATGAACAGTGTGTACCGGTCCCATTAGGCGAACCCGTTGACCCTAAAAACCTTAAACCCCCACCCCCCAACCCCCGTCGAGTCCTCACGCCTCACCCCGACCGCTCGACGCACTCTCTCTCTCCCCGACACTCTCGCATAGTCACACGAGGTCGCTGGAGTCGCACTAGGTGCCTCTCCCCGCCCGCTGTTTGCGTCGATCACCGACGATGGGAGAGAGAGAGAGAGATAGACAGAGAGAAAGGGAGGGAGGGAGATCCCATCCCCCCCTCTCTCTCCCCCCTATCTCTTTCTTGATCCCGAGTCTCCTCCGGCTCCGGCCTTCTTTGTCTCCCATCCTTTCTCTCTCTCTCTCTCTCTCTCTCTGTCTCTCTTTCTTTCTTCCGCCTGTCTCTCCTTTTGCGCTCTCTCTTTCTCCCATCCTCTCTGTGTGTGTGTGTAAGACAGACAGAGAGAAAGGGAGGGAGGGAGATCCCATCCCCCCTCTCTCTCTTCCCCCTATCTCTCTCTTGATCTCGAGTCTCCTCTGGCTCCGGCCTTCTTTGTCTCCCATCCTTTCTCTCTCTCTCTGTCTCTCTTTCTTTCTTCCGCCTGTCTCTCCTCTTGCGCTCTCTCTTTCTCCCATCCTCTCTCTCTCTCTGTGTCCCTCTATGTCTATCTGTCCCCTTGGCCCCCGATCTCTCCTCCCACCCTCTCTCTCTCTCTCCGTCTCTCTCTCTCTATGTTCCTCTCTGTCCGTCTCCCTCCTACTTTCTCAGTCTCTCAGTCTCTCAGTCTCCTCCCTCTCCGTCTGTCTCCCTCTCTCTCTCTATCTCTCTTTAACTCCACTGTCTCTCTCTCTCTCAATCTCCCCCGTCTCTGTCTCCCCCCCTCTGTCTCCCCCTTATCTGTCTGAGATAGACTCGGTATCCCTGAGTCACCCCGGGTTGAGTGTGTGTGCCGTGAGAGTGCCCGCCTTCGCGAATTTGAAAAACTTGTGATCGTGCTTGCGATTATAGGTCCAAGGGGCATTGGTCTAGTGGTTGTCACCCCCAAGGTGGTGTCACATCAAATTGACATCAGATCCAATTTTAGACTTGTCTCTACTAAGTCTAGTCCTTGGGCATTGCATTAGAGTCTTCCAAACCGCGTCGTCATCGTGTCTAGTCGGGTCACCCTCCCCGCTCCACTATCCCTTCCTAAGATGAATGCATGGGATAAGCTTGTAATAGGGATGTTGAAGGAGAGTGCCAAATCACCCACAGCCTTTTACCAAAAATATGGCCCGTGTGTGTGGCCATCGTCCCCTATCTCTTACCCCACCATGCATACCCCTTTCACACCTACACCGGAACCCCACACCCCTCCGTTGATCCCTCCACCAACTCCCTCACACCTCATAGCATTACACCCATCAGTCCAAATTCCTACCAAAACCACCCACATGGGAGACACGAGCTTGGTCATTGAAGTCCCAAAGGGTGATGATGTTTGCCTCAATCTCACCCATCCACCGAAAGACACCCGCACTCAAACAATGGAGGAAGTCTGGCGTCAAACCCCTAGTTTTCCATCCCACCATAAGCTCCACAAAGAGTCATTTCTCCCATTCTATGGGCTAGTGATCATAGGAGAGCCCCTAGCTGAGTGGCTAAAGAAAGGACCAATCCTAGGTAGGCCAAGCCCATACTACCCATCCATAGGGCACCCATCCCAAGTTGTGGCCACCCGACCTCCCTATGTGACCTACAGATCATTCCATTTTGTGGAAACCATATATGACTTGGTAAGGTGCTTGGATTGGCAAATCAACTTAACCGGCCTACTAGCTTTGGGGTCTCAAGAGCCTAGAACTCATAGCTTCACTTATCCATCCACTGGGTCCACTACCTCTATGTGCACCATGGGTCACTGCACTAGTGAGATCCTCCTATTTCTTCCCACACTTGACATCTCTATCCAATCCCAAGCCCTTAAAATTCCACATGAGGAGCCCAACCATCCAAATGAAGCCAATTTTCCATCTATTTCTATGGTAGGAGAATGCCCATTAGGCATTGGAGAACACCGCACATGGCTGGTAGGGGAGCTCACTAGTCCACGTCACACCTTCCTAGATCCCTTTGATCCCATCGAGTGGGAGCTCCCATACCATCGTGTTCCCATTTCCCCTCCCATCTACCCCATTTCCCACCCCTCATCTCAGCTATCACCCAGAGATAGCAACTGCAGTAGAGCACCTTTGAATTGTAGCGATGCCCTAACCAACTCTGAAGGCCTTCTGGCGTCCAACCCAGCTTCAGGAGATTCTACTCCAAGTCAGCTTCGTCTCGATGGCTCGAGCACTCACTTTCGACATCGGGCTGCTCAAGAGAGCCGATCTCGTCCAGCTGCGCAAGTAGACTCCAACCAACGACCAAAGAGAGTTGTAGAAGAAGACACGGCTTCTTTCCTTGTCTTCTAGCCCTAATCTTTGGTTGGATTCAACTAGGGTTGCACAGCTTTCATTCAAGCCTGGCCCCACCCTATTTGGAGCTACCGTTCGAGAGCACCAGCCCCGACAAGTCAAGTCTGATTTGTAGTCTAACCTTCCAGTGCCTTGGTCAAGCAGTCAGCCACAAGAGGTACCACGTCCACATCTCACCTCTTCTGCTTCAGTCCTTTGGAGGAGCTCAGCACGGGTCTCCCAGCTTTCCACTGGGATTGGTCTCGCCCCGATCTCAATTCCCAGCTAGGAGATACACCCCCGGCAAGACTTCCTTGTCCGTCTGAAGACCTCACCTGTGCGACCTCAAGAGAACAGATAGTACCGGTGCTTACCGCCTCAAAACATGGCTGTTCCAACTCTGGAACGTTCCTGGAGCATCCTTCTTTGCGTTAAATCTATCCCCAACTCGATCCGGCATCAGCCCAACAAGATACAGCCTCGGTAAGTCGGTCCTAGTTTTCTGCTCCTGCAATGGGTTCGACCCTGCCAACATCCAGAGGATACCACTGACTTGATCGGGCAAGATCAATGAAGATTTCTGGTGGAAACACACTAGACCCTCCCCTCTTTCCAACAGAAGTGGTCCCGCCTCGATCCGACACTCCAACTGAGCGCACCACCCCGAACAAGCGCCCTCTGGCCTGCAAAAGACTGCTACCTGCGCAGCACCATGGGATTCAGCAGACTGGCTCCGTCCGAGCTCAAAACGAGGCGATTCTACCTCCCGATGACTCACAGGCCGACCAGCTTTCCAGCGACTCCAATCCCTCCCCCGTCGGACGTCCCAGCAGGGAGTTCCCCTCCCGACACGGCACTGGTTGTAGACAGCCAGGACAACAAATCGGGCCGCACCGATCGGGAGCCAATCTTCTTCTGCCACACTAATCTCCCCTCCCCGCCTAGCCGGCTGAGCGCCCCTCCCTGTGTGGAGGTAGTGTTTGAGTGTAATCAACCATTCCCCACCCCTTGTCCACCCCTCCTGCGAGAGGAGTAGTTTTGTAATTAAACTATTTCAGGTCAAAGCGGCTCCGACGCAGCGTGAGGGGAGCAAACCCACGCTTTCCCGCTCGCCCTCGTCTCCAATCAGGGGCCGATTTCTTCAAACCGACCGGGTAAGATCTCAACCCTTGCTCTTCATTTGTGCTTGTTCTTTCAATATTCATCATTGCTCCGTCGATAAGTGAGAGAGTGCCCGGTCCCGAAGCACCACCGCCTTCGAGTGACCGCCATAGGGGTAAGCAAGTGAACCCCGTCCCCTTCGACACATGGCCTACCCTTTGATTCGGGCACCCGTATACAAGGGGAGATCGATCTAAGCCTTGCTGGCCCTCCACCAACAAGGGTCCAGCCCCACATCCTCGACTCTGTATCCCCGAGTCACCCCAGGTTGAGTGTGTGTGTCGTGAGAGCGCCTGCCTACGTGAATTCAAAAAACTTGTGATCGTGCTTCCGGTTATAGGTCGAAGGGGCATCAGTCTAGTGGCTATCACCCCCAAGGTGGTGTCACGTCAGACGAACTCGGTGGCACCTATCAGTCATAGTTCCACTCCCGGAGAGAGCCGAGTGTGGAGGTCTTGAGTTTTGAGAAATCCCAGTGCGCATGTGAACAGTGATTAAGACATCATCTTGAAGTGTTCCCGCCACTCCACCCGTTTCTTGAGCTTGGGCACTCGATTTGTCACCCTTTCACTCAAACCAAGTGCACCTGTCATGTTGTAGAGTGGGCTCTTATAGAATATCCTAGAAGTACCTTGGGCATCCTCGCATGGATCAAACTTTAAGTGTAGGTCCACCCAGCTAGAGAATAGAAGCATAGACCCGTATAGGGGCCTTCTCATAGACGCCGAGGTGAGCCTGCTGTAGAGATAGGCTAGCACTGCCGACCCAATCCTCCTTCCTTCCCAAATCACGCTTATTGCACTTCACTTGTTTGAATGAATGGCATTTTTGTGTGTGGTCATTGTGTTTGATTTTTTTTTTTAACAGTAAGGGGGATGGGGCGAGCAGTGCTATTATGTGAATATGTGGAAGGGATGCCTATTATGAGAGTGTGTTTCCTCTTTTTTTTTATGCATGAAAGGGAATGGGGGGAGTGGAGGTGTGTTACGTGAGTGTGTTAGCCCCACCGATTCATCATTGTTTGGGCACTTGCTTTCCTTTTTATATACGAAGCAGGGTGGAAACGGGAGGGAAGTGCACTGATTCAGCATTTTCATTTTTTTTTACTAGAGAGCAATTTTTGAACAAGGTTGCGCTGACTCAGTTTACCCCCTGAGTCGACGCAGGGGTCTTGGCGATCGCTAAACAGAGCTGGTGTTGGGGTGGGTCGACCCTTGGGGTCACCCCCTCACGGCACAGGGCTTTAGGCTCTGCTTCTCTTCATCTTTTTTTTAATAGTCTGACATAGTTCACTGGAATGGTCCATTGTTAGTTTGTTGGTTGTCATTATACCATTTTTATTCATGCTATCGTCCCCTTTGTTTTTTCAGGTTCTATCGTGTTCATCTTTCCTCTTTCTTTTCATTTCTCTTCTTTTTTTGGTTCAGCAATTAGCTCGAGTTTTTTTGGCGAAAATCTGACAGCATCTCCCCTAGACCTGGGATATGCAGGGGGTTTAAATCGAGTACACATCCATAGAGAAAGAACTCTGAGATGGCCCCAAAATGAGAAGCGTATGTAGGGAAGCGGCAACACCCGAGGATGCATATGGAAGCGGCAACATCCTATCATCCGAATCGGGCACGGACACCCCGAGGACTAGCCAACGAGGGACTCCAATGATCTGAGGAACGCCACGATCCCGATCTTGAGACGTGGTTTTAGACTATTGCCACATTATGTGGCCATCAATATTCACCGCTTGAGGGAGATCAACCGGAGACCATGCTTTGAAGAAGCGAGTCCCTGGGGATCCGAGGGTGATCGGAAAACTTTGGAGTAGAACCAAGAAGAGTTAAAGAGAATCAGGGAGCAACTCGCAAGAGCTCAAATGAGCTTGAATCCCAAGTTATATATATTCACGAGAATGGATAATCCTACGTCCCATCTTGCAAGGCACATATGCTTCTTAACCAAAATCAATAAAGGCAGAGCGACTTAAGAAGTTTGCTCTGGGATTGAATCCCATACATCTCACCCCTTTGGTACCATGACTAAGATTAGAATCATGTACCTGATCTTCATCATTGTTTGCCATTAAGGCCAAATTTGTTTCTTACTCTGATTCTGAAGTTGATGTACAAGACATGGAATCTTCATCTTCCCATGCAGCCGCCATGGCCTTCTTTTTGAAGTGTCTTCTGAATTTCTTGGGATTTTCTGACTTCTTCCAATCTTTTCCCTTTTCTGTCTGCTTCTTAAGTTTAGGACATTCAGCCTTGATATGTCCTAGTTCGTTGCACTCATAGCAGATAACTTCTTCTTCCTTGTAGAGAGCATTCTTTGAAAACTTCTTCTTCTTCTGATCTTTGGAGAGTTGTCCTAGCTTCTGCAATCTTTTCTTCTTCATAATACGTTGCAACTTTCTAGACAGCATTACTACTTCTTCATCTAAGTTATTTGGAGTCTCCTCTTCTTCTTCTGACTCTAGTTGTGATTCTTCGGCTTTTAGAGCACCTGTTTTTCTGCTAGTAGAAGCTTCTCCTAGTCTCTGCATGTTGATTTCATGGACCATCAGCGACCCAATTAATTTTTCCAAAGACATTGTTGCTAGATCGTTTGCTTCTTCAATAGCTATGACTTTTGCTATCCAACTGCTTGGCAATGATCTAAGGATTTTTCGCACCATATCACTTGAGATGTATTCTTTTCCCAGTGCAACTAATCCATTGGTGATGTCATTAAATTTACAATACATCTAAGAGATGGTTTCATTAGACATCATCTTGAATTGCTCGTACTGTGACACCAGAATGTCTCTTCATCTCCTTCAGTTTGTCTGTTCCTTCATAACTGATCCGGAGCTCCTCCCAGATTTGTTGCGCTATTTTGCAGGTAGAGACTATGTTGAATTCATTCCTTGATAGTCTACAGTAGAGGTGATATTTTGCCCTAGCATTCAAGGAAGCATTGTTCTTATCAGTGGTGGCCCATTCATCTTTTGGGCTTGTAATGATACGATCACCCTCTTCAAATATCATTTACAGATCATAGTTCTCACTTTTTAAGAAAAACTCCATTCGAGTTTTTCAATAAGAGTAGTCTGAACCATCGAACAATGGAGGACGGTTGACATATTGCCCTTCTGTCATCTCAGCCATATAGATCTTTTGCTCTCAGATCATTAGATACTTTTTATACGAGAGTTTGGGCTCTGATACCACTTGTTGCCCAATATATGGTTATGACCCCGAGGGGGGGTAAATGGAAAAAAATATGGACTTAATTCCCAGGGGGTTTATAAGCATAGTGCATGCTGTCATTCCTAACCTCCATCGTCTACGCCTTTTTCCACCATCTTTGTGTTTGTGAAAGGCTCATGTGCCGTGAGGTTGACCTTGGCGGGCAAAGAGTGGCAGCGGCCTTCGCGGAGCTTGCAGAGATTATGGTGGTAGTGATTCGCCAACTTTTATCTCCCCCTGAGTCATCCGGCACAGTGTCCTCTTCTTCCTCTTCCAGCTCTCCTGGTTGCTCCATGGTGGACTCGCATCTCGAGGCTGAGGTGCCAGAAGTTGGGCGGGCCTCTCGGGCATTTACGAGGCCGACGGAACCTCTACATAGCGAGCTGACTGAGGACGAGGTGAAGCAACTGGAGCACCGATAAGGGATACCGTGGAAGTACTATTTCTCTCTGACGGAGCCCCATGAGTCTAGTCTGGACACTCGCTCCGGCCTCTTCTTCCCCTTTCTCTTGGCATGGAAGTGTGGGTTCCGCCTTCCTCCCTATCATTTTGTTGTCGAACTACTTCGGTTCCACCGACTGGCTCCAGTCCAGTTGGTCTCCAATTCTTATACTTTCGTGCTCTCCTTCATCTTCCTTTGATGTTCGTGTGGGATTGAGCCTTCGCTGGATCTCTTCAATGCTTTCTTTGAGTTGAAGGAGCATGCCCACGCGGGCAAGGGCTTCTTCTTCCTCCAGGCGAAGAGGGGAAGGAGCTGCGTGACCCTCTCTTCCAGAGATTCCTCCCACAAGGTCTGTAAGACCCAGCATTTCTGAGTGGGTGTAACCTTGGGTAGCGGGACTTGGAACTTCCCACTGATCCCCAATTTTGACCCAAACATCCCTCCGAAGTTGGCAATGATTTCCCGAGAGGTGGAGAAGAAGGCTGCCCTTCTTCAGGAGAATCGTAAATCCACCACCGAGTTGATGACTAAGGCCAACATCAAGGAGTACCCTTCTCGGATGGTGAATCCTCCAGGTAAGGGCTTCGGAGCCTTGAGTTGATGTTGGGTCCCATTAGTGAACTTCTTGATGACGGCTTACTTTTCTTTGCTCAGATTCGAGGCGAGAAGCCCATGAGGAGGCGTCACCGGCTGAAGTAGTGATCCTCGACGAGGAGGAGGCATCTGCTCTCGGTGGACCTCAGGTTCTCGGGAGTTCTTCTTGTGCCCGGGACAAGGGCAAGCAAATTGCTCAGGATGGGACTTCCGAGCGTCGCGGGGCCAAGTGCAAGGACCCCTCCTCCCGTGACCCAGCTACGCGCCACCACTGACGGCGCCACAATCGGACACCGGATCGGGTCGTGGGAGCTGTTGCTGCCGAATCGCGCGTTGCTGCGAACCTGAAGCATCGAAACATGCCAGATACACTGGTACCATCCAGGAGTAGGAGAACGCAATGGTTTGCCCTACACAAGGTTCCATAGGTTCGTCCGGAAAAAACACGCGTAAACTACGGAACATGTTCTGGGACTCCCAAATGTGATCCGAAACTCACGGACCCAGACTCCAAAAATGTCTGAAAAATAGTTCTGGGCATAGCAAAATTAGTGTCTCTGTGAAAATAAATCTGGGACCCGAAAAAAATGATCCAAAGGGTCCGAGATATTACACCATGAGGCCGCTACCTCCCTGCAGAGGCGACACCGACACTGGCAGACAAAAAGGCAGATGGTGGTCTTCATAAGGCCGCCACCTTCAGGTGGAGGTCTCCAGGAGACCGCCACCTCCCTACAGAGACGTCCTCCAGCGACCTTCCAACTTCTGATGCTTCGCTGTCCCAAAGGCTTCAATGGGGTGTTGTTTTTTGAGTTTACAATCAATGTACTAGTGTCCTTTCATGTTCCCACAACCCCTATATGTATCCTCCCTCTCCTATTATAAAATGACAATGAGAAAAAAAATTAAATTTAGCAATGGATATGTTATCTCTCCATTTTTGGAACCCTGGGTGAGAGGCCCAAAACCACTCTGCTTCGCCATGTAGGACGTCTGTGGAGCTTCGGTGCATCGTCATCCAGAGGAGGACGAGTGTGAGACCCCATCGAAACCCCATGATTTTCCTCCTTCGCCATCCAACACCGTCGTCACTCTCCGCCACCACCACCGCTGTCTCTGACCACAACCGCCACCGTGACCACCACCAAGGCGGAGGAGAAGCCCGGCTGCACCGTCCCCAAGAGGGGGACCGGCGTAAGGCCCCAACTGAGCTCCCTTTTTCTCCCTGGTTTGCCCACCACCCCCGACCAACTCCGCCGCTGTCCACCACCACCACCACCATTATCCAAGTTATCCTAGCTATAATAGGTCAGTATTTGATGTTTAGGCTCCCTCTCCCACTTCCCCACCTTCCCCTTGTGCTCCCCCGTGCTCTCCCAACTCCTAACAACCCTTAGAAGCCCCCGGGAAGCGACCACGGAAGACACCGATTGAGCCACGGACATGCTGGAATGAAAAAATAGTTTCAAAAATCCTAGCGGAGACTAATGGAGGTCTCTATGACAAACTCGCTAGTCCAAAGGAACGGAATGTCCAATGGAGAGCTTATAACTCACGGAGAGTTGAGGGTAATCGATATAGGACAACGAGAAACGTGAGACTATATTCACGGACTGGAATATAGTGTCTGTACTCATAACCTTGATGATAGGTGACTTTAAACTATTAGAAAATAGTAATCAGGAAAATAGCACCTTCAGCCAGGTCGCTATTTCAAGATATAGCGCTTGTAGCTTCTATCGCTAATTCAATATTATCACAGATTTCAGAAATTATTAATTTAGTATTTTTCAGAAACAGCGGCCTGGTATGCGTCGCTATTTAAAGTTTTGACGACTGTTCAAATAGTCGTACATTTTCCAGAATATTGCACCGTTTTAAATATTTCCCAGGGAATATGACAAGAATAAAATATTACAATTTTAAATAACGTCTGTAAACAGGGCGTCATTTCATGATATGACGCCTTTGTATAAGGGTGTTCATTTTAAATATAACGCCTTGGGTTAGGGCGTTATTTCAGTTTATACAGCAAATGGTCATGGAACAGTAACGATAATTTATCATGAGAAATTTGCAGGAATCAGGAACACGATCATGTAGAGAAAAATCAGAGGATTATCGGACTGTACTCATGCAAGAATTAAACTATCATGGTTTCAAGTTATTAAATTTTAATCATGCATTGATTTATTAAATACTCTGGTAAATAACGACTTGAGTAGAGTCGTCTATTAATTGACGCCTTGAAGGAAGGCGTGCATAATAGAAATAACGCCTGAGGTCCGGTCGCTATTTCTTTGGAAAATAGAAAGTATAAAACGTCATGGAATCTAGAGTGTCTATACCTATATGTTATGCATGCTTTGTTATCTTATAATTTGATCCAGAATTTGAGATTTTGAACCTAACTTTTGTTACTGACGGGTGTTGAACTGGGATTTTAGGGATGAAAGACCTGTACTCTGTTCAACACAGAGCAACAGCAACACAAAAGGAAGTCGTCCACCGGTTCCTTCCTGCTGCAGCAATACGTAGGAAAAAGAGAAGAAGACTGTAGCAGAGGAAGGCACGTCGTAGACAGTAGGGGTTCTCTAGCTTGTCGTTCCTGCATCTCACAGGAAACACTAATAAGAAGGGGAAGAAGAAGAGAATAAACTACTCAGAAAGGAACATTATCTTCCTTACCGTAGCTCTGGCAGTAGTGCAAATTTTGGACACGCCGGTTTATTACAACAGCCAAAGCTCCATCGGCGAATACCGCGTTTATATGGCGAACACCACGAACGAATTGTTTGATCCGAATGACGGTTTTTACACGAACTCCGGCGCGCGCGTGGACACCTATCATCAGCTCACGATGCCGTGGACGTTTTTCAACTGGTTGAACGTCACCCCGCGCGTCGGCGGACGGCTGACGTATTACACGGAAAACGCGAGCGACACCGCGCCGCGCGAAAATGACATCTACCGCGAAGTGTTGAACACCGGTGTCGCCATTTCGTTCAAAGCCTCGCAACTCTGGGCGGGCGCGACCAATTCACTTTTGCAGATTGACGGTCTGCGTCACATCATCGAGCCGTCGGTAAACTACGTTTTTGTACCTGATCCCAGCGTGCCGCCCGCGCAACTGCCGCAGTTCGACGGCGAACTGCCGAGCTTGATGTTATTGCCGGTTGATTTCCCGGATTACAACGACATTGATTCCATTGACACGATGAACGTCGTCCGCTTCGGACTGCGCAACGTTTTGCAGACCAAACGCAACGGTCAGTTGCAGGATTTGGTGAACTGGAACCTCACGCTGGATTTGCGTTTGGATCCCAAACCGGATCAGGAACATTTGAACGACCTGTATTCGCAATTCGTTTTCCGCCCGCGCACCTGGCTCTCGCTCGAATCGCAGATCCGTTACGACATCGAAGGCGGCGAATTGAATCTGGCGTTTCATCAACTCACGTTCACGCCGAACAATCATTGGAGCTGGGGCATCGGCCATTGGTATCTGCGCGGCGGCGCGTGGGGTAACGGCGTTTGGGACGAAAATAATTATATCAGCAGCACGCTGTTCTATCGTTTGAACGACAACTGGGGTTTCCGGATGCAACACAATTTCAACGCGCAAGACGGACGGTTGCAGTCGCAATTCTACACGTTGTATCGGGATTTCCGTTTTTGGACGAGCGCGTTGACTTTCCATGTGGAAAACGATTTGAACAGCTCGGTGGATTACACGGTGGCGTTCCAGCTTTCGCTCAAAGCCAGTCCGTCCATGGGCCTCAGCCAGGATGCGGTCAATCCGTATTCACTCGTCGGCGAATAAGCTTTATTCAGCCGGTAGCGAGATGATGAACGTCGAACCACGACCGGCTTCGCTTCGCACTTCTATCGTGCCGCGATGTTCTTCCACGATGCGGCGCGTAATGGACAGTCCCAAAACCTTCATATATGAGCAGTTTGATCTGGGAGAGTTAAAGTCTACTTCAATAATCCTTCAATTGATAGATCGATCGGTTAAAACTCCAAGGGGTTTAATGGAGGATGTAATAGTCAAAGTTCATGAATGCTATTTTCCTGTGGACTTCTTGATCTTGGATATGGTCACATCTCAGGAGTTAAAACATACACCTATTATTTTGGGACGTTCTTTTTTAGCTACTGCTAAGGCCAATATTAACTGTGCCACGGGAATGATGGATATATCTTTAGGAGGTGAGAAGGTATCACTAAATGTCTTTAAGGCATCTCAATATCTAGAACATGAAGAGGAATGTAATGTTATTGATATTTTTGAGGAGTTGATTGATAAAAATCCAGATGAAGTTAAGGATACTCTAGAGGAGGGTAGCATGCTGTAGGATTCTCTTTTCTCTTCCGCACCTTACTCTAAGATAGAGCCTCTTCCCGCACTTCAATCTGAACCAATTCTTCCATCTTTAGAGCATCCTTCTGTTCTTGAGCTCAAGCCTCTACTGGACTCATTGAAATATACTTATTTGGGCCCCGACCATACTCTATCTGTCATTATTGCCTCTAATCTTTCTGCAATTCAAGAATCTCAAATTTTAGATGTCCTTAAGGAGCATAGAGAAGCAATAAGTTGGTTGGTGGCAGATTTGAAAGGAATTAGTCCAAATGTCTGCATGCATCACATCTATTTAGAGGACAATGACAAGCCAAGTTGGGAGATGCAACGTCGACTAAATCCAAATATGAAAGAGGTGGTTAAGAAAGAAGTTATGAAGTGGCTAGATGTCGGGATCATATATCCCATCTCAGATAGTAAGTGGGTCAGCCCCACGCAAGTGGTGCCTAAGAAATCTAGGTTGACTGTTGCAAAGAATGAAAAAGGAGAAGAGATGCCAATGAGATTAAAAATGGGATGGAGAGTATGCATTGATTATCGAAAATTAAGTTCCATGACAAAGAAAGATCATTTCCCTCTCTCGTTTGTGAATCAGATTCTAAAAAAGCTGGCTGGACAAAAGTACTTCTACTTTTTGGATGGCTACTCTGGGTATAATCAAGTTGCTATTTACCCAGAGGATCAAGAGAAAACTACGCTCACGTGTCCTTATGGCACGTTCGCATTTCGGAGAATGTTGTTTGGGCTTTGTAACATCACTGCCACCTTTCAGCGATGCATGAGGACAATCTTTTCTGAAATGGTGGATTTTGGTAGGCCAACCCAAGCTAGGTAGCGAGACCCTCAACCCGTCTCATTTTAGAAATTTTCTAAAGCACAGCGTGTGCTTGAAGGATGACAATCTCCTAGTCAGGGGTCCAGTTTGTATGACGATGTCTCTCCCAGGGCCATACCCATGGCAAGATCTAGTCTTTTAGGGAGAAAAATGAAAGAAAAGTTGGGACAAGTCTTATATAGGTATGGGAGACATCAGGACTTGACTTTCTTCTAAGGCACTACCCCTCAAAGAGTAGGTCTGTTGCGCTGGGGCTTTTTATCTTTAATTTCATAATTTTGAATTGATTTTCATATGTGATTTTGACATGGCCCTTATTGGCCAGATATTGAAATACTACTCACTTTTGATTTTGACACACACATGATGTTGTACTACCCTTCACCGTTTTTCACGAACCTCAACTCTTGTCTTAAGAGAAGCAGGCCCAGTTACTAGGATCAGGGGCATTTTTATGGTATTTTTTTTAAGACTGCCCATATTTGGGACCTCTCTCGTATTAGGGAGTGCCTAGGTTGGTTATCTCATCCGTCAGTCTCTTGCTCTTACGCTCTGCCGAAGAAAAAAAAGTAAGGACATTCACCTTCCCCGGGCATAGCTGAATAAGAAACAGTGCTCCGCAAAAGAAAAACCCTGACCAGGGTTGCGGTGTAGTGTATGGGTGCTATGCCAAAGAATCCTCTCTGATGATTAAGGAAAGAACGCCTCACCACCCAGCTATCGTTAGCCACACTTATTAAGGATAAAAATGCTTAAGGTATAGCCCATTCCACACATGAGATAATTCCTTACCCTCAGCGTTAACTAGGCAATATGCATTCCCTGGATAGACCTCCTTGACTATGAATGGGCCCTCCTAGTTAGGTTGCAACTTAGACCTGTGACCTCCTGATCTAATAAATTTGTGTTTCAAAACTATATTACCCACTTGAAATTTCCTTTCAATGACCTTCTTTTGAAAATGACGCGAGGCCCACTTTTGATAGACAGAAACATGATTGGCTGCATTAAGCCTCTTCTCGTCTAAGAAAAGAAGGTGGTTTATAACAGATTTGAAGTTCACACAAAAGGGGTAGGACCCTAATTACAATTTTAGTTTCTGACATGCCAACTAAGGTCGCTCACCTCATCGCGAATGGGTAACTAACTCCAGGGAACTTCGATGGTACAACCTGCCCAGTGAACGAAGAGGGAATCCTTCACTGGTGGACGCTGATTAAATTAGCGCCCACTGTAGGAGACGCGAATTCTCTGTTTGCATATTGCATACTGCATATCATATGTCCTTTGCATATTTATATCTGGCGCTTTCCCTATTTAAAATTTGAGGAAGATAAACGTGTTTCCAAACATGACTTTAGTGTTGGGACAATATAAAGTAGGGTTTAGAGCTGCAAACGGGTTGGAACTAAACCCAAAAATATAATTTTGAATTCCTATTCCTATAACCACAAAGGCTTTTGCTTTCAATACTGTTAGAACTGGAAGGTGGTAGACGATCCAATTCTGATTAATTACTAAAATCAAAATCTTATTGAGTGATCCCGTTGTGCAACAGGGTGGGCTTTGGAGGCTATGGTGGGACAAAGATGATTGGTGATCAGGTGGTAGGGCCACAACGTTCCGCGATTGGGTGGCATGATTGGGCTAGTAATGGTCGATTGGGGGTCTCCCGCAACTAGTGGCCTTTCTACATTATGGAAAAGGCCATGGGAATGACTACAAGAGACAATAGCTAGGGTGACAAGATGCTGCCAATGTTTGGTACAAATCTGACGAATGCTGGTGACTCCAATGGTGGTGGGGCAGTGGCAGTAGACACCTAGTGGCCGACGGCGGTGTGGCTGGTCAATTGTGGATGGGGTCGTGCCACTGTAGCAACCAATAAGGGGACAACGGTGTGGCATGATAGTAGGTCAAGGAGGATGGCATCCGATTGCGATGGAGGAGGACAACGTTAGGAGGGAGAACAAAAGGAGGAAGGAGGAGGAGGAAAGAGTGGGGGGAGTAGGGAGATGGGTGATAAGAGGGTTGCAGCTGATGGGAGACCCTATTCTTTTCTAAAGCTTCTTATTCTTAAAGCATCATTTTTGGTAAGGAGTTAGCTAATTATGGGTTAACCTAACTCAGTTGAGTTGTCCCAAAGTTAACCTACTTTTGGTTTGAAAGTAGGAGCGTTAACTGAATGGGTTAACCTAATGGTTGAGAGTTGTGGTTTGATAAAAATATGGGTTAAACTTGTAATAAGAGTGCAAAATTATCAAAATGCCCATGTAGTTGCATAGTGTACTTGGGAATGAATGGTGCCTACATCTCATGGAGAGAGAGAGAGAGGGATGGCGAGTAGGCCAGGGCGTCATCGGGCAGGGGTAGGGCAAGGCGTTGCTAATAGGGTGAGGGGGGAGGGAAGGGTGGGGGTCATCGCCAGGCACATTTCCTTTCCAATGACCTAAACTTCATATCTAATAGTCCCTTTATACTTATTAGTCGACACTTCAAATCTACAATTGAATGGTGGTCATCATCTGACCCATGAAAAGCACCCACAAGTACTATCTTCCTGCAACAAAATAGACATACATGAACACAATGACACTGACACAAGCATTTCGTCAAATAGGTAACAGGCACAAACTTAATGTTTCCAATCTTTCGTGCACAACGATAAAACAACCTCCCCTTGCTCGATTCTTGAGCCGACATATATGCCTTACACTCTCTCTCTCTTTAATGACACTCAGAGTATCACAAACGATGTTTTGATTAAGTTGGCGTCAACTACATGAGTGCAGACTCGCCTCCTCATTCATGGTCACCTGGACATTGTGCGAAGACAGGAAGTCAACAGGTTTTGTGGTTACTAGGGAGGTCAAATGGGTCGGCCCATTACTGGCCTCCTCTCAAATCAACCACACCAAGAATAATGTACCCCCTCTCTGGTTGCTACTCTCTGCTCTGGTTGAAAGCTCGCCTATGTTGCTCTGGTTATAGAAAAGCTGAGCTGCAAGCATCAATTGTCAACTTTGTCATCGGCGATCTATGCACGTCAACTTTCTCGCCGGCGATAAGTGCATTCGGCAACAAGCCTATAAAAAAGAGGGGGATGGTCTTTGGATGAGGGAGAGGGAGGAGGGAAGGAGAATAAAAAGTAACATTGAATGGGGACAAAATGGTCCCTTCTTATGCTCTGTTAACTCCGTCTACTCCGAATGTAGCCCCAGGGGCACCACGGCTTAGGTTAAGAGAATTTGGGTGTTTACGAGTAAATACCATGCGGCATAGGGGTAATTTGCAAAGATTTCAAGATTATATAGGTAATTTTTCCTATGCTTTTTCTCGATGGGTTTGAAAGTATGAATACATTAATGTACACACATATATATAGTAAATAAATTATTGATGTCCCTAGGTGGTGTTAGGGATCGCCAAGGAGTAGAGGAAGAAGGGAAGAGAGTGTAGACAAGATGCAATCACACAAAGACATAAGAAATCTATGTGAAAAATTCTAAGAGTGAGAAAAATCACGGAGCCACACACAAGTCCATTATGTATAGATGATGAGAGAGAGAGAGAGAGAGAGAGAGAGAGAGAGAGAGAGAGAGAGAGAGAGAGAGATTCGCAGCCGCCACTCTTCTTGAGTTTACAATTCCCCTCACATCTCATAGGGAGGAGGCCAACTAGACTAAGGTCACTTCCAAAAAGAGCCGCAGAACCAGGGCTCCTAAGGGGCCAGCTCAAAGCAGAAAGCAAAATTCCGGGGGCAAACTAGTCCCACCTCCAAAATAAAGCCCACTTTCTTCTCAAGAGGCGGCACGCCAAAACAAGCAGGAGAAGAATCATAGGAAGAATTTGAAGAGGAGGTTGAAGAAGCAAGTTGAGCAAGCGGCAGCTATGGAGGCCCCCAAGGAGCCAACTCCTTTGCAGCGACTACAAAAGCTCATAGATGAGCTAGAGGAATACACTCCCTCTCGTCCCACCAGGTTCGTCACTCTAGACGAATATATCCCCCGGGACAAACTTAGGTATAAAGCCCGCCTTCTTCAGTGGCTCCGGGAGATGGTTCACCATCTCGAAGAAGGCGAGGAGTTTCCAATTTACAAGGATGAGGAGCTCAAAGTTGAAATGCTCGAGGAAATACTACAAGGGCTCTACTGCAACATGGTGGCGATCCCGCTGCCCGACAACATCAACTCTCCTTCGGCTGATGACACCGGGGGCAAAGCTCCTATGGCGACATATCAGCGTCGCCCAGCGAAAAGTAGCCGAGGTCGTGGTCGGGGACGAGGACAAGGGCGTGAAGGTCCCCTGACTCTCGACTGCGTCATATTATTCAGAGGGGAGAAATCGGGTCCTATCCTGAAAACTCAAGTTCGGGGGATCCCTTACATCCTCAATTCCTCAGAGGGTTCAAGCCCCAACTCAGAAGCTAAATCGGGCGGTGTCCCTTTTATAATCGCCTCCTCCGATGAAGAAGAAGATCCGACCAAGCCACCAGTGCAAGAGAAGGCGTCCAGGCAGGCTAGCCCCTCCGGCACTATTGAATCTACGAGCCAAGCTAGTCCTTCTAATGGGGACCGACATGATGAACCCCTGCCACCTCCGGAGGAGTCTCTGGCACCACTTTTCCCAGAAAATGAGGAGGGCCAGCATGGGGAGGAGCGTCCCCCTAAGCAAGAGGAGCCTCGCCAAGCACCGAAGACTCTGGTGGAAATCATCCTGCCATTTAACAAGCCCGTGCTCGGGCAGACTGCAAGATCATCCATCATATGAAGCGGTTCCCAACCAATGTCATCATTTGGGAAGCCATCGCTTGGAGTAAGGATCTCAGGGAGGCTCTTGTCAAGATACTTCAAGACCCAGAGGCCTATGAAGCCCATGTTGCAGAATTGCAAGCCCAGAAACTTTATCTATATTCTCTGGTGTGTATCCTATGCTCTGGTAGAGAGACCAGAGTGGTTTTAGGCTGTGCGTAGCCATGTGCTCTTGGGGATCTATCCTAAGTGCTTTTGCTGCTCTTGCAGCTTGGTTCTTTTTACTGTTTGTGTGTGGGTGTACGTCGGACTCGTCTCGTGTGTATGTATGTATGGGTGGAGGATTTCATCCTCATGTGTAGGTTGAGGACTTCATCCTCGTGTGGTAAAGCCACACCAGTTTGGTGAGGGGTGGATGTAGGTCTGCAGATTTGCTGACTGAACCACCTTAAAAATGCCTTATGCAGTGGGTTGTTCTTTATATGATTGATCCCTATCTTCTATCTGTAGACATCTAATTTTGGACATCCTGCGGACCTTGTCTAGCCATCATAGAAGTGATACTCTTCCTCTTGGTTGATTGGGTGTGTGGGGTCTTATCCTGGTTTAGGTAGGCTCTACCCTATCCCTTCGCGAATTTCTTGAAGCATTTTATACATTCTCTACACTGTTCTCTAGGCGACTAGGGTACTGGCCACCTAGAACCCAAGGCAGCCAGACTGCTGGCCGCCCAACCCCTTTGAACAACCATTCTGCTGGCCACCCTCAGTTCCTAGATGGCCACTGGGTTGGCCGCCTACCACACTAGAAGGTCAAAGGTCTTGCCGCCCTCATTTCCTAGAAGGCCACTGGGTTGGCCGCCTACCACACTAGAAGGTCAAAGGTCTAGCCGCTCTCATCCACCTGGAAGGTAATCGACCTAGCTACATAGCCCCTTGAATAGCCAGACTCCTGGCTACTCAGCTCCCTTTGAACGGCCCTCGACTTGGCTGCCTCTTGATAACTGTAGTCAATCCCATGTTTTTGCCCACTCTAGGCACGTCCTTCATAACCATCCCCACTCGAGGGGTTTAAGCCCACGTAATCTCACCTCTGAATGGGTCAAAGCTGACACGTAATCCATCTTCAAAATTTTTTTAGAGGGAAATCCCCCACATACAAAGACCCCATTCTGAACCATCTCCCAGAGGGGAGTTGGACACTTTGGGAGGAGGAGAGGTTGGCAGTTCGGAGCCTAGGGAGAGCTGTTGATAAGTGTGTATTTTTCCATCTTAATTCATATGATTTACATTTGTTTATGAGCTTAAATAATAATAAATATATATTTATCACACCTATTTATAATTTAGCATGCAATACTTAATTTTGTGGAATTAACGAGCCTGGTTTCTACATTATATGTCAAGCCCTCTTTTGCTTTACAATCTCTCTGCCGAATGTAGTTTTCATCATCTGAATTTTTTTATTTTGCATACATTTTTGCCGTCAACAGGAATACTGCGGGCTTTGTATATTTGCGGTTTGACAATGTAACTTCTGCAATCAATGCCCAACGTGCACTCCACGGGAGATGGTTTGCAGGGAAGATGATATCTGCAACATTCATGGTGATGCGTTTGTTCCTTTCTATTTTACCCAATCTGATTAATGTTTGTTCCTGGTCGCTGATGCCGTGATCCCTGTTTCTCGCAGCTGCCACAGAATTACGGCGCTAAGTTCCCGGGAAGTGATTAGGTTCTTGTAATCAACATGCATAAGCAATGGATCGTGGAAGCGGGGCTGGAAGAGAGAAAGGGGTGGGATGATGAAAAAAAATCACTTTGTACCAGTATGTAACCGTGTCTGTGGAGACCCCGTGGGGAACGCAGTTGCTGACGCATGGAAATAGAGCCTACCCCTTTAAGCTCCCCCCACCCAACCTGCCGTCGTAGAAACTTTTGCATTGACTGGCGTTGAACTGCTCTCGCTGCTTAGCGTTGCGAAGAGTTAGAATACATTCTTTGTGCTCGCCTGCGTTGCAGTCATTGTCATTCAGATGTGTGCTCCCATGTCTTTTATGTCATTGAGGAGTCATTTGGGGACCGTAAAAGCGATCCCGATTCTATCACTGTGGATGAGGACATTCCTAGTTCCATTCTGGCTTCCATAATGTTGATCTCACGGTCGAGCTTATGGTCCTCCAGAAATGTGTCTTACGGTTACGGGTGAGAAACTATTGTAGCAGAGTTGAATCAATCATATTTTGAATCAGGAAAGCCGATGCCAACGATCCTAGTTTCCATTACCTTAAGTGATGAAAAAGGCAATGTGTCGGTACTCGTCACTGTCTCCAATTCCAGTGCACTCCGCGTTGGCAGATTTCTCCTGGAAAAGAGTTGTGTGTTTTTTTCTCTTGAAAAATAAGAAAAGAAGGGGATTTTTAATTTCATCACATATAATCTTTCATGTTCAGGATTTAGCCCCTCCAATTTTGATGTTTATTTATAACGCTTCATGATATCAAGCTATTTAGTGAAGTACCCTAGAATGCTAGGGAAAACCCTCGCAGTGTTTAAATAAAAGCCGTGAAAAGGATGTTTATCAGATTAATGTGTTACTGTAAGAGGTCATGCACAATATAAACAAAATCATGAATAGAAGGTTGTAGCTTGGAATAGGACTTAATTACCTAGGCTTATCATATATTTATAAGGGAAGTTTTGCGCTCTGTTTAGAGTTAACAAGAAGTAGAAACTAGAATGAAGAAAGTGGTCTTACAAGAACTGCTTATTGAATTAGCGATTTGCCTGGATCTGCTACTTGACAGTAGCGGTCTCTGAGAGATCGCCTTCTGCCTGCAACAGGCAGAAGGTAATTAGGGCATGCAAGGCCTATTCTAGGGCAATTTAAAGCATGAAAAGCATATGATATTGAAAGGTAAGCATGATAGAACAAGATTAATGCATGGATATGCGTTATTTTGGCCAAAGTGATCATCCTTTTTACATAAGTTGTCGGGATATGCATGCTATGAAACTTGGTTGGATTCATGGGAAAATCTCAAATACTCAATGTAGAAAGTGTGAAATTGAACAAAGTCAGAGGACTTTCATTCCTAACATGTTGTTTGAGCCATCATGAGATAACCTATCTCTGGGATTACTTCTAGACTTCGAATTTCTAACTGGAAGACGGTGCTGGTTCCTGGGCGTCCTGCATAGAAATAGCAACTTCCCGACCTTCTATCTCCTTAACCTCTTCTCCTTAATTCATGAAAGTTGGAGGGAAGTAAGAAGACATGAAGGGGAATAATAAACTCTAAAGGATGAACTTGAAATTACTTCTGCTAAGGTTCCTAAGCTTCGAGTCTTTGCTGGACGGACACGCATGTTCCTGTGCGTTCTGCAGAGAAACAACAACTTGCAGGTCCTCTAACTTCTCAACGGCTTGAACTCCTAACATGAAATTTGGAGAGGAGTTAGTTAATACTAAAGGAAACCAAAAGTTATAAAGGACTAGCATGAAATAACACCATCTTACCGTCGAACTAGGCGAGCCAAAACCAAGGTTCGCACAGGTCAAGTTCCAAGCCTATTTATAGAGTTGGCCTAGGGTTTGGGATTAGATTGATTTAGGAGTCCTAATTTGGAGTTGGATCGATCTTCAAGAGTTCTAGGCTAAGCTTCCATGCCAGATAGCATCGAACTATGGGGACTGGGATGCTAGAAATCTCATTTTTCCACGCTTCTACAAACCTCATTCGCGGAGGCTAGTAGTGGTCTTGCTCGGACTACTTCTATCAGGACGCAGTCACACGATAGACCGTGTTCTGGTGGATTTTTCAAAATTTTTAGATTTTCTATGGCAACCGGTTGCGGCGAAAGAGACTGATGTTATCACAGGAAATGTTTCGGAGGTAGCTTCTGCCCCATCTAGTGTAGGAAATGATCAGAAGGGTACATCTCTAATTTTGAATTCCAATTTAAAGGATACCACTGTCGAGATAAGGGATCTCCCTGCAATGGAAAATTTGCCTTCCTCTTCGGCAGCGAGACTGGTGTCTTCTCATTTAGCACCTCAGCATATTAAGGATGTTTCTTTATTGGGAGCCTCTCCCCTGGTTCCAGAGCTTGAGCCTATGAGTGTGGGCATACACACTACTGCTTTGGATCCTAGCATTGATGTTCAATTTCCTCATCGGGAGCCCCCTTCATTCCAAAAGTTGGATCGGCTGGAACAATTGCTCCTATCCCTGAATTGCATATTGTGGATGTTCACCGAGGTACCAAGGGTAAAAGCATAGTACAAGATGATAAGATTCAAGTAGAAGATACTTCTCAAGTGGATGAGACTCAGCTTCAGAGACAGGAAATAGCTTCCTCTACTGATATTACCAATGCACGTGTTTTACTGAAAGGGCAATCAGGAATCATTACCAGATCGATGAAAAGGACTGGTTCTGCGGGTACTCTTCCTAACATTCCTTAATTGTCATGACTTTTATTATATGGAATGTTAGAGGCATTGGAAATGATCTTTCATTGGGTCGCGTTAAGCTACTTATCAAAACTCACAATATTAAATGTATTGCTTTATTAGAGCCTAAGATTCAGGTTAGTTCCATCGACAAGACATGTAGAAAATTGGGAATGGACAAGGCCATTGCTAATGGAGATAATAATGCTCACATCTAGGTTATGTGGAAAAATCCATTGGATTTGTCTATTGTATGCGAGGATGAACAACAAATCACACTTAGGCAGAATGCTGTTTTAATTCCAACATTTCATGCTACTATCATTTATGCCAAATGTTCCATTGTTGAACGATGGCCTCTCTGGTCCTCTTTAAATAATATTCATCTTCAGATTTCTAGTCCCTGGCTGGTGGCATGGGATTTTAACTGCATTCTAGATCTTGAAGATAAACTTGGAGGAAATCCACCATCTCTCATCTCAATGTTTGATTTTAAAGTTTGTATGAATGATTGTGCTCTTTCAGATTCTGGATTTTAGGGCTCTAAATACACCTGACATAATAACCAGAGTGGAGACAAGGGTATTTGGGCAAGATTGGATAGGGTTCTCACAAATGGTTCCTTTTCTTGCAGAAGAAGACTCTCTCATGTAGAATAGAAAAGCCATTCTCTGATATAATTTTTATTCGTAGGGAAATTCTGCCATTGGTCCACTTGTGTCAGAGAATATTTTGTCCTTGGAGTCATCTAGAAGTGAGCCTATCATCCTAGGATCACGTGCCAATCATGAGTGTCAAAGGTACAAAGATAGCCCATGCACTCCTCATGTGTTCGGGTGTTGTTCTCTACTGGCGACCTATTTGTCACCCTTAACTAGCTATTTTTCACCCTTACACATCTATTTGTCACCCTTAAGTGACTATTTGTCACCCTTGTCTGCTTTGGTCATGTGCTTCAATTTTCAGTCTCGTATTGACTCCATTTGCCCATAGAGCCGCCTCCACTCTTTCCAACTTCCTTCTTAGCCTTCCTTCTTTCTCTCCTCTTCATCTCTAATATTCTCTGCTTGATCTTGCTCTCATTTTCTTCTTTCTTCTCTTGTCTGCCAGAGTGATCATATTAGAGTCCGTTGAAGAAGCTTTCGAATAGGTGATGCTCATGCTGGACTGCTGGACTACTGGTAACTCACTCTACTGAATTGCTGGCATGTGTAGTGTAGATTGATGGCTTCTGGCTTGCTAAGACTTCAGGGCATGGCTTGCTAAATTGTAGAACTTGAGGGTATCGTTGGTGCATCGAACCTGGCATTTCATCGAACACTTGCTTTCCTGTAGGAACTTGAGGAATCCTTTCTCTTGATCTTGAATGTTGTTAATCACTCTCATCCTGTGCTTATGAGAACTCCAGATTCAATATAGAAGTGACAGAAAGCCCATTCAGAGTTGATTCCTTCAACCAGACTTGATGGCTCTTCATGCTTCAGTGCTACGAGCTATTTTTCACCACTAACCAGCTATTTGTCACCCCAACTGCCTATTTGTCATCGTTACCTATCTATTCGTCACCCTTATTTGCCAGTAGTCGTCATCTTTAACCCTGTTTTCATCATTGTTAGCTTCAGTCTGTTGGATGTCGACTTGAGCGCCTTGTGAAGTCGACTTTCCTTCTGCAATTTCTTTGATTTCAGCCAGCCCACCTAATTTTCACTGATACACATCTATTTGTCACCAATACGCATCTATTTGTCACCGATACGGGACCACTTGCCACCTTTGCCTGACCCAGTGTCCGCGATACTTTCATGTGAAAGCTACTTGATGGAGTCGACTCGAAAGGCCTTAGGAGTCGACGTTTAATATGGCGCACCTCCCCTCTCCATCCTTTTAAATACGGCGTGACTTACATATATATAAAAAAGGGGTAAAAAGAATGATTTAAATTAAATAATAAACAAGAGAATAAGGCCTAATCAATAAGCAAAAAATGAAGGGAATGAAAAGAATGAAAGTCACATTTTTTGGAATCGGAACAATGACGATAACAATGAAAAGAATGAAAAGAATGATCCCAGCGACTTGACCGCGCAGGTCGATCAGCGGGCGAGGGTGCACGTTGGCGAGTTCGGGCTACACACTTAACAATTCACTTCCTCCGGACTGTGTGCAATGAAGAGAAAGCAAGGATGCCCCGTGGTATCGGACGTGGGCCTCGGAATCTCCGACATGGTCACAGTCCTAAACTGTCTCAGGACAACAGTTCATTAAGCTGACCCGCTTCTACCGAGATTCAATCCCGCAACCACATTAAACTTGCCGTATCTACGGCAGACATTCGTGTGGCTTTCTCGTCGTATTCGATTCTTCAGATACGGACTCTCATCCGAACAATGAATGGTCCGTTGGTGACCGACATATATACCGGGATCCAATCCCACGATCACATCAAACTTGCCGTACCTACGGTAGACATTTGTATGGTTTTATCACAGTTTCTCACGCTACTATCACGGACTTCCGTCCGAACAATAAAATGGTCCTTTAGTGACTGACATGCTCGCATTCATGAACATTTAAGCCCCGATGTTGGGTTTTGTTTAAACGTAATCTGAGGTTTCTACTCTCGCTTTCAGTATTATAAATCTGAGGTCGTAGGGCCCTCTTTTTTGGTGATTAATCAAGGGTTTTCCCCTCTCCAAGGGGATGTAATTATCGTTGTAGCATTTATGGTACGACGGGTTCTCAGTCCTGACACGGACTACATAATCGTCTGATTCGTCTGATCGAGCGTAACACGAGCTTCTTTAAGTCCGCATAAATCATCACTTACGTGACTGGCACGCCCTCGCACTAATAAACTGAATAAACGAATGAAAAGGTGAATAAACTCACAAAAAGAACAAAAGTCCTGAAAGTGTGTCCACAACTCTGGCACGCCCGGTGGGACTGGAACTCCCCTTCATCTATTCACCGGGATTGGGGGCCCCACAGGCTGTTCTTGAAAATCTAAACTGCTTCTCTTGCAATTACAGGGTTGTACTTTGGAGACTGCAATGGCTATGGCATTCAGACCACTAGTCATGGCGAGTCACGTCAAGCAGGGCAACCTGGCGGTCCCAATGCAGTTCGAGAAGTTCCCTCCAGTGGTCAGCTTCCCCAATTTTTTAGGGGTGGCCTTTGCCAACCTCTTGAAGGTCGATGGGCCGAGGCCTGTCGAAGTCCATGGCCTCGCTACCGGGGCTGCTGCCATCAATCTTGCTGCCACTAGGCCGTCGGGAACCACTTTCGACCGTACGACGATCAAGATGGCGGGATGTTTTATCCACCACGTCCGTGTCGGCACGGACTCGGCCACTAAGAAGATGACATCGAGCCGAAGGAGGAACCAAAGGAATGCTACTATCGCCCCTAGGGGCTAAATCTCCAACACCAGCAAGTCGGTCCAGATCGGAGGCGTCCATGTCCACCTTAACGGCCGGAGAGCCGACATGATCCCCCACTGAATTGTGCCGAATGTCCCAATGCACAACTCTTTCTAAGTGCTCGAGGGAATGGAAAAGAAGGATACTGGAGTCGCTCATCGGTCGAAGAATGAATCAGCACCCAAGCCATCCAAGATGAAGCAGGTTTGGGAACGAAAACCCACTCGGGTCCCAATGTCGACTCGGCCGAGACTTGCTGAAGCCAACAAGCCAAAGATGGAAAGGGCAAAGAGCCACAAGATGTCAGCAGAGGCGTCTCACAAATTACTTGGCCAAGACAATGAACGACAGGAGAATGCCTTGTCACATGCTGAGAATCATAGCGGGATCGATAAGAGGGATCGGCTCGCTTATGGGCTCCCACCACAAACAAAAGGAGATGCACCGAGAGTCTCAGTTCTCGAAAGATTGACCTTCCCTGGTCAGTGGACCAGGCATGCAAGGAGGAAAAGCAAAAATATCCAAGTCTATACTTGCAATGTGGTCGGAATGACTAGCCACTACGGGGCCCTACCCGAAGAACCCGAAGAAGTTACCCAGATTGTCGAGAGGCCCGACCCTATCACAAGAAGAGGAAAAGCTGCCAGTGAGGCATTGCAAACCCTCGTAGAGATGGCAAATCTTGAAGAAACGTCGGCTGCCCTAACGGCCAATGTGATTACAACTCAAGGTGACAAAGGAATGCCATCCATCTCGTCCGAAGCAACACCATCTGAAGAACGAGGAAGTCTCCCTAGCCCTTCTACCAATGATCTGGCATTGTTGATGTTGCTACAAATCTATCAACAAGAAATTGAAGCATTAAAGAAACAACTGAGTGAGAGGGACGCTCGTACCTCTATGCCCGGGCAACATGAAGTTCCTCCTCGGACGTCGGGCGGCAGTGGCCAGGCATTTGAAGTCTCGTCACAGGCAGTCACGCCACAATAGGTGCATAGCTACACTCGGGGCATTCCTCCCCCACAACAACAAATTATGGTTGTGCCACAACCCCCAATCCCTCAATTCCAAGGGGCTTCTACCACACCCCACGCGGCCATGTTGACGACGCCGCATATGCAACAAGCTCACTTCAATCCAAGCCCAGTTGACCCGGTAGTGATGAACAAGCTCATGGTCGAGCAAATGATAGAAATGAAGCTGGCGGAAAGGAGCGATGTTGACTCTGCCTCATTTGATGTTTACAGGGTGCCATACCCTCCTCATTATACTGCAAAGAGACTATCCCCTGGCATTACTAAGCCTTCGAAGTTTGAGAAATTCAATGGGCAAGGGTCTCCACGTGAGCATATTGCCTACTACACAAATGTGACGGGCGACTTGGCGGCTGACGAGTCCTACTTGCTGAAATTCTTCGGGTCTACATTAACAGGGCTCGCCTTCGAGTGGTACTCGATCTTGCAGCCTGGGTCTATCATTGACTGGCCAGACCTGCAAAGAAAATTCAAAGAAAGGCTCCACACCGTTGAACGGGAGGTGACAATAGCTGAATTATATGAAGCCAGGCAGAGGAGCAATGAGTCTGCCTTGGAATATATCAAAAGATGGAGGAACCTCAGTATGAGGTCTAGGCGACCACCACATCAAGAGGACGCCATCGAAATATGTAAGCAGAATCTGCGAAGAGAGGTGCTTGAAAGAATATTAGGCACTGAAATCAAGTCGTTTGACCGACTGAACAACGTGGTAGTGGAGGTCGAGATGTTCCTCTCGAAGTAATCAGCCACTCCTGCCATCTCAAGCCAAAAGACTAGGTCAACTAACAAGCGATTGGCATCTCAAGAAGTGCATATGGTCAACTTCAAGACCTTTGAACAATAGAAGGAAAAGGAGAAAGGGGTAGCTCAGACTCCCCTGTCAGCTTCATACACATACTTGGTGGAAGGTTATACGGTGTCACGAAAACTGACCAACAAGAGTAAGGAGTAGATGAGCCTCTAAATGGATTGAACCTCTCAGTGCATAAGCCAAGTTTGACATTGTGCGACTCTATTGAGAAGGCTAGATGAGCTTGTGTTGAAATGAGTTTACGCTTCATCATCTACAAGATGACTGATTAGGTCCTTGTCACGGCGAACTTTTTCGGCGTGCCATCTCATATATCGAGCTGTCTTTCAGGACATATATAACCACTGAAGTCTAGGCGTGAGAGGGAAGCACCGCAATGACTTGTAAGGTACATCTGATTCCTGTTGCCCCTTCTCAGGTTTTAACCGAGCAACATTACAAATGGAACAAGATGTTTTCTCCACATCCTGTTTATAATATTACAAACAATGATTAGGGCACGTATCTATTTTCACGTATCCAAGCCCTAGATCATTAACCATCTTCTTGGCACGGTAGAAATTTTCAGACAACTTTTCGTCTTGAGACAACATGCTCTTGATGGCGAGGAGGCGGTCAGAATGGCTCTCACTGATGTGAAATTCTGACTTTAAATTCAGCTACTGACACCACAGACAACCGAGTGTGATTTTGACATCCAGGTCATAATGGCTCATCAATATCCCTTAATAATTGATAAAATCTTTCAATTGTGTTGTTCGACGCTTCTTCGTTATATCTTTATTCTTGATGAACATTAATTCCGGGACCAACTGCAGAGCGCAATTTAGGACCTGCCGCATCGAAAATCATATCCACGTACGTGTTTGTGCCTTCAACATTGTCTTTCTCATCCGACCAAAAAGTCTCACCGTGTTCAAACCAATTCATGTAATCTGGCATGAACCCTTTGTGGTACAAATACGCTTAACATCGTATGTTGAATAGAACCTCAAGTTCTTACATTTTGAACATGGACATCGGATGCGCCCCTTGTCATCTATAACATTTGGATTCCCATATACAAATTCAATGAAACTTGATACTCCATCTTTGAACTCCTTAGACACCACACCGCCAACTATTTTACGATCCATTCATCGTCGATCTACAAACATTTTCCCTGCTCTAACTCAACGTTAATCACCATTAAACATAAGCCCGACCCTTTCCTCACATCGTTTGACACAGACAATTTCAATAGGAAGGGTTGATTATTTAGATTATCACCTTTTAACCCTTCCATGAAGCTTTGATCGTACGATGTGTGATTATCTTGCGCTCTGATTTCTTACTTGCGAGAGACTTACCATGTTGGCTGTCCACGTTCCTGAGAATTCCTTCTACTGTATTAAAAGCTCAGAGCGTGACAGTTAAAGTGGTATCAAAGCTTAGGCCTAAGAAAGTCCTATGAAAATATTCATGTCATAGGTTAAGTCCAAGGTTAAGGACCCATACCTATGAATTATAAAGAAATTTTGAATCCATGGGAGAATTGGGTAGAACTCATGGTGAGATAGTTATATAAAAATTATCTTAGGGTAAATCTTCCCAATTCTAAGGAAATTAACTAAACGTCTATTTTCTCAAGTACGTCAATTTCTCAATGGCTCCTAGTATGAACTGGGACAAGATGCAACAAACTATTGCAGGTCTTACCCAAGCCCTATAAACTGTGGCCCAAACTGGCACAGGGGCTGGGGCGGGTAGCTTACACGGGAGTTTTCAGAGTTTTAATCGCCCATAGTTCTCTAGATCTTCTAACCCAGATGAAGTAGAGAACTGGATCGACGACATAAATCGTATATTTGATGTCATGCAATGTACCAATCAAGAGAAAGTCTGTCTCGCCACATTCCGGCTAAACAAAGACGCCCGTACTTGGTGGAAGGCACAACCTCAAAGTGCTCAGCTCACTTGGGATGAGTTTCTTAGACTCTTCCATGCAAAATACTTCTCTGAGCACATCAAGGAGCGAAAGGCTATGGAATTCACTTCTCTAAGGTAGGGCATGATGTCAGTGGCAGAATATGAACTTCAATTCTCTCGTCTAGCCCCTTATGCCCCACATCTAGTGAGCACGGATATCTTAAAAGCTAACCGATTTATGGACGATTTAAGACCTGGCTTTATTCAACAACTTGGGTTTCAGAATATTCGTACGTATGCGGAGATGGTCCAATGGACACACTTATGTGAATGGATCTTGGAGAAGGTCGAGAAACTTAGAGATCAGAAAGTGGAGTCGAGTTGGAAGCATGATAGGCAAGAAGAAAGAGAAATGAACAATGACGAATTCCATCACAACAAGAGCTCCCGCAATGGGAACAGTAATGGTAAATGGAACGGTAATGGTAACGAAAAAAGGAGGGGAAAAGGCGATGGTAATGGAACCAGTAAAAGAGCCAAGGAGGAGGAAGAAAGACAGGTCATGGCGACTTGCTCATTTTATGAAAAGTTCGGGCACTCAGCTAAAGAATGTTGGAAGCGTCTCGGCCCCCCTGAAGATGATTATCATCAAAAGATTCAATACTTCAGTAGAGCATTTTAGAAATAGGTATTATTGCAGCCATCATACCAATCAAACATAGATAGTAAGAGAGTTAGGAGACAGCTCAAACCTGATTAGATTGAGGTCTACACAGACTTAGCTCTCTTCTTAGAGTGAAAAACCTGTCATTGCATAATGGTTTGGTGAAAATATCAGCAACCTAATTTTCTGATTCAACAAAGAGTAATTCCAAGTTTTTCTTGGGAACTTCATCTCTAATAAAGTGATGCCTTATATCAATGTGCTTTGTCCTAGAGTGCAGGACTAGATTTTTAGCAAGGTTGATTGCACTTGTGTTATCACACAAGATCGGGGCACATCCAAGATCCACTAAGTAAACTTTGAGTTGGTGTTTAATATATAACACTTGAGTGCCACAACTCCCTGCAGTGACATATTCTGCCTCTACAGTAGAGAGGCCAACCGAGTGTTATTTATTAGAGGCCCAAGAGACAAAACACCTACCCAAAAAATGGCAATATCCACTCGTGCTCTTACGATCCAGCTTGCATCTAGCATAGTCCGCATCTGAAGAAGAAATCAGAGATAGATCACAAGATGACGGATATCATAATCCTAATTCTTGAGTTCCGGCAATGTATCTAAAGATACGCTTAACTGTAGTCAAGTGAGAATCTCTAGGACTGGCCTGAAATCGAGCACAAAGGCAAATATTGAATCGGATGTCTGGTCTAGGTGTAGTTAGGTAGAGTAATGAGCCAATCATATCTCTATAGACACCCTGTCGACTGATACGATAACCGTCCTTGGAATTCTTCCTGACGGCCTGACGGCGGCCGACATCGTTGAGCGGAATGTCCTGGCTGCCCTGAAACCGCCCGGCCGCATTCCACGCGGTCTCGCCGTGGCGGATATAGTAGATGGTGGGCATACGCGCTCGCCGTTCGTTCCGTTATCGCCGGCTCGCGCCGTCCGCATCCGGCTTCGGACGTACACCAGCCGCTCCGCCGGGCAAAGGCGAAAATGGACCGCGATCAAGGTCGTTGGCATGCAAACATCCCACGGAATAGGCGGCGGATTTTTTCAAGGCCGTGGTGCACTTCGTGAGAATGGCGTCGGTGGGCTCGGGGCCGAGGCAGGCGGCGAGATCTTGGTCCACGATCTTCTTCACGAGGCCTTCGGCGGCATTTTCATCGGAGGTTTTCCCGTGAATCACCTTATTTTTTATTTATTTTTATTTAGTTATCTATTAGTAGAAAGACAAAATATTAAAGCAAGCGCAGCAACAACAGCCAAACAAGCGGAGAACCAAGGGAAAAGCAACCGCAATACCCAGCAACGGTTCCCCAACATCTTCACATGTTTTCATAATTTAAGTAGCAACACACTTATTACCTAAAAACCCGAATACCGGTAATACCGGCCAAAGTAACGGGCGTAGGCATCATTTGACGTCAACTCTAACTCGGGCTTCTTTTAATAAGAATGCAAACCTACGAGGAGTCCAGATACAGTCAAAATTGGACTTCTAAAAGAGAACATAAACTGTAAATGACAACCCTTCTGTCAACCAAAAAAAAAAAAAGAAGAAGAAGACCTATTGCCTGGGAGGAGAGTGGACTATTGTATGAATTTTCATGACTCGATTCTCGAGGACTTCCCAACAGCTGATTCCATCCTCTCGTACCATTCACCAATGCGAGTGTTCTCCACCATATCTTTCCCAGCAGATAAGTGTCTGATTGGTCTTAAGACACCGAAGACAGCAAGATCAGCAAGGTTCGGTTTAGAGCCCCCTGTAGAACATGAGTTAATAATATGATTAAGATGGTGCACCGAAAGTATCTCAAAGACATCAATCACAATGAGATTTGGAATACAATACCGAGAAAATCCCTTCCGTCGAGAGCCTTCATCCATGTTTCAGCAGCATCATACAAAGCTGCACGTTCATCTGTAATGTTGTACTTCTTCTTGAGTTTCATCGACACAACATACATGATTGCTGCACCAGCATATTTACTTGTGCACCTCTCGAGCCAGCTGAAATTTCCTGTACCACAGGAATTTAGTGAGAGAACGAAAATGCCAGTAGAAAAGCATGTCAAAGATGGGTCCGCCCAAAATCAGGATGGCCGACATGTGGTAAGATGTTAAGATGAGGCAATGAAAATAAAAAGTGAAGGAAAAGGAAAAGGAAAAGGATGGAAATAAGATGACAGAGAATATGCACTATGGTTTCTATTTCTTAGTTCTTATCCTTCATTCACATTTTATTATCACTCATTGCATAAGGTAAAGAAAAAAAAATCAAATGTTGTTTCCTAATTTTATGCCCAGAAGATTCTTCATTGACCAAAGCATTCTCATGTTGTTCTTTTTCCCCGTTTCGGTGAGGTGTAAGAAGTGCCCTAGTCCCAGGCCTATACACTGATAATAGTACACCTCTATTGAGCAATCAAGTTTGAATACGTTAGTGTAGAAAAGGAAAGCATCATTTTTTAGAAAACTGACGCCATCATCCTCTCTCTCTCCACTCAACACTCTCTCTCCCTCATTTCTCTCCCCCTCTCTCACTCTTTCTCTCTCCTCCGCCCCCCATTCTCACCCGTTCTGGACCGTGTCGACCTCGTATCGAGGCACAGGAGGTACCGTTGGAACCGACTCATCGCGAGGATCGCGCCAGTGCCTTCCATTCCGCGATTCGTGGGGCGTGGGACCGGTATGAGTCGGGGACGGTCGTGGAGCTTCGTCATCCGCATGCGCATTTTTCGATGGTATCATCGTGATCGAGGTAGGGGGATGGACTCCTTACTTCGTTAGGATCATTTTGGTACCACATGCATGCCCATGTATAGGCATTTACATCGTTCTCCGTGCAAGGTGCATTTTTGAGATTTTTAGGTTAAAAATGTATGTAAAATTGATTAGGGCCATTGTATTTGCATTTTGATGCATGCCGTAGTTGTAAAAAAATTGTCATTCAACTTCTTCTACCCATTTTCTTTTGTTTCGCGCCGATCCGACTTGACCGGAGGGGAGTTCGGTTCTAAACTCGTCCCTCTCGTTTCCCAGTCGATATAATGCGCCTGCCAGAGGCCGTTATATGCTTAACGGACCCTAGGGGGTGTGTTATGCATTGCACGGCAGACCACTCGAGGACTGCTATGTAACTGGGGTTTTCTGTAGGTTGATAGGTTGTGGGGCAAGACGGACTAAGCCCTGTCCGCCATGGCCAGTATGACGCCCCACTCCTGGTGTGTTATACTATGTGGTTAACTGTGGAGTTTTTCTAAGTTTTTAACGTTCGGGTGACTTTAACAGGCCACTCCTGGTGCGTTATAGTCTCATGGCGCACCCGTCCTGGTGCGCTATGGTCTGTGAGTTTTTGAAAGGTTCTCTGGAGAGTATAACGCGCAGGCTGAGGCGTGTCGTACATTTCATGACGCCCCATCGGAGATGGGTCATGGGCTGCATGCTTGAGTTTTAATTAGTGCACGGGTGAGCATAACGGCCCTGGGGAGGGGCGTTATAGTCGCATAACACCCCCAACCCAGTCCGTTACACTCTGCTACTTTGGTAATGTTAGTAATGCATGTTTATTTCCCATCTAATGCATGCTTCACTACGCCTATATTATATTCGTGCTATTTGTGATTATTGGCTCACTCTTAGTATTCCATTTTTCACAGAGCTGATTGTGCCTAGGCTGGCAAATTGTTCTTTTTATTGTCTTAATGTCGTTAAACATGATACCTTAAATTATCATTGAATTTCTCTTATAAACTTCATTTACTCTTCGTACTACTTGTCTTTGGAAATAGAAATTTTACTAGATCTGTACTTTAGCCATAAACTATCATTTAGGAGTGTAGGATCTAAGTGCCATACGGGGTAAAGTGGTACGTTATAGAAGTCACCTCTTGAGGCTGGAATGGCACAAAGTGTTATATAACGGGAGTCACCTCTTGAGCCTGTAGGGGCTTCCTCTAGAGTTCACTATAACTAAATGTCTTGTTATACGCTATACTATGCTTCTTAAGCATTTCTTAAAACTCAGATCGGTCAAAATTATAAATGAATTATTCTAGAAATAACATGGGACTCTTGGTCCACCTTAACACTCAATGTCTGGCAAACATGGGGCCCCTGATCTAGTCCTAGGCGAGTAAAGCCTAAAAGTTCTTATGCTCGAGGGAGCTGAATGATCAGGTGTGACATTACACCAACTGGCATGCAAGATTGAACTTGACAATTCACTTATTACATGCTTGACTCATTACATGCTTGACTTTCTGGACATGACATGTTTGACCGAGAGTGTTAATGTTCTTGTTACATGGCCAATTTTACAATTATATACTTATTATTGATCCCCATGCTTACACTTGAGTTCTATAATATCCATTCTTGAAATATTGACTTCCTGATCTTGTTCTCTACTATACTTGTCATTTGTTTTATTTACTTATTTTATTTTGAGAGTATATAGATGATTCAAAATGTTAATTACTTAAAGTGACCTGGTAAAGACATATAAGTCCTAGTGAGCTTTCTAGCTCACCCTGTGTATTCTTGTCAATTTTTAGGAAATTCTGAAGATGACGGGACTGGGCAGGAGTGACGAGAGTACTGATAGTTTTTATTAGATTATTTTCCCAGTCTGTCTACTTAGAAATGAATGTACTAGATTTGAGTAGTATCAAAAGTCTTTGAAGAATATTTGTTGGAAGTGTCAGGTTATGAAATAAAGATGTGATTTTATCTATTTATTGTTCATACTCATCATCTGAATCTCTTGATTAACCCGCTCGTATAACAGTTCACGTCTTGATATTTCCACCTTGTTCGGGGTGTGACAGAACGGTGGGAAATAGATTCATGTAAATTTCTACATAAAGGAATATATTCACTGGCCTCCCCCACTGATCGCGACGCTTCCCTCGTTGCTGTCCCTCTCTTTCCCTCCACCTCCCACCCTGCTCCCTCTCTCACATGCACACAACACCTCCGTCCCACTCTCTCTCCTTTCTCTCTCTAACCAGCCACAGCCAACGTCCGCACCGCAGCAGTCCCTCTCACAGCGGTGCCCCATCCTGCACACCCCCACAGTGTCTCTCTCTCTCCATCCCACCGTTCCATCACCACTGCTGCATCTCTCACCTCAATTGCCCCCTCCTCCTACACAGCTCTCCTCCTCGTTGGCATCAACCTCCCTCTCGTCTCTCTCTAACATCTACGGCTCACACACGGCGGCCCCCTCTCTGCTCCAGCCGCTCTCCCTCTACTCACCGGCAACCCACGCGGCCCTCTCTGCCTCCTCGCCTCACCACACATACACTCATGTAGAGGTTCCCCCCTCTCTCTAAACACCCCCCTCCGTTCTCTTTATACCTCTCTCTAGATCTCTAACTGTCGTCGCCACCCTACTCCCCTCGCCACTCCCTCTCTTCTTCATGCACACATCACCGCGATCTCCCTCTCTCTGCTTCTCTCTCCCCCGTCCCGTCTCTGCACCTCCCCTCTCCCTTCTCACACACCTGCCACCGTCCGGCGTCCTACTGCTCTTCCTCTCCACACTTCGGCCAACTCTCCACGTTCCCTCTCCTCTCGTCCGTGTCCACTGCATACACAGATTCGCCATGCACGTCTGCCAGCCCCCTCTTCCTTCACACCACAACAGCCAACGCACTGCCATTCCCAGGTCCCTCTCTCCACGACACACACACACTCTCTCCCTTTCTCTCTGCTAACCACCCCTCCCTTGCCGGTGTCCCTCTCTTGCCGTCTTCACATCGCACAGCGCCGGTTTGCTCCTCTCTCATCTATCACTCTTGTTCCCTCTCTCAGCTTCTCTCTAACTCTCACACACCTTCACACCTCCACTCTCCCTCTACTCATCGACAACCCACACATCTCTCCCTCTCCGCTTCACTCTCCCCGCAATACCTCTCTGGTAGCGAGTTCGCCCACCACCGGCGTCTCCACACATGCACCCTTCCTCTCCCGAACGCCCTCTTTCTCTCCCTTCCTCTGTGCACTCACACACCCACCGGACCTCTCTCTTCTCTCTCTCTTTCTCTCTCCTCGTGCCCTCTCACTTTCTCTGTGTTTCACTCACTCTCTCTGTCTCATCCATCTATCTTTTATAATCGTGTAGAGGAAAGAAAACTTAGACAAATTGTCTTCTACAACCGACCCAAAAGAAAATCTTAATAAGTCGAATCATGAGATTAAGGCCCAAATCAACACTTAGCTTAACAAGAACTTAAACCATCGAATTAGAGCCCAATTCGTGATCATTTAAGCCCAAATCGGACTCTAATAAACAGCCATGATTGGAGGATTGTTTCCCCTCTGATTCTACTCTGAAACCCTAACCCTAGAAAGAGTATTTGGCAGCGGATCGGCGATAGTGGCTTATCTCGCGTGATTCGCGCACGTCTGTGGTGAGAGGACTCTATCTCCCCGAACGATCCTTCTAGAGAGCGATTGAACCTATAAAAATAAACCTTAGTCACACTAGAACAGTTTAGATGCTGTGGCGGCTGACAAGGAGCTCGGACGGGGGAGTATTCTGGTGATCATCGGTGAGGTGTTCCTTGCACGGTCGGCGATCTTCTTCCCCCTTCTTCCTTCAATTAGGTAGGTTATAGCAGACCAAATCCTAAGTGTTATACCTTGTTAGAACGGTCCTTCTGTCAACTTTCTTTTGATCAAAAAAGCCCTAAAATCTATATAGTATCCTGCATGAATTTATGGTTTTAGTGAAAGCATGTCAGATTTAGGGTTTTGCTAGTTTAACTTCGATTAACGTAGGCATTAGCAGGCTTAAATATTAAATTGACCATACCATCTTCTTTATTATAATGTTCTCATTCTATTGTTGCATGATCGCCTAATTTTCATGCTTTACCTATGTAGTATTCCATTATTTTTACTAACCCTAGCCAAACTCGTCGGAGTCGGGTAAGGCGAAGGTAGAACGGTTTGACAGAAACCACCCTTATTTGGACGGTCCCTCGATAGACGGCTCGGTCGATGCCGGCGACGAGTCCGAGACCATTCTTCGTTTACCTGTTTTGAATCCTCTGTGACCAGAGCGGCCACTTCCAGACCGCGCATAGACCCCCGTGGCCCTTCGATAAACCGCTCATACCAGTTCGGCCCCCGAGCCTGCATGATATGAACGGCCTATCAGCCGACCGCAGAGGACATGAGCGGCCCTGGAGGGACCATCCAGTCACGCAGAATTGTCTTTACTTCACCTTAGTTATTAAATGTTAATGATAGGCTAGCAACCTACATGTAAAAATGAATATATGGGAGATTAAAGTTTATTATTTTGCTGGATTACTTTCATCGTGACCTTGGTTCGATCTTCTTCATGAGTTCAAGCACAAGATTGCCTTTTATAGAGCCTAAATCCTGTGGTCCCACGAACTCCCGATTTGGGCGTGTGGAAAGCACATTCCAACACATTTTTTAAGTCCACGTGTCGGGCACAGAGAGTGAGACGATCCATGTGGCAGGACTTTAGGATAGTTTCCCACCTTGGATCACGTGTCTTTATTCAGCCTCACTTAAGTTCCATGTGACGGTGATGTGATCAGGCTTTATGTAACCCAGGTGTTTGAACATGGATCTGGGTTGTCAAGATAACAGATAAAAAAGTATTCATTATGGAGCAATGATAAGCATAAGCATAAGTTCAATCTTAATTGATTCAAAAAATTCAGACATGTTAAGTGAACGCATACATTTTTGCAGAAGCATCGATGCATAGATGTGATGCATCAGCCTATATAACTAACCCATGCAACCTGTTTGAATGGAAGCATCGAACTCTAATCTAACACAGGTAGACCTTAATGAAGGTGCATCGACCTGTCGTAATAGTGAATTCGCAAGGTGCATCAACCTTGATAGAGATAACTTCTATTGCACTGACTATGCTACTGAGGCTAACGGACTTGCATCGACCTTTCCAATACATGCATCGACCTTAAGCTATAGTTGCTAGGTCACTAGCATCGACCTTTCTCCAACCGTTAGGTTGCTAACATCAACCTGTGTACAAGGTGCATCGACCTTAAAACACAAGTTGTGAATAAGGTGCATGAGGTGCATCGACCTAATAGTGTACTATGATCAATGTGCATCGACATGATTGTGCATTCTGTGTAAAAGGTGCATCGACCTTCTGGATGAAAATGCATATGTGCATCGACCTTGTAGATTCAGCGATATATGTGCATCGATCTTCTTGGTCTGTAACACATATATGCATCAACCTTCTAGACTTAATGACATACATGCATTGACATGGTAGTTTAATGAAGTGGAGGATGCATCGACCTTATAACTCAACAATTATGCATATACACTGACATTATAGGCTAAGTGTTAACATGTGCACCGACCTGCCTATGTCAATATATGAGTGTGCATCAACCTTCTAATGCACCAGAATGAGCATGCATTGACTTGTAAATTACAAGAGACTCAGACTGACTTAAGAAAGACTATAATATATTAAGTGACTATGGCTATCATCAAAACACAAACTATTGCCAGCATCAAAACACCTCATCAAATCTAGAGGAGACCCAAATGATCGCCGAGCCAAAGGGATGCCGGCGAGATCCGTGTACTCCGTCGTAAAGTGTGGCGCGTGTCCTCACCATCGATTCTACAAGACCTCATCGACACCTACACACCAAGACGCAAAGGAGGATGAGCGTACAACCCCTACAGGCAGCTCCACTGCCAACACACGAGATCCTCGCGGGAACTCCCAAACACAGTTTGAGGGAAAAGCACAAGCATATGAAAACATGATTATAACAAGAAAACAATGGAATTAGCACAAATAAAACATATAATAACCAAAATTCATGCATACCTTCCACGAGGTGGGTACTACTAACTCTACCCGGTCAGGTGCCTCAGGCATGTCAGGATCCCTGCCTCGCCGAGCTAGTGAACTACTGCTGAGATGGTTGGGACTGGGCAGCCGCCATGGGCACTCGTGTGTAATATGTCTGATCTGACCACACCTAAAACATTCTAGCTTAGCTTCATCTACAGTGCATGACCTGCCCTCATGAAACACGCCACATCTTGGACATTGTCTTGGCTGCTCATTCATACCATGCCGTAGTGGTCAAACCACTGGTTGCTGAATAGTCACTGCTCAAACCTGCTCCTGGCGTATCTTGCCATACCTACTTCTTCTGAACAACCTGGTCATCCGATTGAACCTCGATCTTGAAGGGGAAAGAACTCATGCTAGGGGATGGAATAGATGTCGATTCTAACTACCTCTGAAACTACTGGGAGACACACTGCTACTGAAAGGTCCTCAGTTGACCCTGGCTTGATTGGGACTGCCGTGCTCTTGCCTACTCCTGGGTCCTCAACCAATCCTCCTTTAAATCTGTCGTGGCTTGATAGGTTGATTCCATATCTGCCACACATGTTGCAATCACTAGATATCTAAGTTCTGGCCTCAGACCTTTGACCAACTGTTGAGTCTTCAATCTTTCATCTGCCATGATATGGGGTGCATAGTGACCCAAATCTATGAACCAAGATCGATATTACATCACTGTCATATCTCCCTGTGATAGCTCTATGAACTAGTACATCCTCCTTGTTTTGACATGAGTCAGGCTACAAGCATGCTCAAAGACTGTGAGGAACTCCTGCCATGAAATCCGCTGGAGGGGACGAGATTGGAAAGTCATTTCCCACTCCGAAGTCCACCAAGAAAGAGCTGGACCCTGCAACTGATAACTCGCCATCGAGACTTTCTCATCATATGTACACTCCATAGACCGGAACACCCATTCCACCGCATCAATCCATGATATCATAACATCAGGATCCAGCTGGCCTTCAAATGTCGGTTGGTGAAACTACAAAAACTCTCACAAAACACGTCCACAGCCACCATGCGCTGAATTGCCCTCACTAGCCTCATGACCATGATGCTACTAACTCATTTGCTAAACGAAAAACTGATACATGTTGACATAAAACTCAGCCTGACTTGGCACACCTAGGGCTACTATCTCTGGAGGAAATGACTCGCCACCTGGTTCCTCTCTACTCGGCTCCGCCCGAGCCCTTGTCGGCACCTCTGATAATGATCGAACCTGCCTCCTCGGCGCCATTTGACCCTTAACACAAACACAGAAAACAAGGAGGGTGAATAAAATAAAGCACCCTATGCCAGATATCGACTGTACTAGACTCTCTGGACTCTTAGTCACTACGATGTTTCAAATTCTCACATTTTTTCACAACCACGCTCTGATACCAACTGTAATGACCCAAGATCTGGATACCGAGTCAGACCCAATACCATTCAGATCTTGCGCCGCCACCCACTAGCTGGGAAGCTTGGGAGGGTTATTTGGGTTGTTGTGGTTATGCATTGAAAATTTAAACAATAGTAGGAAATAAATTTACAAAACTAATCCCCTATTCTAGTAGAAATAAAATTACATTTTATAACAATATAACATAACTACAGAGTCCAGTCCATAAGTACAGTCAACAAGAAAAGAAATATACACTACCTTGGGGCTTACCCTGGCACTTGCGAGTTGGCTACTAAAGGTCCTCCGACCAAGACGCACCATGCTACACCTGAAAAAATAGGGAGTGAGCCTCATCTCATTGACTTAGTAGGAGTCCCGCAGATTCCCACCATAATGAAAGTGGTAAGGAATAACAACAGTAATGGCAATAATAACAACAATAACAATATAACAGCAGTGGCCAGAACTAGAAGAATGGTAAACGGAGGGAACACGAAGCCTCTACGCTACCTCGACTCTCATGGTCAGAACAACCCGTCCTGGCTGACAAAACCTCTAACAAGGCCATGCAACCAAACACAAAACCTCCACCATTGAGAGGACATCTAGACATGAGTAACCATCGATCTCGAGCTAGAACAATCAAAAGAACCATGCCCTCTACAAAGGGCGACTCCAGCCCATCAACCATAAGGGCTATCGACAATAGCTATTGGTACGTCAACCTTACTGGCATAGGGTTCGCCACTCGAGTATACACAATAAGGCTAGATGTGTCCACTAACGTCTTATACTGCACTAAGGCCTCATATGCGCGCACACTACTCACACCCTGGTCTCGGGAGGAGTAGAGGAGACACTCACATGCACCACACCTTGGGACTAGTTAGGATTCGTACCTCTACACCCAACAGCATGGCTGTATCCTACAACCTGACATGGGGTACACACCACTGCACCCAACAGTAATGTACACTTGTCCTAACCAACATACATATGCTCAGACGATCTCACCTCTACAAGGAGCGTTGTACACACAAGGCTCTCTAGCTCAATCCAATCACAACATGCCCTCCAGGTAGCAAAACTATAAAGCACTATCTTACACGTTCTCGCGGGAATCTTGAGGATATGCTTACACACGCGCCTAAACCACAGGGAACCTCAGAACAATGCTACCAGCTACTGATGACCCATCTAAGGGTGGACTATGAAAACTTGAGAACATCGGCCCACTGACTCATATGAGAATGCTTAGCCGTGATCACAGAACTCATGCGGGAATACCTTCTGTGGTCACGAAACTCTCGTGGGGATAGTCATCATTGATAGCCCAATTACACAGAATGACTGTCCACACTACACAAATCACACACATATGGCCCACTCTAATCATAAGGGAATGGCATGACACACAAAATCACATAGACGCCCATTCTGCGATGCCACGTCTAATACGGACACCTCAGGAAATAAATTAGCAGAACATGTTACCCTGGGCTCAAGGGGACTAGGCGGCCAAAGCCCTAGTTGCCCAGAGGTTGGGTAGCGACATCCCTGGTCGCCTAGAGGGCTGGGGGGTCAAGCTCCTGACTGCCAACCGGCCACTAGCCTGGCCACCCAATCAAACTGGGATAGAGGGGTTAGGCGGCGAGAGCAGTGGCCTCCCCCCTACCCCTGGGCGGCTAGAGCACTAGCCCAACTTCAGTACAGCCTTTCATCCCCAAACAGATGGCCAGACAGAAAGAACAAACCAAGTCGTGGAAGATCCACCGGCGGCCATGGGGGTATTGCCGGCCTCCTTGGCATCCTTGGCAGCTTGCAGATTGTTGGTCGACTGCGGCGCGCTGGTTGCCGCCTGATTGGCAGGGGCTTGCTGCGCCAGCAAAACCGATGAAAACACCATGCAACCGGCCAACGAAAGACCAGCTACGTGCTTGCTGAAAGTCATCATCTTTTGCGTCTCCGCGTGTTGAAGGCAACGAGGACGCTAGCAACGGGAATGTAACCCTTCCGTCGCGACCAGGCGAATTCGGCGCCAACGGCTGCCGTTGTTAAGCGGACGACACTGCTCTCGTGAATCCATCACGCAAACCTAATCCGGTGAATCCTAGGGTTAAACATTACGGGGGTTGAAACTTTACGCTGAGCCGGTTGGAGCGCTTCTATGAGTGATTTCCTGGTGGCCTACTTTCACACGCAAACCGATGCTGTTACCTCCGCCAAGAAACTGATGACATGCGGCGTGCAGCGGAGTCACGTCAAGATGCATGTCGAAAATCACGCAAAAAACGTGAGTCCGCAAGTCGACATTCACCACGAAAGCACCGTATTGATGGCAGCCGAGCCCGTGGTAGCACCGGGCATAGCCTCGCTGAAGGAAAGCGTCAGCCTCAGCGTATCGCTGCCCAATTCCATGATGATCAATGACGTCTGCTCCGTGCTCAAGGACACCGGCGCCTACTTGATCGACGTTACCGAACATGACGTCACCCAGGAATATCCCGACATGTAGCCGCTTATCCGTTGGCCATACAAACAGGAGCTTTTATGTCGCTTATTGTGTTGATCATTGTGGTCGTGCTTCTGCTGGGCGCGTTGCCGTCATGGCCGTACAGCCGTGGTTGGGGTTATTACCCCAGCGGCGGACTGGGCCTGGTGCTGGTGATTCTTTTGATTCTGCTTTTGCTGGGGCGTATTTAAGCTGGCGCGTGGCATGCGCCGCACCGGAGGTTTGATCATGGCTGCGAAAAAGTCTTCAGCTAAGCCGGCGAAGAAAGCGGTACTGCCGGCGCAGAACGCTAACGACACACAACGTCGCGAACGCAATGCTGCAAAGAAACCAGCACCGAAGCCGTCGGGGAAATCATCCGACAAACCGGGAAAAGGCGCTGTATTGCCTGCGCAGCATGCCAATGAGAGGTAGGAAGGAAGCAACGCTTTGGCACCTCCCCCTGCGTCCCACGGGACTAGCTTCGCGTCGTAGTAGGGGGAAGTTGGGGGGTAAATTTGAAATATGCAAAGTCATGGCAACAAAAAAGCATGCAATTAAGGAAAAGGATTAACAGTGGAAAAATTCACGATCAGGTTCCTCGGTCCAAGCAGAGGTATTATAAAGATAAGAAAGACGTCAATTGCTAGATTCGTCTCTTCCTGAAAAATATTGTTTTTCACAGTTCAACGGGGTTACCTTAGCTGTCTCATATGATACGACTTTGTTGGAAGTAAGATCACACTTGTTCCCAACTAGAAGTTTGTTGACACTGTCACTTGCATAACGGTCAATTTCATTCAACCATTGCTTGACATTGTTGAAGCTCTCTTGGTCAGTGACATCATAAACAATCTGTTGCGTCAATCAATATCAATTGTTGCTATATTAAATAAGAAACGAAAATGCTTCAGAAACGAGGAATAAATCTCCCAAGACAGGGAAACAATGCTTACAATAATTCCATGAGCACCACGATAGTAGCTACTAGTTATTGTTCGGAATCGTTCTTGCCCAGCAGTATCCCACTGTTACACCGTATATCCATCATGAAAGAAACAGAGAACCATCAGTTAGGCTTGGTCAAGAAGGCGGCAAAGGCCTGGTCTTGAAGTTTAGAGAAGGCTACTATATATCTATGACAGTATGCAAAACATTTATTGCTATGCATTCAATCTAGATTTTGGTACCGGTTTCCAGAAAAGCCTGGATTTATGTACAGTAAAACCAAATACTGCAATGGCGAATAGAAGGGACATTTCCATGCATACATGATTCCAATTGGTACCATACCACCTGGGAAAATTGACCTTCATTCTTTTTTCCCCCTCTTTCTGAAAGCAAATTTAACCACTATTCATGATACTTGGGTTTCTGAACCATATTGTTAGTGTGCACGTAATGGTTGAACGGATAAGTATGGTGTGCCATTCCTCAAACAATTCCATTGAACCATAACCTACAAAGTGTAATGTGAATTTTGCCAGAGTCCACGCTGTCTGTTTCTGAAGAATAAAAATCATGATGCAACACACAAATTTCAAGTTCTTCATCATGCATGACTAAATTATCCATAACCCTACTCTATGCATATTCAATTTTCAAGTTCTTCATCATGCATGATAAAGTTATCCATTATCCTATTCTATGCCTAGTCTTCTAGAAAATACTCCTTCACATGCTCCAAGATGAGGAGAAGGCACCTTTGGGAAGTTGAGAAGATAAAATGATGTAAATTTAGAGATTTTTTGTTAGCAGTCCTTCATCGATTTGGCTTCTCCAACCCAATTTTGGAATTGATTGAACCTCTTCTGAACAATTCCTGGTTCTCGGTTCTCGTTAATGGGGAGGTGGCGGGTTTCTTCAAATCTACGAGGGGCCTCCGTCAAGGTGACCCCCTGGCACCCTCTCTATTCATTCTAGCTGAGGAAGTTCTCAGCTGTTCTATTTCCAATGTCTTTGCAGCACAAAGAATCGGATATTATTCTATTCCTCGTGGTTGTCCTCATATTTCCCATATCCTTTTTACCGATGATATTTTATTGTTTGCTAATGGGCATTCCAGAACTCTCAGGAACTTAATGGAGCTTCTCAAAGCTTATGAGCAGGCCTCAGGACAATAGATTAATGCCGCTAAGAGTTGTTTTCTTATTCATCCAACAGTGACCGCTAATTTGAAGGCTAAAATTCATTCACTCACTGGTTTCACTTACCAATGCTTCCCTTTCAAGTATTTGGGTTGTCCTCTTATTTTTGGCAGATCAAAAAAGGCTTTCTTCTCTGGCATTCTTGCTATGATAAATAAAAAACTCCAAGGCTGGAGAGCAAAATTACTTTCCCAGGGAGGTCGTCTCATTTTGATCAAACATGTACTCACCTCCATACTGATTTATACTTTGGCGAGTACTCCTGTCCATGAAGGAATTCATAAGATGATAGATAGTGCTCTTGCTAATTTTTTCCAGGGATCCACTGTGGAAGGCCCTAAAAGACACTGGATAGCCTGGAATTCTATCACCAAATCAGTGAGTGAAGGCGGCTTGGGTGTCCTGTCTCTTCGACAAATGCAACTGGCGATGTGTGCCAAGTCGAGTTGGAGGGCTCTGCATACCAACTCCCTATGGGCATCTTACTTCAAAGCAAAACATCTCAAGGGTCAACACCATAGTGCAGCTGATCTTTCATCCATCAAGGGGCCTACTCGTCATGTCTGACGCAGGGCTAAAGAACTTCTCCTACAGTACAGCAGGGTGATTACTGGTATGGGCTCAGCCAACTTCTGGCATGACACATGGCAGGGAGATACTCCCCTAATTTCCTTCATTCCTGAGGATATGAGACAACACCTTCAATCTAGTCAGCTCTCTATTGTTAGTTTAGGTGCGCAGGATTCAGAAGGGGGGTGAATGAATCCTTCTCTAAAAGCCTTGACCAATTAAAAATTTATCTAACTATCAAGGATGCAGAATTAAAATCTAATATCTCGTGGTACTTGGATCCTTGTGCGCCGCCCGGCTCATGTTACTCTTGTTGCCTGCCGTCGGGTGTTTACTGCAAAGTACTTTCCTAATGGTACCATTGACAAGTATAAAGCTAGACTTGTTGCAAAAAGGTTCACACAAACTTATGGAGTAGACTATTTTGAAACCTTCTCTGCTATGGCTCGGCTGAATTCAGTACGGGTGCTCTTTTCACTTACCATTAATCAAGGTTAGAAGATACTTCAAATGGATGTAAAGAATACTTTTTTGTATGGTGATCATCAAGAGGAAGTGTATATGAAGCAACCTCTAGGGTATGTTGCTCAGGGGGAGTTGGTGTGTAAGCTGAAGAAGGTCATTTATGGTTTAAAACAGAGTCCTCGTGCTTGGTTTGATAAATTTAGTCAAATTGCAACTGGGATTGGACTAAAAAGAAGCCAAGCTGACCATTTTATCCTTGTTCGTCACTCCTCTGCTGGTGTTGTTATTTTGATTGTTTATGTTGATAATATGCTTCTTACTGGTAGTGACGCAGGTGGTTTGGAGGAAGTTCGGAACTACCTTGAACAACACTTTGTTACTAAGAATCTTGGCAGACTACGCTATTTTTTAGGCACTGAGATAACCTATGGACGAGAAGGTGTCTCTCTCAAAGAAACTATTATTTAGGTCTTCTTCAAGAGATGGGCCTCCTTGCATGTAAGCCAGCTTAAACTCCTACAATTCCTCAATAGGAGCTGGATGTTGAAAACAGTCCAAACTTTAGTGATGTTGCAAGATATCGACGATTGTGTGGGAAGTTGATTTATTTGACTGTCACTAGACCCGACATTGCCTTTGCTGTTAGGGTAGTGAGTCAGTTTATGCAGGCACCAAAAGTATGTCATTGGGAAACAGCTCTGAAAATTCTGCATTATATTAAGAAAGGCTTATTGTATAGAAAGAATGGTCATTTGAGAATTGAAGCTTTTTCCTATGCTGATTCATATGCTGATTATGCAAGGTCCAAGCTAGATAGGTGATCTACATCAGGCTTTTGCACCTATGTTGGTGGAATTTTGGTTACCTGGAGAAGTAAAAAGCAAAATGTGGTGGCTCGCTCTAGTGCTAAAGCAGAGTATCGAGCTATGGCTCAAACTACATGCGAAATAAAGAGAATACAGAGTCCCATGTCTGATTTTGGAGTTTCTTACTCGGAGCCTATGAAAATGCATTGTGATAATCAGCTCATTGAAATAAGGACTCTTCCGTTCCATGGTAATAGGATGGGGATATATAATTTATCTTTTATTTTTCCTGTTTAGGAATTAGCGCCCATTCAAGGAGGCGCACTTTGGAATAGTGCCTTAGCAAGGGACGCCCTTTCCTCTTTTGCTTGGAAAAACCCCTATACGTGCCATGTTGGCCCATTTTGGGTTCCCTCAGGTGTACGGCCCATACAAGTATTAGAAAATTTTATTTCTAGCATTTATACGGGGTGATACACCCTCCCCCACTTAAAGAATTTGATCCTCAAATTTAATTTCAGAGAATCATGGAGGGTGCAGGGTACGTACCATTTTGGAATAAGTCCTAGAATCTCTTTTTCATGGATTCTTTGGTCTCCCATGTGACTTCCTGTTCTGAGCATTTGTTCCCTTGAATCTTGACCATGGGAATTGTCTTACTCCTTAGTGTACGAACTTCTCGATCAAGGATCTTCAATGGTCTTTGTTCATAAGTGAGATCCTTTTGTATTACCAGGTCGTCATAATCTATAACATGTGATAGATCATGAACATACTTCTTTAAGATTGATATGTGGAACACATTGTGAACCTCGAACAGTTGAGAAGGTAAGGCGATACGGTAGGTAACTTTGCCAACTTTTTCTAGCACTTCGAAAGGACTGATGTATCTTGGTGTAAGCTTGCTCTTAACACCAAATATTCGGATTCCTCGGCCTGGAAAAACCTTAAGAAAGACGTGGTCTCTGACTTGGAATTCGAGATCTCTCCTTCTAGTATCGGCATAAGTTTTTTGCCTAGACTGAGCCGTCTTGAGTCTGTCTCTTATGAGTTGAATCTTATCGGTGGTATCCCTTACCATGTCTGGGCCTACTAGTTATTTTTCGCTAACTTTGTCCCAGCATAAGGGAGATCGACAGCTCCTTCCATATAAAGCTTCGAAAGGTGCCATCTAAATACTCGCCTGGTAGCTGTTATTGTAAGCAAACTCGACTAGGGACAAGTAATCATGTCAACTTCCACCGAAATCAATGACACAGGCTCTGAGCATGTCCTCCACAACTTGATTCGTTCTCTCGGTCTGACCATCCGCTTGAGGATGAAAGGCTGTACTGAAGTTGAGTCTTGTCCCCAACGAATGTTGTAGACCCTTCTAAAAGTGTGAAATGAAATGCAGGTCTCTATCAGATGTGATTGAAATAGGCACTCTATATAGTCGGACGACTTCTTTAGCATTAATTTCTTATTACAAAATTGAGAGCATTTGAGATTTATATGCATAATACAATATTTTCCATGGACTTAATTCAAATTTTGTACTTGTAGGACACTCTCGGTAATTGGTATAAGGGCCAGGGGCGAAACAGTCTCAAGACTAGGGCATAGTTGCCCTAGGGCGCCCTCTCCACCTTTGACCAAGTCAAAGAGCAGCCGTCGTTCCTTTTTTGTGTGAAAGGAGATAAAGAAAATGATTTGTATTGAATTATTTGTGGAGAGATTTTAGGAGAGAAAATAGGAGGAGAATTCTCTCCCTATTAGGCAACCCTTGAAGGGGGCGCCCAAACCCTAAGGGAAGGGGGGTGGCCCTCTCTCCTCTCTCCATTATCCACCATCTTGTCCTTCAATTCTAGCCCTTCATCATTTTTTAACACAATCTCCACCCTCCATTTAACCTAATTCTTCTATAAATAGCCCACAAAATTAGAGAGGAGGGAGTTCTTTTTCTTTTGGGAATTTTTTCTCTTTTTCTTGCTCTCCTCTCCAAACCCTAGGCCGCCCTCTCCCTTTCTCCTAATCCTAACCCTAGTTCACCCTCTCCTCTCTCCTTCTCCAATCCCAAGTGCCCCCCCCTCATCCTCTTCCTTCTTCCTTTTCACACAAACCCTAGTCCCCTTCCTCTCCTTCTTCTTCTTCTTCTTCCCTTAACCCTAGTGTGCCTCTACCTCTCTTCCTCTCCCCTTCATTCACTTAGATAATTAGGCTTCACCCTTCTACCCATCCTCCTTTCTTTTTCTCTCTAGGATTTCTCCTCCACAACTCCCCTTTCACACTGGTGTACACTCCAAGGCGGGGCGGTGATCTAAGACCTGGCGGCGTGGACAACGATGACTTCTTCATCCACTCCCTCTCACAGTGGCGTTCACATCAACGCAGGGTGATCGTCTCCAAGGCTCGGTGAGGATTGGATGACGCTATTCTCCTACATTCTGACTCCAATTCTCCCTCTTATTTTTAGTTTATTTGAAGTTGTAATTTAAGTTTTCATAGACCTTGTACTTTTAAATCCTAGTAATAAGAATTTCATTTATCTAAGTTGACTTTCTCTTCCCCTCTTTACCTCTTCCAATTTTCTCTTCTCCAACCCTCCAACTTTCTTTAGTTAGATTTAATTTCACGCAAGTTTGATTTTACACTTTTCAAAGGCTCACACAAGTTTTGATCTCAAAATACAAGAGTTTTCAAAAACCCATTTTGGTCGACCAAACTAGCGGATGGGTCCAAATTCCATTTGATTCCTTTTTTTCCTTTTTGCACTACATGTTTAACAATGTGGATTGGGGGATTTTTATGCAGCTTGAGGTATAAATTCATGAGCATGGAGGGAGTTTATTATGCGTGTGTGATGCTTGTAACTCAATGCATGAGAGGGCATGTGATATGCTCAGCTTTTGTGTGTTATAAACACATGAGGATTCCTCATCCCTCTTAGTGCTTGTCCATGGAGGGGTGGCAGGAAATCACATAAGCAGCTTAATGCATGCATGAAGCCTTTGTTGGCGCCCAGGGGAACTAGGCAAGAACCTTCATGCAGGCTAAAGGGAGGGTATACTATATTGGTGATGGATGCAAGGCTCCATATGCACCAAGGGAAGATATTCAGTATGCATGCATGTGACTTGATGCAAAAGGGGAGGTGATATGTTTGGCTTTTTGGGATCGCATGAAGCTCTTCGCCCCCTTTTAATGTTGGCTCATGAAGAAGTCATAGGAGAGCGATATGCAATTTGATACATACCTGGATGTTTTGCAGAGACATGCTCTGGTACAAGTTTATGCACATGAATGTCATGCCTTAATGCATACAAAAAGGGATGCTCAATGTTCAGATATTCTCTGTTTTGGTCCATGAAAGTATGGTAGAAATGCCCATGCAAATGCACATGTGCAAGAGGGCTCTGAGCTTGATAACAATCTTATCTACCTTATGTTCGTTCATCATTCTACAATTTTTTTGCCACTCTTGCATTTTATGACCGTCCCATCCTGTTTACATATTATTTTATATGGAGATTTTAGCATTTAGTTTGAGTCCACGGTGGGAATCTAGTAGCATCTCCCCTAGACTTGGAACGCTCAGTGGGTGTAGATTAGGTACGCGTCCACAAAAGATCAGAGATGGCCCCAAACAAGAAGGATGCGTGCAAAGCGGCAACATTCGAGGACTCAAGTTGAGCATGGAAACACCGACAGCTAGCCTACAAGGGGCTCCAATGACTCACGAGGTGCCACGATCTCGATTTCCAAATGCAGACTTAGACTATCGCTGAACTATGCGGCTATTAATATGCACCCCTTTAAGGGAGATCACCTGGTGTAGCACCCTGAATTTTTTAAAAGGATAGATATTAATATTTGTCATAAGACAAAAATGGGTAATATAATTTTGATAAAAGAAATAGTCTAAATAGAAAATTACATTTCATATTACAATTCTCGTACCTACGCCTATCATTTTAATTATAGTTTGTCATCAACCAAGATTATTGTGTAACAAAAATGTCTATTTTACCATTGAAGGGGAGAAGGATAGGGAACCCATGGCATTGGATGAGGAGGGGATGCTAGGGGAGTATTCACCCAGACCGACTTTGTTAATCGAATAAGTGCATCCCGGTTGGCGTATTTATTGGTTCCCAACAAGTTTCCTGATTATTCGTCTATTTTTCGCTTAACCGCCTTTTATAAGCGCCGTTGATATCTTGATTTCACATAAAAAAGGGCGCATGATCGTGGCTTCACGGAGGGCTGGGAGGCCGCTGTCCAGGCCATGGCCGAGCACTCGGGCTCCTCGGAGCCTCCTCTTCTCCCCCCCTCCACACCTTATATCGTGGAGGCCAGCGGTGGTGAGGAAGGGCCAGGGGACGAGGAGGTTGGGGCCGAGGAGTTGACGTCAGGGCGAAGCACCATGGGCCGAGCAGTGGAAGGAGCCGTGTTGGCAGGGAAGAACTTAAAGGCTTCTCCCGCCGCAGAAGCAACTACTACACACGCGTCCGAGGTTGACGGGTCACGTGACCATGCCGCCGAGGCGAGTGCCTGAGGGGATGTCTGTTGTACTTCTTTCCTTTTCTTCTTCTTTTCCTCTTTTTTATTAAAAAAAAACTCTCATCCTTGCTGTATTGAGGCGGTTGCCTCTGTTTGTGATCCTTTCGTCATTTGAATAGGAGACTTTCTTCTTTTTCTCAAGCCTTGGGATCTCTGGGGATTTGCCACGCATTATCCTTCCTCCGCTTGTCTTGAGATCTCCTGGAGATACGATGCAACGTCTCGGGAGTTATCTTGAGAGGGCGCATCTTTCGGAAGTCATCGTTTTGAATTCTCAGGGTACGGGGAGGCGGTAAGACTCCTCCCTGCTTCGGAAACCTTCATCCCCCTCCTATAAATAGGGGGTCTCGTTACTCTACTAGGACACTCTCAGTTCGCTAGGTGACGGAGAGAGAGAGATCTTCGTGAAATGTCGTTGGAACAGTTGGGCACTTTTTCTAACGATGGGTCTCTACAGATTCCTCGCCAGCACCTGCGTCTTCGGAGGGAACCTTTGCCGGCGCCTTGGCGGCCATGGCCGGTGCCGGGGGAGAATGGAGGTGACACCCCCGAGCAATACAAGCTTGGGTATTTGGACGGCTGGCGGGAGGCCTTGGAGAAGGTCGACGTCGAAAGCAAACACGCCTCCAAAGAACAAACACGGCCTGCACTAAAATATTCGAAGCCACCGTCCCTCCCAACGTTTCCTTCCAAAACACCTCCTTTCTCCAACGTACTTAAAAATTGCTGATCTGTCGCATATGTGCATAGAACTGCGGAGACAAACAGGCGTTCCCTTCTTTCCCCCGCACTTAAGCCTGCGCATACCCACCATTCTCCACCCCAGCTCTGCTGCCCAGTTCATGATGGCGACTGAGCAAGAACCAGGCCCAGATCTCACAGGCCACCACCATGTCCTGGACTGGCTGGAAGGCTCCATCTCCTTCCTGCCGTCCTTCTTCAACGAGCCGTGCTGCGCACCGGACACGACCATTAATGGGTGTCACTGGTATTGGGAGCACGAGCAGACCAAGGAGCACCAAGCTCATCCCTTTGAGGCAGATACCACCACGCCCACCGTGACCGTGTCCTCCACTGCCTCCATGAGCGTTCCATCTGTGACGGAACCAGAAGTCCCCAGGAAGCGCAAGCAGCTGGGTGGAAGCCCGGCAGTTGACAAGGCAAACCAGAGCCAGCGGCGGAGGACCAGCAGCGGTTGCGACGACGAAGGGGACGGGGACAACGAGGAGGAGGTAGAGGTGCAAAGAAGTCATCCGGCCGCCACCGCCGGCAGGGGAAAGAGCTCAAAGAAGTCCCACCATAGATCCGTGGGGAGCAATTCAGGGAACGCTGGCAGCAGGGATGTGAGGTGGGCGGAGCAACTGCTCAATCCCTGCGCCATGGCTATCGAGTCTGGGAACCCCTCCCGGGTCCAGCACCTCCTGTGCGTGCTCCGCGAGCTGGCGTCCCCCTCCGGCGACGCCAACCATCGCCTGGCGGCCCACGGCCTCCGTGCCCTCACCCAGCACCTCTCCGCATGCGGCATGGACGAAATCCCGCGTGGGTTTGGGACGAGTATCTCCGCCATGAACGGTAGGTGGGGAGCCGCCTGCACGTTCGTGTCGACGGAGCCGAGGCTCTTCCGGTCGGCCCTGATCAGGTTCCAGGAGGTCAGTCCGTGGTTCGCCTTCCCCAATTCCCTCGCCAACGCCTCCATCCTCCAGGCCGCGTGCCTGGACCCTCCTGCCTCTTCTGCCCAGCAGCCCAGGAAGCTCCACATCGTTGACATCGGCGTCTCTCACGGGATCCAATGGCCGACGCTGCTCGAGGCCCTGACCCCGCGGCCGGGCAGGACACCCCCACTCGTCCGCATCACCACTGTGGCCCCTGGAGACGACGGCCCTCCTGCCCCCTTCGCCGCGGCGCCACCGGGGTACGACTGCTCCTCCCACCTCCTCCGCTACGCCAAGTCCATCAACCTCAACCTCGAGATCGACCGAGCCCAGGCCCTGGACTCCGGCTGTCTGGTGACCTCCGGCGCCGACGACCGGGGCGAGACTCTAGTCGTCTGTGCCCAGTTCCGGCTCCATCAGCTGCGGCACGACGTCGCCGACGACGAGCTGGCAGCCTCCCTCACGGCTATCAGGGGCATGGACCCGGACCTGGTCGTGCTGACCGAGGTGGAGGGCGACTGCTGCTGCGCGCAGTGCTGCGGCGGGAACGGCGGGGGCCTCGCGGCGGGGTTCGGGAGGAGGGTGGAGTTCCTGTGGCGGTTCTTGGACTCGACGAGCGCGGCCTTCAAGGGGAGGGACTGCGGGGAGAGGCGGGTGGTGGAAGGCGAGGCGGCGCGGGCGCTGGTGGAGGCCACGGGTACGGCCGTGGCGGCGGGGGGGAGGGAGCGGTGGCGGGAGCGGATGCAGGGGATGGGCTTCCGCGGGGAACGCTTCTGCGAGGACGCGCTCGACGGCGCGAGGGCGCTGCTGAGGAAGTACGACAGCAACTGGGAGATGAGGGTGGTGGGGGAGAAGCCCGAGCAACCCCCACCCACGTCGCCGTCGGGGGTGGCCGCCGCCGTGTGCCTGTGCTGGAAAGGGAAGCCGGTCTCCTTCTGCTCCCTCTGGAAGCTGTAGGCTGTGGCACGATGGCATCTCTTTCCCCGGCATTCCCAAACGCTACGGAAATCACAGATGGATGTGAGAGGTGGCACCTCCTTAGTGAAATGTAGGCGTTTGGATTGCTGGAAAAAATAGTAGGTCCTATGTAGATTGTAGATGGAAGCTATCAGTTGCCGTAGACTTGTTATTTTAAATAGATAATTTCATTTTTGATAATTACCATTATTTTCTTGAAGTCTTTAAATATTATCCTTTTACCCCTATTTTTATGAAATTTGTCCCCATAAGTCTCGAATCTACTGACCACAGTTGCAATGCCCCCTCATGTTACATTCCATGAGTTACATGCCTAACCTTGATAACAGCTCATATGAGATTAACCATCCTTTTATGTTCCCTCCCCCTCTCCCTCACACTGCCCCTTCACCTTTGCTTTATGTTCTTAGTGAGAGGAGATCAGTGAGGGGACCATGAGTGGACGATGATGGCCATAGATGAGTGAAGGGATTAGGGAACGGCATGTCTCGTCCCTTATTCCTTGCGACCGGAGATATCGGCTTCCTATATTGACTTTTCGACATTGTTATCAGAACCAGACCGACTAGAGTCACTTGAAATGAAGATAGATAAGTTGCAGTCAGAGGTTAACATGCCAAATAAAGAATTGTTAGTCAAAATTGCGATGGTCGGAAAAGTGACGGAGGAATCAAGAAAGTTCATAATGTACTTTTTCATTTGATTTGCCATGCATATTGAAATCTACTATCTAATTTGACATGTGGCAAGTGGGGTTTTATGTGCGCCCATAAGCTACTAATGTCTTTATGCAATGTGCGATTTTTCACTTATGGATCTATGTGAAGTACTAACGTATTTAAGTAGTTTATGAATTGTTTTTCACCTAGTAGCAAGTTTATAGCCTGCCAAAAGCCACACATATACATTGCAATTACAGCCCAATATAAACTACACAACTTCACACAACAAATATTCATCCAGCCAGTCATTCAAAAAGCAATAATCCAATAAGTCTCCTTCATTCATTTCGTCACAAAAAAACTATAGTTTCAAGTACATGAGGTGTGCTAGTACAAAAAATAACGTTAGCACACTTCCGTAAATTGCCACAGTCTACTTGCAAAGAGTTAGTGTCAAATGTCCACTAGTCAGTGTCAATGGCAGATGGTTTCCATGAGGTGAAATAGTACAAAAAATTTAACTTTAGCACACAATCATACATAACCACATTGGCCATTGTCAATAGCACAAACCTTCATTAGATGCTAGTCCCAAGCTTAGCCCTAGGTGTCATAATTCGGCCCCTATCTCTACCCCTTTGTCCCATGCAGCCTCCTATTTGTGACCAAGAAGCAACAGCTATCACAAGTCTTCTTTGGCCCCCTAGAGGGCCTCCTATAGAGAAAACATAAACACAAGCTCTGATGTCTAAAGAATAGAATAAAGAAGCCCCTATGAAATTTGAATGAAAATTTACTACTAAGGCAGTAAATAATTACTATGTTTGATCAGGATTGCTAAAATAGTAGAAATAAAATTATATTTTTAATTAAACAAGTTAAACTACAGCTACAACAGCTAGCAGAGTCCAGTCTAACTAAAGACAAGTACAATCTAACAAAAATGGAAACGTACACTCAAGTCAGGGGAAGCCCGACACTAGTAAAGCTGGCAACTAAGAACCACGCACTACACCTCCAGACCACGAGGAAGAAGAGCAGCCACACTTGAAAAGTCAGGGGGAGCCTCGTGTCACTGGCTCAGTAGGGGTTCGGCAGGTCCCCACCAAGACATCAAAGCAGTAACAACAGTAACAACAACAGAAGTAATAGCAGGACTAGGAACAACAACAAAAGTAAAGAGGAGAAGTCGTACTAAACAAAAACATGATAGCCGATAAGACCTCGGCCCTCCAAACTACTCCTAATCGGTAAGAACACGCATTCTCAGATAGACAGTCAGGAATCACAAAACTGACACAAGGAAACTCTGGCTACACTGCCAGGACAGATCACGACACTTCAATCGTGCAGGCTTGTATACCAAGACAAACCCAACTCAAGACCACACGGTCTGAAGCACTAACACATACACGAACTCACAATCGTGTACTCTACATAAGCCACGGTGATGCCAGACACAGGCTACCGGAAGCACCACATGAAGGAATTCACATTGCACAAGGAACCACATGAATCACGAGAATTACAAGAGTCAGCATGCTGTGATAGAAGTATCTCCTCACTAGAAGCAAAGTCAGATGCGTCCACTGACGTCTTATACTGTGCCTCAAGTGCCTCACACTAGTTTCGAACACAGTGACTGAGACAGTGTACCAAGTACAACGAATAACAGTAACGAGTGACTAGTTAGGGTCACGACCATTGGCGCTCATCTAAACTCCCCTGACCACGTGTGCACACACAAGCCCAATGCCTTGAGCTAGGTCTCTAGCTAGTTTTTTCCCCCAGTAGGACGCTACTGCAAAGCAAGGGGGCCCACGAAAACTAGCCTAAAAATAGTCTCTCAGGGACTCACCCCACCACCACTCCCAGGTGGGCCGACACGCTGAGGTGTCGTCAGGCTACGACTAGTGGATGCTCACTAGACACAGAGACTCAAAATAGCGAAGTACGGACATGGTAAGCACTCACCTGTCACACGTACCACAAAACATAAGGTACTATACAGAACTGCTACAAAACTCAGGATGACTTACTCTGCGTCTCACAAGCGACTCGCTGGTCAGTGAGTGAACTCGACTGCAAGTAGCGTAGAAAGTCAGTGCCTCGCTGATCCTTTGCCCAAATTTGCCATACAAATCTGTTAACAAATGTTTAACCCTGTCGATTTCAAATTCGTTCTTACTTTCCTGTTTGATCTTGTAGTAATAATCAACGTAACTTTCAAAGGGGGAAGGCATAGCGGGGGCATATTGAACGCGTGTTACCCCCGTAACCTTTACGACTCCTGCCGCAACCGCTAGCCTTATTTCTGGAAATGCCCAACATCCTGAGAACTTACCAACGGGAAAAACAAGCTTGCCGTTATGCTTGACCGGGAGGTGACCGAAAAAGTCGGGTAAATGTTCTATTTCTAAATGCGCTTGACCCTCGTAATAAGGGAGTATATTATTTAAGAAACGTTCGGGCCTGATACGTTTCTCAACAATGAAGTGTTTAGGGTTAGGGAAACGGATGTTTCGATAGATGAAAGGATACATCGAATTCACGTCGATTACTTCCGCCTGGGTTGGGCCTATTTTAAATGCCTCGGTCCTGCCCCCGTAATAGCTATCGAAAAACTGTGTGACGTCTGGGTGATATTCGATTGCGCGTTTCATATGGAAACGCCTGAAGTTTGAGAGCGCCAAAGAGGGGCCGGTTAGCTTAATATCACCGGCCCCATTAAACACAGAAAAAAGGGCGTCCCAGAGTATCCGACAATCAGTTACACAACGGTGTTTAACTCCCTCAGTTAAACCGTCTTTCTCATACATTGTTGAATCCCCTAAATCCGGCTTTTCAATCCCTATCATCTCTCCAACTTTCGCCAGCTTGAGACGCCCTAAAATATTCATTGAATCACCAAAAATTACGTTGCCGTTAGTCGCTTTAATAAAGCGCGTGCCGTTGAATACGGCAGCGGGGTCAAGTTTAAAAGGGCTACCGTACGTTGTCGATATGTCGTAAGGGGCAAAGTGAGCAAAAAAATATTTGCCTTTGTATTGACTCTCCAATAATGCATTGGCAAGGTCCTGCACATTGGTGAATCGCCGTTCGTGATTGTACCCATAAATTGCCCCGAAAATGAATCGATCTGGTTGACCTGGATTTCCAAATTGAATCCCGTTAGGGCGGTGCGAGATCAAGTCGCGACCATACTGCGGTGGGCCCCCCGCGGTCGAAGCAAGACTTGCGTGAGCATCGTTAATATTTTCGGTGTTCTAAAGAGTAACAACTTGGCTTACAAAGCCTTATAATTACACACCCAATTAAACAAGGACATAAATACAAACCAATGGACATATAGGCAAAATGAAACACTAGTGTCCCACACAAATAAAACTCAATGCTCGGGCAGGGATTCCATGCTGTCGCCCAACCATAGAGAGGCCAGAGTCGCTCGAGTCGTGCTTCGTGTCTGATATCGGCGACTGGCTCTCGTGTCCTCACCACCTTTGGACCTTAATTAATTCTTCTTCAACTTCTAGAGGGAGATTAGTAGCAATAATGATGGGCCAGGGCTCCTCATTAGTTCCCAGATTAATCTCCTTAGTAGGTTCATCCACTGTCGATGATGGCTCATCAAATCTCTTCAAGTCCCACGCATACAAGTCGGCAGTGTCATCTACCTCGCTGTCCTCAAAATCAGTCGGGTCCTTCTCATCCACGACTTCATAGACACCCAATCCATCGTCTCTCCACACCCCATCTTGCTCCTCATCTTCTTCTAGCACAATCATCGTAGCTATGAATTCCGGACACTTGAGAAGAGAATGACATCACTGAGCTAGATCCTATAAGAACCTATCAAGAATGAATTTAGAATGGCGGACCGACGGGCGCGGCTCAGGCAAGGATGGGTTGGATGAATTAAACTTCTCTATACCTAACAGACCCTACTTCCCTAGACTCGATGGACCCTACATCTAACCTAGGAGAAAGGAAATGTAATGGAAAGGAAGTAGCAGGGGCCTCGTGCCCCTGGGAGGAGGACGGATAGAAGAGAGCGTAATCTTCCACTGAAATCTCCATTTCAAAATTGATATTTTTTTTGGAGATCAGTGGAGATCATGCAACAAGATGAAGAGGCAGGAGGAGGAAGCGCGAGGGGATAGATGGATGGATAGAGGAGATCAAGGAGTGGATCAGAAGAGGAGAATGATGGGGTGGAAAGATCTATGGGTGGGTGTGGACGCACTTTTCGATGGAGTTAAATTAAGTTTTTTTTTATCAAGTGCGTGGGTGTGCCAGTCACCGAGGTGACGATTTATTCGGGCTCCGCAGATCCCATGGTGTGCTCGATCTGACTTCGTCAGACGATTGTGTAGTTCGAGTCGGGACCCAATCCTGCCATGCTATAAAGGTCATGACGTCGTTTACATCCCCCATACGAGGGAACACCTTTGATTAATTGCCGAAATTAGGGGCTCCGTGGCCAAAGAAAGTAATACAGTTGTACAAAACGAATCGTGTTAACTCTACGGGAGGAGTTTGTTCTAAAAGAAGGAGCGATAATTCTGGAAACAATAGATGAGAGACCAATAATAAGAGCATCGACAATTCGCACGAATAAATTTCAAGGTAATATCTCTCTTTACAATTATATTTTTTATTCAAAAATTTCTTACTCAATGATTTGTGCAGGAATCTTTGGGCTAGCAACAACAGGAAGAACAAGAATCAAATTACAATCTGTAGATGAAAATAAAATAGACGACAAAGAATGGTATAACTTATTTTTTGAATATATTTTATTTAATTTGAATAATATCTCAATATAATCATTTAATTTTTACTTCTCATGCAGGAAAAAATTAAATAAACATGAACTCAAGGATAGGATATATGATAGTAAAATGAAAAGCATAATCACTCCAAAACACGAGTTTGTGACGATAGAAGAACTATTGAAAAATACAAAAAATGAAATTTCAAAGGTATGGTATTAAAACTCAATCTTTTTAATATATCATGCATAAAGGTTTAATCAATCTTAACATTCTTATGTAGGAAAATTTTTATCAAGTCAAAGTGCGTGTCATAGATATGAACAAAAATAAAGATCCTTGGTACACAGCATGTAGTATTTGCAACAAAACACTAACACAGAGTGATGGTAAATTATTTTGTCCCAAATGTACATCTTACCGTCTCGAAGTCATTAAGAGGTAATCAAAGTAGAAGCGTTTATTATATTTATCTTGATCTTGAAGAAAAATTACAAAATTAAGAATATACTTTATCATGTAGGTATTACTTGAGATTGAAGCTAGCTGATGACACGACGAGCATCTGGGTTACATTTTTCAATGAAGAAGCTAAAACAGTTATAGGTGTCCCAGTAGACAAATTACAAAAAACAAAGGTATGTCTAAAATGAATAAAATATTCTTCCTTGTATGTAATTCTGATATTTATTATTTTTCTACAGGAAAATGAAGGTATAGAATTCAAAAAGATTATGGATAGATGCTTGGCAAAACAACTCACATTGATAATAAAAGTCTCAAGCAAAGAAGGAAGTACCTTTGGAGTAAATTACACATGCATTGGAGTTCATGAAACAAAAACTCCAACCGAGAATGACTTAGATGATGAATTTTGTGAAACCAAAACAGCTATGGACCAAGAATTGCTAAAGACTAAGAGAAGAAAAATAGTCTTGGAAGATACTGAATAGCAACTATACATATGAAAAATTTTCTGAAATCACTGAACCCGAACTCCCGAGATTTTTTCGAGATCTCTCCGAGATCTCTTCTCTCCAACCCCCTTGAGACGAAGCCGAGATCCGATATGGCAAACCATGTATAGTACTCAGCTTGAGAGCTTGGTATTACATATTGCCAGTGGAGGGACAAATCCAAGAACAAAGGTTACTTGAAAACTGAAAGCAGCCCCTCCAGAAAACATGGCAAAGGATCTGACCCTCCCTAGAATGCACATTGGTGGAAGCACTGTTGCACTGGACTGCCCCTTGGGAACACATCCAAGAGCACAACTTAATTTTGTTGCCTTGGCATTTCTAAGATGCAAGTGCTCTTTTCCGTTTTGCCTAATGTCTGAGATTCTGCCTCGTTCAAGGTCATCTATATCACCCGATAAAAAGATAATGACACTGATCCCTCTGTAAGCCTGAACATTACATTAGAGATCCACCATCCTCATGTCGTGGAGAGACTTTGAGTGGGCATATGTTGTGGCTAACACTGGCATGGTGTCAAACTCCTCCCCTTTAGTCCCACCAAGCACACTTGGCATGGAAGGATGGAATGTTGTTAGAATATTGAAGATTGAGGAGGTAGTACTTTTCCATACAAATAATTTCTTCCTCCCCAACTTTGACTTTCACAGCTTCTTAACTAGGGTTCCTTGGATTCCTTTTATGAAGTTACTTCTAGCTCTATATTTCCAGATTCATCGCAGCTTACTATAGTCTTTAACATCTCACCATGAGTACATCCATCTTACGTTCAGACACCATCTTGGACCTTGTTCCTGTTCATGTCCTTTCTTGTTTTGTAGGTAGGGTAATAAAATCCTTATTCCCACCCAGATGATGTTTATACCCTCAATAAAGAAATACGAAAGGAGTTTATTCTTGACTCAACTATTTTAGAAAATAGCTGATAAACCACATTGTCAAACCACTGGTAAACCTAGCTGACCCAATAGGACAATGTGAAATTCTCCCACCCTTCACTCCTCCTCTCTCTTCCCCCCTGCTGCAATCCCCTCCTCTCCAGTGATATGATCCATACATCAAAGATATCAAAATAGTTTAATTACCAGTTGAATTCAAAAATACAACCAAATATGATTACAAGAAGCAACTCAGAAGCAAAATTACTTAATCTTGACTAATAGGTGCATGGAGGGGGCTACTTATACCTGCCTTTAGCAGTAAACCGGTGCTTCCCATCACCGATCAGCCATCTTGAATTATTTATGATGAGTTCCTTAGCCTGCTGAAAAACACCAAGAGGCATGCCCCTACCGCTGAAGCGGTAGCTTCTTCCTCCCCAGGCTTATGGAATGGCCCTGAGGGCCTCTACTCCACTTCTATGGGTCCCCTGACCCATTCCCTCACTGATCTACCAGCATGCATGTCTCTTAGAAATTCAAAAATAGTTTTTTTAGATCTTGGCCTACCTCCGATGACTGGTGTCCGGCCGTCGCCTCAGTGGTCTCCTCTGCCGTGTGCTCGCCCTCCTTGTCTCCAGCACCTTCATCAGCTTCAGGCGCCGCCGTGGAAGGCCCTTCCATCGCCGTTTGGGCCGGCGGTCGTTCTTCTCCTTCCAGTTGGTCCGTCACCGTCGGAGGTGTTCCCTCCTCTTCCAAATGATGTAGGAATCGCCGCACTGCTGTCCTTGTCCTTCCCATATTTCCTGTTAGGATTGGTGGTTGCCGGTAGGGCTCATCGCTGGAGTGGAATGGAGAGTTGTTTGCGATGGGAGTGAATGGAAATGGTTTGAGAAAGATGGGAGAGTGAACGGCCGATTCTGGTTTTTGAATTCTCCCAGAGCCTTGCGGTCTATCGTGAGAGCATTAGGCTGATCTTAGCGGTCCTCCTTGGACCATTTTTACAATGAGTTATGTCCATCAGGGAATGTGAACCGCCCTAGGGGTAGTGGTCTAGCGCTAAGCCGTTATGATCCTTTTGCGGTCTAGAGCATGACCATTTTCTAGATGATTGTTGTGATGAGTTGAATATATATACTTGCTCATTTCTTTGATCCATTCTTGTATGATCTATGTCTTATTGGATGCTTAACGCCTATTCTACGGATTTAACTGTTGATGGCTAATCTCTTATTGTCATAATCATGAGCGCCATCGCATCACGATGCTTCGCGCCAGGCAGGTAAGTCAGGTAAGTATTTCAATCTTTAAACCCTTAATGCATTACTATATGATATCTATGATATATTACCTCGAAAACTGGTTGGTCATTCATGTGTTTTGGGATCTGATGTTTCCCTTTAACAAAAATGATGATGATCTAAGTGCACATATTTAATCGTTGGATAGGCCGTTAAGTTGGAAGAGTTGGGGGATGATGGTTCTATCTTGCACGTCATGGTTGCAGATAGTATCCTGATCCTAATTTGTCTGGTCTAGCAATACTATTCTCGAGTATCTTCCTAGTTGATCCATAGAGCTCTGTGGCACACCACGTCTTCAGTCAAGTCTTTACTATTTATTGCTTTTACTTTCAGTTGACATTCAACCGACGACGCTCCTTGAAGTTACAGTCGTAGGAGAAGCTACTGCTGGAGAGCAGATGATTTCAGGGGAAGATCCCCAAGATATTCACCCAACTAATGCCCCTGGGATGGAAGCCGTACAAGTGACTCCTGCCGAAATGGCCGCCCCCTTCAGCAAGGCGCCTTCCCAGATGTTGGAAATTTGGGGGCAGGTTGAAGACTCCTCCTCTTCTGAGCAACTTGACTATGGTGGTGGCTCCAGTGATGATGAGCTCCCACCGGCTGACACAGGGACGGAGGATACCGGGGCTTCTTCAGCTTATGAGAGAGACTTCATGACTTTCAGCCCCCCCAGGCTGCAAGGACTCGAGCAAGGGCCATCATACCCAATTGCAGGAGGAGGGTCAAAATTGACAGAGCCCACTCCCGGAGGCTTGGATATAGTGCCGATCGAGGTAGGGAGTGTTCCGACACCCGTCTGCAGCCTTTCTTGTCATTTCCAAATTGGCTGGCTGACATATGTATATGTGATGCAGGCTGAGGTGGCGCCGCCAATTGTGATAGTGCAAATACCCCTTCCAGACCTAGGCACGGGCCAATCGACCTTTTTGCCAGTTCTGCGGCCCATCGCCTTATGGATTCCACAGACTTATGCGGTAGCAGTGACCTTAGGAGGGCCCGGAGCGGCTGTAGAAGTTGATGAACCGACGGAAGTCATAGAATCTCAACCGCTGGCTACCGACAAAGAATTGCTGCTGGAGTAGGGTAGTCTCCCCAAAATAGAAGCGGGAGAGATTGTTGAAGAAGAGGCCAGTGCTTCTCAGGCCTTGGTCATCATTGACGAATCTTCTCCCATGGAAGCCGGTGTGACTGAATGTGAGGAGCAAGTATCCTCGGCTGTTAAAATGGCTGGCACGACTTCTCCTCGGGAGACGGGCAAGGAAATCACCGCAGTGGAGAGCCTTCCAGTTACATTAGCTACGGCCATCGAGTCTAGTGCCAATGCCCTTCAGATCATGCCGTCGATGTCCTCCGAGGCAGGCGATGATATTTGGGCCGAGATAGATAGCAGGGTGGATTTTCAGCTCTCCCTGAAACTTCACTGCTTGGTCTGCAATTCCCAAGTGACATGGTGTGGCAGTTTCTGGGCAACCTTCAGTAGGCCATGGCAACTACCCCAAACTTAACTTATGCGCAACTGAGGAGCTCGGTAGAACATCTCTCGCGCTCATTATTGGCCTTTGGCTGTCTGATGGAAGATTGGACCCCGCAGGTGACCATGTTGTTGAAGCACGCCAATAGGCAAGAATACCTTGGTCGCGAAGTCTCCAATCAACTGGCGGCCATGAAGCTAGAGAAGGCTGACTGTCGAACCACTGCTGCCTCTTTAAGAGGGAATGTGGAGCAGTTAAGGGATGCGGCCAACACTTCTTCAGAGCGTCGATCTTTCCTTACAGCGCATATAGTGAAGCTACGTGCTAAACTTACCAGGGCTGAGACTGAACTATAGGAGATTGAGTGCCTAGAGATTCAATAGATGGAAGAGGCCGACCTGGCCGAGGGGCAGATTGCTTCCCTTGATGAGAGGATATCGCAGCTGGATGCCACCGAGTCACGACTGCAAGAGCTAGCTCGATACCCCTCTCTGGGTGTCTTGGAGCTGGAGGACATCTTTCGGCGCCCTTTGAAGTATCCACCTTTTGATTCTTTCTTCTTGTATCAACTTCTGCTCCTTTTTGCCTTCGGATCTTATGCACTTCAGGGGACGCCCCGGGCGAATATGTATCTCGACATTTCACATCAATGAAACATCTATATTTGTCACTCCAGTTGCGACTTTGTCATTTTTCTCCCCTTTTTTTTTCTTCTTTCTTTTCCTTTATTTTTCTAGCCGATTAGTTTAGTCTGGATATATAGGCTACTAGAGTAGGAGAGCACTCACGCCTTCAGCAAAGGGGTGAGGTGTTCACTCCACCGTGGCGCAGCCGTTTCCAGAGCCAAACCTTAGCCAAGGTGGGATGGAGGTAGAGTAGAAGAATGTGTTTATCAGTTTTGCCAATGGTGACGAAAACTGAGAGCAAGGTTTGTTCATCGACCTGGGTTAAATGTCGAAGCAACGGTAGTTTATTTATTAACAAGGACGGAAGGTCCAAGTTAAGGAATAGCTGACCGATCTTGCCGATGATGACAGGGGTCGAAGGGTAGTCGATCGATCTCGCCAATGGTGACGATGGTCGAAGGGTAGTCGACCGATCTCGCCGATGGTGACGAGGGTTGAAGGGATGGCCGATCTTGTCGATGGTGACAAGGGCCGAAGGGATGGCCGGTCTTGCTGATGGTGACAAGGGCCGAAGAATAGTTGACTGATCTCGTTGATGGTGAAGAGGGTCGAAGGGTAGTCGATCGATCTCGTCAATGGTGATGAGGGTTGAAAGGGTGGTCGGTCTTGCCGATGGTGACAAGGGCCAAAGGGATGGCCGGTCTTGCCGATGGTGACAAGGGCCGAAGAATAGTTGATCGATCTCACCGATGGTGACGAGGGTCGAAGGGTAGTTGACCGATCTCATCGATGGTGATGAGGGTCGAAAGAGTGGTTGATCTTGCCGATGGTGACAATGGCCAAAGGGTAGTGACCGATCTTGTCGATGGTGACAAGGGTCGAAAGGGTAGCGATCGATCTTGCCGATGGCGACAAGGGTCGAAAAGGGTAGTGACCGATCTTGCCGATAGTGACAAGGGTCGAGAAGGGTAGTGACTGATCTTGCCGATGGTGACAAGGGTCGAGAAGGGTAGCAACCGATCTTGCCGATGGTGACAAAGGTCGAAAAGGGTAGCGACCGATCTTGCCGATGGTGACGAGGGTTGAAGGATAGTCGACCAATCTCATCGATGGTGACAAGGGCCAAAGGGTAGTGATCGATCTGGCCGATGGTGACAAGGGTCGAAAGGGTAGCGACCGATCTTGCCGATGGTGACAAGGGTCAAAAAGGGTAGCGATCGATCTTGCCGATGGTGACAAGGGTCGAAGAGTAGTGACCGATCTTACCGATGGTGACAAGGGTCAAAGAGTAGTGACTGATCTTGCCGATGGTGACAAGGGTCCAAAGGGTAGCGATCGATCTTGTCGATGGTGACAAGGGTCGAAAAGGGTAGCGATCGATCTTGCCGATAGTGACAACGGTCGAAAGAGTAGTGACCGATCTTGTCGATAGTGACAAGGGTCGAAAAGGGTAGCGACTGATCTTGCCGATGGTGACAAGGGCCGAAGAATAGTAACTGATCTTACCGATGGTGCGAAGGGTCAAAAGGGTAGCTATCGATCTTGTCGATGGTGACAAGGGTCGAAAAAGATAGCGATCGATCTTGCCGATGGTGACAAGGGTCGAAAGGGTAGCGACCGATCTTGCCGATGGTGACAAGGGTCGAAACTTCGGTTTTGCTTCGCTGGTGCTTCGCCGCGACTCGCCGGACTTGATCCCGCCGATCCGGCCTGCCTCTGCCTTCTTCGCCCGGGTAGCCAGCGTCTTCGCGCGCGACGGCTGGTAGGTCAGGTAGTCGTGGATCTGCCACCCACCCTCGACCTCGATCCACAGTCCCCGCATCACCAGCGCGGGCAGGTGCCTTTCCGGCCGAGAGATACCGCTGACGTCACGGAGCTCATAACTGGCGACGTATCCGTCGGTCAGGTTGCGGGCGCACCAGAAGATGGCTTCCGTGTGTAGCCGGTACTCGGCGTCGGTCAGGCCCTTCACCTTGCGGTGGATGGGGAACTGATCGTCGAAGCGGACCCAGGGCATCAGATCCGCGCCCCCTTCGAGCTGTTGCACGAGTGGCACAGCGTCTGGAGGTTGTCGAAGGTGTCCGGCCCGCCGAGAGACCAGGGCATGATGTGGTCGAGCGTCAGCCGCTCGGCGGCGCCGCACCACACGCAGGCGTGCCCGTCGCGCTCGTACACCGCGGCCCGCACCTCCGGCGGAATCTCGGCCCGCTCGTCGTCGCGGGCGAGCGCCCACCACGCGCGCAGGCGGTCGCCCTTGGCCATCTCGAACCCGTGCTCGACGCACCGCCAGTAGCCGGTCTCCCACAGCTCGGCGACAACGTTTCGCTTACCGAGCTCCAACGCCGCGGGCGTCGGGATGAACGCCGGTGTCTCCGTGTTCAGCGACCAACTCGCGGCCAGGGCGTAGAGGCCGATCGCCCGCAGCGACAGCACCGGCCACTGGCCGAGCGACCGGTCAACGCGGATGATCCGCCCCGGTTTGCCCCGGCCTGAGCGGAGGTCGGCCATCGTCTTCGCCCGGAACGTCTTGCCTAGCTTGCCCTTCTCCGGCGCCCACAGCCCCGACGCCACGAGCGCGGGGTAGAGCGCCCCGCCGCGGTGGGCGTACGTCTTGGCCAGGATCGGCGCGTTGTCGTACGTGTGCGACCAGATGCCCGTCTCGATGTAGAGGCCAACTGCGGCGAGGCTCAGCGACCTGATCTCAGGCCAGGTGCAGAACTCCTTCGGCAGCCAGTACTTGCCTTCCGGCCGCGTCTGGTAGATCGGCTCGTTCACGCGACCTCCCGGTGCCACTCTTCGGGGAGCCAGTAAGCCATCAGGCGTCCCCCGGACCGCTTTCCAACGCGGCGAGGTAGTCGGCACGCTTGGCCTTGATGTGCTGAAAATTTACATAATTTCCTATTTTTTTCTTTTAAACATTTAAGCCCCTCTCTCCTCTCTCCACCGTGCTCATTCTCTCCCTCTCCGTTCTCTGTCCTCTTTCCCCCTCTGCTCCAGCTGCAGGGGGAGAAGGCTTCAGGGATGACGTAAAGATTGTGTGGAGGTGTCGTGGAGCGTGAAGGTGTGAGGAATGGAGCGTGGCGTTGGCACGATCCCTTGGTGGATTCAAAGCGTCACGACATGGGTTCGTGTGGTGGTTTCGACATTTTTGGCTCGGGAGGTCGGCGAAGGAGGTAGGGGGATAGATTCCTTATCTCTTGTTCTACTTTGCCTTGGAATTTCATGCCGAATAGTGTGCATTTGAGTGGGTTTTCAATTTTTGAGTATTATAGCATGTTTTGGGGTGTGCGATGGAATTGCCCTTCTAGGCGACATTTCTCATGTTAAATGGTTGGAAATGAACTCCAGGCTTGTTCGGATGCCATTCCTGCCAGTTTTATTACATTTGGTCGTGATTTGGGGTCGGTAGGAGTCTGGTTACCCTCGTAAGTCACTTTGGGTTGATTTATGGAAATCACCTATTTGAATGTCGTTTTGTGGTTCGTTGGCCCCTTTCGGCTTGTGGACAGCCGGCAATGTGTCTAGGGATGTTTCCCTATCGTTCTGGAGACGATTGGGGTGTGGAATGGAGATTTCTATGAAATTTCCTAGTTTTTGGGTTCGGTGTTTTAACGCGGAACTCTTAGGGGGCGCGTTCTCAGAAGAGACATGCTATTTTGTGTGGTTGCATTCATCGAGGGAGATGAACAGTTGGGCGATTAGGAATGCGTCCCATGTGATGGGCACGATCCTTTGTTAATGCGACCTAGGTAATCGCCATGTTATTGTTATCGCGACCCAGGTGATGGCCACGACTATCATGTTATCGTGCTCAAGGTCCTGGCTACGTCTATTATCGTGACCAAGGCGTGCGCCGCGTTAAAGTGTTGACGTGCTCTAGGTGTTGGATGCGTTATGGTGACATCGCTATTGACACCCATTTTTTGCCTTTGAGTTGGGTCATTTCTCTTACCACTATTTTTGATGCCTCGAGTTATCCATTACTCATTGGGCCATTTCCAGGCATGTCTTTGGACTTATTTTATGGGTACTTCCTCCCAGGCTAGGTTTGCTTTCAAGTTTGGGCTTAATGGGCCCTGATTTCACTTGGTCTTTAGGGTAAATGGGCTCATACTTCTGACTTGGTTTTTTTTGTTCATATATTAAAACTCTGTTTCTGTGTGTGTTTGGTTTTCTTTGGGTTAAACCGTCTGGGGGGTTGTGTGCGCCGGATTAGCAGCACATGGGGGGGGGGGCGCTAGTTTAGACCGATAAGAGGGCCACGCCGGTTTAAGTATAAGATGGGCTAGACCGCGCTAGTTTAAGTATTACGAGATTCCGTCTCGGCTTCATGGCGATTAAGACAAACACTTACCCTCCCGTGCTGCCTTAACTTTAATGCACCACCTCTGGGTGTGTCATTTCAACACTTCTGAGTTTCGGTCTAGGACTTTGAGTAGTTTTCTGCGGGTGCTGACCTCGTGCCCAAATTGCCAGGTTTCTTTCTGATTCGGCTTTCAGCATCACCAGTAGGGAAGCCGTGGCCGAACCTTCTTTTTGAGGGGCTTCTGTGTTGGATGGCAGAGCACCAGGTACATGCCTATTCTGCCTAGAGGAAGTACAAGGTTTATTCGGCCTTTTCATCTTCGTCTTGCATTCGAGTGTCGGGACGTATATGCCGCATGATCATTCTTTTTCTTCTTCTTCCTTTTTCGATATCCACAAATGCCCCCCAGCCGTGGGCAGCGCCAGGGAGGGACAAGTGTGCGGGGCCCACGGGTGTGGAGTTCCATAGCATGGTACCTTCTCCTTCAAGCCAGTGGACTATTGGTCCGGCGTGAATTCGCGGGAAAGTGCTCACTCCTTCAGCGAAGGGATGATGGGGGCCGCTTCACCGTGTAGGCACGCGGAGCTAGATGCTTTAGTCTGAATGCGGTGGGGTTTAGTCACCGGTATGGGGTTAATACCGAAGAGGTTCTTTCTGTTCATCGACTTGGATAGGAGGCCTAAGCCGAAGCAAAGAGGTTCTTTTGTTCATCGACTTGGACGGAAGGTCTGAGCCGAAGCAAAGAGGTTCTTTTTGTTCATTGACTTAGACGGAAGGTCCAAGCCGAAGCAAAGAGGTTCTTTCTATTCATCGTCTTGGACGGAAGGTCCAAGCCGAAGCAAAGAGATTCTTTTTATTCATCGACTTGGATGGAAGGTTCGAGTCGAAGCAAAGAAGTTCTTTTTGTTCATCGACTTGGATGGAAGGTCCGAGCCAAAGCAAAGAGGTTCTTTTTGTTCTTTACTGCACCGAGGTTGCCGACTATATGAAGGGTCTTTTGTTCTCTAGTAGGATGAAAGGTCTGATCTAGAGTGGAAGTTGCTAACTGTTTTAAAATTTTCATATAGATCTTCTAACGCATCTTCTAATGAATATTCAAAATTAGAATTTGAGCTAAGAGCATAATTATATATTTGATCTGACTCTTCATTGTTGCTGGTCATTAAGGCCAAGTTAGCTTCCTCTTTAGATTCTGATGCTAAACAATTGGAGGTGGGATTTTCATCATCCCACGTTGTTGCCATGGCCTTCTTCTTGATGAGCTTCTTGTGCTTTCTCTGATTGTCCGGCTTCTTCCTATCCTTGGTCTTCTCGACCTGCTTCTTGAGCTTGGGACAGTCTGCTCTCAGATGTCTAGGCCTATTGCATTCATAGCAGACCACTTCTTCTTTTCTGTATCCCTCGCTCTGGACTACTTCTTTTTCCTCTGAAATTTTGAGGTCTGTCCTAATTTTTGTGGCTTCTTTCTTCTCATTATTCTTTGAAGCCATATGGATGGCATGGTTGTTTCTTCATCTGAGTCAACAAAAGTTTCTTCCTTTTCTTCTAGATTTGATTCTGACTCCTCAACCTTGAAAGCATTTGTTCTTCTATTGGTTGAGGTTTCTCCAAGACATTGCATGCTGATTTCGTGGGCCATGAGTGACCCTATTAGCTTCTCTAATGACATTTGAGTTAGGTCATTTGCTCCCTCGATAGCAGTCCCCTTGGGTGTCCAGCAGCTTGGTAGGGATCTGAGGATTTTCCTTACCATATCTCCTGAGTTGTACTCCTTGCTAAAAGCAGTAAACCCATTCGTGATGTCTGTGAATCTATAGTACATTTGGGAAATGGTTTCAATGGGCACCATCTTGAACTGTTCATATTAGGATACTAGTATGTCTATTCTTGTTTCTTTGACTTTATCTATCCTTCATACGTGATCCTCAGGTTGTTCCAGATTTCTTTAGCCATTTTGCAATCTGAGACTCTATTGAACTCTGTCCTTGATAACACACAGCATAGATGGTGTCTGGCCCTGGCATTCATAGACAAGTTAGCCTTGTCAGTTTGTATCCATTCTTCCTTGGGTCCGGTGACAATAAAGTCTCCCACGTCAATGATCATCTAGAGATCATAGTTATGACTCTTAGGGCCTATTTGATTGGGAGAATAAGACCTGGTAACCTGAATACCAGCGCCTTATTCCCCCTATTCTATTTGGTTGGAGAAATAAGCTATTCCACCAAAAAGTGGGTTAAGGGCCAAAAAGGTGATGGTATTCAGGTTAAGGCCGCGCTTTCTGTTGTTATTGTGGGAGCTACTCCTACTCTTGCTGTTGTGCTTGCTGTAGTTGCTGCTTTCCGCTACCGCCGTTATTTTCGGTTGGGGTTCCGCGGGATCCCTACTGAGCCAGTGATAGGAGGCTCACCCCTGATTTTCAGGTGTTGCGGATCTTCTTCGAGATTTGAGGGCGCTGCACGGAGGTTCGTAGTTGCCAGCTCGCTGGGCCGGGTGTTCACTCGGCATTGGGTACGTTTTTCTGTCTTAGACTGTACTTCTGTTGGACTGGACTCTGTTGTAGTTAGATTGTTTATTTCTATTAATTGTTGAATTGTCTTGCTTTATTTCTTATTTCTATGTACGCCACATCTATCCTTTTAGCCCTTCCGAGCCCTCTGCCTCGTGGGCGGCGGTCCAGGGTTCGAATGGTATCGGATTATTCCCTGTATCCGGATCTTGGGTCGTTACAGTTGGTATCAGAGCTGTGGTTATGGTCGTACATGGGAATTCAGGATATTGCAGTGATCAGAGTCCGTAAGGTCTAGTACAGTCGGCGGCTGGTATAGGGTTTCGTGCTTGTTTTCGCTTGATTTTTCACGTAAGAGTCCGGGTGCGCTAAGTTGGTGCTGTGAAGGCGGTTGTCATTTTTTGTCGGAGTGCCGATGTGGGGCTTGAGGATTGAGATCGAGAGCTTTCTCCCCTTGAGATGGTGGCCTCGGTTGTGTTGCATTGGGCAGAGCTGCCGGCAGGTGCGTTGCTGCGGTGCTGCGTTTGAGAAACTTGCAGCGAGGTCAGGTGCCTGACGAGGATTGCTTGTAGTTAAGTGGCCGAGAGTATGCTCCGAGGGAGTTACTGTCGTTTTGTCCATTCTCGTTCGAGATTTAACCAGTCCCTGAGGCGTTAAGGTCATGGTTTGAGGTGGCAGAGCAGGCGCTTTGGTCGAGATGTGCTTAGATGAGCAGAGGATCTTCTTGGTGAGCTGTTGATTGTCGAGCCTGATTTTTTCTTGTCATGCTCTGTGGCGTCAGAAATGACGCGTCGGTCCCATCTATTTTTGTGGCTTTCAAGGTAGGGTTGGGCGGAGTTGTCCCAGTAAGCTTTTTGTCCTGCACTTCTGCGCAAGAGTGAGCTGAGCTAGCTCTGGATTTGGTTCAAGATCGTATGGCAGTGGCGAGTTCGGGACTCGAGGATGAGCGTTGGCAGGCGCCAGGTGTGGTCTGTGTTGCGGCTCTTGGCGTGGCCCAGGCTTAAAATTAAGAAAAGGGGAAAGAGAACATATATGAGAGGATGGGGTCTGAATTGAGTGGCCTACTACCCATTCTCCATTTTTAATTAAATGCTTCCTCCCAATGATCACCTGACACTTGCTTCTGTTGAGGTGCTAGAAAATCCTGTCAAGTTGGGGATGAGCGGCCAACCAACCATCTTTGGCCTCTTCTCTCACATGCAGTACTGTTCCTTTTCCTTCCCCTCACATTATTTTCTTGATGCCTAGCTTCCAGTATTTATCAGAAATTCCATGGTTTATGAGGATTTACACATGTGCTCTTCTAGGATTCAGATAAATACTGGGTGAAGGAGCACATAGAGAGAGAGAGAGAGACCATCTTGGTTCCTTCTCATAAATTTCTTCTTTTCCTTTTAATATCTTGATGCCATTAATCAAACTCATGCTACTCATCAGAATTCCATGGTCCATGATGATTTACACATGTACTCTTCGATGTTTCAAATACTGGGGAAATAATGAGAGAGAGAGAGAGAGCTACCGATCGACCATCTTGGCATCTTCTCATAAATTTTGTTCTTTTTCCTTTGATTTCTTTCTGCCAAACTCGTACTATATTTTAACAGAATTTCACGATTCATGAGGATCTACGCGTGTACCCTTCAATGATTCAAATACTGGACAAATAATGAGATATAGATAGATACATACATGGGGAGAGAGAGAGAGAGAGAGAGAGAGAGAGGTAACTCCCTCCTAAAGATGCTTAACGGAGGGGAAGCGGGGGCGGTGGGCTGCCGGGTCAGCCATGGCACAGCAGACAATTAAGCAAAACATATGACAGAGGCAGTGAAGGATGCGGTTGTTAGATCTTGACCGGACTTGCCATCACTTGTTTATGCCCCTTGAACATATTCTTGCCCCCCTCTCCAGACCAACTAAATCATGTCTCTCCCCATTCAAACACTCTACAAAAAAAAAACTAATCCCCTCTCCCTTGGCCTTTTGCATGCTTCCTCAACTCCTACAGTACCATCCTTAAATTAATTACACCCCTCGCTGTAACCAAGTTAGAAGCTTTCACCTTTGGAAAACCATCTGTGACACCCTGTTGCCCTTCCACCTGTCCCTTTGCAACAGCTAGTCGAGCTGTTGCATGTTGCATGTACACACACACACACACACACACACACACACACACAGAGAGAGAGAGAGAGAGAGAGAGAGAGAGAGAGAGAGAGAGAGTGACCCAAACAACGTGAAAACGTGTACGGCCAACACACCAACGCTAAGAGTCAACAGCACCCTGAGCAACTTACAACGAGCTCTCGAACAAGGTATTACAGATTCAAGCCTTTCGGGAATGACATGCATTTCCACGTTATCATGGGGAAGTTGGCCCCTAATTGGGAAGGCCCTTACCGAGTGGTCGAGATGCTCAGTAAAGGGGCTTACAGATTGGCAACCATGGAAGGAAAATTGATCCCGTGGTCATGGAATGCTATGACGCTATGTAAATTTTATTTTTAAGCTCACATTTCATTCTGTACTCCTGATACCATTCATGCACGATACGCAAGCATATAAAAAGAAATGCAGAAGGCAATAAGTATGAGATTTTATTGCATGATTGTGCTTGTTCATACATTGGGAGGGTCAATAGCCCTTACAGCGAGAAAGTGATAACTCGGCGCGTACAGGGTGAATAGCTTCGGACTGAGACACTGACTCCACCAAGTGTGGAGAATGAGAATAAAAAGAATGAGAGGGGAGCCCCTCGTGGGAAGGAAGAGGGAGGGGAGGCAGAAGAAGGGGAAGCCTCTTCCGTGCGGCCCAGAGCTGCCTTTTGATGCCTTGCTCTCCCGATAGGGAGGATGCAATAGAAAGCGCGTCTCAGGGGCCCCCTTCCCTCTCCCTTGGTGGGCGGTAGCCTGTCTGCAGAGAAGAACTCATCGTGTGTCCTCCCTTCTACTATGTCGTTCACCCAATCATCCTCCATTCTGCTATGCCGATTTGGCCAATCTGCTCCAGTAGACTCTGGGATCTTTGTCTTCATCAATAGACTCTATGCCTCTACTGGAATGGAAGAAGACGAGGAAGGAAGAAGGGGTGGAGTGAAGAAGGCTGGTTAGCATGATGCAGGGATGTCCAAGCCCAAGCCACTCTTCAAAGCCTTTTATAGGGAGAAGATGAGGCAGTGCCCCTCCCACATGTTAGCACCCCTGCCTTAACTACCCACTCCCCCGAAGAGACATGAACGGACTTTGGAAAGTAACGTGTAGATTCTTCGAGGGGTAGCTCCTCCTGATTTCGCACACCCGCCATGGGGAATATGCAAAAGATCTACTCCTTTAAAGCCTAGGGAGACGAGCAGACATGAGCGCTGCGCCTGGGAACACGTACAGGCAAAGCGGGCGCTAGATGCATGACCTTAACTATTCGACAGGAGGATCGTACAAAGATATTATCTGTTAACATGCGTAGATACAATGGATAACACTCGGTCAAAGCTTTCGTGAGCCATTCATTGCCTTTTTGTGAGACATTTTCATTTATAAAAAGTTGAGGAAAGAAAGTACAAAAAGAACTACAAGCGATAAAGAGAGAAAGGCCAAAAGGCAAGTACAAGTCGATTTTAGTCTAATGAGATCAGAGAAGAGGATCGGGGGGTCGATCACCTCCTGGAGGGCTCGGGAGCTGAAGGGTCCTCGAAGTCCAGCACCACCTCGATAACCAAAGGCTGCGAACGTTCGGTCCCCTTGGGAGCCACTAGCTAAGGCATCGATCCCACTTGTGTGGGAACTACCTCGACCAGGTGTTCTCCTGAAGCGGCTGGAGCTAGCACCTCTTCCTCCGCTGGGCTAGGGTGACCCTCGCTCTCTTCGTCCGAGGCGCAGGACTCGGGCGTGGATGGAGGGGTCAAGCTCTCTTCATCTGATTCGTATCGCTACTTGAAATTGAAGATAAGCTCATCAGTGACCTGGTCTAGGGCCAGGCACACTGCTCATTTAAACCCCTGTGCCAAGCCCTTCCTCAGTGCACACTTATAGCCCAACCTATAGTAGGTGAAGGAGGTCTTCTTCAGACCCTCCTGGTATTCTTCCGAGGCAAGGTATCACTCTACCGCCTTCACCTTAGCCTCTGCCCCCCTAGCTTCTCTGCCCGCCCTAGGCTGTCCTTAGCTTCTGCCACCTCACCTTTCTTTGCCTGTGCTAGGCGGCCCATGACTTCGGCCCCCAACTAGGCCAGGAAGAGCCCCCCCTCCATGAATCTATCAAGGATTGCCTTAGAAGAGCAACGTTGAAACTCGACCCGTACGAGGGGAGTCGCCAATGACCGGCAACAGTCGTAGATTGACACTCGGATGGCGAATCGCCCTCGCTAGGGGTCAAAATCGCCCTCTGTCTACTGCTGTGGTGAAGGGACCCCTCCAGGACTCCTCGAGCCAGGGGCATGGGCACCTGATTCGGTCAGAGGGGTCGCATCAGCATCCCCTCTCTGTGGCGTGGCGATGGCTCCGTCGATTGGGGCCCACTCTTCCAGAGGTTTGGTGGCTGGGTCCTCGGCAGGAACATGTAGGACCCGAGCACTCGAGATTGGTGCTTCAGGTGGAAGGGCCCTCGTCGAATGAGGAACCTTCACCTTCTTCCGCCTACTTTGCTCGGCGGTCATGGCCTTAATGGAGGCCAGCATCAGCCTTTACTCAGAGTCTTTTAGTTTGGACCCCCGTCGCTCTAACTCCTCCCTAGTAAGGACCCGCTTGCCCTTGTCTCGGGCAGTGGAGGGGCTATCGGTCTCCTGAGACCCTGGAGGGGTGTCCCGAGCGACGCCAGTCATTTCCTCCTTGGCTCCCTCTCTAGAGCGACCTTGGATGGCCGTTCTTCCCCAACATCATGAGGAACCTCTGCAAACTGCAAAGAAACTGTTAGAGGAAGGCCGATGAGATCGGTAGGTAGAGCCGAGCTTCTCAAATTCTTACCTCAAGGAAGCAAGGGGGTGTGAGCATAGCACTGCAAATTGGCCTCAGACAGGAGCTCCACGGTTGACTGCTTGTAGCTTTGAAGAATCTTAATGTCATCCTTGACCTCTTGAGAAACCGCCGATGGCCTCGAGGGAAGCACCAGGTGGAAGTTTGGTAGGATCGGGAAGCCCCGGAGGAACCCTTGGTGTGTTCGACCTAGAAATATTGGGTCTTCCACCCATTGTGCAAAGAATCTCGGGGGGAGAGGGTAATGCAACACATCCCCCTCCTGGCCTAAAGGAAAAAGAAACCCTTCCCGGCCTGTGTGTGCTCTTTCAACTTATAAAAAGCGTGAAAGAGGTCGAGGGATATAGAGATGCCACATTTGCAGTAGAGGACGATGAAAGAGGAGTTGAAGGTGTATGAGTAAGAGACCAACTAGATGGGAGCCAGTTGGTATAAGTCTAGCAACTTGGCGACAAAAGGGTGGAGGGGGATACGGAAGCGACACTTCCAAGCCAGAAGGTGGCTGCAGAAAGCGTCTGAGCAAGGGCGAGTGCTCAGGCTTGATTCGTGTGGTTGGGAGGGAGAGAAGGAGTACCACCATGATAGTTGGTAGTGGACTCCTTCACCCTCGCCTCCGTGAGCTTGCTGCGGAGTTGGCGGCACAATGCTGGGGTGGAACTTCCCATTCATTGTTCCACCACTTTTCCACCAACGTCCTCACTACGCTCCGCCCTAGAGGATGCATGAGACGAAGGAGAAATGCTCATTCATTCTTTTTATTTATTCCATTTCCTTATATCATCATTTTTTATTATATATTTTTATTTTGCTTCATTGCATCTATTATTTTATTTTGTCATTCATTTTATTTATTCACCTTATATGGTCTCACCCAAGCACATAGGCATTCATCAACCACAAGCATAAAATAGATATATGTAGAGTAGTTCCCCTATATTAGGGATAGGATAAGGATAGCACCCACAATTCACGGACAAAGTGCGGCTCATGCAGCACAACTAAGGGAGATGTGCATACGTAAAGGGGACACAGCATAAAATATATACATTGCATAAACCAGAATCTACACCAAGGACTATTCCTCCATAGTGTGAAAGTGCAATTAAATTGGTAGTGAACCCTATACATAGGGACGTGTAGACATTCTGAGTAACACCAGAGGATTACTTTAACGCCTACACATGCATTTGGGGTTCTCGGCTTCGCACAACCCCCTTGTTTATTCTCAATTTTAGACTTCATTGTTCGACGCGAGTTTCCTCATGTGTCTCAATAGAGATTCCCAGCTACTCAGATTCATTCCTTTTTTATTGCAGTTCCATTATGGATTTCACGCGACTACTAGGATTCATCCTATATTATGATTTTATAATGAATTTTACCGTTTGACGCGAGTCTCTTCATGTGTCTCAATGGGGATTCCTGACTAATAGGATTCATCCTTATTTTAATTGGGGGTTTGCTGCACCATTTTTACACGAGTTTCCCCATGTGTCTCAATGGGGATTCCGGAGTACTTGGATTCCCATTCCACTTATCATCATTTTTTCTTTTTTTTTCTTTTTTTTAAGGGGATAAGGCAGCTTTTCCCTCATGGTTACCCTTTACGCGAGTGTAGAGATTTGAGCATCCATGAAGTGTTAGGGAGAATTTATAACGTCCCTATGGCTAAGGACCATTGCTCATATCATATACGATGTGTGGGAGTTTCGTCTACGGTGCATCCTGCGAGTTATGCTAGCTTACGACTCTTCCCCTTAATCGTATGCACTCATCAAGAATTGACTTTTCATTCCTTAGTGTGTGCCGTGATGCACACATATCCTAAATCAGGATAGTGTTATTTAGCAAGGGAGTACGTGGACTTAGAAATTTAAAGGAAGTGTATTAATACTATGTTTCAGGTAGACATACATGTGAGACAAGCAAGCACACAAATCACGTCATGATTATCATTTTTTCTTTTTTTTTCTATTCACATGACTAGGTATTATGGGAAGAGTTCGTGGAACACTTCAATAGCAAATATTTTTTCGATCGGGTGCAAGAGAAGAAGGCCGCCGCATTTGCCGCTTTGAAGTAAAGGGATTTATCGGTAGCCGAATATGAAGCTCAATTCTCAAGGTTATCTCAGTACACTCTACATCTCGTGGGTGCCGATAAAATGAAGGCAATGAGATTTCTCAACGGCTTAAGGCCGCAGTATATTACTCAACTTGTCCCGATGGATATTCAAATATATTCTGATATGGTATGGAGAGCCCAACTACTTGAAGATGCAACGGAATTATCGGACTGTATCCGAGGAAGAGAAGCCAAAAGAGAACAAGTCACATGGTCTGATAGTTTCAAACCTTCCCTCGGGAAGAAAAGGCCTAATGACGGGACCAAGTTCAACAAGGACGGGCGTAATTTCAACAAGGGTGGACACAACTTTCAAGGGGACAAGAAGCCGAGAACATTTGACAAGTAAATTGTTCCTATTTCTTCAACACCAAAGTAATTATGCAAATATTGCGAGAAGTCCGGACACAAAGCCAAAGAATGTTGGAGAAAACTCGGCGCATGTCTTCGATGTGGGAGTCAGGAGCATAGGATCTCGAATTGTCCTCTTCTCAACGAGCAAGCTCCACATGGGAAAGCTTCCACCTATTGTCAAAAAGTAAGGAAGACTCCAAGCTCTTATGGACGTGGAACCTACCGAAGAAGGAGGCGTCATGGAAGGTACTCTTTTTATATACTCCAGGCCTGCCTCTATCTTATTTGACACCAGAGCTACGCATTCATTCATATCTAGAAGTTTTGCTGGTCTTTTACCTATGAAGCCTGTTCCATTAGAATCTAAACTCATTATTACTACACCTATTGGAACGAGAACAAAGATTAAACATTTCTATCCTACTAGTGAAGTTCTAATTAGCTGTTACAATTTACCCACTGATTTAGTATGCATGGATATGGAAGGATGTAATATTATATTGGGAGCTGACTGACTATCTACACATGGTGCTAGTGTTAACTGCAAATTGAGTACGATAACTTTTATGGGTTATCCCAATCTCTTATTTTCTGGTATCAGGCATTCTAAACACTTGTCTCTTATTTCAGCCCTCAAAGTCGAGAAATTATTAAGGAATAGTTATGCCGGTTTCTTAGTTTCTATTACTATGATCGAGCGCACGGAACCCGTTCTAAAGGATATACCTATGTTTCTAAAACATGTAGGTCATGAAATCTATCATGATGGATGCACAATATAACCATTAACAGGAATGTAATAATGTAACAAGGAATAGGACCTACATAATTAGGCTTAACATATAGTTATAAGTGTTAATATGTGTTCTGTTTAATGTTAACAGGCAGCAGAAATCAGAAAGCATAAGGCGGTTGGATAAGAACCGCAGCTTGGTAGTAGCGGTTAGTCTGGAACCGCCTCCTGATAGTTGCGATTTCTACGAAACCACCTTCAGCAACAGCCAGAAGATTAAAGGGGCATGCAGGGCCTATGCTAGGGCAACTAATGCATGAAAATCATAAGAAATAGAGGGATAATAAGTAAGAGCACATTTAGAATGAATAAGATGCATGGGAGGGTATGAATCATGTTAAAAATCTTATCTTTAAATTAAAAGGTGTCGGGATATGCATGCAGTAATAACCTAGATGCATAGTGATAGTAAAACATGAAATACGCCATATATAAAGCATGAAATCATATGAAATCAGAGGACTTTTACTCCTAACACGTTGTTTTAGCCATCCATGAGATAACCTACCTTCAATTTGATTTTTAAGCTTCAAATTTCTTGCTGGAAGAACACCTTAGTTCCTGCGCATCCTGCGCGAAACAGCAATCTCCTGGCCTTCTAACTTCTTAACTGCTTGACCTAAATTTATGAGAATTGGAGGGTAGGTAGAAGACATAAAGGATAACAATTTGTTCTAAACGCTCAACATGAAATTACCTCTGCTAACATCCCTAAACTTTGGATCTTTCTCAAACCGACACACTGGTTCCTGAGCAATCTGTAGAGAACTAGCAACTTCTAGCCTTTCTAACTCTCTGGATGCTTAACCTCCTATCACGAAATTTGGGGAGGAGTTAGTAAATACTAAAGGGAATAATATAGTTTAAAGGACCAACATGAAATACCCATGTCTTATCGTCGAACAACGCGAGCCAAAATGAGGGTTCGTGTAAGCTGAACCTGGGACATATTTATAGGGTTTTGCCTAGGGCTGAGGATTTGATCTATCTAGGAGTCCTAAATTGGAGTAGGATCGATCCCTAAGAGTCCAAGACTACGTTACCATGCCAGATAGCATAGAACCTGAGGGATTGGGATGGGAAAAATCTCATTTTTTCCACGACTCTTATCTTTCGATCACGGAACATAGTCGCGGTCCTGTCACGACTGCTTTTGTAAGAACGTGGTCAAAACTAATGCCTGGTGATCGCCATAGAGTCAGATCACTACATCCATCCTTCATGCCGAGATAGGACCCATTAAGGTTCGGTAAGTCTCGGGTCTTGGTCTGTCAGAACCGTGGAGATCTCTGTTCGGCCATGCCGGCCTATGCCCACTAAAAGGAAGGCAACATGCACAAATGAACACGTTTTATTCAAAAAGATGGTAGCATTGCCTTAGTGAGGCCTCACCCCAAAGGTCTCCTGAAAACCTGTGATCTTTATTCTCCTCCTTCTCGACCAAATGAGACAGTCGGCGCCCTTAAAACACCGAGCATAAGAAATCAAAGTACAATCCCCTTGAGGCAAGAGTAGGATCCATTTCCTCCAACTAGGATTAGAGCACGAGAAGAGGGCCGTGTCCCCGCAGGCGAAAAAAAAAGAAGAGAGAACAAAAGTGAAATGAAATGATAAACCAAAATCAAGTGAAAAGCCTGGTCGTGATTGTGCCTGATTCTGCGAAACCCCTCAAAATAAAAGGGACAATAAAACGTAAATGATCGAGGCTTGGTCTGAAGATATCCGAAAGGGGAGAGTCGAGTAGGCTTCTGTTGGCTCACTGGATTAACGATTTTTCCGGTCCTCTCAGGAGATTTGTCCCCCACACTCTTCCTTCTCCCCCGAAGATGAAAGCTCAATAGAGGTCCCGAATGGTAAAGCCTGCTAAGGCCTGTAACCTCATTTTTGTAAAAACACACCTTTACTTGTCCACCTTGAAAAGTAAAAGCCATCGCCGTGAAGGAGTCTCGATGTTTCTGGCCGAGCAAGACCCTCGTCTACCACCCTAACGTCTTCTCATTCTAACCTCGAGCTTAGGCCAATGCAGGCGCGTCACCTATGGGTGCGACGGCGTCTGATTCTGGGTTAGCGTCACGCGGTTGGCCATTAGGGTTCCAGGGTGTTCCATTATATACCATCTAGAGTTGTGAGAAAATAGACCTGGGCCGGACAAATCATTTACCTCGAATACTTTTTGGGTGCATCCCTCCGGTCGGAAGCGACTGGGAGCCCAAGCGTGGCATGACGGCATTGTCATCAGAATAAGTCTTAACCGGCGTGATTATCATTCGAGGAGTCTAGAGACCTAAATCAATATAGATGTGCGCTTAGGATACCTAGGAGGTTAGTAAGAAACCCTTGTAATCATGAAGGTTAAGTGCCATATGGGTGGTCACCAGGTGTTAGTAACAGAAATACACCAGTAATCCTCTGTAAAAATCAATCGATGGAAAATTTGAAATTTGGATGAACCGTTGGGTTCGAGAGCTCTAAGAGCTTCCTCCCCCGAACCCCTTTCTCCCCTCGTCTCTTCCTTCTTGGACCCCTCTATCTTCTCCCCGAACCCCAACTTCTTCTTCCTTCCCTAGCCGGCGTCGGAGCCTCTCTTCTTCTCTGCTATCCTCTTCACTTTGACTATCTTGGCCTCCTTCCCCAGCTATCTTTTGTCCCTCTCTGTCTCCCCTCCTCTGGGCCTCCCCTTTCCCTTTCTTTCTCTACGCACAACAAGCCTCGCCGCCCTCCACTACGGTGACCACCCACGCCCCTGTCAATCACCCTCGCTGTGAGGATAGTTGTTGCCCAAACTTGAATGGCATCCGTGCACCCATCCACAGCTCCATTTGCCCTTGAGCACCTCCACTAGGCCGTCTGGAAGCTCCTCTCTCCAGCCATCCTCCTCACTGGTGTCAAAGGATTGAACAAGGCATCGTTCTACGAGGCCAAGAGCAAACAACAGGATTAGGTCAGATTGTGGCCCCAACTAGGCACGACCATGGTCTGAACACAGTCTATCGTATAGGTGGATTTAGAAGGTGATGTCTAGTCGGACACGTTAAAGCTGAAGCCCCAGACAGACAGCAAGCTTTGTCTGCTCACCAGATCCAACTCCACATCCAAGGGACCCTCACTATCGCCCCACCAATTTGGTATCAGAGCAAATCATCCAATTTGTTCTATTCAAATCGGGGTCCTAGGTAACTTCTGCTCGCAATGTCCTTCAGCTTCAAAGTCATGCTACCCCACAATAAGCTCATTAACATGTTTCTTGATGAGAGCCAATCGAGGAACTATATCTCCCAAGCTATCATGTATTCCTTATTATAAGTAGAAAAAATTGTTATCCATGGGGAATGGGCCTTCATGGAGTTCTCTCTACCTACTATATGTCACATCACATCCAAGACCATTACATGGGTTAGTGGGACATGGTGTAAAAATTTAGCCCATTGATCATATGTTAGCCTAGGGAAGGAATGGATGGAAAAACAACACACTTTAATGGATCTAACTAGAAAAAACTACCTTTTTCAATTGCCAGAAGACAAGAAGAAGTTTCGTTTCCCAAACTCCTATTATTAAGCACTCTCCGAGTTTGAGTGCACTACAAAAAAAAGCGGGATTACAGACGGATTTTTCAGACGGAAATTTGTCCGTCTCGCCATAGGCCGCTCGATCCAATTGGGTCGGACGAGCTTGCCTATGTGCCAATGCGCGACGCTCTACCGCGCGGGGATGATCCCGTGGCGCTGAGGGTGTAGCATAGAGGAGAGGCGATTTCTAGGGCGTGCTTATGGAAGAGGGCCGTCGAAGCAACTGGATATTCCGTCCCGAGCTGAGGCAATCCGGAGGCTTGTTGAAATGGGGCTGGCGGAGTAAACGCGCCGGGTGCGGAGGCTTCTTCTGTCAGCGCTGGCGCTGAGCTGCTGTCAGCAAGCGGTAGGTCCAGACTTAACCTACACACTTTATCGAGACTCGGTGACGCAGTCCGGTATGCGCATCCACGTCGCTTCGTTCAACGCGAACCAGCCCGGCTCATACAATCACGAAAACTGCGAGCAGGCTCGCGATCTATTCCAAGGCCAGACCGGCGTCCGAACTCATTTCTGGTGTGAGCGGGGGCCGTTTAGGCCGTGAAGAACTGGCACCTAGTCGCGCTTGTCTTGGCGATCTGGTTTCTTGCGCCGCGTCGATGGCGGGTGGGGCTCCTCTGCTCAATTGTCTTGGCGATTGCCGTTGGGCTCGGTCCCGCTTGAGGCTGCGCCACGAGTCAAGACCAGCGAATTATCATTCGCCGCGTTCATAAGTGCCCGCCGCAACCCAAGCACCTCTTGCGATATGGCAGGATTGCGGGCAGCAATGCGGGAAAGTCTCTCAATATAGCGGTTGGCCACTGCCGGATTATCCGGCGCATTGCGTATCCAACGTGTAATGTCGGGATTGGTCAGCAGGCGCGCAGCCCTGCGCTCGCCCAAGCGAGACACCCATGAACTTGCGGCCGGGGCTAGAACTGCCCCAGCCGGGCCACCGGTTGAAGCGCCAAAGCCCGCGAACAGCAGCGTCCGCAAGCCACGGCCGGCGCTGGCAATCATGTTACCGGTGCGGCTGTAATTCGTCTCGCTCGCCGCTGCCACCTTCGCTCTGGCGATGGCGCGGAGGTCGTTGATCGCACGAGCCCCGTCCGGGCCGAACAGAAGTCGCATGTTGCGAGGCGTAGCCAGAGCCTGCCGCCCCTCGGTCTGGGAAAGGAACCGTGCGAGGCTGAAATTACCCTGACCGTCGCGGCCGAGCTGCGCCGCTACATCGGCGGCGAAGTCAGCGCGTTCCTCCGGCGTCATTTCATCAACAAATTGAGACAGCCGCTGACTGTCGCCGCGCGTCATGCTTGCGGCGCCGCAGCCTGCCATGATGGGGCACAACGGCGGGCCTCCTTTGGAAGCTGCACCCGGTGCCCCGCCTTCGCTGCCGGGGAATGGCGCGCCCGGCGGTTCCTTGCCTACCGCCGGGCCGCAGCCACCTACGCCAGAGATGCTAGCCGAGAAGAAATTCGCTGAGGTTTGCGCGCTGCTTCGCGACGACCGCATGCGAACGTTCCGCATCGATGTCGAGACGGACTCGACCATTGAACTCGACAAGCAGTCTGAGAAGCAGGCCGTTGTCGAGTTGTTTACTGCGGTTGGTGGCTTTCTGGAGAAGGCGCTGCCGATCGGTCAGGCCATGCCGCAGCTTACGCCGGCCCTGGGCCAATCGATCCTGTTTGCGTTCCGCAGGTTCGGCGCGGGACGCGATGTTGAGGCTGTGTGGGAGCAGGCCATAGACCAGTTGACCCAGATGGCGAAAAACCCTGCGCCCAAGCCGCCGTCTCCGGAGGAAATCAAGGCGCAGGCCGAACGCGAGAAGCAGCAGATGGAAACCCAGCGCATGCAGATGCAGGCCGGGATCGATCAGCAAAAAGCACAGACCGACATGGCGCTGCAGCAGCAGAAAGCCCAGATCGAAATCGAGAAGGCGCAGATGCAACTGGAGATCGATCGACAGAAGCTTGGTCTTGAGCGCGAGAAGATGGCGATGGAGCAGCAAAAGGCCGCGATGGGGTTGCAGGTTGAGCAACAGAAGGCGGCCATTCAGGCTGAATCTGCCGAGCGTGACGCTGCAATTGATGAGCGCGCCGCTGCCCGTCAGGAAGATATGGCTGAACGCGCTGATGAGCGCGAGGCTGAGGCTGGCGAGCGAGATTTCAAGTTGCAGGCGAAGGTGGCGAAGGCCAAGGCCGCGCAGGCCACGAAACCTAAACCGGAGGCGAGGGCGTGAGTTTGCAGGCCGCGGTCATCCGCATCCGTAAAGTCATTTTGCCGATGCTGAACAAGGCCAAGCTGAAATGCCCCGTTCCTGTCTGGGATTCGACCGGTACCAAGATCGGCGTGGAAATTACTGCCCCGGTCAATATGGGCGGTCAGGCTTGCATGAACACAGCGACATTCGTGCTGGACGCGACTGACAGCGACGCAACAATCAGGGTGAAGGCCGGAGCTGCACTGGCGGCGATGGATTGTCAGGTGATCGTACATATCAGGCCAGAGAAGAAGGCGGCGGCGGTATGAAGTACACTCGCGCGTACGACTGGTCCTCTTGATGTCTTTTTATTGTTTGAAAGGCTTGATTTCTTATTCCATTTATTTTTCTAAGGAGCCTAGGATGGAGTGGACATGCTAGGGTACCTTGGTTGATCATCCCTATATGAAGTTTGAGCATTGAAAGGTCTGAACATAGGCTGCGTCGACCTGGTGGGGACTCTGCGTCGACCTATCCATTGAGAACTAGGTTGAAAATGGTTCTGGTATGAAGACTGTGTCGACCAAAAGTATTGGTTGCGTCAACCTAGCCATGGTCTATCAGAATGTTGGTTCTGGAACTAGCATTGCGTCGACCTGACCAGTACCCTATCCCATTTGCCCCTCTGTAAGATCCCTTGTTATAGGGATGCGTCGATGCACTATTGTAGTTGCATCGGTCTGACCAATACCTCTCAAAACTAACCTTCCCTTGGGTCTGAGGCTGCGTCGACCTAGCATGGACATTGGGTCAACCTGAAGACTTGGGCTTTTTCACAGAAGTGTGCTGGCCCTATTCCCTAGGCACGTCCATCTTTCCTTTGCCCTTGTCCTTATTGACCTTTTTGTTTGGTTTGTTGATCATTTTTCCTTTTTCTTGATTCTTCTCGATAGAGTTCATTTTTATTAGGGTTGTGAATTTAGAAGTGCCTTGATCAGTAATGAATGTGACAGTTTTTATTCTAAACTCTTAATGCAAACTTCTCGCTTCATGTAACGTGAAATGTAAGCGTAAGAATGAGAAACTCACAGGCCAACAAAGACTTTAAAAGCATCATAAATCCCCCATTGTGCCCCTGTTAGTGTGCCTATCATCAGAATCCGCAGAGGAAGTCCACGAGTAAACAGACCCCACGCCCCAAGCTTCTTGACAGCCTGACGGATAAAAGAACAAGCATCACAAAATTAGACAAGAAGTCGGAAAAAAGAGAGTTAGTAGTCACGTGGAAAGTCTCTACACTTACATCACCAACAGTGGCTCCTTTGGCATTGTTGAGGAATGACACAAGGTTGTCCGCGGGATGAGAAACAATGGCACAGAAAACTCCGGCAATGTATCCACCGGCAAAACTTACGCCTAGCTGGAGAGGCTTGCTGCACTGGTCCTTGGGCGTCGGAATGACATGCTTGTAAATTATCTCCACAATGGTTTCAAACGATGCAAATTTCATCATTGTGTCTGAAATTCATTTTTGATTTTTGAGAGCACAGTATGAACAAAAAGAAAATCACGCCCATATTTACTGACGTCTTATACCGCGTCACAAGTGTCTAGCTACCACGCCCCGGGCGTGAGACTCAGACACACTCAAGTAACCACAAAGCGAGTGACTAGCTGGGGTCACGCTCGTCAGCATGCATCCACTGTCCCCAACCACGTGTGTACACACAGACCATGCGTCCTTGGTCTGGCCTCTAACTGGTTTTCTGCTCAGCCAGACTCTAGCAGATGACATGGGGACTGACAGAAACCAGTCTAAAAATTGTCCTCAGAGTAGCCATCCCACCACTCCCAAGTGGATACCAGCACATGCGTACTGGCGGGCTACGACCAGTGGAGTGTCTCTGAAGGAGTAGACTCTCAAGCTATGAAAAACAACGTCAGAACTGACAGTACAAGGAATGCTCCTCGTACCAGCACCGTCGCACGGTGACACGAGCCGAAAATGCACCTCCCAGGAAAACACAGTACCACGACACCTGGCCTCCGCATGATGCCCAGCATCTGTCAGACCACGGGTCAGCATGCAGACTGAGGCCCACATTCTGGAGACTCAAATCGGCCAAAGAAGTAATACCGGTTTAGGTCAACCCCTTGAACGGTCCACTCTGGGCTGCTTAGGGACAGGTGGTCAGGCACTGGCTGCACCAGGGGTTGGACGGTCAGGAACGAACAGTTCTTCTCCAGGTTCAAACGAGGCATAAGCGGTCAACCTCTGGCCGCACAAAGGAAAGATGGCTAACTCGCAGCCGCACATGGGGGATGGGCGGTCCAGCACAGTCGTCCATCCACCAATGGTAAAACACATGTGAGGTTGGACCCCGACCGCACAAGGGAAGGGCGGCTAGGACCTCACCGCACAAGGCATGTGTGGTCCAACTCTGGCCGCACTGCTGCCAACGGCACCAGGTGACATGCGGCCTACCTCTGGCAGCACGAAGGGTCATGCGGCCAGACCCTGGCCGCACACCCCCAGTGCGCTGTGCAACGGTCACAAGCAATGGTCAAAACTAAGGAGTTGGGCAGTTGACATGGGGCTGCTCATGGATGTGTGGTCCCACGACTGGCCGCACATACCCAATGCGCGCCAAGCCATTGGGCGGTCAGACCATGGCCGCGCAAGGCAGAAGGGCGATCTTGTATGGGCCGATCAAGCGATAAATGGGCCCTGGTTTGACCGTTTATCCCTCACCGGCGTGAAAATGGTGAACCTGTCGGAAAACCTCATTTTCGGCCCTATACAAGCCCCACGGGACCCACGGGTGTACGAAGCCAACACTGATGATGAAGATTTCATCAACTTCCAGCCAGCACCACCCGAGCTGGAGGATGGTGGCCAGGCAACCGTCGACGAACTTGTCAAAATTAATTTGGGTGAAGATGAAGCCCCTCAGCCGATGTTCCTCAGCGCTCTTCTCACCGAGGCAGAAAGGCAGGACTACAAGCAACTCCTGCTCGAATACAAAGACTGCTTCACCTAGACATACAAAGAGATGCCAGGGTTAGATCCTTCTGTAGCGGAGCATGACTTGGCTATATCTCTCTCAGTCATGCCAGTCAAACAACCCCAGCGGCATATGCACCATGAGTTGGAACTCCAGGTTGCAGCCGAGGTCAATAAGATGGCGGAGGTCTACTTCATCGAACCATGCATCTACCCGATTTGGCTCGCCAATATTGTCCCAGCTAAAAAGAAAAATGGTCAAGTCTGTATCTGCGTCGACTTTCGAGACCTCAACAAAGCTTGTCCGAAGGATGACTTCCCAGTTCCAATTACAAAAATAATGGTCGATATGACCACCGGACATGAAGCTCTGTCTTTCATGGACGGATCATCTAGTTACAACCAGATCCGAATGTCCCTCTGAGACAAGAATCACACCGCCCTAAGATCTCCCAAAGGGATCTTCAACTACAAGCGCATGCCCTTCGGTCTGAAGAATGCCAGTGCTACCTACCAGAGGGCTATGACCAAAATTTTTGATGGGATGCTGCAAAACATCATCGAATGCTACATTGATGGCCTCATCGTCAAGACTAGAAGGTGAGAAGACCACCTACGTGATCTGCATCAAGTCTTCAAGCGTCTCCAGCAATATGGGCTCAAAATGAACCCTATGAAATGTGCCTTTGACGTATCCAGTGGCAAGTTTCTCAGTTTTATTGTTCGATACCGAGGAATCGAGGTGGACCCCAACAAGATCAAAGCGATTCAGGAGCTTCCACCACCCAGCAACCTCACCGAACTCAGGCCACTCTAGGGCAGACTGACCTACATTCGGAGGTTCATCTCTAACCTCTCCGATCGATGCACGTCTTTCAGCAAGTTGATGAAGAAACACGACCCCTTCATATGGGATTCGAAATGTCAGATAGCTTTCGAGCAGATCAAGGAGTATCTTCTCACTCCTCCAGTCCTAGGGGTGCTTGTCAAGGGTAAACCCCTCATACTCTACATTGTCGTCATGGATGCCTCGCTGGGGGCTCTATTGGCGCAAGTCAATGAAGAAGGTAAAGAGCAGTCGCTCTATTACCTTAGTCAAAAATTGATTGGTGTCGAGTATCGCTACTCCACAATGGAGAAAGTATGCTTGGCATTGGTGTTTGCCGTCAAGAAGTTGCAGCACTACCTCCTGTCCCATCGGTTTGAGCTCATATCTAAGCACGACCCCCTGAAGTTCATTCTCAGACAACCCGTCCTCTCAGGCCGACTAGGGAAATGGGCTCTCCTGCTTATGGAATATGACATCACCTATGTCCCTAGAAAAGTAATCAAGGGGTAGGGCATGGTTGAATTCTTGGCAGCCCATCTGGTACCGAATGATTCTCCCTTCAACGCGGAGCTTCCAGATGAGGAGTCTCTTGTTCTTCAACAGCAACAACTGGCTGAACAGAGCAGAGATGTCTTGCATTACTGGCAACAAGATGCCCTCACAGTCAGCCTACCTTGCTGGGAGTTGTACTTTGATGGTGCTTCTCGAGGTACTACCCGGAGCAACCTCAGCTCAGGCATTATGGCAGGTGCCGGAGTTGTCTTCCTGACTCCTCAGGGCGGAGTTTTGTACAACTCATGTGCCCTCATGAAGGCTCTGACCAACAATGAAGTCGAATATGAAGCCCTGATCATCGGACTCCAGATGGCTCTCGACATGGGTGTCAAATCCGTTAATGCCTATGGAGATTCTCAGCTGATAGTCCAATAGGTCCTTGGCATCTACGATGTGCGGAAGTCAGAGCTGGTCCCGTACCATGTCGCCGTCACCCGGCTCGCCCAGAAGTTCTATTTCTTCGAAATAGACCACGTTCCCAAAAGTGGCAATGCCCAGGCGGATGCCCTAGCAAAACTGGCTACTGCCATTAAGTTACCACCTGAGGGTGAAGTCGACATCACAGTCAAACACAGAAGGCTGATGCCTAGCTCACTCGAAAGTAACTCTGGTCTCACAGTTTACGAGGTCCAAGGCTTTGACCAGGACACTCCCCCAGAAGAAGAAGATTGGCGTGAGCCCATCATCAAATTCAAGAGGGGATTGCTCCCCCCTGACCAGGCTCAAAGGGTCTGACTACTTCGCCAGGCAACATCATATGAATTGATTGGTGACTCCCTATACCGGCTCATCCACGAGAAGGACAAGTCCATTCTTTTGAGATGCGTCTCTCCGGCAGATGCTCAAGCCATTATGCGTGAGGTTCATTCTGGGCTGTGTGGCGCGCATCAGGCCGGAGACAGAATGAAGTACAATATCAAGCTTAAAGGCTTCTATTGGCCTACCATGTATGCAGACTGCGTCCAGTACGCTCGCACTTGCTATCAATGCCAAGCCTTTGGCCCAGTACCCAGAAGGCCTCCTAACCCACTACGTCCCATAGCCCCCACCTAGCCATTCGCCGAGTGGGGTATGGACATCGCGGGGCCTTTCCTATCATTTTTCAAAGGCCACAAGTACATTCTGGCCACCAATGACTACTTTTCTCATTGGGCGAAAGCCCTTCCTCTACGGGAAGTCACTGGTAAGGTGGTTGCCAGGTTTGTCCGGCATAACATCATCTACCGATTTGGCACTCCTAGTCGCATAGTCTCCGACAACGGGACGCCATTGAAGAACAAGGCCGTATACCAGTTGGCAGCCAAGTTCCACATCGACTGGAGAACTTCTTCGGTCTACAATCCACAGGCCAACGGTTTGGCCGAGGCCTTCAACAAAACCCTCTGCAAACTCCTAGCTAAGATTGTTAGCCAACGGAAACATGACTGGGGTGAAAAGGTCTCCGAGGCATTATGGGCCTACCGGACGGTCTACAAAATCCCCATGGGATGTTCATCATTCTCCCTCATCTACAAAGCGGAAGCCGTCATCTCCATCGAAATCCAGTTAGCATCCTACCACGTGGCGGTACACATCGGCTTGGCCGGCCCTGATGAAAGTGAATACCATAGAAGGCTGGAAGAGCTTGCTGATCTGGAAGGCAAGCGGCTCGAAGCCTATAAACACCTATAGATGTATCAGGCCCACATGGTGCAAGCCTACGACAAGCTCGTCAAGCAACGAGCCTTCAACCAAGGCAACCTCGTCATGATCAAGGAAAGGGAAGTCATGGTAGGGCGTTCCAGTGGTAAGCTTCAGCCAAATTGGTGAGGCCCATACATCATCTGCGATGCCTGTGAGGGTGGGGCATACACGGTCGTAGACCATAAGGGCCACAAACCCTTCTCGCCTCTCAATGGCAAGCATATGAAGCTATAGATTTTAATATTAAAAGTTCAGAGAGAGGGAAGGAGGAGAGAGGGGCCAAAGAGAGAGAGGGAGAGAGAGAGAAGGGAGTTGGAGGAGTTTGTAGAGCTTTATCTACGTATGACCTACCCACCCTTGCCAGGGGTTGGTAGGGGGCAAAGCCCACCGGTTCGATTTTTTTTTTGAGGGCATTATAAGTTATGCCCAAGCTAGGCAGCCCAACGCACCGAACCAGGGTGACTTGGCTTGCCTGGCTTACCTAGGCGGGTGTCATGCTCGCCTTTCTAGGGGGTAGAAAGATGGGCTAGTGTCTTGGCCACATAAGAGTGCCTGGTCACCTAGGCAACTGTCTTGACAACTATTGGTATGATACTTTTTTTTGTTGAAAGTGAATGGTACCACTATACCACTATCGTATTAAATGAGAGTACGTACGAGTGTAGTCAAAAGATCCTAAAAAACTTTGTATACAAAAGTCCCACCAAAGCCAATAAGACCCATACTAACCTCCCAAAAGAACATATAGGGAGGAGTTATGGGAATTCGCATCACACAAGAGCCTTGCCCACTCTCTCTATCACAAATGAACAAAATGACACTCCACTGCTCTAGCTTCTCTTTTGAAAGTCCTATTGTTCCTTTCCCCCATAGAGCCCAAAGAGTTGCATGGAAAATCATCCACCAGACAATTCTCTCTCCACTTAAGATCCAAATTCCACCCCAATTCCTAATAAGTTGGTGCACTTCTCTTGGCGGCCAAGAACACAGTGTGTCCTAGCAATCCCCTCCGAGACCCCCAATGAGTAGGAACAGCCGACAAACAAGTGGTCCACGGTCTCACAATGAGTATGATACTTGAATTCACAAGGATCACACCCAGTTAAACGTAGACAATGTCTTGAAACAATGTAGACTTAATAGGGCTTTGACAAGCCCAATTTTCTAACAGATTTCCAAAGAGTACAAATTTCTGTTGGAGGAGATCTCATTTTGGTGCTTTCTTGAGCTATCATTAATTTTGAATATAACTGACTGAAACATTCTTTATCTTCTATCAAAGAAGCAAAAAGATAATGACTACATTTGTCTTTTGGTAAGAAGGGGACAATTTTCTTCATTAATATCTATGTGATTCCAGTTCTCTTTTGTTTGTGATAGAGTGAGGGAACGGGCCAGGCTCCTTTGTGATGTGAATTTTCAAAACTCTGCCCTTTTTGTTTTGTTTGGGGGGTTGTGTGACGGGTAAGTGCAATTTTGTCCCTTGATTCAGATGACCCATCACTGCTTAGCAAGTGAGTTGCAGAGATTTCTGGTTCTTAGGAAATGCATGGATGAGGTTATTGGGAATTTCTTACGTGCAGGCCTTGAACCTGCAGAGACTATGATAGGTCATATCATTGAAATGGAGGAATGCTGAATAACAACTAATTTGAACTGCATACCACAGATTGGTCATGTGTGTGTATTATTCTGTTAATAAAAGAATTCAGTGGAACGAGAGAATCCAGTGTAATGGTTGTTTACTCTCTGGATCCGAAATTAGATCCATTGGGTTTACAATATTTTGTATACTGCTATCACACCAGACTTGTGACTGGTGCTGCCAGAGTTATTGCCTCAAGAGTTGTTACTGATGCTGCCAAATCTGTTCACTCTAGAGTTGTCCCACTATTTTTAAAAGCATATCATTCCATTCCAATTTGATTGTACCTGTTTATGAATATGTATAGATGAACCCCCCTCTCTCCCTTTCTAGAGCAGGTAAGATCACATTCGTTTTTTATTTTCTTCTGTCAGAGTTGTTATGTAAAAAAATTCATTTGGTGGGTTATTCCCTATTGCGAACAACTAGTGGCAACTTTAGCCAGACAAAACCAATCTGAAGTTCCTTGTAATCTTTGTAATGCCAAGAATGATCAAGAGAATGCTGCTTTGTTGAATGAATTCTCGATTTCAGTTGAAGAAAAGTGGCATGATTACTTGCCTCAACTGCAACAAATAGATCCAACTAGCATAAATGGACGACAAGATGCGGAAAAGGTGTGTTCCTATTGAGGTTTCCTGCTCCAGTCAGTTTACAAAAATTCTCAGCAATGGGACAATGTCACTACATGTGTTCTTTGAATTTAAGAATGATGATTTGCCATCTAAACTTTAGTCTAGACATTCCGAGAGTGAACAACTTCCGAGAGTTAGTTCTCGATGTCATTCAGGTGGTCTTTCAGATGCAGGTGCACCTGATGGGCACAGTTCATCTTCATTTGTTGTTTCAGTGTCAACAGATTTAATGGTGAGAACCATTCATTCATTTAATGTTTTAGTGTTTATTGCAATGTGAAATTGTACATTTGTCTGAGTAATGCATTCTAATTTCTTCTTCTGGTTATCGGGATGAACTTACGAGATAAGAAATCACTATTTTTTTCCAGAAATTTAAATGCAATGATGTGTATATTGTGTTAATAAAAGATCGACGTTGCATTCCCATAAACCAGCAATGCCGCAAGGATGGGCGCCGTGAGGATGCCGCCGATCGTGCCCGGAGCCGAATTGCTGTAAAAGCCGGCCACCTGCTTCGCACGCAGCTCATTCAAACGTTGCGGAGACATCGTTATTTTCGTCACTGGAAATCTCATTTGCCGCGGCTGCGATCGGCGTGTCGCGGGGCGCGACTATCGACTATAATGGCTGCCTGTCCAGCGTCGCCCGCCACCCGTCGCGAACGCGCCCGGCGGCGTCGGCAAATACGACGAAAGTCCCGGGACTGGTCTTAGGACCCATCCGGTGTACATTCATCTTGCCGTGCAGCAAAAATTGCAGGAAACAATGCGCGCATGAAGCTGCTCGTCGTCGATGATCATGCGATCCTGCGCGAAGGGCTCGCTGCGCTGCTCCAACAATTCGAGCAGGGCGCGGAAGTTTTGCACGCGTCCAATATCGCAGAAGGACTGCATCTCGCCGAGGCCAACCTCGATCTTGACGCGATATTCCTCGACCTCAACTTGCCTAAGCAAGGCGGCATGGATGCAATCCCGATTTTCGGCGAACGCTATCCGGAATTGCCAGTCATCGTCCTGTCGTCGTCGGAGGATCAGAACGATGTGCGCCTCGCGCTGAAGTCGGGCGCTTGCGGCTATGTGCCGAAATCAGCCAGTCCGCGAAATATTCTCTCTGCGCTGCGCCTGGTGCTGGCCGGTGAAATCTACGTTCCGCCGTTGATGCTCGATGTCGATGCTCCTGCGAATGATGAAGCGCCTCGGGCAGCCGTCGCTGAGCGCCTGACCGAACGCCAGGCCGAAGTGTTGCGGCAGTTGTGCAGAGGACTGTCCAACAAGGACATCAGCCGTGCGCTCGACCTCTCGGAAAAAACCACCAAGTCGCACATTACCGCGATCTTCAAGGTGCTTGGCGTGGTGAACCGCACGCAGGCCGCCGCTGCGGCGCGGCAAGCGGGACTCGTCGCGGATTGATTCTTGCAACGCGCATCCCGGAATGACGCGATCGTCTCAGCTCACGCCGTCGCGGTTGTAGATGTCCTCCCGGAATTGCACGACGCCGTCCGGCGTCGCCCAGGCCGTCACATAGACCCAATACAGCGGCAACGGCTTTGCGACCTTGGCGTCCTTGCGCTCGCCGGACTTGATCACCGCGTCGATCTCCGCTTTCGACCAGCCCGGCGTTTCGTCGAGGATGTAGAGCGGGATGAGGGTGTTGATATTTCTGTAGTTTTTGTTGTGATTTTCATATTTGTGTTTGGCTTGTGATCACATTCCTTTTTTATTTTTGACAGGTTGGTAGCCATTTTCATTTTATTGAGGTGAACCCCTATATGATTTTTGATAGAAAGAGGGCCTATGGCATGCGGTTAAATATACCAGCAGGAACAGCTACCCGGTTTGAGGTAGTGACATGTGCTTCTGTTCTTTTAAGCAACCTTTCATTTTATATATTTTATTGTCTGTGTTTCTCTAATGTTTATGCCACGGAAGACAAGAAAGTATTTGTGGATTTTCTGTCCTGTAAGCCCAAGTTCACTGGTTGATTGAAATGTGGTTCATAACAAACAACCATTGTCATGAAGGCTTCCTATACATTTTTGACTTGTAGACCCTGTTTTATTAGTAAAAATGATTTGCGATTCTGGTGACATCTCTGAAAATTTTGAGTATCCAGTTAACATGTGCTCATGTTAGACACACATGTCAGATGTGTTAACACTTGTTTTGAGGGTTTTGAACAGAACATCCTTTTGGGGGTACTTCCAATAATAATAAGAAGTGTGTGGACAATTGGAGGTTTATATGAGTTGTAACTAATAAGGTCCAGGACCAGATGGCTTCTGTCTAACCTTCTTTCAGAAATGTTGGACAATTATAACGGCGTCATGCATGCAATATGGGAATTTCAGGAGGGTAGGGCACACTTGAGGGTTATCAACAATAACCTTTTGGCCCTCATTCCCAAGGCAAGGTGGCCAACGTTTCTTGGATTTCAGACCCATCAGCCTTCTAAATGCTACTTACAAGATCAGCACCAAGCTATTGGCTATGAGACTAGAGACAGTGACTGACAGGTTAATTAGTGGATTCGAAGGGACTTTTATGAGGGGATGGCACATTCAGGAAAACTTTATGGTGACATATGAATGTTTATATGCTATGAAAACTCAGACGAGGAAAGGGGTGGTCTTGAAGCTGGATTTTGAGAAAGCCTATGATCGTGTTAATGATAGTTGTCAAGGCGGTCGCCTAGACGATTAGACACCTTTATGGGGTCAAGGCGCAAGGCGGCTGATGCAGAGTGCTTTTGATTGACGGCCCGGATTTACCCAAGCTTATGGACGGATTTCACGATGACGACACAGTGGAAGACAATCAACAACCCAATACAGTCATTTTTATTATGTATTTTGACTTTTATCTGCAATCTTTTTTATGAGGAACCAGATGCCATCTTATCTGCAAAAGCACAACACGAAGAATAAACAAAGTTAGAAAATGGATAATAAGAACAGGATTTTTGACAATATTTTGGCAAAGTCTCCGCTGCCCGGGAGTTTGCCAGAAAGAAGTGGGAACACGTCCACCAAGGGACGGTCCCTAAAACGGGTCGTGGGTATCACTCCGAGGCCAAAACGAAACACCAAGGGGAATAGCTCCGAGGGCAAGCTCTACTAGGAGCCTCCTGGGGTCCAGAAAGAGGGATTTGAATCCCGAGAATAGAACGAAAGGAAGATCTCCCTTACCTCACTCGGTCGCCACCGCGGAAGAAGCAAAGGGGGAGGGGAGGAGAGAGAAAGAAATTCTACAAAAGAAGTGGGTGAAGAAAAAAATAAAAGAAAAAGGCTTATATAGCCAAGCCCCTCTCGGGCTAATCTGGCGCGCTAAATAGCACGCCGTTTTAATCCTCCTCAATTTAAATTAGCGCGTCAGAATAAGGCCGTGCCATATTAACAACGGCCTGACCGCGCCGGTTTAGCCACCACGCCGATTTAAGATCACTATGGGTTCGTGCCAGCCAGACGAAGAATCTGTCCAGTCTAAGTACATCTGCTGGTCCCGCATCATTAATTCATTGCTCGCAACACCCATGACTGGGGGGCATTTGTTGGCACTCAAAATATGTTTGATGGCAATTACACCTAGATGACGAGAATGATGCAACCCGCTAAAGTGTAGAAGCTGAAGAAAACCAATACACAAGGGTCTTCTCGAACTACTAGAGCCTTAGGTCATCTGACACGAGCACCAGAGACTTCACCCCAGGGGGATTGGAAGAATCCAGAACAAATCGACAGTGTTGTTAGGCCTACCCAATGAACCAGCATCGACTCGATCGTGCCGCATAAATAACATCTGTCGTCTGACCAAGGACAAGGATGTACCTGGTGGCCCTCCACCTGATGAGAAGACCTCATGAGGTGATAGAACATCTCTGACCCTCCAAAACAAGATGTCGAAGGCCTTGTCAGTGGAAGACCCGAGTAACTCGGCACAGGTACGTCATCTCGACAGTGGGGTCTGTTAGCAACCAAATGACTGCCCAGCTGAGGCGAAAATCCCCCGGGTAGAGTCCCAATCCTCGAGAAAGCTACAAATACAAGTTAAGCAGAGCCGACAGCACAAATTGTGGTGCCGAAGGCCGTGTCAGCAAAAAACCCGCATCTCTTGCTTGTTTGCCGCTGCTAGAGAGCATGTGTTAGGACCATTAGCTCGATATATTCATTTCACTGCTGCGAGAGAGAGGGAACCATCCCGTGACCTGACCCGGGCATGAGAGTAATGAGTTGGCCACCCTTGACTCATTGCCGGTTTCTTAACCGTGCCGGTCCGAACGCTTCCCTCGCTAGGGACGAGTGCAAGCTTGCTAGAGTTCTAGGTTGCATATCCAACTCGGTGTCGAGCCCGCGTCTCCGTCCCACATCATCTAAGGTCCCTTGAGTGACCTCCTTTACCCCTCCTCTGAGGGGTCATTTCCTGTACATTCTTTAGGGTCATCTTCTTCTCTATGATAGGTCAGTCAGGTTAGGAATAATAAGCCAATGGTAGCATCGAAAAGAAAATCCAAGGGTAAGCAAATCTCTCATCGATTCCATCTACATCTAGCTAATAAGTGTCGAGCATGCTTAGAGATCCCCCAACTGCTAGAAAATCTCATCCAACTGTCAGGGATAGAATGTGAGGAGAATTACATAATCGATGAAGGGTACAGAGTCTATGAGATCACAGATAAAGAGTACCCTATTGAAGATGGAGATGAAGAATATGAGGAGGTGGCTGATGTTTATGCTAGTGGGATAAGAAGATTTAATGAGTCGTCAGTCACTGTAGAAGAATCCACCAAGGAGATAAACTTGGGAACCGTGGAAGGCCCTAGGATCATCCTCATAAGTGATAATTTGCCATCATTTGAGGAAGAGGCATTGATCTAAGTTCTCAAGGGATATAAGTACATGTTCACATGGAGTTATGAGAACATGTCAGGCTTGGACTCCACCCTAGTGAAATATCGTTTAACTTTAAAACTAGGGTTGGTCTCAGTAAATCAAAGGTTAAGGTGTTTCCACCATCAAATGACTTTAAAAATGAAGGAAGAGGTCGACAAGCTCCATTAACCAAGGTTTATTAGAGTCATCTTTTATCCCCAGTGGGTGGCAAACAATGTCCCAGTCATGAAGAAGGGCAGGAAGGTTAGAATCTGTATTGACTTCTGAGACCTTAATAGTGCATGTCCAAAGGGCGTGTTGGGTCCTGTACTGTAGGAAGACGGATCTAGAGGGGGGGTGAATAGATCCCTCTATAAAAATTATGTCCTGTTTAAAACATAAAACTACTCACAGCGGAATTCAACTCAATGCCTAGGACAATTAGGCAAAATGTAGATTAACTAAGAGCCAATTTGTGGTGAAGAAGATTGAGCCCATTCAAGGGATATTCTTTTGGCATAGGAGTGAGGGAAAATGTAGGGTTTGGCATGATATCAAATGAGGAGGGGTGGAAGCTAATAAAGAAGTGGGGGGTCTGAAGATCAATGATGTTAGAGATTTTACTCTGGCTCTCTTGTGCAAGTGGATGTGGAGGTTGGAGGCGGGAGATGATGGGTTGTAGACGCAGGTTATCAGGCATAGTTACTATGGCAGGAAGAGAGCTTGGGATTTGGCTTCACCAGCTCAATACCAGATCTTGCCCCTTTGGAGTGGCATTTTGACTTGCAGAGATGTTATCTTCTCCGATGTGTGGGTCCAACTTGGGAAAGACAATCAATACCTTTTTGGGAAGGACAGATGGTGTAATGACTTCACTTTGGAGACTTTCCTCCCAAGCCTCCTTACTATTTTAACTGACCCGTTGGGATCGTACTCCAAGACTTTCGACGCCAAGCTTTTAGGAGGCACCTGGGCCCCGACCTTCAAGAGGGACCCCATGACTTTCGAGATAGAACAACTCTAGGCCCTTTTACTCCTCTTCGACTACACCCTGAATGCCAATAAGGAGGATGCGTGGACCTGGAGGTGGGGGAAGGAGGGGGCCTTCTCAGTTAGGTCGGCCTACACCATTATCTCGAACAGTGGGGTACGTCACAATCTCGCCCCTCAGGTTTGGAGGGCGATGAGTCTGCTGAAGGTAAAGATTCTCACTTGGAGAATCTCCCATGGGAGATTACCCACCCAAGACAAGCTACTCCAGTTCATTACGAACATCTAGCCGACATGCTCTTTACGTGGACAAGAGGACGAATCTCTAGACCACCTGTTTTTAAGTTGTTCCTACTCACAGGCAGTGTGGGAGGGTCTTGCTACCAAAACCGGTTGTGCCATCAGTCAGCAGAGTGAGGTGCTTCACATCAATCAGCTTGGGGAAAAAGGTGGCCGAATAGAGAGGATAGCATAGTGTGGTGGCTAATCTTGCATGCCACCCTTTGGTCTCTATGGGGAGAACGGAAGAATAGGATTTTCAGGAGGGAGACTCAAGCTGACAAGTCTATGATTTCTTTCATTTGTGATAGAGTGAGGGAATGAGCGGAGTTCCTTTCTAATGTGAATTCCCTCAACTCCCAACTTTTTGTTTGGGGGGGGGGGGGGGTGCATTATTAAGTTCCACAATGTCTTGGTGTGAATTTTTGCATAAATATTTCGTGCATGAAATTTCTTGTACCCATAATCATGGGGTACAGAATCTAAACATTCCCTCTACTCTCCAGGGTTAGCACAGCTTGTCTATTGGTAATTCTTTCTCAGTTCTACAGGTACGGAGTATGCTTTCTGGTGAAATCTTTTTCTTATATTCTTTACAGCAGTTACACGGTGTCTGATTCCGTAATTTGGTCACTTCGCAGCCCTGGTTTGATTTTCCTGTCATTACTTGCATTAGATATTGCCAGCCACTGGTTGCAAATGTATAGGTAATCTCTCTTTCATTTGTCTCAACTTTTAGGATCATGCTGTTATTAAGGTTGATAACAATAGTGGATGTAGACTTCACTCTAGTGATAATGGTAGTTTTAGAAAGCTCATTTATGAATTGGCAGTTCTATGTTGTGTTAACATTTAAGGAAAGAGATTATTGCATCAACATGACCTTTTTTTTCGATAAGTCATCGACATGACTTGTATGTAACTGTATAAAAATGTTGGAAAAGCGACAACAACTTGTGTCTCAAGCGTAACTGGCGGCCATTGGTCTTGCTGATGGCTTTTTCATCATAGTGGAGGTAGGCACACATGGAATGCCACGTGGTGCACTTGGACCTCGTAGTTGTCTTAGAAATAGAGCTAGCAACCTGAATGCCATTAAAGCTTGGTCAGCATGGGTAGAACTTCACCTGAACATCTATCATGTTTGGCTAGGGCTCAGAGAAACCATTGCACTCGAGCAAAGCTTAGATATAGACCGCTGCCATGATGGATGACTGAGATAATGGATCATGGGGACTCCAGGCCGACTTTGTGGGGATCAGGAGAGCATGGAGTACGTTTTAGGGGATTTCTGTTCATAGAGCATTTAGGAAGGTTGGTTTGCAATTGTTGTGGTGGAAACCACTAGTCTTCAGATTCTAACCAGTGACGGATCATGAAGATGGAGCACACATAGGACAGTTGAATGTGGTGGTTGATCTTTAATGCCAACTTGCGGATCATTTCGGGTGAAAGAAACTGTAGGATCTTGAGGATCAGCCAGCTAGCAGAAAATATTGTTCTTTCAATCTGTGAGAGTAAATTAGTGACTATGCATACAAAACACCACCCAAAACAAACGATGAAGAAATAAACCAACAAACTATTGCATATAAGAAACAGAAACTATCAAGAATACCCAAATCGCAAGAGCCACCAGAACCTAAAGAGTCTACAAAGCAGAAGAATAACACCCTCTAATTAGGAACATCAAGGAGAATTCTACGTCCCAGAAATAAAATAAAAAGTGTGCAAAAATTGATAAATGTTTCTTTGTCGATAATTAGCGTAGATAATTTTGTTTGACACCCACATGAGGGACATCAATTTAGCTTCTTTCTATTGGCTACCCACCAAATATATAGAAATTAACAAAATGCATGCATAATATCTTGCATTTGCCTGCATGATCGTAATCGATTGGGAATGTAGACTTTGTCACTTCACCAGCCACTACCCTTCATCCCGGCGCTGGATAGACGGAAACCTAACACCTGCACTAAAGGTGGAAAATCTCTCCCTCCATCAATCCCAGGTAACATGACGAGAAAGGTGGAGCAGTGGGAGCCAAGTTCCATTAAAGGCGGAGGTCTCCATTTCTTCGCTGGCCAACCGCATGGACCGTGACCAGCAATTATTTGGCGGGTGGGATTCCGTTCTCTGGGGTTCTCCTCTCCCGGGTGGTCTCCACACGGTGATGGAGACAGACAAACTCGTCTTGGGGGAGGATTCTGAAACCGTTCATCCCTCCGTCTGTGCAGTGAGGGTGAGGAGGGAGGAAGGGGAGTGATCAGATGAGAAACGTTGGTGGGATTCCTCGCCTTCCATCAAGGGCAGACGCCGTACTTACTATATGTATCCTCCTTTCCGAGCTAGCTCCATTATAATAAGGGGACGTCGGCTTCTAACCAGAGATTTTTAGGGTTACAGGACTGTCTGGTCTCAGTTTGGACGTCAAGCTGTCAACCTTCCTGTCAATCTGTCATCGCCTTTGGACCGTCTACCTAACATGCATGTTTCTAGCTAGCTGTGTACATGTGCACGCCTTACCACACGCAACTACATATCTTTCAAAAACCACAGCAGGAGCACACACACACACGAGCGGATCATTAAGATGTCGACCTCGCTGACAACCGCGCACTCGGAGCGTGTGCAGAGTAGATCCTTGCGGTGTTATGCACACAGGGGGATCCGTCCGGCAGTCTCCAGTCAGAGGAGGGGCTGCCAAAGAAGTCTTCAAATAGTTTTTACCCGTTTACGACCTAATCGAAGACGTCGTAATTAAGACTGCTATTCTCACTTCCTTATTTCTTTGAAGTACCCTTAATTTGAAAGTACCATGTCATGGTTGAAACAGTATGCCTCCTCACTAACGATCACCCGCTCATGTTGTTTCATGTTGTTCCGTGTGATGCTTAACCGCGGTCCATTACCGGAACGCATCTATGGTATTGCGGCCCATAGTAGACTGTGACCCTTACTAAAACTTGGCCTAGATATCCTTCAACTAAGGATCACCCATCTTCTTTACAAGTCTTTCCTACCCATTCTCCCATGTAAGCATTCATTCATACACATCCACATCATTCATTCGTTCCATTCATTCGCACTAAGAAGACAGTTAGAGAGGGAATGCATAAATTTAAATTCATTTACCTTTTAAATTTTTCCATACACAAGTCACATCCAGTGATGCCAAAATAATTTTTTTTCCTACTTCTCCCTGCCACTCTCTCCTGTCCCCTCAGGAGGCTTCTCCTCATGTACAGGGGCCAGGGTAGTGCTGCTCTCCTCTCGTCATCGTCGGCGCTTCTCCTCCTTGTTCCTCCATCACTTGGAGGAACCAGTGAAATGCTCCCGATATGAGCCACTGCGTGCCACGCTTGGGTGCCATCCTCCCATGATCTGGATTGTCATCTGAAGTGTGTCGGCTCTGGTCTCGTGACAGAATGCCTCCCTCTCAATGCGCATTGTCTATCTTCGTAAGCTAGCCACCTCATCACATAATTTGACATTTTCAACTTGTAGCTTGGTCATCTCCTTGTCTCAGGCTCCAGACCCAGTCTGCACGCTTAGGACCTCATCCCATAGCTAAGCCGTCTCACCCAGGGATGCCAGAAGATATTGCTCCTACAAATTCTGTCATATTTGAATTAGAGTTCTTTTTAAGGAAAATAATGCTTGAAAATAAATCTAATCGCTCACCTTCTCTATTAGGAAAGCCTCAGCAACCTCGGCCAAGGAGATCGCCTGAGTTAGCTGCTCGCCCAACTAGGCTCGATCAGCTGGTGCCTGGGAGGAGGTTGAGGGCGCTTGAGCCAATTGTCACAGTGCCATCTCCACTTGTGGCATAAATAAAGGGTGGGGTTAAGTTGAAAATTTATTAATATTTAAGGAAATGAGGGAGTGTGTGATAATTCTTACTAATAAGTCCAACATCCACTAGAGCTCGTCCCACTGCCTGATTGTGCTGTGGAGTAGGTCCTGCAACTCTGTTATTCTCCCTACCGGGTCGAACTACATTAAAATTCATTAGCCCAGACTCTTAATTTATAATTTGTAAATCAAATAAGGGTCAAGGTTAGTCCATCGGTAGGCATGTCCTACAAAATAATTGGTTCCCATATCGGTGTGAATATGCCTACAGGTACTAGTAAGTCGACTTGCTTAGCCTTCCCCCTGTTTGCTCATAGCCCTACCCCTTCTTCTTGGCTTCTCTTCTCTTATTTTTTTATTTTTGATATTTTTTCTTTTTTTATTATCTTTATCATGTATTTCCCTTTTTTTGTTTTACTTTGTTGTAGTTTGTTTGTTGTTGGTTTTGTTGTTTGCTTGTGACATGAAACACCAAGCTAAGATCAATGCTGCACTTATTCATCCATGAGTACATAGTCTTGGCATTGTTTAGAAAATGGCTTTATAATCTATACGCAAACAAGCATGCAAGGATCTAACTATATATATTCATGCAGGATGATATTTGGTATGAGGTGGAGCATAGTCTTATGCATAGTGATAGTCCCCGGCTGGACCTAATCCAACCTTCAACAAGTCACCATTGAATATATTTGAAAATCATAGGATGTAAGCAAAAATGGGTTGAAGCATACATGATAGGTTTCAGGGAAGTATCATACAAGACTTAGCATGTGCATAAGATGCAAATAATGAATATTGATGACCCTCTTCATGCACATTTTCATTGTATACGAAGCTTTGATCTTATTTAATTTATTATCGCCTTTCATCCATTTGTTGGAATTAGGATTACTCCAAACCTTATTTGTTTATTAGTTGGGTGTCTAACAAAATTCCGACAGCACGTCCATAGGACCCAGAGTGTTGGGGAGGTGAGAGGCGGGTACTCATCCTCAGAGAATCTGAGACGGTCCCTCAATAAGACAGATGCGCACAAAAGTGCACCCACGATATCGTTGCATGTTCTGAAGAAACCGATGGGTTGAATCACGATATGGATCATCTAAAAAAAACTCAGAACAAATGGGATGATGCATAGATTTGGCCAATCCGAGTGACACAGGAAGTTGGACCCATCTATAAAGAGAATACAAGATCACCTTATGGGTGCAGCCGGATAGGCTGAGTAGAGGTCTACCAGATCGCAAATCACAAGCCACGGATGAGGCTACTAGATGGCTTGGACGAAAAGGCGTAAGGAATGAAAAGGCTATCGGATCAACGGTTTGGGTTCGTTGCGGGATCAGTCCGGTAATGAGGCTGCCATATTAGTAAAGCTGCAAAGCTACCATGTAAACCCAGAGAGGGGCTACTAGATCAACAGTGCAAAAATAAAGCATCATAAAGAATGTTGTCCCTAAGGTTCTCGTATGGACAAGAAGGGGGGTTGAATTGTCCCCGCCAAGGTAGAAATTTCATCCTCAAAATTCAAGGGGCAACAAGGGAACAAGGGAAGAACAACCTAAACGCTGGCTATGCTTTCCAAGCATCAGCCAAACACGAACACTAATCACAACAACACAAAAAACTCGAGATGACGATTCTCGAAAAACACAATTCAGAGAAACACTTTCAGACCATGATCACAAGCAAGTTCATCACGCTTCGGATCTCAAGGCAAATCGATCCGTAGAACGAGCACGACACACCAGGGAATACAAGTCTGACACCTTCGAAACAAGGCAACATTGCTATCGTCTCACATGGAAAGGAGACACGATCAATGCCACGAAAACAACCACCAATAACACAAGCATCAACTCTTCACGAGGAAGACAAACATCTCAGCTGACTGCTCAAACCATCGACTTCCGCACCATAATGAACAAATGAAACTGACACACAGAATGCCAATGACAGCACTAGACCACAAACACAATCAAGTCAGTTGTCACTCAGACATTACATCTGATTCGAGTTGCATACTAACTCTACCACGGCAGAAGAGCACAACACAATTAACCAACAAGATCACGGTCCATACAATGCCAAATTCAGACTCATAGGGAATTTCTCCCACGCTGAACACAACCAACAAACCATCAAATAACCTCAACATCACCTACAGAATCTTGACTCCGTTCTCAACACAGAACTACGGGACACAACTGCAAGCTGGGTCACAACAAGGCATAATTACAACTGAACGCATGGCTAAAAAGATACTAGCCACACACAGCTTACCAACAAGGACCCACAACAACTCTAAAAAAAATGCATCTCTAGGACAACGATCATGTCCCAAGAGCACAACTTATAAGAAATGCAGATGAAGAAAAGGTACTCAATCAGCATATTTGCCAACATATTTTCCCAATTCTCGAAACTGCCATTGCCAACAACCACAAAGTCACAAGCAACGGCACTACAACCAATGACATCAAGGCACACATATAGCCAAGATGAAGACAGATCAAGGGAACAATCCTCTCGACCGGCCAGAATCTTCCAACCAATGATTCTCGACCAATGGGTTATAAGCCCACACACTTCCCCTACGCACTCTACACAACACACACAGGCAAAACAAACAACTCGGCATCTGCATCTCAGCACATCTCTCAGTGCCATCGTAACTCACGAAATGCAATGTACCATGCCTCGAGTACCGATCCTGCTAATAGCCGATCACAAGTCGGAGTGGGAAGATTTTAGATGACCCATATCAGGCTAAGGATGTTGGTAGTAGTTTCGGTCGAGAAGCCCATGTGGATAGTGATAGTGAGGATGAGGAACCTGTGATTGTGCAAGAGAAAAAGAAGTCGGAAGGGGGGGAAAACAAGCTGGATTAAGGAAAAGCAAAAGTTGATGAAGAAGGTCCCCAGGGGTATGTGCCTAAGATGCCTTTTCCAGATGCTCTGAAAATGAAAGCTCAAAAGAAAAAGCCGGTTCAACAAGAGGAATTAGTGGAGTTATTTAAACAGGTAAATATTAATATTCCACTTTTGGACACGATCAAGGATGTACCGACATATGGCAAGTTTATAAAAGAGCTATGCACTCCAAAGAGGGAGCCTAAGGTAATAACTCAAAAGATCTGCCTGTCTGAAGATGTCAGTGCTGTTTTGATGAATCATTTACCTAAGAAGTTGAAGGACCCCGGAGCTCCTCTAATTTCATGTGATATAGGTGGAGTCACATTTGATAAGGCATTGCTAGACTTAGGTGCTAGCGTAAATCTTTTGCCCACCTTTATATATGAGTAGTTTGATCTGGGGGAGTTGAAGCCCACTTCTATAATCCTTCAACTGGTGGATCAAACTGTGAAAACTCCGAGGGAGCTATTAGAAGATGTGATTGTGAAGGTTCATGAATGTTATTTCCCGGTGGATTTTCTCATTTTAGATATGGCCACGTCCCAGGAATTAAAACACACTCCAATTATTTTGGGACGATCATTTCTAGCTACGGCAAATGCCAATATAAACTGTGCCATGGGAATGATGGATATCTTGTTTGGGGGTGAGAAGGTCTCCTTGAATGTGTTTAGGGCATCCCAATATCTGGAACATGAAGAGGAATGTAATGCTATTGATACTGATGAAGAATTGATCAAAGAAGCTCCGGAAGATATCAAGGATACCATAGAAGAGGGTAATTTGCTTCAAGATTCTCCTCTTTCCCTCACACCTTACTCTAGGGTAGAGCCACTTCCTACACTCCAATCTGAACTTGTTCTTCCATCTTTGGATTAGTCGCCCATTCTTGAATTGAAACCTCTACCAGATTCTCTTAAGTATGCTTACTTAGGCCCCGACAATCTTACGTCTGCTCAGGAGTGTCAACTTTTAGATATCCTTTAGGATCATAGGGGGGCGATAGAATGGTCAGTGGCGGATTTAAAAGGTATTAGTCCAGATGTGTGCATGTATGGCATGAAGTAGGCGGCTCAGGCTTGGTATGACAGGTTAATAGAATTCTTGATCAATCATGGATACAGTCGAGGTAAGGTGGATCAAACATATTTCACTAAAAATCTGTGTAACCACCTCATCATAGTTCAGGTATATGTAGATGATATTGTATTTGGCTCGACTTGTCCAGAACTGTGTGATGAATTTGCTGATTTGATGTCAAGTGAATTTGAGATGAGTCTGGTAGGGAAGCTGAAATTCTTTCTTGGATTACAGGTTCAATAGATGAAGGATGGTTGCTTCATCAGCCAGACAAAGTACACTTTAGAGATTCTCAAGAGATTTGGCATGGACAAGGTGAAATATATATCCACTCCAATGGGTACGAATACATCCTTAGATGCTGATGAGTCAGGTAAGGAAGTAGATGCAAAATTGTACCGAGGTATGATTGGCTCTTTACTATATTTAACTGCCTCAAGACCTGACATTCAGTTTAGTGTATGCATGTGTGCTCATTTTTAATCTAAACTTAAAGAATCACATCTTGTTGCTATAAAAAGGATCTTTAGATACATTTCAGGCACCCATAATGTAGGTCTATAGTTTCCCACTACATATACATTAGACCTAATCTCATACACTGATGCAGACTGTGCTGGCTGCAAATTTGATAGGAAGAGCACAAGTGGGCACTGTCAATTCTTAGGTGAGTGCTTAGTTTCTTGGGCATCCAAGAAACAACATTCAGTGGCCCTCTCCACTACAGAGGCAAAGTACGTAGCTGCCAGGAGTTGTGGCACTCAGGTTATCTGGATAAAGCACCTACTCAAGGACTACAATGTAGACCTTGGTTGCACACCTATATATTGTGATAACACTAGTGCAATAAACCTATCTAAAAATCCTGTTCTACATTCAAGATCACAGCATATTAACAACAGACGCCACTTTATAACAGATGAAGTCTCTAAGTGTAACTTTGAATTAATCCTTGTAGGCACTGCACAACAAATTGTTGACATCTTCACTAAGCCCTTGGATATGAGAAGTTCTCTACCTTAAGGAGAGAGTTGGGCATTTTTAGATCCACTTAAACTCTCTATGGTATTTGAGTCTATAGTTTCTATACCTTGTTGATTGCCTCGATGCACGATTGACTTTGCGTCCACCTATCGGTCTTCATGATTTGAGTTTGTCAATCTATGTGTCGATCTTCTTATGTGTTATCTTTCTCATTTCATGTTCCCACCCCAATGTGAAGCAAGCTTGGCAATGTTCCAGCCAGAGTCGGCAATCACCTTTACCGAGGATGATATGCAGATTTAAGGTGGTAGCCACAACAGGCCACTATATGTGAGGGGGCACCTTAATTGCCAACCGTTGAACCAAATTTTAATAGACCCAGAGGCTGTAGTCAATATCCTCTCCCTTACCGCATATACCAGAAGTACTATTTTGATGTCCACCTCACAAAAGTAAGGGACATGAGAATTGCAAGCTTCAACCAGAAGTTTGAAGTTTCGCTCTGAGTAGCTGAATTCAATCTTACACTGGGGGATCTCACTATAAAAGTGCAGTTCCATGTAATTAATTCCAGCACTTCTTATAAGGTGCTGCTTGGCCGACCCTGGTTGCACGAGCACCTGATAGTTCCTTCCACACTCCATCAATGCATCAAATACTACCGAAATGGGAAAGAATAATGAGTACTGACTGATTTACACCATTTCAAGGTCTTCGAGTGTCATTTGCTCGATGCACCTCTCTCTATGGAAGCATCTAGGGAGCCAGCAAGGAAGGAAGCACCTGTAAAGAAAAAGGAAGGAAAAACTTCATCAGATGATTGGTTCCCACCACTGCCACCTGGCTATGTTGAATCTCGGGAGGTCTCTCATATCTCTAAATTAGGAGACGTCTCTAGAGCAGCACCACCGGCCACCTATCCAGAAGGGGATGAAGCTGGTATGAGAAAGATATTTGAATGTATCGAGGTGTCAGTAGGGATCTTTAAACCTATATTGGCCCTTGAATGTCAAATAGTGGAATCACTGAAAACCATGCAAGTCCCTCGCTTCTGTGAGCCACCCACGATATTCTATGTTGTAGGACCTACTAGCAGGGATGATGATGATTGTGTGATCCCTAAAAAGTCCACAAGTCGAATGGTGCCAATATTAGGCTTGACGTACACAACTGACCGGGTATCCCATCTTTTTTCCAAGATGCAAGTCCGCTCTCTTCAGCCTCTCAGCCAGAAGGAAGCATTCAGGAAGTTGTGGTATCCACCCAACACTAATAGAGAACTCTTGAAGATCACTCGCAGCCCAGGCCTGGGGTATACTCTCTAAGAGTATTATAAAATGGTGGTGGATATCATTTCTACCATCTTCAATGCTAAAAGCTCGTCAGGAGTGGTTTATGATGACTACCCGATAAACAGTGAAGAGATAGAGTCTCGCCCACCAGAGGATGTATTAAGAGAGGCAAGTTGACCGTTGATTTCTGACAGTTGGGTTTGACCGTTGGAGTCACGTGTCTCTGGCGCACCAGGGTTGGTCAGCCAGAGCACTGTGGCGGCCTAAGGGTGAGGCGCCAGAGCTAACATGACCTGTCTTCTAGCGCTCCAGGGTTGGACCACTAGAGGCTGTGGCGGCCTAAGGTAGGTGCGCTAGAGCCAGTTTTACTTCTTCTTCTGGCACTCCAGGGTTGGACTGCCAGAGTCCTATGGCACTCTAGAGTTAGACCGCTAGAGCCTGTGGTGGCCCAAGGTTGGACTGCTAGGCATTATGCTACGCCGAGTGGGCTACAGCCTTGTTTCCTCGACCGTGGTTTCCGTGAGTAAGTTCTTACTTCCGGTGACCCGACCACTAGTCGTAACTTTCCCACGGCACGCGTGTGCTGGCCCACTGGGAGCACTGGTGCGGCATACTCGAGTGAGATGATGAGTAGGCTAGTTACCGTAGGGCCCCCACGCACAGTCGAGTCCGGGCTCGGGGGGAATTACCAGCTAGAGGACAGGCCTAGGACGTATGGTCTGAGTGTGCACACGAGGCTAAGGGTTCGGACCCGTGCTGATGAGCGCGACCTCAGCTAGTCCTTATTTTCTGGTACTTCTGGTTACTGTGCGTGTCTGAGTCTCACGCCTGGGGTGTTGGAGCTAGACACTTGTGACACAGTGTAAGACGTCAAGGGACGCATCCGGTCGTTCTTCTAATGGGAGGTGCTCCTATCTACCGGTAGGTACGGACTCGAGTTTTGACGGACTGAGGTTTGGTTTACACGGTACTCCCATCACGTGACGTGAGTTTGTCGTGACTCGAGGTTTTGTCCCGCGTCTGTGAGACGAGGTCTTGTGCGTAGTTTTCGGGTGTCTTCCCAGAGTCGAGGTCTAGGGTTCCGATGAGAGTCACCGAGGGTTTCTTCCTAGATGGTGTAGAGTTCATGATGGCGAGGTCGTGACGGTGTTTCCAGACCTCGTGGTTTCAGTGTGGGCCCTTGTCTGTGAGGACAGGCCTCCACAACAGTGACGTCGTGTCATTTTTCTGGTAGCGTGACTAGGACGGTCGTAGTTTGGCTGTTCCCCGACCGTGGGAGTGAGGTGTTGGGTTCCGTTCTGGTACAGTAGGAGTAGCTGTAGAGCAGAGGTTTTACCGGCCACTGAGTTTACTGTTCCTGCTATTACTGTTGTTCTTACTATAGTTACTACTTTTGCAAGGGTAATCAATTAAGAGAGACTCTCTCCATCGGCCGGCCGATTGGACGAGATGGAAGTCGACTCACATCTCCCCGCATCTCAAGTATTCTGCGATCCCTCCGCTTATTCATTGTTATATTATTTTGAGGCCCTCGCGTCTCTGGCGATCACCTTTCCCATTAGCATCTGCGCATGCTCCAATTTCTCTCCTTTTCCCACATTCTTAGCATATGCTTTCTTATTTATTTTATTTTTAGTGAATTTTTAAATAGATCTACAGCAAGGAGGGGCTGTAAGCCGGCCAGGCGGGGAGGGGGAGTGAAGCCAGAAATCGATGTGCTGAGCTCCGCCGGTTCTGCCAGGTTCTAAACAGCCAGACAGACAGTTGAAGACAGTGCCGCCACGGTCTCCGACGAGCTCAAAAATGGCCACAACTAGTGCCAAAACTTTCTGTATTGACCTAGGAGGATGTCAGAATTTTCGTGGTATTTTCTATTGATGTCACTGGCCGGGACAGGGTCTGGAACAGGGATTGACCGCTCTGGTTCTGGTGCTCCCAGGGTGATACTGCTAGAAGACAGGGGCGCCACGAACAGTCCTGTGCTCTGTTGAAGGCAAGACCAGAGCAGTTGCGATCGTGGTCGAGTCTTCTTCGATCTGGGACCAACGGCGCCATCGGCAGATGTCGGAGTTGATCGCGAAGGCCGAAAGAGTGGGGGTGGGTCGGTTCAGGCTCAGGGAAACTGACCTGGCACACCTTGGGGGGAAAATTTGAAACTTCTGATGACGAGGTCCAAAATTAGCTCTGCTCTTGGAGATGATAGAGGACTGGAAGGGGAAGTCCTCAGTCAAGTGGTGCTCCAAGAATCCCAGAACTCTAGTTGTGGGAGCCTCTGCAACCCTCCTCTGGTTGTTTGTCTTTGAGGAACTACGCAGGTCACCAAGATTTGCTCCTTCGAACAGCTCCAAGGTTGGAACGCGGCAGGGCTGCCCTAGTTGTGAAGATTATTGGACGACGATTCCAATGGTGTATGGTGCGCCTCCTAGAACCTCAAGATGTCACCGTGACACCCTCTACAAGCTGAGGGTTCTCTGCTACCTGTGACCCAGAACCAGGGTTGGATGTGAAGGGGGGGTTATGGAAGGGGAATGGGTGAGGGATGGTAAGGGAGTGATGGCTGATGACTATGGGAGAGGGGTGGACGTGGCTGGGGTCTCCAAGGGGGCAGTGGTGGCAGGGATGGGGGAACTGTCACACACACAGACTCTTTAAAATAATAATAAAAAATATACCATTGTTTGATAGATTTAGCTTGCTGCCTGATCAGTTGCAGAAATGTACGTAACTGTTTGAATTTAAAGCTGTGTTGACACACAATTGGGCTGATCTACGCAGTTAAAGGCAAGTCACAAGTGAGGCGATCAAGGGCTTCCCTCAGCCTCAATTGCCTGCATTAATGCCTAGGCATTTGTGTGTGATGTGTTTTCTCCCACAAATCACTATGAAGAAGGAAAATGGCACTAGGAAGAAAATGAAGAAAACATTCGAGGTTGTGATATGTAAGGCTTTTCAGAGGCATTGACCTTGTCCATTTTGTGTAGGGCACTCACAAAGGAGTCCATGGTCTTAGGAAGAATCAGTAATAGAATGGTGAGGCGACATGTACAAGGAGAAGAGTATCAAACATTGTTAGAAGTGGCATTGGCCACTCTAGAGTCTCTCCCAACTCATCATCCAATATCGATGGCTCGAAAGGCTTTAGGTTCTCGACATTGGTAACTGAATTCATCTCCATGTAACTGGGCAACTCCAGTTGACAGGCATTGTTGATCTTTCGTAGGATCTTGAAGGGGCCATAGTGGATGGGGTTAAGTTCATGCCTACACCTTCAGTTGCTCTTTTCCAAGATGCAACCAAACAAGTCACCCACTTGGAAGTCACCTTTGATCCTGTACCGGCCATGCTGCTCCTTGTACTTCTTTTGGGCTCTTTGTAGCTACTACTACACCTCGCTATGCACTTGTTAGATGCCTTCAAGGAGTGCTGGGCCATGGTCACATCTCTCTCCTCACTAGCAGCCCCCGTTGTAGATTCTACCATGAACTCTAGGTTGACTGGGCTTTCTAGAGGTAATCGAGGCATAGCTTGAATGGTGACTTATTTGTCGAACTGTACATTGCTTGGTTGAAGGCAAACTGTAAGTAAGGTAGGCTCGTTCCAACTCTTGGGACGTTGACCATTGTAGCCTTACAAAAGATGCACCAGGGTCCGCTTGACGACCTCAATTTGTTCGCGGTTTAAGGATGGAAGGCTATGCTTCGCTGCAACTTTGTGTCTATCATAAACCACAATGATATCCATGAATTACTTAGAAAGTGGCTATCACGATCAGACACAATCGAGCTTCGTAACATAAAGTGTGTCCAAATGTGTTTGGAAGAATAGGCGTGCCGCTGCCTCTCTAGAGATTGTTTCTTGGCATTGAGCTCTCCTCCGAGACGCCACATTGTAGAAAATACTCATCAAATTCAGTGATGTACTCAGAGATGGACCGATCTCCTCAGTTGAGACTCTGCCACCTATCGATAAGTCACTGACGGTATGTGACAGGAAGGTACTTTTGCCAGAGTTTGACCTTCATCTCACCCCATGTATCAACCTAGGGCTTGAAGCGCTGAAACAACAGGCTCTCTACATTCTTTCAATAAGTTTGCGCCTGTCCTATCCTCTTCATGGTCGTAAATCGGACTCTTCGATGGTCCGTCATATCAAACCATTCGAAGTACTGGTCCATGCCGGCCTCCCAATCTCAATAGACTTTCGGGTCCAAGGACCCGTCAAAAGTGGGAGGATCCGCACGAATGGTCCTCAGGGTCTGCTCGTCCTCATCAAAATCACGATTCCGTCATTGAATATGACAGTCACGACCATAACCCCCATTCTCATTATCAGACTCAAAATCATCCATCTCGAAGACTCGGTGCCTCCTATTATCTACCCCTTGAGGCCTTGGAGTAGCAAGTTGCTGAACCGGCTCCTGTTGACCATTTATCGGCGTGGGGTGTGTCTCAATCGGGACTCTCTCTAGGATGGCGACTGTCCCTACCAGACCATGAAAAGACTGGTTTGACTCTTCAGCCCAATCCTCTAAGGCCTTCATTCTCTCTTCCAAGCGTGTTCCTAGGCCATCCACACACGTACTCAACCCATCCAACTTACCTACTCGTGTACTCAACCCATCAATTTTTTTCATGAGAGTTCAAAACATGTCGACCACCGATGGCTCATCAGGACTATGGACTCGGGGATCTACTATAGGTGGTGGTGGTGGTGAGTATTGAGTACCTCTACGAGTGGGCATGCAATGACACAAGGCGGGAATGCACTAACCAATGTGAAGTGAAGAACCTTGACTCAAACCACTATCTAGTATCTGGCGGAGGTATTGATACGAAGACCCAACTCACAGAAGGAGGCTACCTTCCAAATAGGTTTAACCTATCTTTCTAGTAACTCCTTTTGATATACCGGATACGGGAATGAAAATACAACACCTTAGAATGACTTAGATCGTGCTTTGGTGACTACCCTAAACTCAAACTCGCTCTGATACCAATTTGATGCGGGACGGGATGCGACAAGAGACCAATTTGGAAGTGAACCTGAGACTCTAGGCAACCTCACGACTCGTCCCTAGCAAGAGAAACACGTGGATCTACGCGGTTTAGAAATGAACAATGAGTCAGGGTATTCGGCTCACACTCGTGCTCAGATCGAGTCACGGGATGGGTCACACACTCACTTTCACAGCAGTGAAATAAATTTATCGAGGTAGATATCATATCACTCACTAGCAGTGGCAAATAAACACATACGAAGTAAGCAAATGTCGAGGGAGATAGAGGAGATACCTCCAGGCTCCGGGCGTGGGGAAGACAATCTCGGCCAAGGCTCGTACTCCCAATACAGTAAATAATCAATAATTACAGTAATAAATTTTACTACCCACTCCATGCAGGGAGGTAAAAGGCTACAACAGTGTTCCGAGAGTGCTGCTCTTCGGTTGACGGGTAGCACAGCTGTGGCGCTCTAGTGGATGCGGACAACCGATTCGGTTCGGTTCTGCTCGGACCCATAGGACTGTGAGCGGGTCTGATTGTTGGGATGGCGATGTCCAGACGTCTCCTCTCTATGGCGACCGGCGTGAACATGGCTGGAGTGTCCCAGGTTGACCCCTGGGAGCGGCAGTCGCAGGGTCGGAGCCGGGCTATTTCTTGGGATTTAACTCCCAACACTATCCCACAGTCCTATCTCGGGACAAATCTGAGCGTTTCCACGAAAATGGCCACCACACCCAGATCTAGTGTCGGATCGGGATGAAACTAGCGCCGTTGCAAAGGGCACTTAGAGAGCTTCAACATAGGTGAATTTCAGATCTATCCAAAAGTCTGGATCAAAATGAAAAACTCTGTGCTCTGTAGCTGTTTCTGGCTCGAGTTACAAAACAGGCAGGACAGAGTGAGATCTGCTTGAAAATGAATTTTGATCGAATGGAAGTTAGCAGATCTGGACATTGGGAATTTTATTGGTCAGATGGGGGAAGTGAAGATCACGCATAATTTTTTTGGTAATTTTCTGAGATGGTTTAGGGGGTGGGAAAATTCATGGAATAGGTTGCTGTCTCACAGATCTGCAGAAAGGCAGACTGCACGGGGTGGAAAGAATTAACTGGGAGGAGGAGCAGACAACATCTGATTGACGTGAAAATTAAACTAGAAGAAGGGAGAAACATGGGGAACAAACCCTCAAAACCTTAGCTCGATTAGGTGGCTGGATTTGGAGATACAACCTCTTCTTTAAGCTTCTGTTCTACAGGTCGCAGTTCTGGATAGCAAGATGTAGAACGGGTTGTGGTAGCTTGTTGGCGGCTCCGATGGCGGCGGCGGCGGTGGCTGAGAATCACACTCAGAGGAGAAGATAGAACTTGAAATCACTCCAAGATTTAGGTGATGGGGTCATCACCATCCGATCCCGCACTCGGGGCCCGTCTCCTCGCCACGGGGACATCCAGAATGGTCTAGCTAATTATATTCCAGTCCTATGCAATTTTTATTTGAGTCATTTTGATGTAATTTTACTTTATTTGAGTCAAGTCTCTAGGTTAATGTGTTATTTACCTAAGTTTGTAATAGGGTAATGTTGTATTGGGCCCAATTAGGTGGGCTTGGCCCAGGGGCGCCAATTCCCTTATCCCCTTTATCTGGTTTTCTATCATTAGTAATTTTGTCAGGGTCTTTTTGTAAAAGTTGGGTTTCCTATAAATAGGACCCAACCCCTCTCATTTGGAGCTAATGAATATTTGAGAAAAATTACCACAAGAATTATCTCCCTCTAGATCTCTCTCTCTCTCTCTCTAGTGGATCTCTCTCTCTCCTTTACCTCTTCTCTCTCTAGGGGGCGGCCCCCATCCTCTCTCCTCCTTGCCACCTCACCCTCCCTCTCTCTCCTCCACCTCATCCTCTTCTTAACTCCCCAACTACCCCCCTCAACCCTTCCCTAGGTGCCTTAACTCCCCACCCACCCAATCTTCTCTATCCCAAGAAAATCTTCCTCTTCCCCACACAATCTCTCCCCTTCCCCACAAAATCTTTCCCTCCCCCAAGAAGATCTCCACCTTCCCAAGGTGGAATCTCACCCCACCCAAGGCTAGTTTGAATTTCCATCCCCCCTCCTCCACAAGTGGAATCCCCATTCCACCAAGAGAGCCTAGGCCACCCCACCCATCCCTAGCTCTCCCACCCCCATTCCTCCACCTTCACCCCACTCCCACAGCCCCTAGACAGCCCATCCACGTCCTCCCCCTCTCCCTAGCAAGCAGCCATCTCCCATCTCCACCTCCCAACACCCCTTCTACTTTCAGCTTGGCTCCAGGCGCAGGCAGCAGAAGAGCCCCTGATTGCAGAAGCGATTGCCACCGGCTGATTCACTGGGCCGAAGCCAAAGGCAAATCCGCTGAAATGAAACAGCGGCTGATGGAATTGTATTTCCGCGACGGCGGCGATCTCACCGACATCGACGTGCTGGTGCAGGCGGCCGCCGATTGCGGGCTCGATGCCGACGACGTGCGCGCCGCTTTCCACAGGCTGCAGCGCGAAGATCACGAGCGCATCTGCCTCATAGTTGACGGCATCTGGAGCACGCCCGGCTAGCTCCGCGCTCGCCTTTGCCGGAACGCGCCCCTAGCCTCGCACTCGATGCCGGACAATTCCTCCTCCATTCTCCGCACGTTTCGCCTCGGCGCGAAGAACAAGAAGGTCGCCGATCCCGCCGGTGCCAACCAGCCCACCGCCTACCCGATCCACGTCGACTACAGCCTGCCCCTGGACACGCTGCTCGAGACCTACGGTGTCGACCTCGTCCCCGAGACTTCCTACACCCTCACGCCGGAAAATTTCCCCTCGCCCGGCGGCGTAGGCAAACAGATCTCGGTCGAGCTCTTCGACTTCTCTTTTCGCGCCGACTACGGCCGCCTCGGTGTCGACGAGGCCTTCATCCGCGACAAGCTCGACATGCTCAAGTTCCGCCCCGCCACGCTCCAGGAGCTCGTCTGCTTCGACTACTATTTCCGCGAGACCTACAAGAACCAGTGGCACGAGGCGCGCAGCGTCATCGCCCTCGGCTCCGTGCACACCACCACCGAGATCATCCGCAAGAAAGGCTGGTTCCGGAAGGCCGTCACCTCCACGCGCCGCAGCTACCCGGAACTCCAGGTCGTCGCCGGCCGTCCGCGCGACCTCCTCACCCTCTCCACCACCGAGCGCAATCAGGACGGCAACTGGCCCAACGAAACGCTCTTCCTTGCCGTGCCGGTGGGGTGAAGACTTCCTTGTGGACAATCGCCCGCGGCAGCCGATGTTGAGTGGGCGGTAAACCCAGGGAAAATCATCTATGCTTTATACAATCGCGGTCGTACTCGTCGTTCTTTGGCTGCTTGGTTTTGCTTTTCACGTCGCGGGCGGGCTCATTCACCTGCTGCTAGTGATCGCCGTCATCGTGGTCCTCGTGAATCTGATTTCAGGCCGGCGAGGCCGGTAATCCGCGTCAGTCGGGCGACCGCACTCCCGCTCGAAAAAAGCGAGAGGAGAGTGGGCAGAACAGGATTCGAACCTTGGACTCAGAATTGCAACTGGAGCCACTTGCTGAGTCGCGCACACAAGGAGGCATACAAAGCATTCCTGATCCCGATTTGGCCAAGATAGTCACGGCATGGCCAAATCTTGCCACCGCTTTAAAGGCTGCGATCTTGGCTATCATTAATTCCGAATGATGGGACGCGGCCGATAAAGCGCGTCCATTAGACCATCTCCGTGGACCATCCCGTAAGAGTCTCTTGGGCATGCGAAGGAGGGATGTGGCTGAACCTTACAAATATATAGCAGCCATCTCAACACATACCGGATAGTGCCAAACAACTGACGTGCTTATTTTTCTGTCGTATGCCTTTTGGCTTCGTGGCGCCTACGTGCTTCTGAAAAATTCCCGAACCGCGTCGATCACGCGCGTTTGGTCGGTTTCCGAGAGCGTCGACGACGACGGAAGGTTGAGGGCGGTGGCGTAGAGCTTCTCGGCGACCGGGCAGGAACCGCCAACATGATTATCCTTATAGGCCGGCGACAGATGGATCGGTTGCCAGAGGGGCCGGGATTGTATTTTGTGCTTCTGCAAGAAGTGCATGAGTTGCCGCGTTTCTGCGAAGGAAGAATCTTCGCAGACGATCGTACTTAGCCAATAAGTGGAAGTTGCCCACGGAGCTTCGCACACTACGCGCAAACCGGAGATACCTTGCAACTCCTGCTGATAACGGTGGGCGATAGCTCGGCGCCGTTCGATGAACTGCGGAAGCTGCTCGAGTTGCGCGCAGCCCAATGCCGCCTGCACATTGGTCATGCGGTAGTTGAAGCCCACCTCATGATGAATGTACTCCAGCGGATCGTCCTTGGCCTGCGTGGCAAGATACCGCGCCTTGGCTGCGAGGCTGGCATCGTGCGTTTGGAGCATACCGCCTCCGCCCGTGGTAATGATCTTGTTGCCGTTGAAACTGAAGCACGCCAGCAGGGACTGCTGTCCTAGCGGTACCCCCTCATAGCACGCACCGAGACTCTCCGTCGCGTCCTCGATGACCACGAGGCCGTACTTTTGCGCGAGCGAGCATATCTCTTCCATCGCCACCGGATGACCGAGCAAATGAACGGTCATGATGGCGGCAACGCGGCGTTGCGTTGCCTTGTGCCGCAGGCCGTTCGGTACAGCTTCGCACTCGCTGCCCAGAAAGGCAGAGAGTTGGGCCGGATCCATCTGAGTGTAGGCCGATTCGGAGTCGATGAAGACGGGCGTGGCGCCTGCGTAGCGGATGGTGTTTACGGGGGCAATGAAAGTGAGCGACGGCGTTATCACCAAATCGCCCGGCTTCACACCGGCGACGAGCAGTGCCAGATGGAGCGCCGCGGTGCCCGAGGCCGTCGCCACGCCGTGCTGCGCGCCGGTGAACTCGGCGAGGCCCTTCTCGAATCGATCCACATACGAGCCAACTGAAGAAACCCAACCGGTGTCAAGGCAGTCCTTGAGGTAAGTCCACTCGTTTCCTCCCAAATGCGGGACACTCAGTGGAATCGGGGAATCATGCGTCATGACCTAGGGGACTAGAGTGCGTACGTGGCGTCGCGGTAAAGGGCGATGTTGTCGCGGGCCCAAGCGATGGTCCTTTCTAGGCCGGATTCAAGTGACACCGCGGGTTGTAGATCGAGGAGTTCCTTAGCCAGTGCGTTATCAGCCCAGAGCCGGTCAACTTCACTGTCGGCGGGACGAAGCCGGGCTTCCTCCACTTCGATCTCCAGCTTCACATTGAGCTGGCGCGCGATGATGTGGACGAGTTCATCGATCCGAGTTTCCCGGCCCGATCCGAAATGGATGGTGCGGCCCTCGATTCCCTTCGCGGCGCCGGCGGCGAGGAAAGCGTCCACCGTGTTCGCGACGAAGTTGAAGTCGCGCGTCGAGTGCACGTTACCGAGGCGAATGGTCGCTTTTCCCTGCAAACCCTGGAAGATGATGGTGGGAATGACTGCGCGCAGCGATTGCCGCGGCCCGAATGTATTGAACGGGCGCAGCACGACGACAGGCAGCTTGAACGAGCTCCAAAACGCCTCGGCCATCTTGTCCGCCGCGATCTTCGAGGCCGAGTAGGGCGATTGGCCTCGCAACGGATGCGACTCCGTCATGGGCACGGTCTGCGCCGTGCCGTAAACCTCACTAGTTGAGGCGATGACCAGGCGCGGCACCTGCGACTGTCGCACCGCCTGGAAGACGTTCATCGATCCCTCGACATTGGTGCGCACATAGGAAAATGGCGCCTGATAGGAATACGGGATGGCTATTAGTGCCCCAAGATGAAAAACGGTCTCCACGCCCTTGACCGCCGCCGACACGCAATCACGGTCGGTCAAGTCGCCCGCGATCACCTCCATCTCAGCGCGCTGAGGGGAATGCTCGAGCCACCCGTTCCGGCTCTGGCCGCGATAATGCACGAGCGCCCGCACTTGGGCACCGAACTGAGTGAGCCTCTCCGCAAGATGGCTGCCGATGAAGCCACCGGCGCCGGTGACGAGTACTTTTCGACCTGACCAGCTCATGATGCGATCTGAAATTTGCCGTCCCGGTATTCCCGCCGCGCACGCTCGTAGTCCTCGGGATAACCGATATCGATCCAATTCTCGTGCAGCGGAAATTTGACTACGCGATGCTCCTTGGCCAGGAGTAGGTCGATAAGATCGGTCATGCTGAAAGGCTCGCCCGAGGGAATCATCTTGCGGGCGCTAGACTCCACGAAATATACGCCGGCGTTGATGGAAAACGAGAAGGTCGGCTTCTCCTCGACCGAGGTCACGATGGACGTTTCTCCGTGGACGATTCCGTAAGGCACAAACATATCGAACCGCCGCGTAGCCAACGTCAGCGCTGCGCGTTCCTTTTGATGATACTGCAGCATATGGCGGAAGTCGAGGTCGGTAAGCACATCGCCGTTGATGACCAGCAGTGTGCTCATGTCGTTTTCGATCAGTTGCAGGCACCCAGCGGTTCCGAGCGGTTGCGGCTCGTGCAAGTACTCAATCGTCAGGTTGTAGTCGGCGCCATCGCCAAAGTGTTCGGTGATGCTTTCGGGCTGATGCGAAAGGGAAATGAAGACGTGCTCGATGCCCGCCTCGCGAACGCGCAGCAGGATATGCTCAAGGACGGGACGATCGTCGACCTTAAGCATCGGTTTGGGCGTGGCGTGGGTCAGCGGCATGAGGCGCGATCCTTTCCCGCCGGCCATGATGACGGCGCGAACAGGCAGGGCCTCGACCGCTTCTTCTTCCATATCCTTGCGCAGGACCAGACCTCGAAGCACACCCTCCGGGGTTACCAGCGGGATTTGCTCGACCGCATGCTTGCGGAACAGCAACTGGAGATGGCGCGGCTTTACTCCGACCGAGGCAGTCACCGGCCTTTCGTAAGCTTGGCCTTGCTTGGCGCGCAAGATCTCGGACAGCGGCTGCCCCAAGTCGAGCAGGCGCAGCAGCGCACGGCGGATATCGCCGTCCGTGATGGTACCGAGCAGGCGGCGCTGGCGGTCGGCTACGAGCACAATGCCGCAACCGCTTTGGTTCAGGCTTGTTATCGCATCCCGAATGCTGGCCTCGGGCAAAAACGTAACGGGCTCGGCGTCCCGGGAGTGGAGGTGCACACAAGTCACAATGGCAAAATCAATCTGTGCGTGTCCACCCCTTTCGCGAGAGGCAATCCTGCTCCCGGCAGGGGCGTGAATTCGAATTCGACCGCGCGCTACGAAAGCGCGACCGAGCCGCTCGCAACTTATCGACAAAACTCTTTTCACGACCTATCGCCTGCGATAGGGTCCGACCTCAACGGTCGCCGGATTGGCGGGCGGAATATGAGCGGCGACCTGAGCGTGGAAAATCTTCTGGTTATTATTGGCGCAGGTGGGCACGCCGGGGTTGTGGTCGATGTGGTCAATGCACGTCACTTGCGGGTTCACGGTTTTGTCGACCAAAACCAGAAATTATGGGGAGGCTTCCAGCACGGCTGTGAAGTCCTCGGTGGCGACGACTTGCTCGCCGGAATATACGCCGCCGGAATTCGTCTGGCCTTTCTCGGTATCGGCATGGTCCGTCCTTCTTCGGTGCGCAGAGACTGTGCAGAGAGAGCCGCCAATCTTGGCTTTCATTTTCCCTCGCTGGTTCACCCTACCGCATGGCTCTCGCCCTCGGCCACATTGGGAGAGGGGGCTTATGTGGGGCCGATGGCCGTCGTGAACAGTGGAGCAGTGCTGGGTTCGCACACCATCGTCAACAGCGGGGCCATCGTCGAGCACGACTGCGTGGTTGGTAACTTCAGCCACGTCGCCTCAGGGGCCTGTCTTGCGGGAGGTGTCAGCGTTGGATCGGAAACTTTGATCGGCGCCAAGGCTGTGGTGACGGAAGGCCTGTCGATTGGCAGCCGCGTGCTTGTCGGTGCAGGCGCCGCCGTCGTCAAGCCCGTACTCGACGGCATCCAAGTCTGCGGCGTGCCCGCACGAAGTCACCCCCGCAAGAGCGAGTGAATCCTGACGGTCGTTCGCCACACGCTGGACGAGGTGGGAACTTAACTGCCTTAATTTTCTGGAACCAAGGGCGCGTTGCCCTCGTCATAAGTGCTATGTGCGCCACTCACATAACGGATCTCCCTCGGTTGCAAGTGCTGGCCGGATCGGCAACCGCCTCATTGATTTGGCTCAATTAGAGCCACAAGCTGCTTTCCGCACTCATGAGTATGCGCCAACGCAGGGCAATTTTCTTTCCGCATGCCCGATGTGTTGACAAGATCGCTGGAGAAACTAGTTATGGATTTGTCAGATAATACAACCTTCACGGAAGCGTGCCTCAGTGTCATTAGTCCCTGCAAGGGTCTTCTGGACTGGAGCGACTCGGAATGAAGAACGTCGGCGTCGTGACCGGTACGCGGGCGGAATTTGGCATTTTGCAGCCTCTCCTGCGGCAGTTGCATCTCGATGCAGGTCTTAACCTGCGTCTGTATGTCACCGGCGCGCATCTAAGCTCAGCCCAGGGCGAAACGGTGCGCGAGATCGAAATGACCGGTCTTCCCATCGCAGCCCAAGTGCCGATTCTAGACGAAGCCCTCGCGCCGCGCGACATCGCGACAGCCATGGGGCGCGCCACCACCGGCTTCTCCGATGTCTACGCCTCGGAGCAGCCCGATTTGCTGATTGTGCTGGGTGATCGCTACGAAATTCTTGCCGCCGCCGCCGCCGCGGTTCCCTTTAACCTCAGGCTTCTCCATCTGCACGGCGGAGAACTTACTGTCGGTTCCAATGACGAACGCTTCCGGCATGCCTTGACCAAGCTTTCTCACTACCACGCCGTGGCCACTGACACGTACCGGCGCCGAGTGATCCAATTGGGCGAACGACCCGAGAACGTACGCGTGACTGGTGCGTTGGGATTGGATGCGATGCGCCACCTCACGCCCCTTACCCGGGAGCAGATTGAGAAACAATTCCAGCTCAACCTGTCCAGCCCCCCTCTGCTCGTCACTTTTCATCCCTCGTCCACGTCGCCTGAGTCCAGCCGAGCCGAACTCGAAACCGTCCTCAACGCCCTGCACTTGGTCGACGGCCTCGTAGTTCTCACCGGCGCCAATGCCGACCCTCGTGGTGATGATTACAACCGGCGTTTGCGCCAATTCGCAAGCGAGCGGCCTCAGACGTTCTTCGTCGCGAGTCTAGGCTCACAAGCTTATTGGAGCCTGATGATGCATTCCGCTGCGCTCGTCGGTAATTCCTCCAGCGGAATCATCGAAGCCGCCTCGGTACCGATTCCGGCGGTCAATATCGGCAGACGGCAGTCTGGCCGCATCCGCCCCCGCAACGTGATCGATGCGGAAGCTTCCCGCGAGGGCATCGTCGCCGCCATCCGCAAGGCGACCTCCGCCACATTCCGCGACTCTTTGGCCGGCCTGCAAAATCCCTACGGCGACGGCTTGGCCGCCGAACGCATCCTCACATTCATCCGCGACATCTTGGCCGCGAAGGATAAGCCGGAGAAAGACTTTTATGATCTTCCTGACCTTGCCGCAAAATTGTCGCAACGAAATCATGGCCAGGACCAAGGGCGCCAGCTTACTCAGGACGTCGCCTGAAGATATCAATGGGCAACCTAGTGCCGTCGCTGCCCTTGGCGGCTCCGTCCGCCTAACTTGGCCCGCCTGACCTAATCAAACAAATGCTCTATCGACTCTTCAACAACCTAGTCCGGCGCAGCCGCGGCAACAAGGTTCAGCCGACGCATCAGCGCCTACGCGCCGAGCGCATCGACAGGCAAACTCAGAAATATATCCGGTCCTGCCAGAGAAAGTGGGACCCAAAAAAATGCGCCGGGCTTGCACCCGTCGTGCTGGTCGGGATGTTTGACGCCCCTGCAGGATCATCCAGTCCAGAGCCAAATTACATTACCCTAGAAGAATTTGATTGGCCGCCAAAAATGACTTACAAAATCACAACTCCAGAACAATTATAGAAGGAAAAGGAAGAGCTACAAGCTGATACTAGCTATATGTTACTTCGTAGAGCAGACTTCGTCCAGCTTCAAAAAGATGAAATAGGGCAACTCAATTATGTCACTCATTGGACATTCTTTGCAGAGAAACATTTTAAAAAGGTCAAAGTCCAAATGGAAGAGATACAGAAAAATCTAGACATGCTGACAGCCTTAGTAAAAAGTCTAAAATAGCCAAGTACACTTGTGATAACCAGTGCTTTGCAAGCTCATGAAGCTCATGTGAAACTCTTCAAAAATCAAACAGTTGATTTCACGACTTTCAAAAATTTGGAGTTAGCCAAAGCCATAGTGTTACCTAAAGATCCCAGCAAGATACCAGAAATACTGGAATTGAAAATGATGAGATCAAAAGTGCCCAAGCCAGAATATGGGATAGGGAATAAATACGCCAAACATGTAATCATATTAGGCATGGATATTCCTATTTTATCTTTAGATACAGCACCCATTGAGGATATTGAAAACATAGTCCGTATATGGATGCAAAAAACTTACATGGCACAGCAAGCAAGCAAAACATCGAACCAACAGTTATTTGATATATTATATTTAGCCTTCACTGGCAAAGTGAAGCATTAGTGGGGCTATCTCCCTAATGATATCAAGGGAGAAATTATTGAACAGAGTGTACAACAATTGGGAAATCTTTTGCTTAGAGAATTTCACCCAGTCAGAGCCCACCAAACATCCATAGATATGCTTCTGTGGGCCAGAAGGAAATTAAAAAATCTAGATGACAACAAATCATATGTCAACAGTTATACAAAAGATATATACAGACCCGGGCAACATTATTCAGCAACGGTCAAAGCTCAATTTCTGGCTTCACTACCTGAATCGATAAGTGACTTAGACCTAGCTGAATTAAATACCACTAACGTATTGTTAGATAGTATGTTATTTATTGACATAATTTAATATGTTCGTCAAGAAATAAAGAAGCTCGACTACAATGTTGTTGGCCCAGAGAGATGGCAGACAAGAAGGGGGGTTGAATTGTCTCCTTGTCGAGATGGCGGATTTTAAAAATTTTCTTTACTTAACACGGCAAAGTTGAACAGTTAACATAGATTAACAAAAACTTCAAGTGACCTTGGGGATAATATGGGGATGAATGATGCAATGAGATATTGAACTTCTTACAGAGGTCCTGGAGCTCTTGTGACACAAACTGAGGCCCGTTGTCGGTGACGATGTCGCTTGGCACTCCAAACCACGAGATGATGTTCTTCAGGATGAAGCAACAAACTGTAGTTGCTTTGATCTCCGCGTATGCTTCAGCTTTATCCCACTTAGTGAAGTACTCAGTAGCGGTAAGGATGAAGGATTTTTACTTGGTCTGAGAATTAGGATCACCTAGTGGGCTAACAATGTCAAAAGCCCACATGGAGAATGGCCAAGGAGTAGAAAGAGGATGGAGAGATGAAGCAGGGGCATGAATCTTATCAGCGTGGAGTTAGCATTGAAGGCACCTATGAATATAGGTGGAACAATCTTCTTCTAGGGTTGGCCAGTAATAGCCCTGCCTAAGAATCTTCTTTGCTAGGGCCTGACCATTGACATGCCCTCCACACTCACTCGAGTGAGCTGCTTCAATGACTTTCCAGGCCTCGTCATCGTCTAGACACCTCATAAGAACTCCATTAAGAGCATGCTTATATAGTTCTCCTACAATAATTGTGTATCTGGAGGCGACTCTTCTAATGTCCTTGCGCTGCTCGGCATTGGTCGATTTTGGGAATGAGCTATCCCTACAATATTGCTCAATTTCATGGTACCAAGGCAATTCCTCTTCTTCTAAGATGTCCTTGAGCTCAGTTAAGGATACTTCATTTAAATCCTCCATCTTAGCCTTTTTCTCTATAGATTTCCTAAGATTATCAAACCACGGATCCTAAAGGGAAGGAGCATCTAACCGCTGGACCATAATGGTATCAGTGGAGCGACTGAGAGGGAAGGAGAGAGAAGAAGCAAGCGATGCAAGTGGATCGGCGAGAATATTCTGGGATCGAGGGGTGTGAATGTAAACCAGCTTGCGAAATCGCTTAGCCAAGAGTGTGACCAAATCTTGATAGGGTTTGAGCTTGGGGTCACGGGTGTGATAGGTAGAGAGAACTTGGTGCAGCACCAACTGAGAACCTCTTATAATGTTCAAGTATCGCGTGCCTAGAACATAGGCATGCTTTAATCCAGCAAGGAGAGCCTCATACTCGGCTATGTTGTTGGTAGCAGGAAAAGAGAGTTGATAGGCAAGGGCAATGGTCACCCCCTACGGAGTGAGGAGAACAGTGCCGATCCCTCGGCCCTAAGAATTAAGTGCGCCACCTTTACTCACTACACGCCAAACATCATACTCTTGTGCTCTTAGAAAAATAGTCATTCTATTTTTTCAATAGGAATAATTGTTCCCATCAAAGAAAGGAGGTCTATGAATGGAATGACCCTTAGGAAGCATGCCTTTGTTAGCCATGGAAAAAGATATTTACTCTGAGATTGCTAGGTCTAACAAAATAACCAGAGACACAAGCTTTGATACCACTTGTTGGACCAGACAACAAGTAAACAAGAAGGGGGGTTGAATTGTTTACCCCCAAATCGCACGGATAATCAAAACTATTACTTTGTGGATCAATTAAAATTAGGATTCAAGTAAATTGATGAAGGATGGTTCTCTCCACTCACCGTTCATAGATTCACACTCGAGAACATATCAAGAAACCACAAGATGATCAAACACTCAAGGAGTACACAGAAGATTTTTAAGGTGGTTTGGCGAGACCTACACGTCTGCCTATGTCCACCCCTCACCAACTCAGTGAGGCTTCACACACTTCAAATGAAGCAAATCGCAGAACGAATCTCCTACACACCAAGGAGACGGCATCTCCTACAGACTCACCCGCTACAAGGCATAGCCAAATACCACATGCTGCACAAGTTGCAGCACAATGACCACAAGAACGCTGCTCACACATAGCCAACACACAAACCACAAAGATTCAACAAGAATATTCAAGGATATACAGATTTGACCGTCCAAAAATTAAGCTCACATAAACATCAACTGAGAAAATCTTAAGGAAGGGCTAGAGAATCTTCTCCTCATATAGATAAACTCATTGGAAGGTGTTTCTTTGGATTTAGGAGAGATGAAACTCAAATCCATGCTTCGCCCTCGAAATCTTGATCCTCCAAACTCGTAGATGGCGCTCTGACTTCAATAGGTGATGTAGATGATGAATCCGCTCATGACTCCTGGATCTTCAAGGTTGGAATCAGGTGAGGAAGGGGCAAAAGATCACTCCGCGTTCCTCTTCTCCTCCTTCTTCTTCCTGCACAAGAAAAATGTATAAGCCCTTAGATTATTTTTCCCAAATTCACAACATGTGTATATGTATCCAAGAGAGGGGCTAAAAGACCTAAAAACCCCTTCTAGAATGGTCTTAAAACATCCCTACATAGTTAGAATGGAAGAGGGGGCATTTTGGTAAAGTTTGAAGGTGATAAAAATGAGTTTTCACGTGATTCGCAAATCACATTCTGGAATGGTCAACCGGTCGTACGGATAGGCCATTGAATTGTGAAAGTTTGGGGACTATGGTTTCACCCGTTGGGTCAGTACGTGAATAAATGGGCACCTGCTTAGTATCGGCTCATCTAATCGATATCCTGACCCATCCTTAACAACTTGACAATATTATCCTTGGTTATTTTCTATTTTAGTTTGTTTTAATTTTTCCTTTAAACCTAGCATACATTCATATAGGACTTTAAAATCATTGAGGAAGATCATTCACTTACCTGGAATGTGAAAGCCACTATGCTCCAATTTCAATAAATGTTAGATATTCCATTCCGAATAGAGTACTCGATTTCCTTGAAGTCACCTTGGGCTGTTTTTCTGGAGAAGACCATTGTTTGGATTTGTCATCAATTATCCCTTTTCTTTTATTCTGTTGGACCCACCTTAATCGTGGCACTTCCACATTAGCTAGTAACCGCTCCCTAATGATGAAACCTACAGGTTTACGACGCAAGTACTTTCACGCAGAGAAGTTGGTCCCTTTTTCTATTCGTGCCCGAGTGCACATTATCTCCTTCTTTATTTGATTTCTATCCAAACAATCGTTGATTTTGAAAAACCTTCTTCAAGGTTGCTACGTTGAAACTCTGGAAAGATTCCAACTGTGCAATGTTGGGAGCGTGTCTCATCGCACCTTGACATCTACTTTTCAGTCTATTATCACTTCATTACATTACACTCCCATTCCATTCCATATTTCTATGTCATTCCCCTGCAAAGTAGGGGCCAAGAGGGGGTAGCTGTAGACACGCTATTTTTGACATTACACTAAGTAAATCT